>CM064418.1:1490522-2690522 GCA_032690845.1 Eleusine coracana subsp. coracana
TACACAATCAGTATATAAAAACAAAATCAGTCTACGCATCAGGTCTAACGCACTGGGAAACCCCACTTAGATCAAAAACATCTTTGTAATCAAAATTCGCTGATCAGTTAGATCCGGGAAATATAGCTCAATGAGGCGAGTCCACGCAGTCCTCTTGGAACAAGACGCTCTGATTAAAAGTCAGTACGCAGCCGCCCTCAGCAACTTGACAGGCCAAAAACATTGTTCTGTTGCCATCGGTCGGTATGAAGAAAGACCGGTATAATGCAGGGGAAAGCTCTCTATCAGGAACGTAGTGCCGCCAATGTCTGGAGTTCACAGAGTTATCAGATGGTGAAAATATAACTAGAATTTAAATCACCCATAGGGAAATAAGAGTATGGATACCTCCCATGTTGACAGGTCACTTCCGCGTGAGGGATAAGGCCGCCTTAGATCAAGTTCCACAATAAGCTACATGCTCCAATGTCTTTAAGCTGCAACCAAAAGTTTGCTCAGTTTTTTCTAGAGGAAAATGCATTGTAAACTTCAATGAGAAAAGAAAATACATATTGCTCTTCTGAGGCCTTATTCTTGTTGTTGAAGTACATGGAGCAGCAGTGGTGCCTCCCAGGGTCTCATTGAAGGGAAATGGAAGCAACCCACGGAAGCCATCGTCTATCCACCTAACTTCACTGATATAGGAGGGTATAAAGAATGACGATGGGTAGCGATGCCACTCACTCCCAACACAAGAACAGACCCTGTAACAAACATGTACCACAATTTAGCTAAAACCATTCCATTAAAGCGCCTGGCATTTTGAAGATACGAGTAAACACTAAGTCAAATCCTCTTCATTGGTATCTTTACAGCAAGGCAGTAAAACAGAAGGAATGGCATCCGACAATACTTTCCCATATCTGGTGTGATGTGTAATGCCATAGCATACGCACAAAATCAATCAAAGCATGAGAAGTATACATTAGTATTTCTTACCAGGCCCAGTATCTTCATGATATCCTAGTGTTGATAAATCTGCAAGGAGCACCATATCCATTCAACATGGAGAATGTCCGGCTGTGGGAGGCACATAAAATAAAACCAAGGACCAACGGTCGCAAGCCCTTCGCAATCTGCCACATGCATCATGAAATAACTTCAGAACTATGCCCAGTAATAAAGGCAAAATTGTAAATACCAACACTCAACACTCCCAGCAACCTTTTCAAAGATAGACTGCTGGGATGAATATTTGTCATAGAAAAAATCAGGAAAGCTGTCAATAACAGCTGCAGCTGCAACACATATCAATGGATAAATTGGATAGAGAAACCTGCACAATAGATCAGATATCGTGGGTTAGTTTCGATATGTTGCATCTGCATCTGTATTTTATCATCAACAAGTGAGACTAGGAGCATCAAGAAAGATTCAAAACTAGTCCTTTTCATTTAATTTCATGGTCCATTACAATGCAGCCATTTCTCAATCACTAAAATAATGATGATCAGGAGATATAGAAATTACTAGCAAATACTTGCAACATACGAGTGTGTGGTGGTCTGGCAAAAGAAAAGAACCAAAAAATTGGGATATGTACAACAAAAGATCCCTTGTCAGAAAACCACAACTTCCAGAACCAACTCAGAACCACAAGTATTTGTGTCCTTTATATCAGAAACCCACAACTTCTGGTACGATCCCGTCATCTACTCTTGTTTTATGCACTTATCATTTGACTGACATGTGGATGCGAGGTCAAAGTTGCGGGTTTGTGATACAAAGGGTGCAAATACTTGTGGTTTCTGAAACTAGTTCTAAACATTGTCGTTTCATGAAACAAGGATTAATAGTGGTTCTGTGAAATAAATCTATATAAACGGATTTCAAGGTTATCCTACGATGAATTGTATGAATTAAGTTTCAATTGCAGAACAGAAATTTATGTCAAACACAACAACTAAGAATTTCATTTGGGTCACTTACTTTTGGTCTAGAATCTAACCTCATAAAACAGATGGTTAAAAAGAGATCAAATGTCACATAGAAGCAAGTGCACCAGCTGCACCACACTGAAGCAGCCTATATGCTTAGGTTCACGGGTAAACATAAATTAGCATTCTAGTTGGCTCTCCAGTTCTTCATGTAGAGAAATATTGTTCTGCCACACAGATTCTTCTTATATTATACTGCATGTTCCAAGGTTCAATTAATTAAATAGTGCATATGCAATTCATTCTTACCTTTCTTCTTTGTGTGCTTGCAAAGACATAAGCCAACCAGATATAGACAGGGGAGACAACAATCAGTAGATCAGGAGCATATTCTTCGCAAATGGTACAATCCCCAAGAAGAAGCCAGGATGAAAGCAAAGTTGAAATTATTGAATCCATTCCTGAAGTAGAATAACGGCCCCTCGTTCCATACAAGTGACTTTCACCACCACCAAGAAACATTATTTTCAGAAGATTGAACACTGAGAACTTGTTCGACCATAGCAGTAATAATCAGCAACAAATGAAAGAACCTAGCATAAATTTGCTGTGATCAGACCAAGTTGTTCATGACATAAAATAGTGAAATTATAAAGTTTTTTTACTTACAAGAAAAAATCCTGAACTGAGAAGTCCAGACAAGAAAACTCTTCTGAAAGGTCCTCTAATTAGTGAGTAAACAGTAACAGGGAGGAATACCAATATTGAGAAAGGCCAACCAAGGATTACTCCAGCAGCTGCAACTGAGACTGCAGCAGCGTATTTCTCAAAGAAGAAGAGTGAAAGTGTTACAGCATACATGGAGAACGAACTTGGAAGGAAACCTGGAACAGATACAGAAATGAGATAAGCTAGCACCTTAGTTCGAATAATATACAATGTGATTTCATATAGAGATAGAAAATTGAAGAAACAAACATACTAGTGCTGGCAAAGAAGCAACCGCTGGTTAAGCATAGCATTGCAAGAATGTAACAAGCAAGCCTCTTTCCATATCTTCTTGAAATAGCAACCACCAGGATAGTTTTCAGTTATAGTGGAGATAACACCAAGAAAGTCTCACTGAGTAGAACACACGAACCTTGATAACAACAGAATAGGGTAAATATCATTAGTAATGGACACAAATTGGCTAGTGAAACAACAAAGAAAATCTAAGAATGTAAAAAGAAATAAATAATGAGCAAAACATTACAAACCTTATGCTCACCGAAGATCAATGAAGCAGGCCCAGCAACAAGAGCATGAATGAAAAGGTACAAATACGACCTAAGAGCAAAGTCAGAACTGCAAGGAAGAAATTGCACAAGTCAAAATCAGAGTCCTATTATTTACAATCTCATACACCACACGGAACATCTTATAGAAAAACCAGATACAGATGGAGTATTCAGGTAGGAAACATGAAATGAGATGCTATACATCAGCATTTGCAATCCGAAGCAGTAGGCTTTATTTAGCAATAGAATAAAATACAAGACCGCCTCACCAATAAGTAGTGTTGAGTAAATAACAAACCAGTTAGCCATAAAAGATGTGCCAAAACACCTTCTTATTGATTTAAAAAGTTGCAGCAGCAGGTACTATAGCCATTAAGTAGCTAACCAATCGCAACACCAATCCAAACCACAAGCATATAGCCATCCCCCATGGTAACACTAATAATCAACTTCTCTCCCAGCAAGTTAACAAATCTTAACAAAAACTCAGTTTTGAACACAAAATCAAGGAACATGAAGCATCCGATCTTGCTTTTAGAATGATTAAGTTGCAAACTACACACCCAAACCTCATCACTATCACTAGAGAACCCGCAAATTAGTCGAACAACAGCATTTCAGCAGACAATGATGGGCACTTGAGCATCACTGCTCCACAAAATAAACACTACTTCCACGGCCTGGAACCTTTCAAATATACCTCGAATACAGATTTATGGGCCTAAACTCTTCAATCAAAACACTAGTCACCCACGCCATCCTACCAATCCTAAATTATTTGAACCCTCCTCAGGTACTACATTCGCGTGGAACTTCTAATCACCCAGACGAACACTCGAAATCATCCATTTTTAGTCATGGCGTAGATCTTCACAAGCCCATAAATAAATCCTCATTTGTCAAAGCTCCCCCAAAATTCTCTACCGACCCAAAATCGGGCGCAGGCCATCTGCTCCACGGTATCAAGCAGCCAAACGTGCCACACAGCTAGGGTTTAGGCGGTGAGGTCCAAGAGGCTACCTGTACTCCCAGGTCTGGAAGCCGGAGCGGTAGAGGAGGAAGTGGAGGGGCTCCCAGTAGTTGAAGACCTCGTCGCAGTCGTGGATCAGGTTGGAGGACGCGCTCTCATGTGGCGGAGGAGCCCGAGCGCCAGGAACGGGAGGAACCACTTGATGCCCTCGTCCTCGCCGCCAGTGGTCCGCCTGTTGTCCTTGCGTCCTTGGAGTACCGGTCGTCGGACGGCGGCGACGCCGCGGTGGGCCGGCGCTGGCGCGCCGACGAGAGCGACATGGCCGGAGAGTGTTGGCTCGCTGTGCCTTCCGCTTGGCTCTGGATCTTTCTTTGGCTTCGCTTTGGCGGCGCCAAGGAAAAGCAGAATTACATATGGGTCCCTGATTAGTTATCGTCCTCTTTTTGAAAAAAGCTCCTCGCGCGTGCTTGATTCCTTCACTCCCTCCTCTTCACGTATCCTGTTCTTTGAAAAGTACATCGGAGACTAGCAATGGCGGTAAGCAATGGCGATTATTCGCTGCAAGGTTGGTGCTGAACTTTCGAAAAATCTATTCGCTGCCGGTATTCTGCATGCCGGCACTCGGCAGCAAACGTCCTTCATGGTGAGGATAACGAACGTGTCTTCCAGCCCCGCCCCCTACTCCTCGCTGGGGTTCAGCTTCACCAGCCTCTCCGCCGTCGACGTCGACTCCCGCAGCTCCTTGGACAGCCTCGCCGCCGGCCTGAACCCACCGTCCCGTATCCGCTTCAGCTTGTACGCTTGGCACGTGTTCAGCGACGTTATGTACCGTTCGCAGGTACGGGTCCTTGTGCCCGGCTACCTGCAACAGCAGCAGCCTCTCCATCTACGCGCAGAGGATATGGTTCAGTTGTCTCGCAGCTTCTCGCCGACCGGCCGCAGGTCGTCGGGGACTGGGAGCTTGTCGTGGAGCACAGCGATGGGTCTCGTTTGGCGGACACTATCCTCGACCCGTTCATCTCGCGGAGCGTAGCAAATCAGCCGGCGGTTTGCTCCCAAGAGCGAGATGTAATGAACGCCGTTTCCCGGCTCTCAGAAGAGTATCTTGTGGTGTCAGCGGATGCCACTATCGTCGTTACCGTTATGGCCTGGACCGACAGCAAGAACATTTCCTAAAGAGGCGAAGAAACAATGGAGACGCCTTCAAAATTCTGTTCAAACCTTGAAACAAAATGGTCCAGAGAAATTCACCAAGTGCGGATGAGAAAAGACCATACAATGTCGACAATTACAACAACAAAACTGTGAAAGTATCTGTCAATTACAAACCACTTCAACTATGCTTGTGATAACCCACATCCATCTTACCACAGTTTTAACGTTACATAATCAAAGCATGTGTCTCCGTACCAAGTAGAGTTCAGCATCATGCAATAGTATTCACTTGGGCAGCGGGTCCCTTCTAACAGCGACTACTATGTCAACAAATACTGCACTCAAACGGCATAAAGAGCAGAGAAAAAATACAAAAAGATTAGTAATTCTAAAATGACATGACAAGGAAGGCTAAGCTACCGGCAGCTTAATGTAGCCATTTTTAGAACAGTGCTTTCCAAGAGAACAGGAACAATATCAACAACAATCAACTTCAAAAGCATATCTTATTTGTTTCATCATCAAAGGTGATGTGAATACTTCCATCATAATATTGTGAGGAGTTGTTTGAGAAAAATATTGTGAGGGAGTTAACCATTCTATTTATTATAACAGGACCTCAGATAATTCATGCTCATTCTACTATATATTAAGACCTTGAGTCGAGCTAAACTAATGAACCACTAAGACGAATGCTTATATCAGTTAGCATGCAAAATATGAACATAAAGAGGCAAAAACACAAAAACCTGCATTCCATAGGAACCCAATGATAGCTTAATAATTAAATCATGCAGTAGTACAATAGCACAAGGAATAGAAGGCAGTACCTTTCCAACTCTATGAGAAGGTGTTCCTCCATGTTTTCACATTTATACATGTCTAGCAGAAGTTTAGCATAAACCACAAATAACAAATAAATAGCAAATAGATCATGTTGTGAATACAAAAGGCTCCAAAGAAAATATGGCTGACAGGTAATATGACAGTTCTCTCTTCCAAAAGTAGTCTTTGTTGTTGCCAGCAAAAAGAAATATAACCTTTTCCATCAACATGTCGCACCTCAAAGAGAACTTCTAGTATAATGCTAAAAAGAAAGCTTAGCCTGCTAAGCTTATTTTTATCAGTTGATTTCACTATCACAATAATTAATAAAACTGATTTACATGATGTGGAAATATTCTAATATCTCCACAACCATAGAGGCCTACTGTAGAATACACTAATTTATGAACTAAGGAACATAAACAGACCTGCAAAATCTAATTACAATGAAGTGAAAGACGTTATTCACATTTTCTCGCTTCATCTTGTAATAGTTGAATATACAGAAAAAGACTACCATACGCATCTGCAGTTTAGTGGTCATATATCACTCCAATTATCATCATCACATCCATCCTCGCTAGCCACAGCCTGATAACATGGAAACAGTCAGGGGAAAACAAAAGAATAGGAAAAAATGGAGAAATTACACAATACAAACCTGTCGGATTGCATTTGCCTTCTCCAAAATTGCTACAACATTGGAATTGGCAGTGGACTGTGATGATGTGTCTGTCTTTGATGCATTTGTACGTCTTAAATTGAAGGTCTGCATAATGCAAACAGTTGGTTAGACCTTTTAGAAATCAAATGTTACAGGTCCCAACAGTCTGCATATTTAAGATACCTTGCTCCTGATTTGTTGAAGCAACTCCTCCCTTTCATCCAAGTTTTTAACGTTACTGCTACTGCTTTTGATTTTTCATGTCCATTCAACCTCAGCTGTTCTGACTGCAATAGTTTGTTAGGTAAAACTAATTAAGAAAAGGAAAATACATCCACAACAAAATGCTATAAATTTGGTATTGATATTTCTATTTTCAAAAACAACTGATCAGTATCAGGACTTCTAGCTATTTTAGTAGCATAAAAACAAATGGCCATAGGACTTATGTGCTACATAGACACAGTTTGTGTTGAACACTCAGACCTCAGTCACAATTCCTCACGATACAAATCATTATGTCTTCTAGCTGATCATCAGATACACGCCCATAACATACTCCCACCAGCCAGAATATGTAATGTTCTAGGAGTAATTGAAAGTCAGAATTTCAAGAGTCTGACTGCACCTTGCCCAAAAACCCAAGTATTTTTTTACTGCAGGGAATCATAGATATTCGAATTGAAGGAAAAAAAAGGACAAACCTTATCCCTGATTTGCTGAAGCAAACTTGATTTGATCTCCACTGTACCAGGAAGACTACTATTCCATTTACACCGTCAGTTTTCGGAATATCCTACAGACACCAAGTTCATATAATTTCATCAACAAGACAGTTACTAATACAAGTATTCAAATAGAGCGAAACTAATTGATCCATACCACACCTTAGCATGTCCCTGAGGAGCAGGCGGTGCAACCGGTGGAAGATGATCTTCCTGGGCAGAAGTATGTACATGAGGTAGGCTTGAGGTTTCCCTAAACATGTCTTTAGCTGTGTGCCCTCTTCTAGCAAAGTTGTTTGTCTCATCATCCTCCATGCATTGGCGGAAGAGGAGGCGGTGGTGGTAACTGATCTTCATTGAGTGGCAAATTCACCAGATTATGGAATGGAGGTTTCACCATTTTGATTACCGCTTATGGACATCAAAGTATCAAATTCGGAAGTTCTTCAACGTATGTGGTTCCAATGTGCCTAGTACATTCTGATCCAAGTGACACAGCTGACTTCATGCCAGATAAGTTCATTTGCTCAAATTCCATGTAGCTAGATATAGGTGCTGCCGACTGATTTGAATCATCATACAACTCATGTTCCTCCAGTCCAGCTCCGTCTTCTTGATCCCACACCTCCGAGTTGGAATATAAACGAGGACTTAAATCATCGTACGAAGAATAACTATAAGATCTACCAAAAGTGTCATCCTCTGATTCAGATCCGCTGCCTGGCTGTGGACGGAAGACTCTGAAAGTAACTGAAATGTTGGTAATCATATCATCAGAATTTCATTAAAATTGCCATCGCACAAATCTAGGTTCATCTTTGACATCTCAAATGAACTCATAGGGTGAAAAGATATTTTCATATACTCAAGTGGCGGGGAAGACTTCTCAGAGTAACGGCGGCTAGAAAAGATTGAAGATTTGGAAAATCCATTCATTCCATTTTCAGTGTTCTTCTCAAACTGAGATCCCTCCAATACTGTTCACTTTGTTCCGCAACATGATTTAAGTAGATTGATCATTGGCACTTGCATCAGTGTTTACTCTCGCAGAAGCACTGATATCATTATATTTGGAGATGTTCTTCTTTGAAGTGTATTAGCAAGAAATCTTTGAGCAATGCTTGAAAAGCTTGATGCAGACACCATATGCATGTTATTCCTCCCATCTATATCAGTGCTAGAGTAAGTCCAGAACCATTTTCAGCATTCCCTCAGATTCTAGAAGCTCACTTATTGAAGCATGCTTGCCAATCGAATTCTTGTGTACGTTGTGCTCAAAAGATGACGAACAATCTGAGGGTCCATCTGTTTGACTGTGAACTGAATCAGGTTTTTGCTGCTGATTGATTAGCTCCTGAGCTGTGGAGTTTGCAGAGCCAGGACGGATGCCAACAAGTTTCCCAACAAAGCTGCTAGTAATTGATGTGTTTCCTTTGATGTCTACAAACTGCTGATTCAGTAGGCTTTGAACTATGGAATTCTGTGTGTTCTGATGAAGGCACCTGTTGTGGCTCTCTAGAACCAGGTGCAGAGTTCTCCCTTGGACCGTCTTGAGAACCAAATACTGGAGGTTTAGATGGTTCAAGTCCAAAGAGCCCAGCATTTGTCCAGAGTTAACAGAGGATAATCCAATAGAAGTAGAAGAGCTATTAGGAGAATGTCTACAGATGCACATCTATTCTCCAACGGCTCATCAAGACACTCGCTCTGGAAATCAGAAACTTCACTTGCATCCTCTTGGTTCTTCCAGGATCATCGAGGCGCACTTTACTTTCAGAAACAACACATGAATCACAGTGGTATCACCAGGTGAGCTTTTAGCAGCAAATGCATTCTCAACGGACTTGTCAGTGAGAATATTGAATCGGTAGGTCTAGACCCTTGATAAATAGTAGCTCATCGGTAAAATTGTCACATGCACCTACTGTGTTACTATCACTTATCTGGTTGGGAGCAGAAGACTCTTTATTTGAAGGAATAACACCATAGACAGACAATTCTGGTTCTGAAGTGTTGGGGAAATCTCCAGGATCATCTGCTGCCTTGCTCTCAGGTACATTGTTGGACCCAAGGGATCTCTCATCGAGAGATACAGCTGTATGGACTTGCAATATCGGCTCTGAAATATCAGTAGGATCTCCACAAGAACCCCGTGCATCACTCTCACGGATATCACTGATGGCAGATGACCTTTTCTGGGAAGTACAGCTGTATGATCTAAAAATGCTACCTGTGAAACTTCAAGAGGATCTTCATTGGACAAATCAGGAATGTCAGTTGTTCTTTCAGAAGTACAGGGCATATCAGAATTTTGGCATGTGCCAGGAAATTCAACAGAAGAAACAGGATGTTGTGAAATATCATCAACTGTGTCCACTTGAGGAGCTATAGCATTGAAGGAAGGAGCTGCAATTACTTGATTTTTTGTTTGAAATTCAGCTTCAGTTTCTGTCTCTGATTCCAGCGTATTAAGTGCATCCAAGTAGTTGTCTGCTTCACCTGGAATTTCATCGTGGTGGTTTAGGCCTGACGATGATAACGGCAATTTTATCTTTTGAAGCGAGGAATCTTGCTGCTCCAAAGCACCTATCTCTCCATGGTTGATTTCTTTCTGTCCAAGGCTAATATGTTTAGGTTTGCACCATCAGCCTTATCCATAACAACATCGTCACAATAGACAGAACTTGTAGATGTGATAATTGCAGCCTTTTCATCCCATTTTACTGAAGGTGATCTAGCAACCATGTCGTCTGGTAGGGAACCTTGCTTCAAACTCAGTCAAGTCATTCACATTGGTGCCATTGAGCAGTATGGGAAGAAGAAAACACTGCGCTTCTGCAGCTTATCATTTGATGACTTTTCATGACCATTCTCATGGGGAAGTCCAGAAGGCTTTGTATCTGAAGATTGTTCTACAAAACTCAATCGTGTCTTTGAACTAAACGAGGAAGATCTGCTTATATTGTCAGGATTGGACCTCGCATCTGATGTAGATCTATGCTCAGAAAAGCTCTGGGCATCGGTGCTGGGAGATGCAAAGTGCCTGCTCAGAAACACAGTAAGAATGTGGGTCCAGACATATTATTCAAGTACAGGAAAAGGTATGGTCGTATGAGGATGAACAAATATAAAAGTTATTCTATTTTCAAGTTTAGATGAGTAACACCTGTTAGTAAGTTGAACGGCAGTAAGATCGCTGCAATTCACCACTCCTATGCCTGGATGCCACTTGTCCGTGATATGGCTCCTTTAACGTGATCCTTTTCTCTGTTCAAGTTGTAGGTTAAGTGAGTTTTTCAGAAATTTCAACATGACAAAAGATTATATCTGAAACTATTCAAATATTGACAGTCCAGTCCACAACCATTCAATGACCAAGCATGGTGAATAGACAACTCAGCAACGCATATAGCAATTATCAACAATCTCATAGGTTAAGCATTTATACATGGCAGCAGAAAAGGAAATGTCAAAGATATTCAAGTCAAAGACAATTGTATAATTCACGACATGTCCACATTTTAATTGAAGCTGCTATTTCCTTCTTAGCGACAACAAAAGTACAATTATACCATTTTATGACGCGCTCTCATTCAGTTCTCAAAAGTTAAAAAAAAAAAAACACAAGAATGTGCATGGTAATTCACAAGAACAATGTTCTGACTTCCAAATGAATCACGTGAAGAACAGAATGGTGCTAATTAGTCATTATTGGAGTGATCAACATGAACTACAAAATGCTGGTACCAATTGGTACACTTGGTTCAGCTTCAGCAATGTCATGTGTTCCTTGTAAGTGGGTTAGATGTCCTTGTGTGTAAAATTGTAGATTAAGTGAACTTCAGTGCAGACATCGATCTCCAGAATAGGGAACGAAGAATAGAACCTTGATTTTCTGAGATCTTTTTTCTCTTCTAAGACTTGTGTTCTTGTCTGCGCTCATCATACCCATGCTTTCTTGAAGTAGGATGGATCAGAATATCTCTTTAAGCAAGCTCCCGCCCAGCATTGTCAAATCTGAAAGGCAATGATTTTAGATACCAGAAAGGTTCTTAGCAATGAAAAGTTGGTGCTTACTTATCGAGAAGGTAAAGTCGTGGTGGATCTCGGCATTCTTCATAGGAATCCATCATAAAGCGAGGTAGATCACTCGAAAGCAAGTGATTTTGCTCATTCTGAAGCTGAGTGTGCCAATCAGAACCTGCGGTTGAGCAGCAAAGTCAGCAAAACTGCAAGATGGTCCTTACATCGAAGATATAGGTATGGGCATGAGGCATTCAATTGCAAGAGTGTGCTGCAAATGAGCTATTATGTGAAATATCAGTCCAATAATGGCAAAAGTAGAGCCAAATGTTTAGCCCCTCGCTGCTTTTACATCCATACATTAGCAGTTTAACAACTTAATAAATAGATTATGTGATCAATGTAAATCGAATTTGAATACTCAAGTTAACCCATAGCATGTCGATTCTACTTGTGACCAGCATATGTTGGCATTGATGAAGTAAATAGATACTACTGGTACATAGGCAAAATGTATGTGACTCTTCTGACTCTTCACGGCTTTTTCAAGAGATGGAAGAGCTGCTTCAATGTTTTGCACTCGAGTCAGCACCTTACGCCCTCTGGCTGACGTAGCTATTACTTGCTCATGGGTCATGAAAAACATCTGCCGCAAATCTGTGAGACCACAGTGTATGTTAGGCAGAGTAATCACATATATAGGCACAGTAAAGTTAACAACTAGACAAGATAAACAGAATATTTACCAGTAGTCATGACTACAGGAGAACTTAAATGAAAATAAGTGAAAGCAAACACATCAGCTCTACGAAATACAGCTATATAGTGGTTAAAAAAATAACAAGAACCAGAGTACAGTAATTGGAACTGTACATACCACTTGTGCAACAAAATGGTAAATTAATAGGATCACTAGTAGCTGAAAACCAAGTCCCTCTAATCAGTGGCAGTTTTTCAGTAGCTAGGAACGGCAATTGCCAGAAGCCATGAAGACTGTAAAGACACAATTAGCAAAAGCTTCTGAAGCATGATCACAACAAGTAGCTCCAAATGTACACAGCCATCCATAGACAATCTAAAATAGAACCTTGCAGCATCACCGTACACATCATTAGAAGAAAAGGAAAGTTTTCAACACAAGCTGCTAGCGACGGAGCACAAATAATTCCCACCAATTCAGCCAGATGTGACCCCAAAACCGACCGAATGCGGCCAAAAAATCGCCTAACGGATACTAGCAGACTTATCGGTTACCGCTCTCAAAACGCCAGACTTCAGCATTATCCAATGCAGTCCTAAAATTAGACTTCAGCATTATCCACTTCAGTAGTAAAACTAGATCCCAGGAAACAGAACCGAATGCCGCCGCCGCCGCTAAGAAGAGACATATTCAGTTTCTGCTGGGTAGTGCAGCACCGCAATTTTCATTGGTTGGAACACAGAAACACTGCAACAGCAATTCCTACAGCAACAGCACACCGCTCGTTCACCCCACATGAATCCTACCGCCTCAACGCCAGATCCCACTCCCCAAGCAGGAGCTGGAACCAAGCACCCCAACCAGCGTCCGAACCCTCGCCGGAAGCCGCGTCACGCTACGCGCACCAGATCCCACCCCAAGACCACGGAGAACCGAAGCACGTGTTGAAGCAGAGCGCGCGAGGTGGAGAGGGAGAGGAGGGCCTTACTCCGCGAGATCTCCGAGCTGGCGCAGGATCCCGACGAGGCCCGCGACGGCGACGCCCTCGAGCAGCGCCTTGGGCTCTTCCTCCGCCCCTGCGGCGGCGGCGGCGGCTCCTTTCTTCCCGGCGCCAGCTCCGCCGTAGAGGTCGGGGTCCCCCAGGCCGACCTCATTCCGCACCTCGAACCTGACGAGCGGCATGGTCTCGTCCCGTTCGTCGCTCACCGCCTCGGTGCCGGCCTCATGCTAGTAGTAGACCCGCGACGCCGCAACCGCCGTCGCTTTTCTGGTGGGAGAGTGGGAGCAGGTGCGCTCTTGCGGGGGGGAGGCTCTGGTCGTTTGCCGCCTCCACAAGGAAGGGGATGGGGAGGAGGAAGGCGGCTGAAGAAGGGAGTGAGGTGGACTGTGGGCGAGCAGTAGTAGTGGCGGACGGGAGGCGCGTCGGTCTCCGACAAGGTGCGGGGCGAAGGGACGGGGGGGGAGGAGGAGGAAAGGCAGCGCGGCGGCACGAGGGGTAAGTGACGGTGCAGTGCAGCGGTGGAGATGGTGGGCTGCTCTGCTCGCTCGCTGCTTTACTTGGAAGAAGGGAGGGAGGGATGAGCATGAGCCGCACCGCACGCGACGGTTGTGTGTTGTGTCGTGTCGCGCGGCTGCTTGTGCTCGGGTCCAGCGCCCGCATCCGGAGGTGGGTGCGTGTGTTTGTGCTTGCTTGCTGTTGCAGCCAGACCCGCGGTTTTGTTGAGTCGTCCGTCGTGTCCTCCTGTCCCGGGCGCGGGATCCGGCGGCGGCGTGGAATTGACTTGCCCCGCCGAGGCTTTGGTTGGAGTCTGGGATTCAACGATGCGACGTCAACTGCCGTGTCTTGGGCAAAAATATGAGGAAAATGTTGGTGAAATCGAGAATGTCGATCATGTTACACTGATGCTTACAGTACACAGGAGTAATAATAAACAGGTGTCCATTTTTATTTTTATTTTTATTTTTTTGAATCTACAGGTGCCAATTTTCAACACGTATTTCTTCTGAAACATACTAGTACTACTATACATTTTGAACAGCACTATGATTTTTGTAAGTAAAAAGAAAAAAGGCTGTCGAATCATTACAGATATTTATTGATTCCTTTGAACTGTCCTTTTGAAGTCGGGGGTTCGGGTTCTCAGTGTAGGTCTAATTATTGGGTCAAGTGTTTATGTGTTCCCCTTTTGTACTTGAGGTCCAGGATAACTAATGATGGTGGTAGAGTAGGTGTCAGTGGTGTTCAATTCATCCTGTCTCCTATTAATTTAACCGGGGAGGGGAGCACACAAGCATAGTGTTTATTCTAACACCCATGGGGGGAACACTGCAAAATTACTACGCAGTATTTAAACATGGAAATGCAGAATGAAATTTGACCCTTAACGCAGTATTTATTGCAAGCACGTCTCCCTGTTTCCGCGCGCGGCTCCGTTGCTTGTCTCTCCATAGTAGTAAAAGACCTGCTCAAAATATGGCAAGCGACCCACCCACAGGGCAGCACGATGATGAGCAACTTTTCTCATCGCATCATTTTCTGGTGGGGCGTCGGAGGATATAAAGAAAGAGGAATCCTATTCATATCCAGTGATGTCATTCAGATTCAGCGAGAGATGGCCTAGTAGCTGTCCTGGGTTAGGTGGGTGACTCATTTCCTGCGCCTGGGCCACGCGGTAACAAATGTGTGATGGTTCTTGCTTCTCGTGATATTTGTGCTAATATTCAGCGTTGATGCTACGTAATGCAGGCGGCAGGCTCGCTAAATACG
This sequence comes from Eleusine coracana subsp. coracana, assembly GCA_032690845.1. Lineage (NCBI taxonomy): Eukaryota > Viridiplantae > Streptophyta > Magnoliopsida > Poales > Poaceae > Eleusine > Eleusine coracana. Next base: position 1,505,548 of record CM064418.1, read on the forward strand.
TTGCCATTCTTGCTTTTTTTTCTCTTTTTTTTTTTTTGGTTTGCTCTTTTCATTTCTTTTCATTGCTCGGTTACGTATTCCGGTTCGCTCGGCGCCATCACTCCTTAAAACTTTTCTTGTCGGAGTCAGTTGTTGCATGTCCAGGCTGTTTATTCATAAGGTTGTTGGTCCATAACATATTAGTATATACTACAGTCACCGTTCTTACACGAGTCAAAGAGGGAACCTGTGAAGATAAAGATGGTCGGTCAAGCTGGTGTAAAGTGTGCTGTGTACGGTAGACGAAAGATGACAGGTGGTGGTGAGTAAAGGCTTTGCTTCATGTTTACACATTGGTCCAGTGGGCAATAAAAACGTGTTACTGTGCCACCAAAGCCCCTGGTCTGCGTCTATCCAAGCAGAAAACGATGCTGTCCTCCTCCGTGTTTCCGTGTTACAGCTACGATTTGCAGTAAACAAGGTATTGGTTGTGAGTATGATGTTACTGATCACGGAGAGTTACTGCCCAACTATCGTGAGATCTGTCAATGCCGTGACTGTACTGGGATCAACATTTCGTGTACAAAGTCTATAAAAGTAAGTATAGAAACAAGCTTGATCTTGGGCAGCGCAATATTCCAGCAGATGAGGCTACGCGCATGGCGTGTGCAAACGCATGGTCCAAAACAACCTAACCACCCCAGCTCCAGGACCAGGAGGGAGAAGGAAGGCCTCGCGAAAAAGCAGCCGCCGTCCGTGCCTCAAAATAATGAGCTCCCTTGGTCCACGGCCCCACGCCATTTTTGTCGCTCTCCCGGCGTAGTACGATTCACCAACTAGCCTAGTTTAACTAGGACAACGCAGCCAGCGGAATCTCCCTTGTCTGTCTTGCTCGCCTCTGCTATTATTTTAATCCACTCCCGCTAATTCCCGTCCCTGACAAAGAGTTGACATAGCTAACCACGCTTGACTATTCTGAGCCCAGCTTCATGTAGCGCTGGGCGCATCGATCACCGCGCGCCCGATGCCGGTGTGTCTCCTGTCTCGGCTAGGCTTGGATGGATGTGACGAGTCTCAGCGTTCACCTCTTTCTCAATGCATGATGAGATTAAGGATACTCACGGCAGAATGCAGAGGATAAGATGGTCTTCTGAAGCTAGTAGTTACCACACGATGCAGCAGCCAGATATCCTTTTTCGTTCATCATCAGGGCGGCAGAACATTGGTCTCGGAATTTCTGATGGAACGTCACGGCCACGTCAGTGCATTGTCCGACGAAATTATGAAGACAAGTGGGCAGATGGAGACACTACCAGATGGTCGCACGCACACACAATATATATAGTGGTGGCGCGACTTGCTGCGCTGAAAATGATATCACAACTTGCCGGTGCTAATCCTGCTCGCAAGGTGGGGGACTCGTTCTGCTGCATGATCACTACATCCACATGATTGTGTCATGAACGCGAGTGCGCGCCACAATAAGTTTCTCTTAAGGAAAAAAAAAAAAGGGCGAATGTAATCCTATGTCCACAGTAGCAAATCTCATGACAGCAAGTAAATTGACCATAGGATGGCGAATCGAGGCCAGGCGTTTGTCACCGTGGCGAATCGAGTCACTGTCTCACTGATCATAGGACACGGTGCACGGTTACTGGTCAAAAAGGCAAGTGTCCTTTTTGCTGAAGAGAAAGGATGGGAGTTGGACATGGGACGATGCCAGTTCAGTGCAAAGATGGGTTGGCCCAGAGATACTTAAGCGTTGGTTGAATGAGACCAATGACAAGAGACTAAGATGGTTGGTGGAGGCTTAAGACGACGGACACATGGGATGCCAGCCCCGCCCGATCCAGCAGCACCCAACAAGATTGCCAGTTAGACGCGCAGTGGAACTGATCCAAATCTAGGGTCATGTACTACTACAAGTTTATTAGTAACCGTATTATTATCTGTCCTTAGCCTTTTAGGACAGAACAATGCTGCAGTCAGCATGTTTTGGGCAATCAAAATAACTAGTTTTTTTGTTTGCGAGGATATGAAATGTTAGTCATGTGGAGGACAGATCTCGCATCTATGGATTTTTTTTCCTTTATTTTTCAGGGAGGAACGAAATCGTATAGATTACTGTTGTGTTTGTGTATTGTACTACGTAGCTAAATGGCTGGCTGACCACCAAAAACCTGGATGCTGTTTGCGACAGAAGAACAAGCTCTATCCATATGCGCTATCGACACCGCTGGGCTTATAGTTCGGGCCCTATATGGCCTGCTCTTCCTGCCGATTCATAAGTGCTGCTGCTGGACAGAGTCGCACGGCCCATATCATTTGAAGAAGACCCATTCAATTCGAGGCCCAAGGACTTGCCCGCCATATGAAACGGAGGAAACAAAGCATTCTGCCAAGGATTGACGGCGCATTGCCCCTGTGCTGGGTGGACGTGATAAAAAAAAACTCGATCTGCCGGAGAAGAAGTCACCCCGACGGCATTATCTAAGGAGAAGAGTCTTCTCACGCAGGTCGAGAAAATTACTGAACCCTCTACCCAACCATACACAGGGACTTAGCTGGCCATGAGAGCTATGACGCGAGTCTTTACCTAGTACTTTGGCTTGGAAAAAACAAGGAAATTTTTTTGCAACTGGTGCGAGACCGGGGGTCGAACCTCCGATCGGTGGGCAGCCACTCGGGCGGCCTGTTCGCGTGGAAGTGATAAAAAACGACACGGGCTAAGCAGATGCGGTATAATTAGCGCCGTATCCGAACAGTGATGTCCAAGCTTGAGACTGCAATGCGGGAACAAATCTCTACTAGTAGTAGTAGCTTACTGCAGGCGTACCATCACCATCAGTTGAGAATGGGAATATACAGGCCTCGAAGCAAAGCAAAGCAGAGTTTCCACTTGCGAGCCACTTCAGACAGAAGGGCCAAACACCACTTCATCGAATATTATAGCGTAGGACTAAGCTACAATTCAGTCACTATAATTCAGTAATGGTGATATCTTCTGGTTCTGGAAACCAATTACCTGGAAGATATTTCCTAGCGTTACCCACATCTATAAACGAGGAAGTAGAAACTCGTAATAAGGTCCTGCCTCGCGGGCTAACTGTAATTTTCAGCAGAGATGAGCAATTTTCAACCATGATATTAGTTCAGCAAAACACAGAATCGTCGTTGGAACCTACTACAACAAGATCAGAAAAAAAAATATATCGTGGGATTTAACTCTGGCAGTCTATGCATCTACCTGGTTTAACTTACAATCCAAACTTACTTAACCATTATAACTACATCATTAGGCTCTATCTAACCTGAGATAATGACAAATGAGGCCAAGTGTCGCTATATGACTTGCAGTCCAATTAACCTTGGCAGGGAATATCATGATTGCATACATGGTCCCTGCAGAAGGAATGCTCTACTTCACTTCTACTCTTCACAACATTTTAAATCCCTCCCCTGAAGAAGAAGCGCGCCAAGAACAACAAGCACACAGTCACACACTCGCTCTCCACACAACTCCGTCTCAGCCATGGCCGCTGACTCCAGCGTCATGCCAGCTGGCCTCCTGCTCGCGGTCGTCCTCCTGATCAGTTTCCTCCCAGTCTCCAACGCGTCGCCTTATTACAGCAAGCTCCGTCTGTCGGCCTCCGAGGTCACAGAACTCGAAGCGGCGGCGCCTCCTCCACCGCCGCCGCCGGAGGACCAACCGACCACGTTCTTCGAGGTGGACCGGCCGCACCGCCCGCCGCCGGGCAGCTTCGGGCCCTGCTCGACACTCCTCCTCTCCCACTCCTTCGCGTACACGTACCAAAAGCCTCCCGTCACGGTCCCCTACTCCCCTCCCGCCTGCCTGGCCGTCCACCCCTCGCCGGCGATAATCTCCCTCGCGGTGCTCGAGTGGCGCGCACCTGCCGCGGCGTCCAGTTCGACCGCGTCTTCGGCGTGTGGCTCGGCGGCGTGGAGCTCCTCCGCGGCAGCACCGCGGAGCCGCGGCCCAACGGCGTGGCCTGGTCCGTGTCCAAGGACGTCACCAAGTACGCCTCCCTCCTCGCCGCCCGAACAACCTCCACCCTCGCCGTCTACCTCGGCAACGTCGTCGACGACCAGTACACCGGCGTGTTCCACGCCAACCTCACCCTCCACCTCTACTTCCACCACCACCCGCAACCATCACCATCACCACCGGGGCTGGGCCCCGCCGACGTCATCCTCCCGGTGTCGCGTAGCCTGCCGCTGAACGACGGGCAGTGGTTCGCGATCACCGACGAGCTGGACGTCGCGTCAACGAGCCTCGCCGTGCCGCGGAACGCGTACCGCGCCGTGCTGGAGGTGTACCTGTCGTACCACTCCGGCGACGAGTTCTGGTACGCCAACACGCCTGACCAGAACGGCCCGTTCCGCGAGGTCGTCGTCACGCTCGACGACGGCGACCTCGTCGTCGGCGCCGTCTGGCCGTTCCCCGTGGTGTACACGGGCGGGATCAACCCGCTGCTCTGGCGCCCGGTCTCCGGCATCGGGTCCTTCAGCCTCCCCACCTACGACATCGAGCTCACGCCGTTCCTGGGGAAGCTTCTGGACGGGGAGCAGCACGAGTTCGGGTTCGCGGTGACCGGCGCGCAGAACGCGTGGCTCGTGGACGCCAACCTCCACCTGTGGGTGGACCCGAGGAAGACGGCGGCCACGTCGGCGGGCGTCATCAGCCACGACGCGCCGCCGCTGGACCGGACGATCGCGTCCGGGGCGACGGCCCCCGGCGACGGGCTGTACTACACCACGGCGTTCCGGCGCGTGACGGCGTCGGGGTGGGTGGAGACGGCGTCGTACGGCCGGATGACCGCCACGTGGACGCAGAGGCTGGGGTACGAGAACACGAACGCGGTGCAGGGGAGCTTCCAGCAGGCGGTGAACCAGAGCACGGACGCGTACGCGGGGGTCCACGTGGCGTACGGGGAGGACGGCACGGTGTACGCGCAGCAGGCGCAGCAGGGGTTCCAGCTGGGCATGTTCGTGGGCGTGGTGAACCAGCGCGCCGGCGAAGGGTCGTACACCGTGGCGAGGCGCGTGCGGCTAGGGTTCGCCGAGGAGCGGGTCGCCGCGGGCCGGGCCGGGTTCTGGGCCCGGTCGATGAGGAACGCGCAGGAATGTGAGATGGACGTGGATGTGGACGAGGACGGGCGGCCCGTACGGGTGGCGTGGGGCACGCGACAGACGTACGATTACGAGGCCTCCGACGCGTGCTACTTCCGGAACGTGACCAGCACCGGCTACAACGTGGTGTCCGACCACTCCGACGAGGCCTGCGGCAAGGGAGGATCATCATCGGCTACCAGCAGGGTTATTGCCGAGTTGGCAAAAGCGGCGCCGGCACGGGTGAGCTCGGGAGAAGCTTGATGATATCAACCCGGGAGGGAAAAGCCTGTTGCTTCATTTTTCGTAACTACACTACACTTGCTATGAGCTTCAATGAGATAACGAGCCAATATCGATGCATATGACCTACTCAGTTTATTTTGCGGTGAGCAAAATAATAAGATGTATTAGTTTCAGTGAGCAAACACCGGGTCCTGTTGTTAATCTGCCGTGCTATGAGCTGCTGAACACACACCGTCTGAATGATCTGATCTGATCTTCTTCCGTTCCTTTTTTTTTTCTATTTCATCGGTGTTTGTTATAGAGTTCTGGGCCACGTGACGCAGGGTACCATATCTCGGCAAGTTTGTTTACCGACAGATTAGTTTTTGTCAAGTTGAAACTTGGAGTTATCCACTATTTTCAACGGTACCCAAATGCAGACAAACAACAGGGTATGTGCTGTGGTGGATTGGCATAGCACTCTGAATCGTAGGACCAAAAACAATAGTATAGGTCTTCCTCCTTGGACTGGAGACACTGTATCCAGTGATCCAACTTGAGCAGCGAAGGGATAGAGAGTCAAAGGCGCACACCTCACGGCCCTCATCCTCTCTGCCTCTGGTACTGGTATATCCACTGCCCAATATCCTGAGAAAGCAGCTACAAGTTCTGCCCCACTTGTCAGCAGCGGCGAGAACAAACGAAGGGCCCGCGCCCCTGCCTGTCACGCACCACCAAAACCCATCTGGTAGGAGAAACGTCTCAATCCAGTGTGCGCGCTTGCTCTTCAGCACCGGTCCGTCCACATGCATGCCACACAGCTCGCGTCCACTGACCATTCCCGCTATACTAGCTGTTTGCTGCTCCTCTCCGTGCTGCCTCGTCGTGGACCCGACCCGAGATCGGCGACGACCAGGCGGGCACTCTGGCCCCGCCCGGCGACAAGCACATGCTGGCAGCCGTGTCGCATAGTACAACTACGCGGATGAGGCATTGACCTTTTTTTTTTTTTACGAACAGAACGATGGGAACGGTACGGTAGCCGGTAGGTGCGATGCCGCCGTCGAGCCGGATCGATCCTCAATTCTGCATCACTGCATATGCGATGCGACGGTGCCACTGCGACTTGGGAAGCATGGCGGACCAAGCGCCTTGGCTCGGGTGCTTACGTGGATTGGAACTCATCAGCTCCGAGATCAAAAGCATTGGGAGCGAAAACGAGGCCTCGGGCCATTCCAACCTTAGCTTTTTCGGGGATGATTCTGTCGGAATGACGTTTTTATTACGAGACCAATTCGTTCACATTTGGGGAGTGGGGGAAAAATGACCTGCACCCATGCAAAAAATAAAATAAAATAGAGAGGGCCTCACTAAACGCGTGTGTGCTAATCTAAGCATCTTAGCACTAGTTGTGGTGCGTGAGCCTGTACATTATATTCGGCGGCTCCACTCTTTGCACTATCTAGCCGACATGGTTGCTATTCTCTTGACATGGTTGCTATTCTCTTGACATTAGCAGCACACCCAGCCCAGGGCATCTGCTGGGCATGGCCTGCGTATACAGGCTCCATGTAAGGGATGTCTAACCAAACTTATTCGTCATCATTGCTTTAATTTTGATTCAACAACAACCACACCGCACATTCATCACCTGTGTGTCTGACATTCAAGTTGATGCCGATTTGCCTCTTCTTAGCGTCTGCCACGAGGAAACACCGACAATATAGAGCCTCTTTGGTTGGTGACCGCTTGATGTCTAGTAGTAGCTTTCTTGCCGGCTCGTATCAGTGTCGGTCAGTTTTTCGACGATGAAAGGCGGTTTATTCATCGACCACAAGTTATGTAAGCGTGAACTCTGTCCGACGCAACATCGAGTCACCGGTCGGTTTTAGTGGAACCTGGGAGTGCACATGGAGCTGTTTTGGGTCCCTCCTCCTCGTCGTCCTAGGGATGATATTAATTCTTCCATTCATTAGCTATCCTGGATTTGGTGGATCTAATAGAATGATTGGTTTGATGAGTGAAAAGTTCACGGACCACTCAAATCAACCTCATGAATCTACTAGCATACTTGCTCTGTTTAACTATACTCCTGATCAGGCTCGTGAAAACAGAGAGGCTCAAATATTCAACTATCCTTATCAGTGCAAGATAGGCAGCTTTTCTGCATACGAAACCCAAAAGCTAATGCTAGTACACACTTCGCTGGCAGCATCAGCATCCGGATGCTTTAAGCACAAGACGAAATCATAAAACTGATCTCCAAACTCGCGCTTTTCTTTTCTTTTCTTTTTCAATTTTTGTATTTATGGGTTATACTAGTAGACAACCGAAACTGTCCCAAAAGCCGCATAATTCACGTACCTACCAGGGGTACTTTGCGTTGCCATTATACGGCACTCACCTTGTTTATGCCGTCAAGATAATGATAGGTAGTGTAGTATGGTTTATCAATTCCTCACTGCGATACTCGGGGCTTAAATCTGCAGCCTTGTTGCGGACGCCAACCATGCAACGCACACTCGCTTCGCCCCATACCGACCGAAGCAAGAGCAACTAGTAGTAGCCATGCCTCCCTCCTCTGCTTCCGTTGTGGTCATCCTCTTCCTCTGCTTCATCACTGTGCTGCTCTCCCACTTGGCCGCCGCCTCCCACCACGACTACCGCATCTCCGTCAGCGACTTCGCGCAGGTGGAGGCGGCGCTACCGCGGCGCAAGGGCGCGAGGAACACCTTCTTCGAGGTGGACCGTCCGCTCCGTGCGCCGAAGGGGAGCTCGGGCCCCTGCTCCACGCTCCTCTTCACGCGCTCCTTCGCGTCGACGCTGACCAAGCCGCCGGCCACCGCGCCCTACTCCCCGCCGCCGTGCCTGCGCCAGGCCGGCGGCGCCGGCGAGGTGTCCCTCGCCGTGCTGCAGTGGCGCGCCGCCTGCAAGGGCGTGCAGTACGACCGCGTGTTCGGCGTGTGGCTCGCCGGCGCGGAGCTCCTCCGCGGCAGCACCGCGGAGCCGCGCCCCGGCGGCGTGGCGTGGACCGTGTCCAAGGACGTGACGCGGTACGCGTCCCTCCTCGCCGCCGGCGACGCCACGCTCGCCGTCTACCTCGGCAACCTCATCGACGACACCTACAACGGCGTGTACCACGCCAACCTCACCCTCCACCTCTACTTCCGCCGCCGTCATCAGAATGAGAAGCAAGCAGAAGCGGCGGACGTGGTGGTGCCGGTGTCGAGGCCGACGCCGCTGAACGACGGTCTGTGGTTCGTGGTGCAGAACGCGAGCGAGGTGCAGTCGGCGGTGCTCCCCGCGGCGCCGGCGAACGCGTGGCGCGCGGTGCTGGAGGTGTACGTGTCGTCCCACGACGCGGACGAGTTCTGGTACATGAACACGCCGGAGCAGAAGGGCCCGTTCAGGGAGGTGGCCGTGCTGCTGGACGGCGACGTGGTGGGCGCCGTGTGGCCGTTCCCGGTGATCTACACGGGCGGGATCAATCCGCTCATCTGGCGCCCCATCACCAGCATCGGCTCGTTCAACATGCCCACCTACGACATCGAGCTCACGCCATTCTTGGGGAAACTTCTGGATGGCAAGGAGCACGAGGTCGGGTTCAGGGTGACCAACGCGCAGAACTCGTGGTACGTGGACGCCAACCTCCACCTGTGGCTCGACCCGAAGAGCGCAAAGACCACCGGTGGATTGACCGCGTACGACGCGCCGAAGCTGGACGGCAGCATCGTCTCCAACTCCGACGATGGCATCGACGGGGAGTACGACGCGACGGCGAGCCGCAACATCACGGCGACGGGGTGGGTCAGCTCGTCGCGCGGCAACGTCACCACCACGTTCACCCAGCGTTTCACCTTCGCCAACACCAACGTGGTGAGCAACCGCGGCAGCACGCAGGCGATCAACCAGACCACCGACGCGCGCGTCGACGTCACCACAACCGCCGGCGACGCGCAGGTGCTGCACCAGAGCTTCCCGCTGTACATCTTCCTGGGCGGCGACGGCAGCGGCACGTCGTCGCAGCGGCTGATGCGGCGCGTGAACATCGGGTTCGAGGAGACGCGGGCGCGGGGCGGGGCCACCACGAGCACGCTGCGGAACGAGCAGGTCGCCGCCGCGGAGGTGGTGCTCCGGGACGACGCCGTGGTGGGGGCCACGTGGCGGATGCACCAGACGTACGCGTACGGCGCCAGCGACGGCGGCTGCTACCTCAGGAACGTGACCAGCGTCGGGTACGACGTGCTTTTCGACCATTACGACGCGTCCTGCGCCGGCGGCCGGTGACCACGGACGGACGACGCTGACGCCTGTCGCGTTGTGCTCTTGTGCGCCGCGCGCGCGGGTGACTGGCTGGATAACGGCAACGGACCACAGGGTCTAGTGCTGGCCAAGTGTTATCTAGCAGTCTCCAATTATGATATTTGACGGGTCGTTTTCGTGTCCTTCATTAGATGTCAATCATCAATAAGAAAAGATGTCATGTGATGTACTGTAGCAACTAGTAGTACATGTAACCCAAGTGTAAAGTAAATCGTTGGCTACTAAGTAATTTATTTGAAGCCTATTTTAGGTCCCATGATGAGTCCTTTTGAAGTTTAATAACAAGAATTGAATTTTTACCTGCAGAAGTCTCATTTCTAAATTGCACGTTCTACACTAATACTTGAAACAAACCATAATGTATGGAACCAAAAAAAAATTAGTACAATAGTCTTCCATATCCTTAGTTCCAGTTATTTATCAAATAAATGTCAGTATACAATAACACACACACAACATAAGTGATATCTTGTAAAAAGATATGGCATCTCTTGTCTTATAAACAATATGTGAAATATTTTTGGTACACAATGAGGAGAGGAGACGTGGTTGTGGCGATTAGCCCCCCCCCCCCCCCCACACACACACATAATTTACAGTATATGTAAAATAAATAATATTTTCACTTTTATTTTTAATACGACGAATGATCAAATATGATGTTTACAAGTCAAAAAATGATTATAGTTTGAAACAGAGGGATTATAATCCAAGTGTAAAATAAATCATTGGCTACTAAGTGATTTGGATTTCTTCATGAGCACTTTTCATGTACGACCTCCACATTGCTAATTGGTGATTGAAGGAGATGCTGACACCCTTTTTTTTTATGGTAAAGTTATGCTAGTACTAATATACAAACTAAATTTGGCCTCCCAAATTAGTTAGCTATACATCAGACTCATCTGGCATTAATTCGTTGAGCAACGTACAAAACCAGTACGTCCATTTATTCCGTGAGCATTGTCTGCGTATAAATTAGAGCAGCCAGCATACCGGTCAGGACGAGCGATGCGCAATCTCAACTGACCGGCGAAGGAGTAAACGGTGATGCAGACTCCAAACGGACGGTCCAATGATTCAACTAATCGTCTTGCTAGTTGCTAGGCACGGAGGAATGTCTTTGCTAGATTGGATGGTAGTTGCATTCTATAGTGAACACTCGAGTATTCTATGGTGGAGCAACATCACAATTAGGGAGGATTCGCGTTTTCTTGATATAAACAAAGACAATTATTATGCGCACCTACACAACGGAATGTTGAAAGTTGAATTTATCGGCCCCACTGTTCAGCTGTTCTCATCTGCGTCAGTGTGTGCTCCTTCAAAAAAAAAAAAACTGTGTCACTGTGTGCTCCACACGTAATAACCTGTAATCCGGCCGTGCTCACGGCAACAAAACGGTAGTGGGATTTAGGAGGATTGACCCTCAGGATAGTCGGTCTTTTATTTGTATTTAATTAGTTGCCACATCAGTAAAAATAATGATATGATAGAAAATTTATTATGAAAGAGAGCAAATGACTTTCATCCTCATGAAAGACTTTGTGTACTTTTTTTAATAAAATAAAAGTCAAATGAAAGTACATTGAGAATATTTTCTTTCATCTCAACCAACCACAACCAACCATTGAAATCCACCTAACAATAATTTAATATTTTAATAAGTATATAAAATTATGATATGAAACTAAGCACTGAGAAACGTATTTTATAGTACAAAATCTCAAAACTAATGTGTCATTATTAAAAACTATGTGATAAAAGACTTCATTAAAACTAGCCTAATAACCTGTAATCCGGTCCAACATCGTTCCGTGCATGGCCGAAATGAAATAGTATTGGACCGGACACAAGATGGGCCGTCAGTCGTTAAATTGTACACCGGGTCTACAGCTTGCTTTCAGCGGTTCAGCCTTTACTGAAAGATAGTCCTTGTTTTTTTTTTTTTTTTTGAAACAGGATGGTCCTTGCTGAAATCAATGATGTCCCTCGTGACGTGGTCCCGCTGTGTGAAACAATCCCTTCCCGACTGCAGGACTGTCTGTGTTGAATTGCTGGTAAGGGGTACGGTTAAATTCTGTCCAACTTTAGGAAAATACTGTACTGTATATACATACAAGATCTACCAGGTTTATACAGTATAGACACACACGATGGAGAGGTTTTCTTCCCTCTCCTAGGACATTCTTCTTTTCCTTTGAAGCACACATGGGCACATGGCAAGTGCACCTGCCACATTATGATATGAGCTTGCGTCGTCTTATCTCAATATCCACATTGATTCTCTGGATATTCATGTTTCCGGGAGTAGAGAGTTTTTGCATCGGACGCTACAAAATCTTCACGAACCCATCCGGGGTCCAGGCCCATCTGTCAACCACCAGCCGCCCATGCCTTGTTGCGTTTAAACTCGCGTCGAACAAGTCTATTATCTCCTGGATTACGGTAATCGCAACCACTTCCCTTGATAAAATCACCTGAACCACCTCGTTTAAACCATCGAGTTTACTTGTCCAGTTCCACATCGCCCTCGTGCTCGCCGCTCCCACCATGGCGTCAGCGGCAGCCGCGACAGGCCTCTTCGTCCTCCTCGGAATCCTCCTGCCCGCGGCGGCGGCGGCGGTGCCGGACGTGGCGCTGCACAGGCACCGCCTCGGTGCTTCCTTGCATCTCGCCGCGTCCTCCTCCCCCAACGCGTCAGACTCGCCGACCACATTCTTCGAGGTGGACCGCCCGATCCGCCCGCCGCGCGGCAGTGTGGGCCCCTGCTCCACGCTGCTCCTCTCCAGCTCCTTCGGCGCCACATACGGCCGGCCCCCCGTCACGGCCGCCTACGCGCCGCCGGTCTGCCTGCGCGGCGGGTCCCTCGCGCTCGCCGTGCTCGAGTGGAGCGCCGACTGTCGCGGCCGCCAGTTCGACCGCATCTTCGGCGTCTGGCTCTCCGGCGCCGAGCTCCTCCGCAGCTGCACCGCCGAGCCGCGGCCCAACGGCATCCTCTGGTCCGTGGAGCGTGACGTCACCAGGTACGCCACCCTCTTGTCGCAGCCCGGGGAGATCGCGGTATATCTCGGGAACCTCGTGGACAAGACGTACACCGGCGTCTACAATGTCAACCTCACACTCCACCTCTACTTCCACGCCGCGCCGCCGCCGCAGCCGCAGCACCTGCAGAAGGCCGATCTGATCGTGCCCATCTCAAGAAGCTTGCCTCTGAACGACGGGCAGTGGTTCGCAATCCAGAATGCCACCGATGTGCAGTCAAAGAAGCTCGCCATTCCGTCGAAAACCTACCGGGCGGTCCTTGAGGTGTTCGTTTCCTTCCACTCCAACGACGAGTTCTGGTACACGAACCCACCCAACGACTACATTCAGGCCAATAACTTGTCCGGCGTCCCCGGCAACGGCGCATTCCGGGAGGTCCTTGTTAGGGTGGATGGTGATGTCGTCGGTGCTGTTTGGCCGTTCACGGTAATCTACACTGGCGGTGTGAACCCGCTTCTGTGGCGGCCAATCACCGGCATTGGCTCGTTCAATCTTCCAACCTATGACATTGACATCACTCCTTTCTTGGGCAAGCTCCTGGACAGCAAGGAGCATGATTTTGGGTTTAGCGTGACAAATGCGCTTGATGTGTGGTATGTCGATGCCAATCTGCATCTGTGGTTGGATCCCAAGAGTGCAAAGACAACTGGAAGCTTGATCAGCTATGATACTTCCAGCATGGACCTCAATGTGAACTCAGAATTCAGTGGGCTAGATGGGAAGTTTCTGACAAGTGCAAATCGGCAAATCTCTGCCACCGGATGGGTGAAATCCTCATACGGGGAGGTCACCACGACCTTCTACCAGAGATTTGGATATGAAAACAGCAATGTTTACAGAAAGAATGGCACAGTGCAAATTGTGAACCAAACTATAGATGCGAAGTCTGGAGTTTTCGCCAAGGATGCTTCCGCTGTGCTTCTTTCAGAGGAAGTTCATGAGGTTTTCCCCCTGTATGTTTATACAGGAACATCAGATCAAGTGGGTGATGAGTACACCTTGGTTTCAGTTGTCAAATTGGGTATCAATGATAAGAAGATATCTGGTGGGAAACTGGGCTTCTCGTACAGCTCTCTTCGGAATGCGCAGTCAGGACGCGGCAGTATGAGGGTGAAGAAGAATTTGGTTGTCGGTGGTTTGGGGCAGACCCATCAGATGTACAAGTATGTGGGCACTGATGGATGCTACTTCAGGGATGTGACCAGCAAGAACTACACTATACTTTTCGATCATTCTGGTGATTCTTGCTCAAAGGGATCGTACAGTGGGACCAAATTCTCCTCCACGAAGTTGAAGGATCAGTCAGCAAGAAGAAAGTTGCTGGTGAACAAACTGCACCGCACCGAGAAGATCTAAATTTTGTTCCATACTTCCGTTTTACTTTGCTACTTCAATAAAAGGTTAGTTAGGTAGGCCATGCTTCAGAAAGTAGGTAAGAAACTTGGAAGTGCCTTTGTAAAACTTGTGACATGTTATTGTCATCAGTAACAATCAATTGGTATAATCTTGTCTATTATTTAGGTGCATAGGATTTATGCCAATATAGTACTAACTGCCTCTGACAAGATTCACCAATGTGTCACAATATCAGATCTGCATATTCTTAGTGGTTTCCGATCTCAACAAACAGATGCTTTGTGATCTTCTATGTCCTCTTGCATATATGTTTAACTGGCATGCTTTGCAACTTTTTCTTGTTTATTGGAGAATCAAGTTTGGCGCCTCTTCTTGACAAGTAGCAGAGACGAGATTAAACCAGGTAAATGGTGCCTTGGTGAGATCTGTGATCCATTCTATTCCTGCCATGCTCATATTATTTTTTTTTAAACCATTCACATGTGACGAGCAAAGAGACAAATTTGTGATGCATCCAGCTTTTTGTTAATTGTTTTGCGAGGATATTGCTTTCTCAATAAATAATCAACGTGTGATGCATTTTTGTTTGGTGAAATCTGAGCTGCCTTTGCGCAAACCACGGCCCATGGACTGAAGCCGGTTTCATGAAAGCCCAGCCGCGCGAGCACTCTGCAGCGAGCGGTTTGGCGCGCGCGGCGGCGACGGGCACGTTCGCCACCTTCCCCGCCTCTCACCCCCTAACCTGAATCTAACCGCCGCCCGCCACCTTCGCGCGCGAAATTCCCCTCCCCGTCGCGCCGCCGCCGCCGGCCGCCCTTTCCGACGACAAGGCTCTCTCCGGCTATTCCGTCAAGAACCCAGCTTTCACGGTGCAGAATCGCCGGGGGCAAGGCCCGGTACCATTCCGGTGCGGCGAGACCAATGGAATCCGGCGAATAGCTCGGTCCTCGAGCTCGCCGGAACCACTGCGGCAGGGTCGCATCTCTTATTTCGTTCGGCTCATCTGCTCTTCCTGGCGCGATGGTGAGGGTGAGGAAAAAGAGCTGATCCCCAAGCTTAGCCAGCGTTTCCTTGCCTTCCTGTTGATGGCTTCTGTGGTCTCGTCTGTTTCTTTCCTCATACGAACTGGGAACTGAGCGTGTCCGCTGGCGTGTCTGCTGGGTTGCTATTGTTTGGGACGAGGCACTCCTGTTGCCATGGGTTGGCGGCAGGGGCTTCGCCTCATTGCGGAACTCCAGCTGTTTTTCATCTTCCTCCAGGCGCAGGTGGGGTGCAGCACAGCTTTGATCAACAGTGAAGGTACCAATATTGCTCTGCAGAGGCTAGTTTTGAGACGATGCCGGCATTTGTTTTTTTAGATAAACCGACATTTGTTTTTATGTTTGTGTTTATTTATTGTCTATTAATTCCGCGTGCTAGGATTGGCGTTACTGGAACTGAGTGCAAGGGTGGAGGCTGATCCCCATGGAGCCTTCCAGGATTGGGATCCCATGGACAGTAACCCATGCAGCTGGTCTGGTGTGCGATGCTCTGATGGTAAAGTAGAGATTCTGTAAGTTTGTCCTTTCCTTTGATGTTTTGTATAATATTGGTACCAATAACCTCGCCCTTCATGACAAGAAGTGCCAATTTAATAGTTGACCACATCTCCCCATTCTTGAGACATCATAGGATGCAAAACATTGTAGTTTTTTTTGCCCCCTCTTACTTCTATTGATAGTCAATAAACAATAGGCCACTTACCATGTTAGGCAATTAGTTTATCCCTTGCAACAAACATGACTTTTGACATATCTGACTGACAATTTGAGTTATTTAGATGTTGCATTGAGCTCTATGTTATGTACCTTCAGGTCTTATTTTATTCATTGTATATAGGAACTTAACAGGTTTAGAACTTGCTGGAACTCTTGCACCTGAGATTGGAAGCCTTCAACGTCTAAAATCACTGTGAGTTACTTTTCGGCTCCACTGCAATGCATTATGTACCTCAAATCCTTGTGTAGCATGACATTTGATTACTTTTTTTTTCTAGTTTACTCCCGAAGAACAATTTTCATGGTCAAATTCCTAGAGAATTTGGAGGCTTGACTGCTCTGGAAGTGCTGGACTTGAGCAGCAACAATTTGGATGGAACAATTCCAGAAGAATTGACGGCAATGCCACTACTCAAACAACTGTATTGCCATTTGTCCCCTCTCTTTTCTTTTCTCCTCTTTGCTAAGCATAATGGTGGATCCTTGCATTTCAGATCACTTAATGATAACCGGTTCCAAGAAGATGTCGCCTCTTTAGATGACAAAGATATAGCTGCTGACGGAGCAGGTTGCTTGAGCAGAAAAATAGGGTACTGTGAACGGGTCAATTTAATGTTTCTTCTGATTGTGATCCAATTATCTTCTAATATTTACTGGATTTGTTTCTAAATGTCTTACCTCACCTTGTACATTTTATTCTACAGATCTGGTTTTAAAGATTGGATCCTTCTCAGTGGCCTTGGAGAGAAATATGGCAACAATATACCAAGTAATCATGTATTTTTCATGCTGTAAATCCAGCACTTCCATTTTTACCTATATCCACCGCATCAATTAGTACAATATGCCTTTCAGGTTTCAGTGAGGTACATATCATGCAGAATTCGCAAGCCTTTGCAACTGCATTGCAGCGCAGGTTTCTCCTTGAAGCTGGCAACCTGCCTGCTCTTTCAGGCAATGATGCTAAACCTTTTGATACGGCGAATTCAAAAGAAACACAAGGACCTGTTGATGTGATTTCTCTAGGGACTGGCTCATTCCCGGCATTCTCAAATGAGTATGGCCAAATGCTAATGCCTTTGCTTCCTGAAGCGATTGAGGCTACAACAATGCAGGCACTGTCTGCAGAAGGGGCACAATCAAATGATGAAAAGTTGTCTGGTGCTAATTATAACAAGTGGCTATATCTGATCATAATTCCGGCTGCAATATTACTCACCCTGGTTTGTGCATTGATTTTGGTTTGGCGGAAGCCGGGGCGTGCCCCCATAGCCCCTTGGAAAACTGGGCTAAGTGGTCCCCTCCAAAAGGCACTTGTAACAGGTAAAACATTCTTAATCAATGGCTCTGTACTATGATGTTACAGTCACGAAAGTTAATGCATGCAGAATATAGTTAGTGTCTATTGTGTCCATTTATTCTAGGGACTTAAACATTTTCCTGGTGAAATAGGCATACGGCCAATTCAGGAACTCTATTGTGTATTAAAATATGTTTTGCATCCAATTGCTTCATTGCTTTACTGTTTCTTGTATTTAGGTGTTCCAAGACTAAAGCGAGTTGAGCTTGTAGCCGCTTGTGAAGAGTTCAGCAATATAATCAATACTTATCCGACCTGCACTGCGTTCAAAGGGATACTATCTAGCGGAGTTGAGATTGCTGTTGTCTCAACCGTCATTTCATCGAGCAAAGACTGGCCTAAGAATTCGGAAACATGCTTCAGAAAAAAGGTTTAAGTGGCAAAATCGCATTCTGAACACAAACAGCATGAGAAAAGATCTTTTGATAATAGTTCTTCCTAAATCACCCTTTTCTCTATGTAGATAGATGCGCTGTCAAGAATCAACCACAAGAACTTTATCAATTTCCTCGGCTATTGTGTAGAAAGCGAGCCTTTCACAAGAATGATGGTGTTTGAATTTGCTCCAAACGGCTCTCTCTCACAGCATCTTCACAGTGAGTTATTATACTTTTGCATAATCTCCTTGCTCATATGCTTTAGGTTCGCCCGATACTTGAATGTACTGATTGCAGTCAAAGAATTTGAGCATCTGGACTGGCCTGCGAGGATGAGGATTATCATGGGAATCGCATACTGTCTCCAATACACGCACCATGAGCTCGATCCACCTGTTGCAATAAATGATGTGTGCTCCGAGACAGTATACATGACTGATGACTATGCTGCCAAGGTATATGCTCAAGTTCAGCTAACTGTGCCCAGCTGAGAACACATATCAGTTGCAGCACCAATGTATTGTTAAATTTATATGCCATCTATCTTCTTTGAGCTATTGAAAACGTAATCACTGTTTCCTTGAGCTAATTTTGTGTAATATATTCTGCTGGTGCAGATGGCAGATGCTAGTATTTGGAAGGAAGTCGCCAACAAAGCAAAGACTGCAAAGGAGGACAGTAGCAGCCGTTCTGAAGCTCCTCCTGATCTTGTCAGTAACGTCTACTGCTTTGGCGCACTTCTGATCGAGATCATATCTGGAAAGCTTCCCGAACAAGACGATCCTGAATCCTTGTGCAATTGGGTATGGCCTAAACAAACTTAGACTCCTAACTTCGTTCTTAGATGCATTGGTGCCACTCTAAATCTCTTCTTACCACAGGCTTCTGAATATCTGAAAGACAAGAGCTACGCCAAGCTCCTCGACGACTCACTGAAAGATCACAACAGCACTGAGCTCGAGGCCGTCTGCGAGGTGATGCTTGAGTGCATCGATCCCGATCCGACGCAACGGCCGGCGATGAGAGACGTCGTGGGCAAACTGAGACCAGCTCTCAACATCACTCCCGAGGCAGCGGCGCCGCGGCTGTCGCCGCTCTGGTGGGCCGAGCTCGAGTTACTATCCGTGAAGGCAAGCTAGTAGAGAGTGTTGTATACTGATACTGTACCAGCAATGTTGTAACACCCAGTCCCCTCTTTGACAAGATCATTTGTTTGCACGCGAGGGTCATCGTGTCGTTGCTATCAAGATCGCTACTAATTGCATTTGGTGATCATGCAGCGAAATGTTTTCACCATGGTGATTGATGTAACTAATATACATGTTACCTTTACCGAGGAGAAGGGGAATGCGGTGGCTTGTATGATATTTTTTTTTTCTATTCATTTGTAGTGCACATAACTGTGAACCGAGGAGAAAGGGGATGCGGTGACTTGTATGATATTTTTTTTTATTCATTTGTAGTGCACATAACTGTGGAAGAACCAAACAATGATGGTGTTGCCACTAATTTATAAATCATGCCCAAAGTCTTCAGTTTCTGAATATCCATAGATGTTGACCACCATGCACCAGCTGAGTTTTAGGCGTATCCATAGGACTGATTCAATACAAGCGAGAGTGCATGATTCATGTCTCTTACAATTTCATCCATTTTCAAGTTTCTATTTGCTGACCTAATAATTTCATAAATTTCTTGCTATTTTCAGTATTGTATAAAAAACACTTCGAAAGTTCAAATTCAGCAGCCTTGACTCCGCGTTGGGCAGCCGTGGCGAGTGGACCTTTTTGGGATTCTGCTCTCGTGGGCATCTCTGCTCACAGAGAGAAGAAAGCGAGAGGTCATCGCTGCCGTTTCTGCACGGAGGAATCAGATCACCACCGTCGAAGGCATTCGCGAATCAGTCGAGGGGGCGAACAATCCAGGGGAAGAAAATGGCGGCGGCCGTGGCGTCGTTGTACCGGCGGGTCCTCCCGTCGCCGCCGGCGGTGGACTTCGCCTCTCCGGAGGGCAAGCGCCTCTTCGCAGAGGCCCTTTCGGCGGGCACTATGGAGGGCTTCTTCTCCCTCATCTCCTGCTTCCAGACGCAGTCAGAGCCTGCCTTCTGCGGCCTCGCCTCGCTCGCCGTCGTCCTCAACGCGCTCGCCATCGACCCCGGCCGCCGATGGAAGGGTCCCTGGCGGTGGTTCGACGAGTCAATGCTCGATTGCTGCGAGCCCCTCGACAAGGTCAAGGCCCAGGGCATAACCTTCGGCAAGGTCGCCTGCCTCGCGCACTGCTCCGGCGCCAAAGTCCAGTCCTTCCGCGCCAACCGGGCCACCATCGACGACTTCCGCAGCCATCTCGTCCGCTGCGTCTCTTCTCAAGACTGCCATCTCATCGCCTCCTACCACAGGAAGCCTTTCCAACAGGTGACCTCCTCCTCCCATCACCCAACATCCTGCAATGGCACTATGTCCCTAGTTAACCTCTTACAGCATTCTTCCACTACATTGGGTTCAGATGAGATTGTTTGTTACAAAAATATGGATTGAATTAGAGTACATATTGTTGTTTTCCTCATCCTTCATTGCATCTAGCCATCTACCAATATAAAACTGATGTCATTGCCATTTGCAATAGACCGGAACCGGGCATTTCTCCCCGATCGGTGGCTACCATGCCGGACAGGATATGGCACTCATCTTGGATGTCGCCCGATTCAAGTACCCTCCTCATTGGGTTCCATTGCCACTTCTTTGGGAAGCCATTAATACGACTGATGACACTACTGGGCTTCACAGGGGGTCTCTTCTCTCATCTACCTTCCTTCCATGCACTCTTTATCAATGATGCATGCAATGCAATTGATATTTGTATCTTGTTACCTGGGTTATGGCTTTGCAACTTGGATTAAGCAACTGTAGTTGGGATATAACCTATTCTTTGACTATCAGGATATGTATTAAAGCAACAACTGATTACAATGGACAAAATAAATACAAGTGGTCTTCTCTGACCTTTTGGTACTAAATTAATGTTCTGACAGTGTTCTGTTGCAGTTTAATTTATTGAGTTCTTGATAAATTCATTGTGGGGACTAGGGACTAGGAGCATGGGGCATTATTTCTCAGTTTCAAAAAGCTTAATAAGTTGGCCCATCTCGGGATTTAGTGGTTTGAAATGTTAGATGCCAAAAAATGGCTGGGTATTTTCACCAGGGTATGCTATGCTAATTAAAGGAATATGTTACATTTCATGATGATCTACTAGGCCGGATAAAATATATAGTTTTTATAACTGTAGCAAGCACAAAATGTCACTGTACAAGCTGTATGCCTTTACTCTGTTATATATGAAAACAGTACTCTACTTGTATATTTTAATATCACATCAAACATATGTTATTTCCTATGCTTTCAGAAACTTACACTGATGTTTGAATATTCTATAGTATGATCTGTTTAGCCTTTCCATAATCTCATTTTAAGATGTTGACATCTTCATATGTGATAGGTACATGCTTGTATCAAGGCACACTGCAGCTCCTTCGTTACTGTACACTGTGGTAAAATATATCAATGCTGAGTCTGTTGAACGGCACATTTGATGTAGTTTTTTCTTTTTTTCTCATTACTTTCAATTCTCTGCAGAGTTGTGGAGATGAAAGCTGGAAAAGCATGACAAAGTATTTTGCTGAAGATTTGCCAAATATTTTGGAGATTGAGAGTCTAGACAATGTTCCAACACTTTTGTCCCGCTTAATTGCGACTCTTCCAGCTAATGCTGGAGCTTTGATCAAGTGGGTTGTTGAAGTTAGGAGACGAGAGGAAGGTGGGTCAAGCTTAAGCAAAGAGGAGAAAGAAAGGCTTTTCTTGAAGGTCATTTTTCCATTTCATTTCTGATGGTACGGGGGCCAGGGCATTGCTCCCTTGTTTGACTCACCTTACGTTCACCTGCAGGAAAATGTGTTACAGCAAGTCCGTGATACAATGCTATTTACGATGGTCCATGACCAACAACATGCTAGTAATTCATGTTGTAACTGTCCATCAACAAGTGAGGAAGACTCCCTTACTAGGATTGCAGCTGCTGTGTGCTGTCAAGGAGCTGCAATGCTATCAGGGAACCTTGCATCACAAGATGTTTTCTGCTGCAGAGAAACATGTTTGAAATGTATTCAAGCAAATGGTGATGGGCTTAAGACTGTTATCTCAGGCTCCGTGATTTCTCAAGGCAATGAACAGGGTGTTGATATGCTTTTACCAATGTCCCGATCCTGTACCAGTTCATGCAATTCAAACTTGAGCAATGAAATCATCAAATATCCATCAAGCGCAGATGTTTTAACTGTTCTACTCCTGGCCTTACATCCCAGCACATGGTTGAACATCAAAGATGAGAGATTGAAAGCTGAATTTCAGACTCTTGTTTCAACAGACAATCTACCTGGTGATCTTAAACGAGAGGTGTGTTCATGTTACTCTCTAACAAAAAAAAAAAATCCATACAAAGAAAATGCATGATATTTTTTTCATGGAAATTTATGCAAGTTTAGTACCAAGTGGTTTGTAGCATTTAACCCGCTCACTGCCACCATGTTCTTAAAACCGCAGATGCAAGGTAATCTGAAATATTAAAAGGAAACAAATAAGTATGCTCGCGTTCATTAAATTATTCTTGCATAGACTGTTGAGGCTCTCTGTTTGCTTGGTTAATTGTGATGTATTCGAAACCCAAATATCTCATCTAACCTGTCTCATCTAAATCTGATGCTTAACATGCACTTTATACCATGTTGTTGTTTAGCAAAGTACAGCAAGGGAAAACCCTGCTGTGGTAGGTCTTATTATTAATATACAAAACAAGTTACAGTTACAGGAAAGGTGGCAATCGCACCCAAGGCATAAGAAAACAAAGAAACCAAGACAAAAGTTGGTAAAATGTACAAAGGTAAGGCTAGCTGTATAGGAGAATGAGGTCTGTAAACTGCTGTTTGTGAGGCTGCAATGCATTCTATGAGCTTGAAGAGCGACCTCTTCAAGGAAGTCTTTCTTCCAGAGTTGAATTATACCATGCTGTTCCTGCGAAGCAGTTTACATATGATACGAATCTTATATGAATTTTACCTTCGCTTAGAAAATTTTAATAAGCGTGACCATTATTAGTGTTATTTTGAATCTTCATTCTCCATTTACCCTTTGTGGTATCTTCACTCCATGCCTTGTTTCATTAATATGTCCATGATAAAATAAATTTGAATAATGTGTTTTTATTTCCTTTTCAAATATCAATGCCTAAAGCTTTGTAAGAGAAAGAGTAACTCATAATAATTCTTTACATGCCAACAGATAATGCATCTAAGGCGGCAACTCAATTATCTTACGTCGTACAGAGAAGAGGAGGAATATGAAGATCCTATGCCACCATCCCCTTAGCAGTTATGCTAAAGAGGCAATCCATATATGGCACGCTTGATTAGCTTATTTGAATTTGTGCTTCTTAAGTGATGTTCTTTCAAGTCGTTGTAGATTCAGATCGTGTGAGAGCTTTATCCATTCTATTGACATCCAATGGAATGAGATTGCATGATTCAGATCGTGTGAGAGCTTTATCCATTCTATTGACATCCATTGGAATGAGATTGCATGATTCAGATCGTGTGAGAGCTTTATCCATTCTGCAATCTGCGTTGCTGAATTCAAATCAGTGGAAAGTATCTGTATATACTTTTGAAAAATACACAATCGAAAACACAAGTTTTTGCGATTGGTGGGAAGAGTATGTGCTAATTTGACTTTCTTTGCTTTCTAGAGTCAACGTTCAGTGAACTCTACTACGACGTGAGCGGTCAACCCCGTCAACAAAAATCAACTGGTAGAATGTACCATCTCCGTCCAAGAAAAATTCCAATGCAAAATGAGGATATAATGAAAAGACTATCATATCTCTTATTTTATCCATGTTTTCTAGCTTTCAGCTGATTAAAAGCTTTCAATCAATGGTTTGTTCCTTTGAGTTTTGATTTTTTTTTATAATATTATTTGTTTAATAATTATAAAACATTGAATCTAAATCTAATGGTTTAAAGAGGTGACTGAAAGTCCTCAAACTTTCAGTCAGCTGAAAATTAACAAGTCCCTATTTTATCACATAAAATATTTCTTTTTTATTCAAATACATCTCATTTATTATATTTATACATCTCATTTATTATGTTTACATTTTTCAAATAATTATATTATTGGACAAATCCAAATGTACAGAAGTGCTTATATTATTAGACTGAAGGAGTAGAAATTATTCATGTAGAGTGGACGAGGATATTTTGTGATAGGCCACATCAGCCTTTACTGTTGAGCTTGCTGACTCGAAGTCTAGTCAGACCAGATAAATCATGAATTTTGTGCGAACTCAAATTTGAATATGAATGAAATTTATCCCCAGCGGTGTCGACATTCCGTCGTCGTTCGTCCGAGGGCAAGGAAAAACGAATAGAATAGCGGAAGCGAAATTCGTGTCGCGCTCTGTTTACGACGGGTGGACGGCGAATCAGATTCACCGGCACCGGGGAAGACGACAGGCGAGCGAGCGAGCGTCCAGGCGGAGATGGCAGCAGCTATGCCGTCGCTGTACCGACGGGTCCTCCCATCGCCGCCGGCAGTGGACTTCGCCTCGCCGGAGGGCAAGCGCCTCTTCTCGGAGGCGCTCGCGGCGGGCACCATGGAGGGATTCTTCTCCCTCATCTCCTGCTTTCAGACGCAGTCCGAGCCCGCATTCTGCGGCCTCGCATCCATCGCCGTCGTCCTCAACGCGCTTGCCATCGACCCTGGCCGCCGGTGGAAGGGCCCCTGGCGGTGGTTCGACGAGTCCATGCTCGATTGCTGCGAGCCCCTCGACAAGGTCAAGGCACAGGGCATCACCTTTGGCAAGGTCGCCTGCCTCGCGCACTGCTCCGGCGCCGATGTTCAGTCCTTCCGCGCTAACCGGGTCACCCTGGAGGACCTCCGGCGCCACCTCGTCCGCTGCGCCTCCTCTCAGGACTGCCATCTCATCGCGTCCTACCACAGGAAGCCTTTCAAACAGGTGAGATCATCCTACCTACTCTTTCCTATGGCCCGCTATCTACTCCCGTGTCATATTGTATTCAGGTCAGAATGTATCTGTTGTTCAGAATAAGATTATATTAGAGTGTGTTATATTGGATTGTGTAGTTCGGCGTCCTCCACTGCACAAACTTGTGCATCTATTTAACAATTATTGCATTGACGTGTGCCATGTACGATGAAGCAGACCGGAACTGGGCATTTCTCCCCAATCGGTGGTTACCACGCTGGAGAAGATATGGCCCTCATCTTGGATGTCGCGCGATTTAAATACCCTCCTCATTGGGTTCCATTATCACTTCTATGAGAAGCCATGAATACGACTGATGAATCAACCGGACTTCTTAGGGGGTATCTGATTCTTGTCTCATTCACTTCTGAACACTTTCATAACCTTAACCAACATGTATGCAGTCTGGATTGCTTTACCAAGGCTAGTAGGTTTACAACTTCGATTAAGCAATCATATGTGCAAATACAAGGCTATGTTCATTCATAATTGGGATATGGAAGCAGAATTAAAAAGCACTAAGAGGCCACTCGAGCTATTTTTTAGATGTTTTATCACTAAGCCTCATGTTTTGTTATAAAAACACCTCCTTTGCTTGGTCGGTCGTTTTATGTTTCTTTTGACCTAGAAACTGTTGCAGTTTAATTTTCTTGAGAAAGCTTATTGCAGGTAGTATCAAGCATTACGCTCTTTCTTATGCATTATAAAATGGCAATAGCATTCCACTATTTTTGACATGATCACTAAAGTAGCTAGTTGGAATTGGATTTTAATCTGTTGTGATCCTTATATTTGATAGATTCATGCTTATATCAAGACACACTGTAGCTCCGTCAATGCTCTACACAGTGGTAAGCCTGAAAATGCGTAGTCTATTGAATGTAAATGGACACCTTTAATGTAGTTTTCTTTATCTCATTGCTTTCAGTATTATGCAGAGCTGCCGAGAGGAAAGCTGGAAAAGCATGGCAAAATATTGTGTGGAGGATTTACCAAACCTTTTGAAGGCTGAGAATTTAGACAATGTTCCAACACTTTTGTCCTGTTTAATTGAAACTCTTCCAGCCAATGCTGGAGCTTTGATCAAATGGGTTATTGAAGTTAGAAGAAAAGAGGAAGACAGGCCAAGCTTAAGCAAAGAGGAGAAAGAAAGGCTTTCACTGAAGGTATAGTTTCCATTTCATTTTTCTAATACTGGAAAACGTTTCCTCCCATACATAAAACAACTTCCGCCCACTTGCAGGAAATTGTGTTACAGCAAGTTCATGATACCAGGCTATTTACAATACTCCATGACTTGCAATTTTCTAATACCCAGTGTTGTAAATGTCCATTGTCCAGTGAAGAAAATTCCATTGCTAAAATTGCAGCTGCCGTGTGTTGTCAAGGAGCCGCGATGCTATCTGGAAGGCTTGCATCAAGTGATGATTTTTGCTGCAGAGAAACATGTTTAAATTGTGTCCAAGCGAATGGTGACGGGGTTAAGACTGTTATCTCAGGTTCCGTGGTATCTGAAGGCAAGGAACAGGGTGTTGATATGCTTTTACCAATGTCCCCTCGCTGTGCAAGTTCATGCAATTCAAACTCAAGTGACGGAATCATCAAATATCCATCAAACACAGATGTTCTAACTGTTTTGCTCCTGGCTTTACACCCCAACACATGGTTGGGCATCAAAGATGAGAGGTTGAAAGC
Source organism: Eleusine coracana subsp. coracana (assembly GCA_032690845.1). NCBI lineage: Eukaryota > Viridiplantae > Streptophyta > Magnoliopsida > Poales > Poaceae > Eleusine > Eleusine coracana. The sequence goes on from CM064418.1 coordinate 1,531,890, forward strand.
TGAATTTCAGTCTCTTGTTTCGACAGACAACCTACCTGAAGTTCTTAAACGGGAGGTACATCGTTGCAATCCAGCATCCTATTTGCCTACTTTAGCTCGGTAGCAAGATGTTTTTGAGACAATGAAGGGGCGGAATTTTTTACCCTTTTAAAATCATATAAAAGTTTAGAGGCCTCAATGTGACGGGATGGGAAATGCCAGTGTTGATTAGTATATGGTGTTCCTGTTCCAGCAGGTCAGATCGGGGTTTTAGTTTTCCTTTGACAACCAAAAATGTTATTTTGCCTAGTATCACCAAAATGATCAAGGAAGTAAGCTTCTTGCAATTGTATCAGATGTCTTTAACATACTACACTTGGAGCCCAGGTTTCATCGTGCACTATACCTTATTAGTACATATTAAAAAAGTGAAAGAAGCATAATTTCAGTTAGATAAAGGTCATCTCCTCCGAAAGTAGAACATTAGTTTGAAATTCTTTCTCTCGTCTCTTGCTTCATCATTCTATGGCTTGTTCTATTATTATCTTCCAGAAATAAAACTATGGTTCATAATGTCATTTTTTCCCTTTGTTATGGCTGCTGTGGTTAGGGCAACTAGTATAACTCTTTATGTGCTGACAGATATTGCATCTAAGGCGACAACTCTGCTATCTGAAGTCCTGTAAAGAAGAGGAATGTGAAGGTCCTGTGCTACCATCCCCTTAACGATTATGCAAAAGTAGCCTCCCACTCACTTTATTACTACTTTATTTACTGGACACTGATGTCAAGAGAAAAAGTTATACAAGAGTGGTTCCTGGCAATCACATGACCAAAATACTTGTATCAATTGTGACATGGAGATGTTATTAATCAGTGCCTTACTGATTGATAGTAGCTATTTTGCTTGAAGAGGTGCTATTTTCTTTCTTAAATGATGTAACTTTTGAGGGTAATAAATGAAACCATTTCCTTTTCTTACATCGGTTTGGTGCTAATACCTGTTGTCATATTCTCTTTACTCCAAAAAAATGATTCACTATGAATGGTATTATACTGTATGTGATGTTCATTCATAAAGGGAAATGTTGTGATGTAACTAACATACATGTTGATCTTTACGCGGGAGGAAAATTTAGTTGCTTCTGAGTATTTGTTGTAAATAAAAATTATTTAACTGATCAAGCCAAATAAATATTTGGTGTTATCACTAAAACATGAACGAGTAGGTCTTTACATCCAGCTGAGTGTGGACATGGTTCATCTCCTGGTACATGGTTCAGGTTTTATGCAACTTCATCTATTTCCTCGATATTGTTTTCCTCACCGTGTTATCATTGTGGACTGGAATCAAGTGATGAATCATGTAAGCCTACCTTTATCACAAACTTATTGTGGCACCTTGGTCGACGCGAGAAGTTAGGTTTTGAAACAGTCCACATGCTCACTCAACACTTCTTGAGACTTTCTTCGCGTTCACAAGCATTCGATTTTGCATGTTCGATTTGTGGCGTGATTTGTTAAAACTCCCTTAAACCGAATCAATTGCCCCCTGTTTTCTCAAGATGTTCACCAGTTAGGAATATGTAGTCTTCAGATGTTTTTGTTTCTACACAAAAGAAGAGCATACACATGGTCGATAATGACTAAATATGATCGAATGACTTACATAAAAACAGAACAATCATTGCGCTTTAGTCCTGCAAAATAGTCAATCTGCCAAATTTCTAGGAACTGAAAGATGGTAAAATGGTGTCTCACCAAACATATGTATTCTGGCGACAAGTTGCATCCACTTTCACCAGTTGAAATTGAGGGCACGTTTCTTTTCCTTACTTGTGTATATATCTGACGGTAGAAAATTACATCAATAATGCAAATACTGCATCTATCTAGCTAACTATGTATCTACTCATGTCAAATTATCATTTTGATTTGACAGGCTTGGCTCAGTCTTAATTCGACCATAAAAGCCTCCGAAAAGGTTGCCACTGAACTTGTTTGGTGTGAGAAAACTACTCGTTTTCCTCACAAAAAAGAAGAGAGAATTACTCGTTTGGCGCGTAAGGTTGGTAACATGGTCAGGTCCATCGTATTCAGTAGTCTCTCTCGAGGGACCAAATCAGTTAATAGACCAAAGCAACATTTTACATTCCCAGCAACAGCCTTACACCTGTCTCTAGCGGGAACCTCAAGACTTGAATCCGACCATGGTCAGCCTTACACGCAGTCATAAAAACTGTCATAAGAAACCGAGAAACTCCTTATAACATGTACATACTCAACATGTATTATCTACACCATCCATATTATATTGAGATTTGTGTTATATATATTACATGGCAAAGATCACATAATGAAGTACATATAAGGACAAGATTTTATCAATCTTAATATAAAATATGTGGTCTAAATAGTGCATGCTTAACATTTACATGTTAAAATTTCGCTTTAAAACATAAAAAACCAGCAAATATCAGCATGGCTTTCACGGGCGGTCTACGGCGAATTTGTCCAGCAAACCAGTGGTTGTCATCTAAACGCTAAAACCCACATGTATACTAGTTCTACTAGTAATGTATGATTGCAAATAGAGTATTTCATCACTTAATGAACTATGTTTAAAACAAGGTCACGCAACTTGACTGTTGAGAATAACTCGCAGCTTAGCTTATACCAGCAAGGCACTGAGTCACGGAGTTCCCGGTTGCTGAAACGCAGAGGAAGACAGCTTGCTATCAATTGCACTCAGGACCGTTCAGATTGCACCAGATTTGAATCACTGACGGCCAAGCACTCCACGAACGAACATTTACACATGCATGTTATCTTTGAACTTGCCAAACTATTCTAGTTATAGAAAAGTTTGCACATCACGGTATCTAACATGATGGCATGATAGCCATAAGTAGCTCCCCACATGGCACTTCGCCCACTCCATATCTTCTTAAGGAAACCAATCATAGATGCAAATGCAATCATCTCTCACATAATTCATCAGCAGTGTCCATCACGAAAGCCACATGTAATAACTGCATAATAATACTGCCTAAGATGATATGGTTCAGACCATACCAGGGACTACAAATAGCACACAAGACCACAACCATCCAGCACAAAACTTAACCTATTATTAGGCATCCTGTTCCTCCTCCGGCGAAGAGTGATCCTAGCCTCATGTTACAAGGAAAGACCTAACAGCCATAGACTATATTCCTCTATTTTTTCTCCTTCCTCCTTGGAGGATTCCAAGCACATCAGTTCTTGGTTTCCTCCAAACACATCGCCAGCTCCGTCGCCCTTCACCTCTTCTTCCTCTCCCCTGTCAGGGAGAGAGGAAGATAGAGGCACGAAGTGGCACGGAGTAGACTTTTGTGAACCATCCCACCTGTTGCTGCTGCTGCGCCAAGAGATCAAAAAGGATGGAGAAGAAGGCCACCATCCTCATGAACCGCTACGAGCTTGGCCGTATGCTCGGGCAGGGCACCTTTGCCAAGGTGTACCATGCTCGGAACCTTGCATCCAACCAGAGTGTGGCAATCAAGGTCATAGACAAAGAGAAGGTGCTGCGTGTTGGCATGATTGAACAGACCAAGCGGGAGATCTCCGTCATGCGCCTTGTCCGCCATCCCAATGTCGTCCAGCTGCACGAGGTCATGGCCAGCAAGAGCAAGATATACTTTGCAATGGAGTATGTCCGCGGCGGTGAGCTATTCAGCAGGGTTGCCAGGGGTCGGCTCAAGGAGGACGCAGCAAGGAAGTACTTTCAGCAGCTGATAGGGGCTGTGGACTTCTGCCACAGCCGTGGTGTCTACCACCGGGACCTTAAGCCAGAGAACCTTCTTGTGGACGAGAATGGCAACCTCAAAGTGTCGGACTTTGGACTGAGTGCCCTCAAAGAGTGCCAAAAGCAGGACGGACTGCTGCACACGACATGTGGCACTCCTGCATATGTTGCACCAGAGATAATCAACAAGAAGGGTTATGACGGAGCAAAGGCAGACATATGGTCTTGCGGTGTCATCCTTTATGTTCTTCTTGCTGGTTACCTACCATTCCAAGACACAAATCTAATGGAAATGTACAGGAAGATTAGCAGAAGTGACGTCAAGTACCCACAGTGGTTCTCTTCCGACATACGGCGGCTTCTATCCAGGCTTCTAGACCCAAATCCAAACACCAGGATCACCATTGAGAAGCTGGCTGAGCACCCATGGTTCAAGAAGGGGTACAAGCCACCAGTGATGTTGGCACAGCTGCATGGTTCAAACAGCCTCAAGGATGTGCAAGCTGCTTTCAGCACTGAGAACAAGGACAATGAAGTCGACAAAGTGGAACACCCAGAGACTCCCTTGAAGCCAACAAGCTTGAATGCATTCGACATAATTTCCCACTCCAAAGGATTTGATCTATCAAGCCTGTTTGAGAATGATCAAGAGCAGAAGGCAAACTCACGGTTCATGACACAAAAGCCAGCATCAGCAATAGTGTCAAAACTGGAGCAGATTGCTGACACAGAGTGCTTCAAGGTGAAGAAACAGGACGGACTGGTGAAGCTGCAGGGGTCCAAAGAAGGGAGGAAGGGCCAGCTTGCGATCGACGCTGAGATCTTTGAGGTAACACCTGCCTTTTATGTCGTTGAGGTGAAGAAGTCAGCTGGGGACACGTTGGAGTACGAGAAGTTCTGTAACAATGGCCTAAGACCTTCACTCAAGGACATCTGCTGGACCGGTCAGTCAGAGGAAAAGCTTCCTTCACTAGCCGAGTCATCACCTCTAAAACAGTCTTCTTAAGTTGATCAAGAGAGATGTCATTTAAGTGCAACCTCTCACCAGAGATGCAACTGCAATCCATCCGCAACTCTCCTTTTTATCCCCCCTTTAGGGCTCTTTGTTGAGCATTTGCCAGTTTCCTTTTGTAGTAGAAATTGTTAAACATAGAACTCCTGTTCTCACTAATAGAAGCACAAAGATTGGCAGTTTGATCCTTTTAGCTGTTGCTTCGTGACAAAAATCATCGCCTGCAAAACATTATCACTAAGGAAACTGTGAGATCAATATATATAGTAATGAAAATCTACAAAGAAGATACCACAGCAGGGGTTTCCCTGGTTGTATTTCGTTCAAAAACAAATCTACAAAGAAACTGTAAACATGAATCTTACATATGCCAAAAACAAGGAAACTTAAGGGGCTTTAGTGAGAAAAGGAATATGAAAATTGTTGAGGCAGAAAATAGCAGAATTGATTTCTTGATAGGGCATTCTACTCCTTGCAACACTCAAGGTAAATTATAAGTGTGTGGAAAGAAAGGAAATTTGATAAATATAGTTTCTATTGAATGATATTACACAAATTTTGTGTTGGCAGATTATCAACTATGTTTATCAGACCTTGTGAAACAAAATAGTCCGAGAAAAGAACAAAGCCAGAATTATAGTTGACACATGTTTTCACAAAAAAGCTGATCACATAATCCCAACAACACACCAACTTGATCTCACAACTATATAGAACCCACACCACCACAGATGGTAAGGATGGAGCTTAGTCAAAAGATGATTAAATTATGTTAAACTCAGAAGGGGAAACACCAAGAGTGCTATACATTTTGCTTGTTTTCTATACCTGGTCAATTGGTCATAGTATAAGTCTTAGCTGACTCTTAGGACGAAACCATCACTTTTCTAGCAATGAAATAACAACGATTTCTATGGTTGAAGAAATGTAAACATACCAGCTGATACATGTAACTAAACATTGATTCAAAAAAATATATATGCACATAGATATTTATTTACCATGCATATTGATCTTTATTGGAATATTAGATTGTTATCTTACATCAATGATCTTGCGTCAAGCTTGTTAAACATGATGTTGCAGAGGGAAAATTCACTGGGTACAAAAAGAATGAGATGGTTATAAATGTCCTTACCATGCTAGGCATAGAAGTTTTTATGCTTTTCTAAGATCAGCCTCAATAAAATTAACATAAACTAACTGTACAACATAGTTTCCATGACGCCTTCAAGTTTATATGGTAACAGTAAGAGTTGTAAAAGAAAAGAAAATTCAAGATCTCCTGAAATGATAGCAAGGTAAGATAATATCTGTACCGAAGTCGTGACCACATTGCCTTTCCAGGACCTCCAGAACGAATCCAAACAAAAACATAGTGTGATCCAATCGCCCTGAAGGAGAGGTGCAGACCATCTTTCCCTTATTTTCTTAAATTCACCCTAGTTGTTGCGTGAAGCTCAATCAACAAGAGAAACTTATATCACTAAAGTGTATTATAATCATGAAAGGTAACTGAATGCTGTTCTATTCATTCTACAGTTCATGGAACCCTCAGCGACAAATCTAGGATGCATATGATTCTTGTGGAATGGTGCTTCCAACCATCACATAATTTGCTAAAAAGAAGTAAATAACAAATAATGGTACTTAAATATGTTCATATTTGAAGTTAATTGAACTCTGTCAGCTCCTACACTGAAACACCAATGCAGCTGACACAGCCAACACAAGTATCCCTGAAGCCCCAGGCAACCTCGCACCATAGTATTCAGTCATCTATCTATACACATGGCAATTAAATATTTGCCTATGAGAATACTATAACTAAGTTATCAGCAATATATAACCTGCTTAGTGATTCTCCCAAAATATATCACAGATCAGGTAAATCAAATAGCAATATCAAACGAAGCAACGGTATCATGCTTTGTTCACAGAGTTAGTAACAAGCAAAGCACTACTATCACAACTCCTGAATTAAGGAAAGTGAAATAGCATTAAAGATCAACCGGAATTGGTAGTCAAATCCAAGCTCACAACCGCAGCATCCACATGGAGTACAGACGGTTTCTAATTCTTATTGCTTCATTTCACGCAATTCGATACATCAAACCCAACCAAAGGCAATATGTTTCTCCATTTCAGTGAGCAAGATCCCAATAACCCTAACCGGCGCAGACTGTCCCCTCCTAAATCACGGTTTCGTGGCGGCGGCGACGGCGCCTGCCGGAGCGGGTTCGGTAGCTCCCGCAGCAGACAACGCTGCTTCAGCGGCGGCAACGGCGGCGGAAGCCTCCTTTTGGTGCTCGTACTCCCGATAGGTGTTGATGGCCTTGGTGCAGATCACTGCGGAGTAAAAGAGGCGTCACGAAACGCAATTGGCCGAACACACGAGTTGCGAAAGTATGCAAGTGGGCAAACGATTTCCTAGGAATGACATACCTCCGGCGCCGGCGAAGTAGAGGAAGCGGAGGAGCTTGGTCGAGGCCTCGCCGGGGGCGGCCATGGTGGCGCAGAGGTCGCCGGAGACGGTGAAATGGCGGAGGCTTAATGGGCTGCTTTGTCTCTCACCTCACCTATGCGGACGACAACAGGAGGAGACGCATACTAGTAGGCTTTTGGGTTACTGATGGGCCACTTTATAACTTATTGGCTTAATAATTTTAGGACGGACCAACGGACATTTAAGATTAAGGGCCCATTTGAAACATAAGATTAATGTCACATGAATGAGTTTCATCATATGACACTGTTCAATTTTACAGAAAAAACATAGAATTCGGAAAAAAATCACACTATCCAAGAGGGACTGGGCTGGTACTTTCAGGTTTTCTCTTTTGATTAGATTTTTTTTTGGGAAAGACTTTCATGTTAGAATTTTGGGATTTTCCACCCAAATCCCTCTCTCTTTACAGTTGCACCAACATGTTAATGCAATCAAACGCTCGAAAACTCATTAAATAAAGATACCAAGTATAAATAATATAGGAAAAATTGAAACATATTGCGCGTACAACAACTCAAAATCCGAATGCTAAGCATGTCCTATTGTAAATGGATCTTTTTTCCCTATTTGTACACTGTGTGCACTGTGCACAGATGGTTTCAGTTTGCTTATGAATCTGTTACCACTCACAGCTCTGGAAGCTGCTGACACAAACTTCAGCTTAACTTTAAAAAGTAAAAACAAAACCTCGAACAAAAAACTTCAGCAAACGACAGGTCACTTCCGCCGCATCAGCTCTTATACTCTGACGTGTTCTTCTGGGATCACTGTGTGTGGTTGCAATTTTGTTGACTTGTGCTGTTAGCGTTTTGTAACTTGGTGGTTGCTCGTCGATTTCTGACGAATCTCTCTACTAATTGGACGTTTCGCTGTCACGTACTGAAAGCAGGGTTCCATAACACCTTACACTATTCGAACACAGAGTACAGTACAGATTACTCGTTCCAGAAGTAGCCAGTAGCTTGGAGGACGCAGGCCCCGCACCCTTAGCGCTCACAGTGGTGACGCTCGCGACCTCCGAAAGAACGGCTGGTCACTGGATTAATTAACAGAAAATCCTGCACTGAATCGCATAAACAATCGAGATTAGCGACACCGAGCATGCACACCTGTTCAGAATTAGATCTCGTCCACCATGATTTCCGTGGTCGAGTTCCCCTCGCGCGACTACGTGGGGGAACGCAAGCTAGTTCCACGTCAATTTAAGCAGGTAAACGAATTAATAAACAATGCAAGACTTTTGATACACCAATAATGTTTGTAATGTCAAACTCTTCGAGGTGGCACAGAGTAATTGAAGGACCGAACACGGCAGTAAGGTTGTCATGACTGGTTCGTCAAAAACGTTTATTCAAATCAAGTGTGCCGCATTTCAATAGATCACTTTTTTAAAAATTACTGATTTGAGCATTAGCTGGCCTTAGTGTAACAGCGTTCTGTAATGTAAAATTAGAAGCATTCATGCTGCTAATACCCAACATGAAGCGATAACATTGAATAACAGCAACCATTTTGTAGTTGCACAGTATATTCTCCACATATGATTGTTGTTTTTATAGCATTTGGGAGACTTCGTGGAGAGATTTCCACGTACATGGAAAAATGCATTCTAATACTTTATCGTTAGAGAGACTTTCTGAAATACTATGTGTCGCTGCAAAAGCTGTTTTGTCAAGATTGTGTGCAGTGCAATTAACAACCATAGGCAGCTTCTAGGCTTCAAAACACACGGGCCACTTCTTGTTGAAGGTTTTCTAGTGTTTTCTGAAGTTGTTATCAATCACCACATATGCAATGTAGTATCTATTGAGCCGTGAGCAATGACCCATCATGAATTCATCCATCAGTCCTGTTATCCATGGTTGCACGAATTTATTTCTAATAAAATTGAACATGTGTAGCCCAAAAAAGAATTGCACAGCGATTACAAATCTGCTTTATTTAGGGGATGCACAAAATGTACCATTTAAAAAAAATCAATAAATTTATTGGCATTTGCTTTTCGCAATACAGATTACGTGATTGATACATCACCATAAACCAATTCTCACACGCATATTCGACGCACATCTCCTGTCTACTACACAAGCACAATACTACCATACAAAAGTTTACATTTGTTTCGACCCATTTTTCTCTTTTGTTACGGCGAGAAACAGCGTCATGGAAGCTTCCAAAAAGCACCCACCACGACACTGCAAAAAAAATCTGGCGTACCAAATTTGTCTTGTTCGTATGTGTACGTATATCGATCTCTAGCTGTATATATACTGCATGCATGGGCGAGAAAATCAACAAAGCAAGTATACGTGGCGGCGACAAAGAACGACGTGCCGGCATGCGTGTCCTCGTGATGATGAACATGAACTGCGCGTCACGATCATCAGCGATTCACAAACTCCGCGAGAGCTCGCCGTCGGATCCGATGCGCGGCTCCCTGTCGACGACGACGTCGTCCGATGCGACGAGGTCACGCAGGCCGGGCTTGAGTCTCGCCCGGAAGAACTCCTCGTACTCGGCGGCGCCGCCGGACTTGCGCCGCACCTCGACGACCATGAGCTCCGGCGTGAGCTCGTAGATCTCGGCCGCCACGGCCAGCGCGCCCTGCTCCCCCTCCCTCGTCCCTTCCATGCTGATCGACCCGTCCTCCATCTCCCGCACCGCCATGCCCGCCGCCGCCGCGACGCCCTCCAGCGTCGCGAGGATCCGCTCCACCGGCGCCGCCGACACGAACCGCGCCGCCGCGGGCGCGTGCGGGTCTCGCTGCTCCGCCGTGCCGCCGCCGCCACTGTCCTTTGTTACCACCACCACCTCGCCGTCGTCCTCGAACAGGCCCGACAGGTCGAACCCCCTCGAGAAGGAGATGATGTCGAACGCGTTCAGGCTCGACCGGCGCCGGCTGCTCCCTCCCAATGCTCCGTTACGCGCGTCCAGGCTCAGCAGCGACGGCGACGACGCGCAACTTGTCATCATTCTTGGCTTCTTCTTGGAAACTTCGCTGTCCCGTGGCGTGTCAGGATCCGGAAGAGGTGAATACGTGGACGCGTCGTCTTCGGAATCCAGTAGCTCGAAGCAGGTGAAGGATCGGTCGTCCTCGATGCGGAACGAGAAGCGCCGGAACCCGACCTTGAACCACTCGTCGTCCATGATCTCCTCGGCCATGGCGCGGCGCTGCGGCTTGGTATCGAGCACGCGGCGGAGGAGGCGGGTAAGCTCGGGTGAGAACCACTTGGGGCATCGGAACTCGCCCCGGTGGATCTTACGGTACATCCCGACGAGGTTCCTGTCCTGAAAGGGAAGGTACCCGGCGCAGAGCACGAAGAGGACGACGCCGCACGACCACAGGTCCGCCTTGCCGGCGTCGTAGCCACGCCGCGACAGCACCTCCGGCGCCACGTACGCCGGCGTGCCGCAGAAGGTGTGGAACAGCCCGTCGTGGCGCATCTGCTCGGCGACGGCGGAGAGCCCAAAGTCGGAGACCTTGAGGTCGCCGGCGTCGTCGACGAGGAGGTTCTCGGGCTTGATGTCGCGGTGGAACACGCCGCGCGCGTGGCAGAAGGCGACGGCGGAGACCAGCTGCTGGAAGTATCGGCGTGCGTCGGCCTCCTTGAGGCGGCCCTGCGCCACCCGCGCGAACAGCTCGCCGCCGCGCACGTACTCCATCACGAAGTAGATGCGGAGCTTGGTGGCCATCACCTCGTACAGCTGCACGATGTGCGGGTGGCGCACGCGGCGGAGCACCGCGATCTCGCGCTTGATGTGGGAGGTGAGGCCGTTGCGGAAGATCTTCTCCTTCTCCATCACCTTGATGGCAACCTCCTGCCCCGTCCGCACGTTGCGCGCGTGGTACACCTTGGCGAAGTTGCCCTGACCAAGAAGCTTGCCCACCTCGTACCGACCCAGAAGCACCGCCGGCTTCTTATTCGCATCCTTCTCCTTGCCCCCGCTGTTGCTTATTGATCCCTTGCTTGCCATCCGCACCATTGACCAGCAAAATCAACCTTTTTCGCTACCGCCGGAAGCACAGCAACAGAGAACAACGAAGGAAGCTAGAGAGAATAATAGTAGAAGAGGGAGAAGAGGAGAGAATATAATTGAGAGTTGAGAGGCGGGATATATAGACCTTAGCAAGCTTGACTTTTGGCGGTTCGGTACTTGTTTTTATGATGATGCGGAATTTTCTTCAGGATAGTTATGTATTTTTCGGTACAGTTGTGTGTTGTGCGCAAGCACTAATTGACTCACTGATGACTGGGTTCCTCTGTTGCCGTTCGATGCGGATCATGACGTTATCTTGGCCGTTGGGTCCGGGTAAGGATACGTTAGTTTGTGCGCGCGTGGTCGGTGATGATCTGGTAAAAGGCATCTCAATTTTCTGCAATTTTGTTTTTGCGTCATATGCCACGGGCAAATTAGTTGGATAATGATTTTGCATCTAACTTTATTTGACAAAATCCCATGCCTGCTCTGTGCTTAGTTGGAATATGACGGAAAAAAAAAGTCGGTGCAGTGTGACAGTTGAGCGTTGCACAGGTAATTTGTTGCTATCCTCCGATCCTCCACGTAGGAAGAGGTTGGTATGGCAGGGAATCAATTCAGTTTATTCTATGTCCTAGTTTTAAAATGTACTATGAATATTTGAACGAAATAAAGTAGTAGTATACTGCTACCACTTCGCCTTTATATGGTACTCAAACTAGATGGTCATGATTATTTGAACGAGATAGAGGTAAGCAGAATATGTGATGAGCTATTGCCAGTAAATGAAATGTAAGCACAAAAAGATCTAAACTTGAAAAAGAAGGGGTACAGTGTGTAGCAGGAGAAAATCGAGTTAAAGGTGCACGTCCGAAGTCGTTTACTTTTTCCAGAGTTTAGCGAGGAGTGCCCTTTCATTCTCCCAAGGTCATTGGTTTCCTAGACAGGAACAAAATGGATACGCTAGTTTCTTCTATGAAATCAACCATCCACGCAACAAAAGGGCACTTATTTGTTGAGTGCAAATTCAGCACTTAACTCCTTACTTTTTCAGAAGCACTTTTAAACTCCAAAGAAACAAAAAATCATAGAATCACGTCAAATACTTTTCCGCAGCTACCATTGCCTCCTTTCGTTTTCTGAAAGCTGCATGCATTGCACGATGAAACGTTCGTGACAAAATGGGAGAAGGAAATAATTCTGATTGCTGTGATGACTGTTTCCAGCAATAGAAAATACAGAAGAAACCTTCGATAATTGGCTAAACAGTTTTTTTTAATGCTATGGATAATGACGAAATGTGATTCCCAGGGTTCAATGTACACGTGGATCCAGCACATCGATTAGAGATGGTCCAGTGGACGCAGAGAATTTTTCATGTGGCATTTTAACCCTTTTTTGGTCAAATGCATGATAATGATAATACATCAGAAAAATTACTCATGACGACAACATTCATGATTACATCAGAAAGAAGCTACTGGAATACCAGAGATTCAGAGATGCTGATATTTGGACACACCAAAACGTGCCTTTTGGAGACTCCATCATCACCACAATGCATGAAAAAGTCTTCAGTTTTTACTCTGGCATTGTCCATAAGCAAATACAATGGAACAAAAACATGCAAAAAAAAAAAAAAGGAAACGAGACCTTGTCTGGGGCACCATATAGAAGGCAAACAGGTCTCGTAAATTTGCGAGTCCACGTCTCGTGCAGTGACAAACTGATCATAGCATATAATGTACCTAACGTAATGGCATGTCATGCAACCAAACGATATGTTGTCAATCAGGACAAGTGGTTTATCCAAATAATTGATTGGGCACAAAGCACATATACCACGCGAAATCACATATCGCAGCAGGTAAAGTACTGTAAATGTGACACATGCTATCCAGAATAATGTGTTTATTTACTATTTTACTCAAAGTGCTATTTGGATGCTGCCATGTCCAAACCAGACCAAGTCAGCAGAACGTTGCATAACAAAGCAGAACCAGTTCGGCAAATAACGTGCAATAACCACAATATGCTGCACTAAAGCACTATCAACACAAAATTGCAACACGCTAGCATGTGACAATACCAAAACAACATTGCCATCTCATCCAAAACAAGTGTAAACACACATATTAAGTGTGCATGATAAGCACCATATGGTCAACAAGATACAATGTTGAAAAAAATGTGCATGAATTTCGGGTCCATTCAATGACACGAGCTGAATCCACTCGCAGAATTTTCTCTTGGTAGTGTTCCAACCAACAGCATTACGTCAGCAGCGAATTACCCAGAAATGCTCTAATGTACAACAAATGGTATGGCAGTTTAGTGTCAAAGGATCGAATCGCCATGGCAACATATAGAATAAGGAAATAAGAACTTCAGACTTTATCTGTAGAACCAGTTGCTGCGATATAAAGCAGATGGGTTATTATAACTATGTCTTAGGCGGCACGAGAATGGCCCAACCAACCACACCTTAGAGACCTATGCTCTTCTCGAACTTCTGGATCTGATTCAAGAATATCCATGTCATCTGCACACAAAATACAATTAGCCAATTACAACAGGATTATGAGATAGGAAAGTTGTTATTTTTGAGGAAAAGGAAAGACGTTTAATTAGCAGGTTGGTTGCATTACCATGACATGTGGAGCAATCCTGACACAGTAGATAGGAAAACCAGTGTAGAACTTAAATGGGCCTCCGCTCTTTAAGGTCTTCATGGCGCAGTCAAGAGATCCAGTGTACGGATACTTCCCATTGGCATCAGGCTGCATCTTCTGAATCTGTGTCTTCACATAATCAAAGGGCAAACTGCAAGCAGAAGCAAAAAATCCTGATACAGCACTTGCCCCTGAACGCAAATATTTGAGATGTGTTAGTAAAGCAGATCCAAATATACATCAACCACAGCAATAATCAGTGATAAAAGTGTAGATGGCAAAGTCTAATATAAAATTAACTTCCTACTTTGAAAGCAATTTGGATTGCTATGCATATACTTAATATACATGACATGATTATGTCAGTTGAGGCACAGACAAGGTTAATGGAAAGCTACTTTCAGCAGTGAATCATTATACAAACACATTTAATATGCTAACATATTCTAGCTAGAGAGCACATTTCTACTAATTTCATCTATATATCATGAAGTTCTTAGTTTGTGTGCTTTATTGTTTGGTCCCCTGCACATCCACTCCATAGTCTAGAGAACAGGACAAGTCAGCTATTCTGCTTCATGTCTAAGATTGAATGACCACCTCTCACTTCAGATATTAAACACATAAGTACTGCATGAGATCCAAGAACAAAAGGAGTATAATCTTACCCAGCACTGTAGCGATTTCTCCAGCACCCAATTTGTCTCTAAATAATTCAACACTCTGGTCATAGGAGGCAAGCATGCCCATGTTCAGGGACATAGCTCTCACTACGGTCGGGCCAGCACCCTTCCAAAGTGCCAGAACACCTTCATCAGAGGAAATACGGTAAAGTGCATGGAATGCATTCTTGTAGTTGCGCCGTTGGGCCACTGGCAAGCCTGAATCAGCCTGCATCCTGATGAGTGCCAAATCTGCAGGACTACCAACAGATGCTCCAATTGCTCCAGCAGTAAGACCAATAAGAGCTTTCTGCACTAGAGGCAGTGGCTTCCCCTCATTTGCTTCAACTGCTTTATTTGTTAGAACCCTGACAAAATGCAGCATAAGACATAAAGGAAGGCTCAGTGTAAAACTTCCTTTATGATGAAATCAGACCAGCATACTGTAATATCATTCCTGGTAAAAAAACGTAAAGTAATGCAGGATCTCACTTCAGGATCATAGCTAAAGAACAACACTTGGCCTATAATGCTCCAAGATACTAACATAAAGAAACACATGTTTTATGATGACTTGAGACATATTATTTTAATGACAGGAATGACCTGTTAAATAGGTTTTCCTTCTCAAGAAAGGAGTAAAGAATCATACAAAACTTCATTAATATTGTGATCTATGCCATAAATAAATTCAGCATCGATCAATTGTCAAGTTATGAGTTATGCTGACTTGTGCACTTAGCTTGTTACATATTATTTGGGTGAAATCCTACTGATAATAGTATGCATACAACAATTCGAATATTTCAAAACATAAAAGGAAACACAAGTTTCCAACACAAATACTGAAGGTAGCACTCAGTATCCTTCCTGTATATTTATTTGGCGTTTGGGGTAAAATAAGTAAACACCTGAAGGATCCAAGACGAGCAGTTGTGTAGGTGGCTTGCCTTAGCAAACCAGCGGATAGGCCCTGCATGAAACAAACGTATAAGAATCTAAACTGACAAATCACCTCATGGTTTCAACTATGTATGAAAACTACTTAACGCAATTCCTACAGAGACAAATAACTATGTCGTCCTTATTTTTTTAGATAATAGGAATCACTCCGCCAGTTTCATTCGATGAAACCTATGTCCTTCTATATTGGCATAAGGATACCTAGTAAATTGGTTTGTTAATCCATTACTCCATTTGAGGGGCCTAGAGGTCAAAGGTCATCTATTTCCTTTGAAACTGAACACAATTCAAATGAATATTATTCTAGCAGGAATCCTTTTGTTTAGTCAACTGAAAACGACAACACGTTCAGTCAATGCGTACAACCGCGCCCCTACGCCCATTCAACGGCTGGAGATATTTATTTATTTGTATGATTTTTTGTATTAATTAGTTTCATGTATAGACTATAGAAAAGGTTGTTTTTTTTTGTAATTCATTGGATCTTGATCCAAGGACCGAGAGCATTGGTTGAAAGCTTTCCAAATTTTCAACCGACTGAAAAATAGCAACTCCCTTATTCTAGATACAGCTTACAAGAAAGGTTTTTTTTTTTTTTTTGTAATTCATTGGATCTTGATCCAAGGACCGAGAGCATTGGTTGAAAGCTTTCCAATTTTTCAACCGACTGAAAAATAGCAACTCCCTTATTCTAGATACAGCTTACAAGAACCAACAATTTTGTGGCACCAGTTTTGTATGACCTACGACTCACAGAGCTAAGTTGTTGCCATTATCCTCTAAGAAATTGAACTACACTGCATGCTATATCTACATGATCAAATATTAAGTAAAATGCAATATAATCCGTGAGATAGGGCACTGAAAAGAACAAACCTTATAAAATGCACCGATTCCCTCATTAGCAAGCATCTTCTTAGTGACAGTAGCTGCAGAGCCCTCGCCCAGCTGGATTTTAACCTGAAAAAGAAACACACAACAATTGATGAGGACCTTGATCTCGGAGTGATGATTGAATACCTCAGGACATTATTTGAACTAGGCCACAGATATGTAATGTGAGCCGCTTAGCTATTGTTCGACAAAAATGAAGGACCATTTGTTGCAAATAGTAAGGCCTCAGAACAAAGCCTAAAAGCAACCATCAGAGGCCTCCACCACATGTTACATTTTGAATTTTACTTGCCACTATTTTTGGAATTTGAGGCCTATTTAAATGGCATCGTTTTTCCTTTGGAAAAATACGCATGAAACAAACACTGTCTACCAGTTGCTCCTGTAGTACTCATCAATGCAAACCTTTTTTTTTTTTTTTGAAAAGTCAATGCAAACCTATTTACTTACAGAACTTGCAGCAGGAATGTTCCATTACATAACTGCAACATTTCATTGAGACCTGAAATCCACGTCACCCAGCACTTAGTTCAAAATTTCGAATTTCCCCACACACACACCCAATCCACCATCTACTATCTCCGTGAAGCTGTGAAACCAAAGCGACCAAAATCATCCTCTCTGACGTCATCTGTACAAAAAAAAATCCATCCAAATCCCCCGATTTTATGGGAACCAGTCCACAATAGCAGATAGGCTAACTCCCTAGAAACAACCTCGAGTACGAGTAGTAGTTCGCGCGAGATGGCGAGCGTACCTTGACCATGTCGATGGGCTGGATGACGCAGGTGGCGAGCATGCCGGAAGCGCCGCCGTTGACGAAGGGCTTCACCGTCTTCCACACGCTGCCGGCCGCGGGCACCTGCTGCTGCTTCGCGTCCGCCATCTCCGGAGCACCTCTGGGTTGCTGAGCTGGGCTCGCTGCCCGAGAAGAGGTGGTGGACTGGCCGCCTGCCTGGGAACGGAACGGAACGGAAGGAGGCGATAGGGACCCTGCGCAATCCCTCGCGCCGGTTGCCGTCGCCCTTCTTATGTCGACGACAGCCACCAGTGCAAAGCCGAGGAGCCCTTCCTGGTTCGTGGGCCGATGGACGTGGGCCCGCAGTGGATCCGCAAAGCAGAGGGCCGACCAATGCGTGTCGTTACTCGCGCCCCAGAAAATGAATCATTTGCTTTGAAGCAATATTTGTTCTTTCTGGTTGCAAAAGAAAAAAGTCAGTGATTTCGAGTCATTAATTGATCGTTTCATGTTTCTTATACTCATATATGGTATTTGCAATGTGGAATCTTGTTAGTTTGAGTTCTGAGAGTACTAGCTGCCTAGCAGATACTTGTAGCCAAGTTGGCGCCTACACTCTCGATAATCTCCCTGAAAGCAACGTATTAGTAACAAGGCTCAAACGACTAATCTCTCTCACATACTTCGTGATATGATATGTGGAGCATGCGGTCTGAATCCAGAGCCTGAGCCAAAAATACATGGACGGTATGTTTTCCAGGATTGAAGGTTCAGAAATCATATAACTGAACAATCCATACACACAAGGAAACATCTATAAGATGACAGAGAGTATCGGAATCGAAGAATTTCAAGCACGGAACAAGCTATCAAGAAAATACACTGAACATAATCAGGAATTCAAGGTGAATTGGGCACGGCTTATTAGTTAACTACTAAGTTTCTTATGGTGAAACATGACACCGCTGATCAAGTCTCTGACTTATACTGATGCTCACATTTATAACCAATTATTCTTCTAATCAATTGTCAAGCAATGTGACGACAATCACAGTACGACGTATACGTACATGCTAACTTTCTTAATTTGTTCTTTTAATGAAATAAGGAAATACGCCACGAGCGCACTTCTGAACACGCTGTCTGGGATCAACAGTTTGGCGGCTTCTGATTGGAACACGAGAATATTAGGACCATCAATAACGGACAGCGCACTTGCATTGCCAAGGAAATGGACCATGTAGATGGAGGTGGGCAGATTCTCTCGGGTCGCTTTTGCTCATGACCTGATGTCACAGACTCTCACAGCCGGTCAGCCTCAGACGCATCCAAATCACGAGTGAGCAGATTCCCGAAAAAAAAAAAGATCACGAGTGGGCTAGGCCGCTGCACACAGCGACACAGGTTAGCAAACTCAGTATGCTGCTGGCCGGTGGCCTATATTTCCCATTTGAAAGCTTCATTCCAGCCCAACAAAGCCCAACCTGTTAAAACGGATCGAATAATTCGCCATGTGTATCAGCTTGTGTGAGCGGCTCCAGCTCAATGATGGAGTGCGTACTGTCTACCCCAGAGCCGCATCCCACAGGGTATATTCAGCTTACTGTCACAGAATCTCATGACAGACAAAAGCTGCTCTGTATCCTCAAATAGACGCAGTGTCGATGGTCCCTCGTTACAGTTCCACTGCCCCTTTCCGCGTCCCTCAAATAGATGCAGTGGCCATAAGGCCATTGGGGCAAAATATGTATGTTCACGCCAAGCGCCTCGCGTCGTCCTCGTCCAGAACAGCTGGAGAATGCATCCCATGAGATTTGTAGTGGTGTCGCATGGCGTTTTGGCACTGCACCGGCAAGCGAGATGCAAAAGCCAACGCCACGCATGACGTGAACGCATTCTCCTCGCGCGGCGTAAGCGAACGAGGCAATCTCACGGGGCCCCGGCCGGCGATGCACCTGCACGGCACGAGGCGATGTCGTGGACATGGTGCCAGCTGGTCTCTCTCCTCCTCGTCACGGGAACGTGAGGAACAAATCATTGCACTGTGCAAGCTTCCATTATTCGGAACCCTGGGCTCTGCGCATCCCCGAACAGTGCGCTCTGTCTATCTCTGCTACTTCACCGCGCGCGCGATGATCTCCCTGCCGTATC
Organism: Eleusine coracana subsp. coracana; assembly: GCA_032690845.1. Taxonomy (NCBI): domain Eukaryota; kingdom Viridiplantae; phylum Streptophyta; class Magnoliopsida; order Poales; family Poaceae; genus Eleusine; species Eleusine coracana. The sequence goes on from CM064418.1 coordinate 1,551,236, forward strand.
TGGAAATCGTGGTGGTTGCATACGCACGCATGGGGTTCAGGGTCAAAACGTCCCTGTCCCTGCCATGGCGTCGCAATCAGAACAGATACATGCCTTCACTTCGATCCGAACAGGAGAGGATCCAACGCAAAAACATTGGTTTTTGAATTATGATCTGTGCATTGTTCCTTGCGTAGCGAACTTCTCGTGTAATAATTACTATAGTAATTAATCATGTGTCTGGTCGGTGAATACACCCAATGACTCAGTAACGCCGTGAGTGAACTGAAGTGATCATCAGTTCACTCTGCGGCAGTTGCGCCGGACCTCGACGACGGTCCCGGCGCCGGGGCGGAGGCCGCCCATCTTGACCATCACGTTAACGAAATCGTCGAAAAACGCCGTCTTGTTGGCCGCGTAGGCGCGCACGATCGCGTCCGTGGCGCCGCCCCCTTCACCGAACAGCGCCTGGTCGGACTTGAGCAGGACGCGCCGCGCCACCAGGTCGGTGAAGTATCCGTTGTCGAAGGTGTCGGGCCGCTGCGCCTCGAGCGGGGCGAGGTTGCCGTCGCCGCCGGCGCGCGGGCAGACGCCACGCAGCGCGGCGGCGAAGGCGGCGTCCGCGGTGGGGTCGCCGTAGATGTGGTCCCGGAAGTTGACGCAGCGGGCCCGACCCACCGTGTGCGCGCCGGAGAGCGCCGTGAGGTCGCGGGCGTCGAGGCCCTTGGCGCCGAACTTGGAGACGAGGGTGGCGACGTCGGAGCCCGGGCTCGGAAGGTTGTTCACCACCGCGTCTATGCTCGCGGTGCGCGCGTCGTGCCGGCCCAGCGCCACCTTCCAGCTCGGACCGCCGAGCTGCGTTACCATTCCATGCACCATCGATCACCACCACTGAGGAACATGTTTCAGTAGTGTTTGTGGGGTTGAGATGAGGTTGGACACTGACCAGTTTGACGGCGTCGCGGGCGGCGAGGGCGAGGATGTCGGCGCAGGAGACGATGCCGGGTCATTCGGCCTCGACGCGCGCCTTGACGGCGTCGACGACGTCGTAGCCGCGCAGGGAGTTGACGTTGGGGAACGCGGTCTTCTCACCCTTGAAGTTACGGCCCGGGTCGTCGTCCAGCAACACGGAGGCGTCGCACCCCTGCGCATTCATGGTTGGTCACGCGCGCGCACGTCAACAACCGACCGAGATCCAGCAGCATTGCAGCAAGGAGAAGAAAGAAAGAGGACGGAGGAACCGCGGGTTGGTGTACATTGACGAAGCAGTCGTGGAAGAAGAGGCGGAGGATGGACGCCCCCATGCGCGCCTCCTTCTCGACCGCCTGCGCCATGGTGCGATGCACGAAGGACTGCAGCTTCGGGCAGCTCACGTCGTAGTACCCCGGCGTGAGCTGCTCGTCGCCGGCGGCGGCGGACGCGAGGACCGCCACGACGACCAGCGACACCCACCACGTCGCCCGAGACCGTCCCATAGTACTAGTCACTAGTGACTGACCAGCAGACAGAGCCCAGAGGGAAGACAGAGATTGTTGAGTGAAGTGTTGAATGAACCGCTCGGCGGACGCGTATATATGGGCGCGGTGGCGGCGGCGCGGGCGAGCGTGTCGCGGTTGGTCGACAGCGAGCGAGTGTCTGTGTCGATGGTAGCGCGCATGGCGGTCGATACGAGGTGGCTGTGTGCGCACGGCGGCGCGGCCCAGAGGGAAGATAGCTGCCACGCAGGCCGCGTCGGAAGTTCGGAACCGGTGTCGCGCACGACGGCGCACCGTGTGCGAGAGGGGCACGTCGGCGAGTGGTGTCCAACAGCTGCGTCGTGCCCAGGTGGTGCCAGAGCGCCTCTCTCTCCGTTCTGTTCCTTGCCATTTTCTGCCGGGTGCGCGCCGGCTCATGTGCAGCTGCAGCCAGCGGGTCTTTCAAAATGCCAGACTACTACTATACTACTCTACCTCAGTTTGTCAAGGATTGTACTCTACTACTACTACTACTACAATGGAGTACATGAGAGTCTCCGACCAGCTGCTAAATCGGTCCATACACGCATACGCATTTGTAGTTTCTCAGGCGACAAAAGCAACATGTTCACAAACAAACACACCTGCATGCTCTCCTGTCTACTCTACGTACTGAATACTGTATGAGAGAAGTACACGAAAGTATTAGCTGCTACTACCGGGCAGACCGAGGTCAGCCGTAATCGATCGAAACGTGCGCGCGTGTTTGATCTCCCTGCCTTTGGGATGGCTTCAAGTCCACGGCAGATGATGAGGATGCGCCATCAGGTGGCTTCTTGACTGAGGTTATTGACCACCATCCGACATGAAGCTCGCCACGACATTCCAGAAACAACTCCGTTGCAGATTGCTTCTCGGACATGAAGATCTACAGTTGTATACCCGTTGCGTTTCGGCACCTCCTGTTCTGGCTAGCGCGTAACTTGTGCCGGCGGATGAGTTCTCGCATCATTCCGAGCAGTGTCCAACCTCGGTGTACCCAACATCGATTGATCCAGAAAAGCCATGTCGAAACTATTATTCCGTTTCACGTTTGATTTAAATGTGCCCTTTCACTTCATAGGTTCGAATCGAAGATATATAATATATCCATATAATTTCTAGTGTTATTTCTTCTACATTGCTACGTGTTGAGTATTTCAACCCAATAATTAGTTGACGAACAAAAATTTACATCCCAACAAAGTTCTGTAAGAGAACATTCAAAGTTCAAGTTTAGGATCGATTCGATTCTCACAGTAGGCCCAGTAGTAACTCAATACGGCCTAAATTCCAAACTGGCCTATACAAAGCTGTCGCCCCAAAAGCATCTCCAATTTCTTGGCCCATAGTTTTTTCTGAACTTGGGCTAGAAACATGTGCAGCGCATCTATACCATTCGCCAACCCAATAGCTCTTCAAACTTTTTTTTTTCTTTCTTCTTAGTGCAGTGGACAATGTCCTGGAGATCAAAGCTTAGGGCAAATGACTTTAGTTCGACGGAGTTTGTCCATGAGAAGAGATCATACGATGGTGATGCCCACAATTTAGCTACGAGTGTCAGTGTGATTGGTGCTGATGTCGATAGACATGTTTCGTTTTTTGAACTGGCTGATGGCCTTTGTAGTTCTTTGAACTCTTTATTAGTTTAATAAAGAGTAGGCGTCCGATCCTGAAAAAAAGAAGAAGACGACGACGAAAAGTCAAGATGGTGGGCATGGCCGAACAGGGATAGCGTCAATTGTATACTTCCATATTATCCATCAGAGTGTTGTGTAACCCACTCTCGTTCATTACATTCGTGGTATGGCCAATGGGTGTACTGAATCATTGTTATCTAGTAGTAATGTTTAGTTAATGGCGCAACTTGGACGATCAAGAGTATGTCCGTTTTTTCTTTTCTTTTCTTTTTTTTCTGAAATTCTATACCTGATTTTAAATACATTTTGGACTAGTAGGACACTGAAACATGTACTGTATCTACCTCCATTTTGTGCTGCACCGAAACGTCTGTCTGCTCCACTCCACTCGACTTCACCTGTAGCCCGTAGCTGATTGGATGCTGAGCCCGGCCGGTCGACACATCACCAGCGAGTCCCTGTTTGGGTCAATGCTGATGCGACACCATCTGTCCTGTATTTGCGTCTCGAGGGCGGCCCTGGCCCACCACATGATCCAGAATTCCTGTTTCCGTGATAAAAGGCATCCAGCACGTTAAAATCTCACCACTGTTCCAGAACATATTCTATTTGCGGATAGAATGTGCAATCATGTAAGCGCACTGGATCTGAAAGCAGCCGCCTCCGGACAGCGGATTAAGTTGAGGGAGGAATATATAATCAGATCGAACTATATGATGGGAAATTTGTTCCGAGTCGGCGATAATGTTCTAGTACTAGCTGCAGCCTGCAGGAGTTTAAAGAAACATGCACGGAGTTACTTTGTCAGTTAAGCACTGTATTATTGGTATATTACTAGCATATTCACAATCTCTTCCAAACTGCTAATACTGGAAGAATCAACAAGCCGGGGTGGCCACCGGTCATCCTTTAATCAATGCAGTACGCAAAATCTATGGAACGTCGGCGTCCGGGAGCAGAAAATTCAGTGCAGAGCTACTAGTACACGAGATAGTCAAGGTCGGCAAGGCGAGCTGCTCCGAGTCAGTCAAGCAACGCCGCTGTGAGCATTCACATCACGTACTAGTACTAGCTTTGCTTGCGGCGAACGACTTCCGGTTTTAGCAGGAACCAACGGTGGCAGAAAAAAGAACGCTGCTAATCTGCATGGGACGGCATTGCGCTGCAGTACTGAAGCCGCAGAGAGGCCGGCGCCCGGCCATGTTTGAACGCAGCTATGCGGCAGTCAAAACCTACTACTGCCCACTGGTACGTACTGTGTGCATGCGACGAGCACGGCCACTAGTGTGCAGGCAAGGCCAGGAGGAGCTCCGGTTTTTCCGAAAGGTCCAAGTTTTCGGCAGGAGAGCGACGCTTTTCATCGATGGCTCGCCTGGGTGTATAAAAGAACTGGGCTCGCTAGGTGGGAAAGAGACGAGAAATCCGTTGAATATGTGAGTCGTATCAAGTGCTGGTACTGCAAGTAGTTGAAAGAGCGATTAGTAGATGAAACCCTGCACAAGTAGTACTAGCAGAGTTCTTTCCTGCTAGGCTGCTTCCCACCTGTTGCAGTGTCCCGACGAGGAACAACTGGACACTAGACAAATGGAGCAAATCAAAGGTAGAAACCCAGCAGCTTTGACTGCATAGTTGTGCCGTGGAGCGCGGATTTGACTGCCAGCAGGGACGGACTGGAGCGTCGGTACAGTGCTCATCAGCGCTCCATCACCACCGATGGCTTTGACCGCACAGGCGAGGCAAGAGGCAAGTAGTACAGTGGTAGAGCCGCAGCAACCAAAAGATGCATATGCACAAACAGCAACGCTAGGAGCTCGGCACATGCGACGGAGCGAGCCAGTCAGTTCTCTTTGCTCGGCCTTGTAAACAACACAGGCCGATCTCGTCGATCTGAGCTGGATCATCATCGCGCGTAAAACTATACTCAAAACGGCTGGGCTGGCTGGCTGGCTGGTCCTCGGCGGATCGGGAGAGGCGTCGTCTCGTCCGGGTCAAAGCGTGGCGTGCGTTGGCGTCCATGAGGCCACACCACGCACAAGCACAGGCAGGGCAGCAGGCGAGAGAAGAGGCAGGCCGGCGACCAGAAGAAGGTAGCAACGGTCGGTGGCGCTACAGCGAGGAGGCATGTGACGTGAGAGACATCCGAGGCGCTTAAACAAAACCCGCGGCGGGCCCGCGCTGTCGGCCGGGGATGCGTCCGTTTTGACCGCCGCCGTCGTCGTCGGGGGCTCTGCTGCTGCCGTTTTTTCTCTGCTTTATTTGCCCTGCCCCCGGTTCACCGCCCCGGTTGTGCGGGTGGGCCGGTTTCTGATTTGTCTGGGATCATCTATTTCATATCAAGTTGGTAGGGGCAGGCAGCGGTTGTGTCGTACTGTACGACGTACTGACCCGGTTTGCAACTTTGCAAAGCGACGAGCCACTACCGTTCAGCGTACACGGCTACTGTATTTCCTTGCCTGTCTAACCAGCATGTTTAGACACATTACGTTTTCTGAAAATCGATGAATTACTCCTGTTTAACAACAACAACAAAAACAAATGTTTCAAAATGAAATTTCTTTCATAGATGTGATAAGGCTGGAACTTTAAAAAGCTATACCATACAATAGAATGCGTAAGCAAGCAGGGAATTCAAAGGCATCCAAAGAAAAGAATCAAGGCGAGAATTAAAACGCATCCAAATTCAGTCCCAGGGTGTTTAAGCAGTGAGTTAATAAGTAGTACTAGACTGCTAAAACAGGCAGTGAATTCAAAGGTTTCCAAAAAAAAAAAAAAAAAAAAAGAAGAAACAAGGCGAGAATTAAACCGCGTCCAAAGGCAGTCCACCCTGTGTTAAGCAGTGAGTAATGAAAGCAATTGATCACTGCCTACACTCCCCGTCTCCCGGTTTTGGCAGTACCAGCAGTGCACCAGTAACGGACACCCCACTGCCAAAGAATTTTTAGCAGCTCATCAAAAAGATTTAGCAGTATAAAAGAAAACCAGCCAGCGGGAAAACGAATTAAGTAAGCGGCGAGTCATCAGACTTATCGCCAAACAAAGCTGTGGAAAGCGCCGCAACAGCCGCGCGGCAGCCCGACCGGTCAAAAGCACCCACCAGCATTCCCAGCCCCTCAAGCGAACCACTCCGCAGAAAGCAGCCGCAAGCAAAAGCAGCAAGCAGCCTGCAGCCGCCCCTCTTCCTTCCTCCCTTCCAGCTGCGCGTTCGCTCCCCACCCGCACCAATCCATGGAGGCGCCGCCGGGGCCGGATCCCATGGCGCTGGACGCGCCTGCGCCCGCGGCCGCATCCGCCGCCCAGCCGGCCCCTGTCAGCAAGGAGAAGGTAAGCAGCCGGCCAGATCTGGTGGTGGGGCTCGATCCGCGCTAGGGTTCGGGCCCCGATCTGCTGGCTCCGCGGCTGGTGTGGCTAATGCTGGTTGTTTCGCAGTTGCAGGCGCTCAAGACGATGAAGGACGAGAAGGGCGAGACGGTCACGGGCCACATCATCTCCACCACCATCGGCGGGAAAAACGGCGAGCCGAAGCAGGTGAGTGCTGGTTGGAGTCTCCGTTTCTCTGTCTTGTCTGTCTGTCTGTCCGGCGGATGTGTGCTTGAATGCTGCTTGTTTTACTTGTCCTGATGCGAGCGGTCGGCATCAGTCGTGATCTCGTTGCTCGCCGAGGGATTCGAGTTCTCTAGGTAGGTAGGGCATAGGTGCAGCTGCTGGTGCTGGCTCTTTGATGAAAATTTGTAGAGCGGTTTTAGTTCGTTCGTTGAGAACTTGTGCAGCTGAAGCTAGCTTTGGGATTTTCGCTGGCCAGATGTGGCGTCCCGCTCCTGATTTGCAAGTAGTAGGTGTTGAATGCTTCATTCTGTGCCTGTTTGCTGACTATTTCAAGGCGACAGGTCCTATGTGCATCCAGGAAGCATGTTCTCCTTTTAAATTGCTGGTCATATGCTTAGTACTGGTGTTAATTAACAGAGGGTCTTTTAGTTTCTAGTCAGTTGTATCTTGTGCGCGCATTTAGGATTCCTGATATTCTTCATCTGTGTGACCTACTCTTCATAGCCCCATCCCGCACTTGATTACTCATGTATTCTTTCCATGGTAAATGCAGACTATCAGCTACATGGCAGAGCGTGTCGTGGGTACAGGTTCTTTTGGAATCGTCTTCCAGGTACAGTGCTTGGGTCTCACGCACTTCTCCTAACCCTCTTACGGTGCTGCACTAGTCGATTCAATGCTTACTGAATTTGTTTTTTTATCCTTTAGGCTAAGTGTTTGGAGACGGGAGAGACTGTGGCCATCAAGAAGGTGCTTCAGGACAAGCGTTACAAGAACCGCGAGCTGCAAATTATGCGGGCGATGGATCACCCCAACGTCATCTGCCTGAAACACTGCTTCTTTTCGACAACACCAAGGGACGAGCTGTTCTTGAACCTCGTGATGGAGTATGTCCCGGAGACGCTGTACCGCGTGCTTAAGCACTACAGCAACGCCAACCAGAGAATGCCTCTTATCTACGTCAAGCTCTACATGTATCAGGTTTGTCAACCAGCGTCTCATCATTTGTGTGGCTACCAATGTGTGCTGTCCTTGCTTTGCTAACAATGTTTCTCGTTGCCATGTTTGCAGCTTTTTAGAGGGCTAGCTTATATCCATACCGTTCCTGGAATCTGCCACAGGGATGTCAAGCCACAAAACGTTTTGGTATGCTATTTGAACAATTTTTATGTTCTTGTCAGATCTGGTAGTTGGTTATGAATTGTTCTGATCTTGCTTTCATATACAGGTCGATCCCCTCACCCACCAAGTCAAAATCTGTGACTTTGGAAGTGCTAAAGTTCTGGTATGCCATTTCCCTCCCTCTAGAAATCTGTACTTAGGTCCAGTATTTAGTATGCATTGTTGAATTCTTATGGTAGCAAATCATTTATTGAGGGTGGCATTAGTTTTTTTCATAATTGATCTAGTGGATAAATGGTGCCTTGATTTGAGTTGAGCATTGGAAATTGGTCATTATGTGCCTGGTCATTCTATATTTATTAGTTAGCACCACTGCCTGTGGTATTTTGTAATCATGTTAATTCTTTTTAGTGCACAGTTTTCAATTTGAACTTGAGTGATGATTGATGCCTATTGCTCTTCAATTGTGTTAATGTGTGCACACTATTATTTTTGTCCACCTATTAACTTATTCCTGTTACCTTTTCAGGTTCCGGGTGAACCCAATATATCATACATTTGCTCTCGTTATTATCGTGCTCCTGAGCTCATATTTGGTGCAACTGAGTATACTTCATCAATTGACATATGGTCAGCTGGATGTGTTCTTGCAGAGTTGCTTCTTGGTCAGGTTGGTTGCCTTCATCTAATTTACGTCATTTTTTGTTCCTCAATTTGAGCAAAACCATCCGTGTTTTATTCTTACCACCTTGTATATTGTGCATGTACCAGCCATTGTTTCCAGGAGAGAGCGCGGTTGATCAGTTGGTAGAGATAATCAAGGTATTGCAAAATGTTTCATAGGATTCATATCTTTTTATTCTGCATGAGTGTTTCTTACGCTTTTGTGATATTTTGATAGGTTCTTGGTACACCAACCCGTGAGGAAATCCGATGCATGAACCCCAACTATACTGAGTTCAGGTTTCCTCAGATCAAGGCTCATCCGTGGCACAAGGTATAAATATGTTGAATTCAGTATGGATCAGGTCCATTTAGTCATTTTACTGGGACAATTTCGTAGTTATCAGCATGTTTTTACCCCTTTAATCTATCTTTTGTGAACTCTGGAAGAATGTGCCACTAACTGACTTGTTCCTCTACTTTCTTTTTGTCCTCCAGATTTTCCACAAGAGAATGCCCCCTGAAGCTATAGATCTTGCTTCCCGTCTCCTCCAGTATTCACCCAGCCTTCGTTGCTCTGCGGTGAGTATTTTTTTACTTGGTTCATTTATAATTGTTTTCTTGCTGTTAGATGTGCAAAAGAGTAGGGTAGAAACTGAAATTGTATATCAATCTAAGGTGGTCTTGTTGCTTCTGGTATTGTTTTCCTGTATATAATAGATCACTGTATTTGTTGTCCTTGACCATGAGTTTATGGCCACTAAAATAAGGTAAAATACTAGTGGAAATATTTCAATTCATAATCATTCTTGATTAACTTCTGGTCCTGCATGTATATGATAATTATGGTACTAAGTGCTGTGGTCCAGAAGACAAGCACCAAGTGTTGATGAGTGTTAGCTGATAAAGAGCGGATGGAACTTTATAGTCACATGTGCTTGTTAAGTATATTAGTTAGTGCCCCACCTAAAAAGTGTATCTCTAGCGACTACACTGTATTACTGTAGCTGGAAAACAACATAATCTTCATATCAGATGTCTGTTGACTGTAACTGTACTTATGGATTTGTTGATTCTATGCAGCTGGATGCATGTGCACACCCCTTCTTTGATGAGCTACGGGCACCTAATGCTCGCTTGCCAAATGGCCGGCCATTCCCTCCTCTATTCAACTTCAAACATGAAGTAAGTACATGAAACAGTGCAGATGTTCAGTCAATTAGTATGTCTATTTTAGCGTCATGCCTCAATCCAATCATTAATATCAGTTCAGCTGTTGTTGTATGATGCTCATCAGTAGCCCTTCTTTGTCGTGCAGCTGGCAGATGCCTCTCCCGACCTTATCATGAGGCTCGTACCAGAGCATATTAGACGGCAGAATGGCCACAACTTTGGCCATGCTGGGAGCTAGGAGAGCAGCGTGATGTTCAACTTTTTTTTCGTTGATTTCCAATGTGCTGGGCTGGTGCAAGTGCGCAGAGGATATGGCATCATCATTCAATGTTGGAGAGACTGTCCCAGAGGTGGTTCCCGAGAAGTACAATTATGTAAATTATCTGACTGCCGCCAGTGTTAAGGGATGGCGGATGTTGGTCGAGTAGTTAAGGTAAGGATGTAGGAGGAGGATGACTGGTAATGCTTAGGGCTGTTTGTCATTCTTGCCGTTTTGTAATGTTTGTCGGTACTGCTCCGCCGTAGTGTAGTCGCTCCTGTTTTGTTCGTTTCTCCATGATGTAAATTGCCATCACCCAAATTTCAACGACTTCTTTCGGTACATGGCTGATTGGTGCTCCGTCTTGGGTTCTTTACCCGGTTTTGATCCGTGTTGCAATAATGCCATGTCATTGACTGGAAATTATCTTCGGTATACATGGCCGTTTGAGAATGATACATTGCAAGGCTGCAAAATTACACTCGATTCGCAGCTTGTGATTTGCATTTTCCCCACGAATTTATTCTCTATCCATCTCTGAACCGGCCATTTGGAGTTGTCAGGCAGAACTAAAACGCATACAGCTTGGACTCACAGACGTGGCCGCGCCGGCGCCTCACCGCCGTGGTCCTTGACCTTTCTCCACAGGTCCGGCCAGGCGGCCTTCCGGATCTCGGCAACGGTCTCTCCGTTCCATCCCCTCGCCGCGAGGCCCTCGGCCATGGCGACAGCCGCATCCACCACGTCGCCGACTCCGCCGTCCACGGCCTTGTCCACGATGCCCCTCCGCACGGCCTCTGCGGCCGTCATCTTCTCCCCCTTCATGACCAGGTCCCTCCTCGCAACGGCGTCGGGGACCTTCTGCCGGATCAGCTCGCCGAAGAAGTCAACAATCTTTATCCTCGCGTCGACCTCGCCCATGTAGAGGAACCCGCGTGACGCCCGCATGACGACGGCGTCGTGCGCGAGCGCGAGCCCGCATCCGGCGGCCGCGGCGTGGCCCGTCACGGCGGCGACCGTGGGCGCCGGCAGCGCGAGGAGGTCGGCGACGAGGCCGCGGAGCGCGGCGCGCATGGCGGCGATGCGGTCCGCTGGGCTCGCGCCGGCGCGCGCCCAGGCCAGGTCGTAGCCGTTGCAGAAGAACTTGCCCTCGGCGGCGAGGAAGAGGGCCCCCGCGTCAGGGGAGGCGCGGACGGCGGCGACCGCGGAGCGGATGGCGGAGAGGAGGGTTGGGTTGAGGCGGTGCTCGCCGGCGCCCGTGAGGGTGATGAGGTGGACGCGGCCGCGCTTCTCCACGGAGCACAGGTCTTTGGTGGCCATGCCTTCGGATTGACTCTTGGATAGAGTGACTAGGCCCAGTGTAATCATTTGGGTACTTGCAATCATGCGCTTAGTTTTCGTGCTTTAGGGGTTTGGCTCGATGTCGATAGAAAATTTTTGCGCTGAAAACAAAAGCAACAAATAAGTTGGGGTGACGATCAATCAACGACGAACTGGGCAGCTGATTATCCGTGTCTGCGTTGCCGAAATTGGCGCTCCGACAGTATGTTTTGTGAAACCGTTTGCGTACGGCTGGAGCGTTCTTAACCATAGTATGAGTTGAGCAGTTTAAATTGAATAATCAGTACCTGTTAGGCCAGGATAGATGCAGTGAACATTAATTTTTTTTTCTTCAATAAAGCGTACTCCCTCCATCCCATAATATTTAGCATTTTAGTCATCGACTCAGAGATTAAGAAGAGGAGGAATAAAATAGGTACGCAGAAAATAAGGAGGAGAGAGAGATAGAAATAGAGTTATATTATGAAGAGATAAAGTTGTATCAGAAAATAAGCATGATAATTATTTTAGAAAAATTAGATATAACTAAAATGTCAATTATTTTAGAACGGAGAGAGTACATCCATCTCGAATTATTGATCCAGCACAAGTCTGAATGCCTGTCTGATAGTACAAGCTCCGAGCTGTACGGCGAACAAGTCGAACCACTGCACTGTAGCTTGGGGAAACTAGCGCGTACCAGCAGAGCACAACAGCACGCTGCTGCCGCCTAGAGCCGCGGCCGCGCCACCGCCGGGGCGCCGGCGCTGCCATAGTCCTTGACCTTACTCCACAGCTTCGGCCACGCGGCCTTCCGGATCTCGGCCACCACCTCCCCGTCCCACCCCCTCGCCGCGAGCTTCTCGCCCTCGGCGACGGCCGCGTTGACCACGTCCTCCACGCCGCCCTCCACGGCCACATCCACCATGCCTCGCCGCACCGCCACCCCTGCCGGCATCTTGTCCCCGCGCAGGAGCAGGTCCCTCCTGGCAACCGCGTCGGGGACCTTCTCCCGCAGGATCTCCGCGAAGAAGTCGACGATCTTGAGCCCCGCGTCGACCTCGCTCATGTAGAGGAACCCGCGGGAGCCTCTCATGAAGACGGAGTCGTGCGCCAGCGCCAGCGCGCATCCGGCGGCCGCGGCGTGGCCCGTCACGGCGGCGACGGTGGGCATGGGAAGCGCGAGGAGGTCAGCGATCAGCGCGCGGAACGCCGCGCCCATGGTGGCCTGTAGGTGGGGCGGCGCGGTGCGGGCCCAGGCCTGGTCGAAGCCGTTGGAGAAGAACTTGCCCTCGGCGGCGAGGACCAGCGCGCCGGCGCCCGCGGACGCGGCCACAGCGGAGCGGATGGCGGCGAGGAGCGCTGGGCCGAAGCGGTGCTCGCCGGGGCCGGTGAGGGTGATGATGTGGACGCGGCCGCGCCGCTCCACCGTGCACAGGTCGTTGGGCTCCATTTGGGGATTTTGCTCACGGCCGCTCGTCAAAGAGATGGTGTTTCGCCTTTCGCGAGTCTCACTGAATGAAGACAGTGGACCTTTGGCTTTGGGGATCAGCTACTGTCACGTGCTCTTTCATGTGTTAATCAAATTCGAAGTACTGCCCTTTAGGGATCAGCTTCTGTCACGTGCTCTTTCATGTGTTAATCAAATTCGAAGTACTGCCCTATAATAATTTTGTTATAAATCTTCACTCTCCATTATTTTTTATTGCAAAAACCACCCTCTTTCATGTGTTAATCAAATTCAAAGTACTAAAAGTTTATTGGTGAGATAATTGCATAAACCATCCTAAAAGTTACTTGAAGTTAGAAATTCCTACTCATAACAGTTTTTGTTGCAAATCTTCATTTTCAATTATTTTTTATTATAAAAACCACTCTAGTTGACACATATTTCTTTGATTTCATATGTGTTCATCAATATAAATTCAAACAAAAATAAATAAATAAATTTAACATTTTTACAGATTTTTAATGAATCCAATTAATTTTATTTTTATAACAAATATATGTAAAATAACTTATGACCGGGAATCTCAAACTTCATATGACCTATGGAGTGGTTTTTGGAATTAACCTTTATTGGTGAGAGTTTGAGACGAGCAGCTTCACAGTTGGCAACGTAAATGACATTTTTAGTATTTCTATTTTATTAATAATAATTTACATAATTCAATAAATAATATTATCTTGTCACATAGAAAATACAAGAGAAAATTCCTTCAGTGTCATTGGCATAAATCCTAATCCCGCCTCAGCCACTAGAAAACTCTAATACTGTCGATGCCAGTGACCGAAAACTTTTATCCGCTGGTTCCCAGTGATGACCGGTTTTACTCGACAAACGTTCTTTCTCTACCGCATCAAGCCGGTCAGGTGTTCCTATAAAGAGAAGCGGCAGCCCCAGAAGCATCGCGTGAGCACGGTCAAGCTCATTGTTCATGGTGGCGCAAAGTCCTCACACACACACACACACACAGAGAGAGAGAGAGAGGAGAGAGAGAGAGAGAGAGAGAGAGAGAGAGACCGTGAGACAGAGTTTGTCAAAGTCGAGATTGATCTCCCAGAAATTCACCTTCAACAACAAAAAAATCAAGCTCCGCACCACTGAAATTGAGCCTGCAACAGCCCCAGTTGAGGTTGTAGGTCTGCCTCCGATCCCCTTTCCTCTTCCTCGTCCCAATTTGTCACAACAAACACATCAAGAAAAATCGTTTCCTATGCTTGCCACTGCTTTCACAGGTCTATCGTCGATGACGGTGCATAATGATTTGGATCCCGGTGACACCCAAAATGTTTGCGCTAGTAGGTATTGAAGGTAGTGGTGTGATCAATTTTACCAATTTCGTCATTTCTGTTGTCAATTTCAAGGATTTGTCAATTGTCATGATGTGGCAACCTTCGTGGACGGCGGACAATGCTGGCCTTAGCCAAAATAAGGCGCAGGGAGCACAGGCTTCAGCCCTGCTGCCACTTTTGCCCGACCGGCTAAACCGGTTATGCGTGGTGTGGAGTGGATAGAAGTTTTTAGTCGTTGGCATAGACATGATTGATATTTTTTCGGTGGCTCATAAGAGATTAGGATTTAAGCTGATGGCACTAAAAAGATTTTCCCAAAATACAATATCTATTGTATGAACAATGAGATTATACATTTTAACATAGAAAGCAGATTCTAAGAGCACATGGCAAATGCCCCTCCTATAATGTGTACTAGGTGAAACTAGGTAAAATCGTCGGAACCGATTAACCTAAAAGAAGGAACTAGCTTCATTTTATTTTTGTTTCAGTGGTTATCCGACTGTTTGTTATAGGCTAAAATTGATCTATACCAAGTTTCACTAATGCTTCCTTGTCCTCCATGCCCGCCTGAGGTAGGGAAGGGGGGGGGGGGGGGGGGTTCCAATCACCATCGCCTTCCAAGTCAATAATTAGGTGGTTTAGGTCACTCCTTCAAGGCTTGATGTTAATAGTAAATCTATGGCATAATCTTTTGAGAAATTTACAGGAAATAAGGACAAATCAAGTTGTTTGTTTTGTCGTCATTGTCATCCATAATAAATTTGTTGTGGATTTAGAGTTTATGAAGATGTTGTTGTCCGCAATACCATGCTAGTTTGTGTTCCTCAAGAAGGTATCCGACATCACCATTTCGGCTGATAGTATGGCAACTCTTCGATGAGTCTTATTTATCTCAACCTGATGTGTTTGGGTTGCAGAGTTTACATCTCAGGTTTTGTTTCTACATAGCAGAATCTAGGTGTGATAGTGATCGAATTTATCATGTTCATTTTCAATAGTGACAATCGATGGTCATTCAATAGTTTCCATGTGCGTCGATCGTGGATTCGATGTCATGTCTCTTGCGACATACCGAAGAGTTGATGTCACAACTTTGATCACACTTTCAAGTTTCGACAAGATGGCGTGTTGAGTATGAAAGTTCATCAGAGATGAAGATGATATGGAGAACTCGTCAAGAACTTTAATGTAGTTTTTTTCCTTAATGATTATCTCTTTTTGATTTTACATAATTTCAGTCCATTTCATAAAAAAACAAAAGATCTTCACGATTTTACTAGTCAGTAACGTGTGACGATGAGCTGAGACTGAAAGCTCTCAACAAATTAGGGTAGGGAGTCCATCATGAGGTGGCTGAACTATGCTAATACCCTAAGAGCAACTCTAGTTGAAAGAGGAAATTGAAGCCTCTATAATTCATTATGAGGGACCGATTTTAAGTTTTAGAGGCCCAAACAAAATTTTTAGTCCAACCCTACTGACTAAATTAATTCTCTATTTGGTGGGCCCATGGACCTTTCTTCCTCCCCTACTTCTCCCGTCTGCCGTCGCCGGCTTCCTCTGCTGCTCCCGCGGCACCACCCTCTGCTGCTAGTGCTCCCGTCGGCGCCCCCAGCTAGCGCCGCCGGTCCCTCCCGACACTGCGCGTGCCGCCGGCTGCCGCCACCTCCCGCCCGTTCCCGTGCCGCCCAATTTGATGGTGAAGTGATGGATGTCGTTGGCGGTGAGGCCATGCAACGGGATGGGGTCGCCGGCGGCATCGAGGAGGACGATCCGGCACCACGCGCGGGCGTCGAATCGGGGCACTTTTCGAGCTGGAGGAAGATGGAGATCCAGCCGGCGTTGCCGCAGTGTCCACGGTGGCGGTGGCCGGCAATGGGGCGGAGGCGTCGGCGGTGAGTCCACGGTGGCGGCGGCCGGCCATGGTGTCGTCAGCGGTGGGGCGGAGGCCAGGCCTACTGCGGATAGCAAAGGGATGAAGCATGGCCACCGTCGGAGGAAGCGAGAGGAGAGGAGGAAAGAAAGGAAAAAAAATTGACGGGGCTTGCGTTTGGTGAAAAAATAGTGGCGCTCTGTTCTTAGCGGTTTGCTCTAGATTTTGGTAGCCTATTAAATTTAATCAATCGAATAGTTAGGAGTTGGAGTTGTATTTTTTTTTGTATGATTGACTAAAAAAGGTTTAGGATCTCATATACTCACCCGGCTGAAATTGTTCTAACTATCTTTTGTGCTCATGAATTTTCTTTGTTTGGACTTGCCGACTCTAATGTTTCCATGTAGCGTTCGTACAAACCGAGAAATCTCATGGGCTGAGAATGGAGTTTTTTTTTTTTTTTTGAACAAGTTAGGCTCAAGCAAAGTCTGGCAAGTTTAGTAGGCTATCCGGAATACAACCCGTAACTTGACCGCTACGCCGTCCAGATAGATACGACGTTCATATATACAGTCGACAAAGACAGAGAGGTCGCCTACAGATCAGGATTAACATCTGTTTAAGCAGCAGCCAGCACATACGTGTCATGGCGGCTGAAGAAGAGGCGAATCATAATCACCTGGCAACGCCGGCAATAATGGTGCCACCGCACCTGGACGACGGCGTGATCACCGAGATCCTGCACCGGCTGCCGACCAAGGAGGCGTACCGCCTCACCACCGTGTGCCGGCGGTGGCGCGAGATCGTCGCCTCGCCGTCGTTCCTCTGCCGGCACCTGTCGCCTCGGCCGCTGCCTCTCCTGGACGACTGGCCCTACGCCGTCATCCTCCAGCCACGGGGCCGTCGGCGCAAGGTCGGGTACACGCACCTGACCGTGGTAGCTACCGATCCGGATGACGAGAGCGTCAACCTCCACCTCCCTCTCGACCCCAAGTACACCTCATCCTTGAGGCGTAGAAGCGCCAGCACGAAGCGCCCGCCTCTAGACCGTAAACTCCTCCTCGACAGCGAAAGCGAGGACGGCGTGGAAGATTTACTCATCGGAGATCTCTTCTCCCCCACCGAAGAGCCTGATCGAGTAGCTTGTGGCGGCGCCATATGCGAGGACAGCAGCAGCGCCGATGACGAAGAGCCTGACATAGCAGATCCGCCGGTGGAGGAGGAGGAGGTACGCAAAGCCACTGACGACGCCCCTGAAAAGCGTGGTGCTGAAGATGCGGAGGACGGCGATTACGTGGCGTTCTTCGAGCGCACGGTCCCCACCCTCGACGTCTCCATCGTTGCGTCACACGAGAGGATGCTGCTATGCCGTGACCGAAGGCGATACTACGTCTGCGACCCGGCCGCCAACCGCTGGCTCGCGCTCCCTCCATCTTCCTTCCCGCCGACCCACGACACGGCCAGAGGCTTCCACTACAACGTCGATCCCGCGACCGGTTTGGTCGCGTTCACCGTCGTGCTCCTCGTCCGCATCCCCCAGCGGCGCGTCCACGTGGAGACCTTCTTGTCGACCACCGGAAACTGGGACACGAAGGTGATCGCCGCGCATGGCGTGGCGCGCTGCCTCGGCGGCGTCGCGTCGCCAGGGATCCACTTCGGCACGAGCTTCTACTGGCTGAGCCGACGCAAGGGCCGCGTCGTCCGCTACGACGCCGCCCGCCGCCGCGCGTGGGGCGGTCGCTGGGCTCCACTTCCACCGGCGGCTCCACTTCCACCGAAGACGTCGAACGTGCACATCCGCGGCCGCCCGCCGGCCGAGCCGAGCGACAGCCACACGCGGCCGTCGGAGCCCTCCGTCTCCGGCGGCTCCCGGACGAGCGAGGCGCGGCCGCGGGCGGCGTCGTAGCGGACGACGTGGCCGCGGCGGCGCCGGCACAGCCAGTAGAAGCACGCACCGCCGCCGCCGGCGTGGATCCCTATCCCCGGGGATGCCACGTCGAGGCGGCGCGCCACGCACTTGGCGCCGAGCAGCACGGTCGTGGCCCACTCGCCGGTGGCCGACGAGAAGGTCTCCACGCGCACGCGGCCGCGGCGGGCGCGCGCGAGGAGCACCACGGTGAAGGAGACTACGGAACCCGCCGCGTCGTCGAGGTGGTAGTGGTAGTGGAATCCCGGGGCGGCTTCGCGGGTGGGTGAGATGGAGGGGGCAGGCGGGAGGACGAGCCAGCGGTTGGCGGCCGGGTCGCACACCAAGTACCGGGTCGGGTTGCGGGCCAGAAGCAGGCGGCCGTGCGATGCCACCAACGAGATGTTGAGCATCGGGACGGTCCGCTCAAAGTCCTCCTCCACCGGCCGGGTTTCATTATCAGGTTTGATGGCCACGTGGCGAGGTTCCACTGGCGGCATGGAGGTGTACTTGGGGTCCAGGGGGAGGTTGAGGTCCACGTGGACGTCGGGGTCGGTGGGGACGACGGTGAGGTGCGTGTAGCCTACTTTGCGCGCCGGCTGGAGGATGACGGCGAAGGGGCGGTCGTCGTCGAGGAGAGGCCGCGGCGAGAGGTGGCGGCAGAGGAGCGCCGGCGAGGAGACGATCGCGCGCCAACTCGGGCACACGGCGGCGCATCGGTGCAAGTCCTTGGACGGTAGCCAGCGTAGGATCTCGGAGACGACGCCGTCGTCTAGGTGCGGCGGCGCCATTATATTGGTGGCGTGATGTGGTTATTGATTCACCTCCTGCTGCAACGACCTCTTCCTACTATATATGGACGTCCGTGGCGGTCAAGTTTACGGTTGGATCTATTCCGAGTAGGACTCGATGACAATCAATTCTTTCTCAGTATGCATGGGGATTTCTTGGCGCCTCGATCAAATAGTGCTCCGTATCGACTACCTTTTAAAATCGCTGGCTAAGCTATTTAGCGAGAGCCTTAAAAACCAAGACTATAGCCTCATATATAACGAGGGATTTACGGAATTTAATACTAAAAATGTTTTAGTAGAGGCTCTTTCTAGCAGCTATAGCGAGCTATAGCAACAGCAGATTTAAATATAAGGTATCGACCACAAACACTGTTAATGATGTCGTTGATCGATATTTTGAATCCGATAGTCCAAAGAAAACCATAGTCTCTGGTTAATTTGCACAAAAGTTGATCACCATGTTATTAGCGTAGCATTCAACTCCCTATCCTAGTTTTTGAGAGTTTTCAGCCCATCGTCAGGCTGGTGACGAGATGAATACATATTTGTTCTGTCCAGTTTTCTGCGTCCAAAAACGTGCCAAGATCTCGTTTCTTCTTAATTGTCCGGACCACATGGAGTGATTCTACGGGCTGGTGGTGTATTTGGGGTCAAGGGGACGAAAGTTAAGGTGCCACACTGCCACGTTGGGATTGGTGGGGACAAGGGTGTGGTACGTGGTAACCGACTTTGCGCTGCCGTTGGAGATGACGGCGTGAGGGTGAGGCCCATTGCCGGAGAGAGGCCACGACCGCGGGGACAGGTGGCGGTAAAGGAACCATGGCTTGGAGACGGCACACGGCGGTGAGTCGGCCCTCGGCACACATTCTTGGTTGGAAGAGATCTCTGTGATGACGCTGTCATCCGGCTCGGCCGAGCGATTCGCCTCTTGCTCCGCCATGGCACGTGCTGCTTATGGCAGATGCTAATCTTGATTTGGGTTCTACATGCCTATTTCAATTGTCATGCTACCTATATGTAAACATCATTTTATTTTTCTTTGCGAGGAATGTGAACATCGTATCTGTTTACGTATGATTGGGATTAAGAATTCACTCAATCTTAATATGTATATTTCTTAGTCATAATTTTAAAACAAAATAAATATATCAATGACACTTTTTCCTATTCAAGAAGAACATCATCGACCGCCTGTTCGAGAACGGTGCAGAAGACGTGGTCAGCAGCTGACGGATGCGGTATCGCCCTCCAGCTCGGCATCCGTAACCCATGCCGTGAAGCCGTTGAAGATGAATCTATATGATCGTAGGAGGGCTCGTCGGTGGCCGTCAGCATCGTTGGAAGGAACGACTCGTGCCACTGGCAATGAGCACCTTCATCCATGGCGCTGCCACCACGGTCTTGTGAAGTTGTGGTTGCAACGGTGAACCTGGCGGCAGGGGCAATGCCCCCCCCCCCTCCCCCCACCCCCCTAACTTTTGATTTTTTTTCATAAGACCCCCTCTTCTTCAGGTCCAGGCTATGGGCTAATAAGGCGTGGGGATCCTATTGGAATTGGGATATAAGAAAACTTGGGAATTTATTACCTAGACCATATTTGCAATTTATTTACATCTACATCTTCCCGCAGCCCAACTTAATTTTGCAACTTAGCTCAACGAGAACGTCGAACAAAACAATAGTCAGCCAATAGGTAACAACCTAGGAAAAATCACGTACTCATAATCAACTTTGGTTGGCTTCTCTTGTATACCTCGCCTCGAACAGTGATGGGTGACGCCGATGTGGTAACACCTCCTCGACCGCTCCATGGAGATCGCAGCGGCATCGACAGCAGCTTCGAGTCTCCCTCACTGGAGACGGCAGAGATCACGGGGACTCCGATCAGTGCTCGTGTCTAGTTTGAACAGGTAGTGGGTCAAACAAAGGTAAGCAGCCCAAATGCCCTAGTTAATTGTTCTAGTCCTTCCCAATCCAAATCTTGTAAATGTTAGAAAAAAGATTCAAATATGTTGATTGGTATAGCAGTAGGATGGTAGATGATCAAACTATAATTTATCAAAGGGACAGAGTAATATTTATAGGAAATCAAGGCAAAACAAAAGAGGAAAACACTTTTTTCTTTCTACAAGAAAGTGCCAGCCGAAGGGGATTGCATGGTTCATCAAAATTCTCAGGTAGATACTCCAGCTCCAGCTTCAAATGTGGTAGAAAATGAAGCTCTAGTCCCACAAAAAATTCAAAGATTAAATTCACATGGTAGTGTTTTGATTGTGGACGTGATCCTGGTTTGTGAGATCCAATTTAAGATTATCTTGTTGATGAACAAGATCGAGCTCATAGAATCTACATATTTTTAGAAGATACAACCCACTAAAGATCTTTAATGACTATTTCTATCTTCTTATACCACGCCACATCACCTTAAAACTTGAGACCGTCCGATTATTCTGTTGGCCTAATCCTTACCGTTCATTGCAACATACATGGTCTCTTAGCATGTACGTATCCAAGTGACCGGTGTTACAAATGACAGATATGAAAGGTTTGCCATCACTCTCCGTGGTTTTAATTGTCATTTTTCTCAGTCTATTAATAGGCGTATCACATTCAGCCTGCCAGTTCATTCCCGGTCTAGCTTCTCTATTTGCAAACTGCAATTTACAGTGCAGAGCACACCGGTCTTAATAGCTTCACTCATCCACCCCAACACACGTTTCTCACTCTTATCAAATTTATAAATGCCATAATCCTGCACGTTCAAGTTACCTTTTAGTATTTAACGAAACACATCTAATCCCCCTCTCCATCATCCTATTCAATATTCATTACATCGTGGTGGACTAGCAGCCAGACCCTCACTTTTGTAACTGCCAGAATATAGACAGACGCAATGGATCGGAGCAGCTGAAGGGGTGAAAAAAATAGTGGGCTATATATATTTTCCATCTAGCAGATTTTTGGTTGACCAATCGACGACCAAGCCTTCCCCTACGTGTAGGTTCACCCCTCTCTCTCTCTCTCTCTCTCTCTCTCTCTCCAGCACTAACATACCATCAAATCCCTCAAATTTGTATACAGCATGGCTGAGCTAGCTCCATCATCATTCTTCACCGTCGCAACTAATCAGCTCCGTAATCAATCAGTCTTCCCGTCAAAACTAATCAGTGTTCAAGTTAGAGCTATCGTGGCATCTTTCATTTCTGTTCTTAGTATTTCAATTATTTTCTATCCTTCTGATGCATGAAAACTTCAATAATATTTGCCTATGTTGCTTCAATTTAGTATTTTCTTACCTCTTCTCTCTGCAAGCGCACGGTAATGATGCCTCACTCACACATCATTATTTGTTTACAATCTTTGATCCATCGCTTTCTTATTCTACCATCTACCCTGCAGATTTATTATTGTTAATATAGATGGTGATGCTTGCGTTAGATGAAATTATAGTTTTGTATTATTTATTTAATTTTTGATAGAAACAATTGAATATTTTATTATGTTCAGTTAGTATTTTCTTGATATATTTTACCTGACTATATTAGTACATTTCAAAGTATTGGTGGCTAATAAAGTGTACTAGAAAGCCTATAATTAGCTGCAAATGGCGTTAAAAGTTTGTTAGGCCACTGTGATCCTACCTACTTTATCCTACCCTATACAATTGTCCAATCTTTTTCATGTGAATTCTTAATAAGAAAGAAACAACTTATCAGTTTCAGAATAGTGAATATATTATAATTTCTTATCTTAACAGCTACAATTTTTGCCATGCTAATTTTGTGTATCCAAAATATATTGCATATGAATCTTCCACTAAATTATTATTTTTTAGTGAATTCAAATTAATATTTTCCATCAATCATCAGGAACTCAATTGATGTCACTCTAAATTCTCGCAGCAACACGACAACAACAACAACAACAATAAAACCTTTTTATCCCAAGCATGTTAAGATAGGTTAGAGATAAAACCCATAGGAAACCAAAAAAGAAGAGACAAATAAATAAAAGCCAAAAGAAAGAGAGAGAGAGAAAAAAAGGACAAAAACAAAAAGAACAAAAGCCAAAAACGAGTAAGCAAGAAGGAAGGAAAAAAGATCACGGTTCCGACACGTCTATTGCTAGTCTCCAAGTGCTCCTATCCATAGCTAGCTCCTTAGGGATATCCCACGCCTTCAGGTCTCTCTTAACCGACTCGTCCCAAGTCAAGTTAAGTCAGCCTCTACCTCTCTTAACATTAGCATCTCTCTTTAGAACCCCACTACGTACCGGCGTCTCCGGAGGTCTCCGTTGGACATGTCCGAACCATCTCAACCGATGTTAAACCAATTTCTCCTCGATAGGTGCCACTCCTATCCTGTCCCGGATATCTTTATTTCGTATTCGGTCTCTTCTTGTATGCCCGCAAAACTAACGTGACATACGCATCTCTGCTACACTTAATTGTTGAACATGTCGTCTTTTCGTAAGCCAGCACTTAGCACCGTATAACATCGTCGGACGAATTGCCGTCCTATAGAATTTATCTTTTAGTTTTTGTGACACCCTCTTATCGCATAAAACGCCGGATGCTTGATGCCATTTCAACCAGTCGGCTGAAATTCTATGACTAACATCTTCATTGATATCACCGTTCTTTTGCAACATCGATCCTAAATAATGAAATGTATCCTTCTTGGCCACCAATTGTCCATTAAGGCTAACGTCCCCATCCTCATGTCTAGTCGCGCTAAACTCACACATCATATACTCGGTCTTGACCCTACTAAGTCTGAAACCCTTGCACTCTAATATGTGTCTTCACAGCTCCAACTTTCTATTAACCTCATTCCTACTCTCGTCAACTAACACCACATCATCAGCAAAGAGCATACACCAAGGGACATCACTCTGTATTTCTCGTGTGACCTCGTTCATCACTAAAGCAAATAAATAAGGGCTTAATGCTGATCCTTGGTGTAGTCCTATTTTAATCGGAAAGTCATTGATGTCGCCATCATATGTCCGAACACACGCCCTCGCGTCCCTGTACATATTCTTAATGTGGGTAATATACTTAGTTGGGACTTTATACTTCTCCAAAGCCCACCACATAACACTTCTTGGCACTTTGTCATATGCCTTCTCGAGGTCAATAAAGACTATGTGTAAGTCCTTCTTTTGCTCCCGATATCTCTCCATCAATTATCGCATTAAGAAAATCGCCTCCATGGTCGATCTTCCAGACATGAAACTAAACTGGTTTATTCTCGTAGCAACACGCATGAAATTTATCTAGTATATCTTTTGTTTGGCCCCTATCAGTTTGTGAAGGATAACTATCCATATTCAGATCAATAATTTCATCGATGTTGCTTTTAATCTCATTGGTTTAAAGAGTTTTTTTTAGCTAGAATACTCACCTACAAAAGATGATGTATTCTGCTTTTCTCGCTATTTATTTTCTAAGAAACCATCTAAAAGGGCATGATCAGATGTTTTCATAGTGAAAGGTATTAAAGCTGAGGAAAAGATGAAAAGTGAAAAGGAATGTGCATTCTTATCTCATATGGAAAGTGATAGCAACTCTACTCATAGTCATAATGTTATTTATCCATGTGAAAAAAAACTGTTGGGTTTTATGCTGTGAGTACGTCCGTGAACCCGTGGAATGGGCTAGTGGAGGGTTGGAAGGTCTTTATGGTAATTTTTTCATACAAATCTAAGAAAACAAAATTCCGTTGCCAGGACTCGAACCCGGGTCTCTCGGGTGAGAGCCGAGTATCCTAACCAGCTAGGCTACAACGGATCTGTGTTGAGGATGTTTCATTAATTCTATAGAACTTGACAAAATGTCTATCCTTGTGAACTCTTATAAGCGGTGTTCCACTGAAACTGATTCAAACAATCCACCGATGTATGCCATTTGAGAAAGTAAGAAATCGTGTATTGCGCCTTTTTTTTGAGTGCTACGAACCTTTCTGTAAGTCTTACCTGCTGGTCACGGTTCTATCGAAGTGAAGTTAATACATCCAGTACATAGGCAGCTTCGCACAACACGATAATATCACATCATTTCCATACATCGGCGATGACAAATTGGAATATCTGCGATTTCACAAGACCGGTTGACTAATCTACGCTCAAAAATATTTTGCCAGCAAAAGCATGTGTAGTAAGTCTCTGATAGATGTCAGAATGCTAGTGAATAGTGATCACGAAACACCTTTCAAGCGATCAATCAGCTCGCCCTTCTTTAACTTAGAGTAACCCCTCATCCTTCTGGCCCTCGCCAACTCTCTCAGCTCAGCCACCGTCATGTCATCCAGGCTAGTTTTCTTTCGTCGTTCCTCCGTAACATCGTCTGTGCCGCCGTCCCCTTCGTTTATGCCTTGCGATTAAGAAGATGTGATCTAGGGTGAGAAAACAGGCAGCTTCTGCTACATCTGATGGGTAATTAATTAATATATGATTGTATCGGGATTAGTGAGTCAATAGGCACATACATGTCACGGAATAAGGTGAATTTCACATTACTTATAGTAACCATTTCAGAACATAATTCTGGCATTTAGCACATAGAAAATATTGCAAGATCGATGTTACCGCATACCATATGACTGTTTCCTATTTTCAACCTCTTCAAACGGGTCAGACGATCGCTGCCCCGTCCTCTTTGAAGTTTTAGGCGAGCTGTTGGCAATGGAGGTCTGAATGTCTCGGAAGAAAGCAATAGGCTCCTCCTTGCTATGCTTTCTGACAGCTCTTGTAGATGCAACCCTGTTGGCATCTGATCTGATAATGTTCGTGCCTAATGAGCGTGAAAAGCTTTGCCACGGAGGGCAGAGGAGTAAACCTGCAAATTCTACCAGGTTCAGTAACAGTGTTTTATTTGACGGGCATTAAAATGAGACCCAACCTAGCAGGAGCTATGTGTTTTTGCATTAAGGAAAAGAAAACATTCAGAAAATAGGCACCCGAATTCGAGGTTCAGTGATAGTGTTCTACAATTTCAATTTCCTATCGTTACAATGGTGTGCAGTTAACAGCAGTTTGAGGCTAGTTGTTGATGCATGCATACAGTTGTTCCTGCACAATTATCATACTTTTGCTGGAATGTCTAATTTCATCATCAAGTCGTTGCCAAGAATAGAGTCGATGGACAAAAGTGAACTCAGGTATACAGCGTGCCAAAGTAAAATGTTACGTACCATCACCTCTGTGAAGTGAAAATGATCCTGGGTATGAGGTCCTTCGCAAAGGATTTGGAGTAATTTGGTGATGCGGCAGGAGCATGCCTCCCATTCCTCTTCTTGCTCCACCAAAGAACAGAAGAAGACTTCCTGTCCTCCGATGGAGACAGTTTGGTGGTCTGCTGCTTCTGTCCTGTCCACTCATTCCTGACCACATGCATGGAGGAATGATACAGGCCAGGGAAATTTGCATAAATACCATCCTCGCCATATAGAATTTTCAAATCTATTACTTGAAAATATTGAATTATTGTGAATGCAAGGGGGCAAAGAGCAAACAGGCAACATACGCAATCCATCTGAGGCAAGCAAACAGAACGTGTGACTGACATATGATTCTGAAACATCCAAAGAGGTTCCATCATTTTGAAGGCGGCAAGTGTTTTTATAGATCTTCACAGTGAAACGTTCACTGTAGTTATTCATAGCATATTGCAACCGTGCATAAGACAACTAAAGAGACGACAACCTGTATAGAAGTATCAATTTTGTGCCTTCATGAAACAACAGTTGTGGTAGAAATGAAAAGAATAAAAGGATAAACGTCTTTCAACACCTTTCATTAAAAATCATGCCTGGCAACACAAACAAGCACATCACAGAACCATAATTTCTTTACACCATACAACAATGATATATATCAGATCTAGCTAGAAGCCCATCTAACTACAAAATTATCACAGCAATCTTTGACATGATTGAAAAATAAAAAGTTTAGCAGATCCTTTCAGTTCTACCCCCACCATTCACGGAACTAGCTGCTGACAGATTTAACTTCACATGTCTACTAGGCAGTGGGGCACCAAAACCGGGGACAACTTAAAGCAGATGGTCAGCATTCATTCCCTCAAAAAATTGTCTGATTAGCTGAGGCAACAAATTGATCCATTTATGGGAAATTATATACTTTGACCACCTTGGATGTGTCACACACAATCAGATTATCTGAATCAGTTGGGGTGGTACACAACCAGTTTACCTGCCAAGATATGATCACAAGTGAGCATTTTAAATCATTGCTATTTTGTCTCCATACGTTTGAAATTGCGAATATAACTAGCCAAAGACTATAGTTCACAAAAAAACTGAGGATCCAGCTTTTACCTTCTTCTTCACATTGATATCCAACACCAATTCACTATTGCTGTCTGGTTCAGAAGAAAATCCTTTGGACCAATCCCACAGCTTCACTGATGCATCATTACCACCTGAAACAAGGAACTTCCCCTTCTCACCAAATGCTGAAAATGTTCTGTTAAGAAGGAGCAGCTGATTAGTTAAAAGTTTGACATATGTAATTGATATATTGACAGAATGAAGGGACTTACACACAAGATACAGCTGCAGTATGCCCACTCATTGCATAATCAAGATGGATCCTTTTCACATGACTATGATTACTTTTCCCATCTCCATGATCAGTTCCTTTTGAACCCATTGTTGATCCAGCTGCACGAGAATGTCCTTTTGATTTTACAGAGGCCAGCTCATATTCAAGATCAACTACATCAACAGCACCATCCCCCCTAGCAACAGCACAGACTTTGTGTAGCCCTCCTAAAGTGCTCTCTTCAGAAACTGCTACCGAGTGAACAAAAGCAGGGTTGAAGCATTGCCCTGCACTACTGGAAGAACTGCCATTTTGCAACTCAGGTGATCCTGAAATTCAATTTAAATTATTATTATTATTATGTCATATGTCAAATGACCCAATTTCGAGTGTTCTGCAGTAGATTTATTCTTTTCACGATGCATAGTGAGGTGAATCCACTTTCTGGTAGACATATAAAGGATGTATTTACTAAAGAAAATTACATGTAACAGATAGGATCGTAGGAACTGCTAGCATACTTTGTAATCAAGGCCCAGGCATAAACAGAACTTGGAGCAGCTTAAGTAATGTAAGATGTTTGCAGGCCTTCAGTAGAGAAAGGAGGTACCATAATCAATAGAAAAAAGTGTTCGCCCTTTAGAGAAATCCCATGCGATGAGCTTTGAGTCAAGGCCACCCGTAATTACTGCCAAATAAAATGTATCACTGCAAATGTAGAATTAACCAATAGAAGAAAAGTAACAAATATTTGCTAGCTAATCACTTGTGAACAAATGCAATAACCCAAACAAAACATGAAAAAGGAAAATGATGGCCCCAAACCTGTCCATGGCCTCCAAGGAACGAATTGTACGCAGCTGCAAATCTGTAGAGAGATCACTAAGGAACAACTGATGTAAATGATACACAGGCAGGTAGGTTGCATGAGGATGACAAGATTGATAGTACAATTTTTTAAGATAAAATGGAACACAGTTACTCAAAGAAAAGAAAAAACATCCAGTTACAGAACATAAGGATACACTTGCATGGGCTTCCCTTAATCTTTTATACAAACACTTTTGAATGGTACTGACAATCTGCAAAGGAGAAGCAGAACTTCTCAAGTAAGAAATAATGAACAAGAGTAGATACCAATCATTCCTATTAGTATGTTGCACACATCTTTCTTGTATTTGATGATCTATTGTATTCCTACTACAACTATAAACTAGCAATGAATTGGTCAATCTGCTTTTGCTTCATAAAAAAAAATATGTAATCAACACATTTGGTACCAAGAACATGTGCACCTTGTGGGTCTAAATCAAGTGCAGCATGCCAGCATCTGTTGAACATTCCAATGGCCGGCTATACAGAATGTTCATACATAAAATTAAAGTTAGAACAATAGAATGTCCTATAGAAATTGTTCTGTTAGCACTATAAATTTGCACTGTACTTAAATAACTTTTGTAATCTACTTTTAGCAGTCTTTAATGCCTAGAGATTTACAAACTACTCCACTTTTCATGTGTCAAACTCAACATAGCCAATAGTGAAATCTAGAGCAGGTGATATTTCAGATTCATTAGGAAATGATAGGCGCATGTCTATTTAAGAGCTTCAATACCTTCACATCTCCACTGTCATCTGCAGCAGCGAGAAAACCTTTAGAGCTAACAGCAATCTGCATTAAAAAAAAGGAACTATCATTATCCGAATTTTAGCTTAATTCAGTGTTGGCATGAAGCCTAGTTTTATACACTGTAAAAGAAAGGTCACCATGTCATGGCATCAAACTAAATTAAAGTGGCATAATGGCACACTACCTGATTAATTTCATCTCTATTGTAGTTATATGTCTCTAATGGCTTTGATTGAGGTGCCTACAAGAAAATAACTGTAATCATGTTACCAAAAAGAAACCAAGGTACAGGTGACATAATTGTAAGTTGGATCATACAAACTCATACTGACAATGAAAAACAATTGCATGCTTGACTTACCATACGAATATCAAAGGAAAGTATCTACTTTCAGCAGCAACATACACAAAATCTTCATTTCCTACACGAAGGCTGGAATATAAACATGCGATGTTTGCAAATATCACAAAACAAATAAAAACGAGCTTCTGAATATGTCTGTATTTGGAGGGCATACTGACCTGGTTTAAAACAAACTGAAGAGATTGGTTTATTTGACGCCTCAATGGTCAGCAACACATCTTTGGTGCGCAGATCAAACCAGCAAAGACATCCATCCTAAGGTGGCAGCATGTCAATATGACTATCAGCCCAAGGGCTCATAAAGGGGTCCGGAATCATATTTGTAAGGTATCACAATAGCATCATTGCTACTGAGGAATTTTTTTTACTAGAAAGATGCCAACCACAAGAAAAACACAAAGAAAAACAAATACAGAAGTGCCTACCGTTATTTGAGTTTCGATTACATGTCATTCTCACACCTTTCTAGTGGTATTTAGCATGGAAATTTTGATAAATCTCCGTGATAACTGAATGCCAGAAAATTGTAATGATGAAGTACAGAATACAAATGCTACCCAGACAGTTTACTTTCATGCAGGTAGTGTCCACTGGACACTGAAAAACATATCTGTATCGGTACTTCCACAGGTGTATTGCACTTGGTGCAGCAGTAGAAAGCATAGGAGGCCCCGTAGGCCCGTACCCGTAGTTCAAGGAAACACTAGCAAGTGCCCATGAGGTGTTCGATCCATGTACTCATCAAAATACACTATCCCGCTGCAACCGCTAGAAAGATGTGCTAGGGCCCCTAAGCCAAGGAACGGCAGTCGATCTCCGAAGAGGGATGCGGCGCCGTGATACGGCGAAACCTTTGCTTGGAGAAAGACCAGATAGAGTAGAGAAGCGAGTACCTCGCCGGAGGACGCGACGACGCCCGGGCGCGCGGAGGACGCGATGCAGCAGGTGACGGCACCCTTCTTGTGGCCCCGCAGGCGCCGGGGCTTCTGCTCCGTCGATGGCGGCGCCGCTGCTTCGGTCTCCGACATGGCGGCGCACCCGCGGCCCCTTTCCCCTGCTGGTGACTGCGGAAGCCGAACCCTCCGAGGCTGAGAGCGCAAACCGTTCGATTGGAAATTGGACGGTGCAGATACGCTCACGTGTAGTTCTGGTCCCGGACACGAAAGAGGTTACGGCAAGCCATTCCACCACTCAATTCCGGCCGGCGGTTCTGCCGGCGCGTGATATGCTCGCCGGATTCTCGGGAAGGCAAAGGTGAGCTTGATCTGTTCTTGAAATGCAGATGTTTTATCCTTTGTTTGGGAACCAAGGATCAAAGGCCTGCCACATTTTTCGTCCATTATTCTAAGAATAATAGTGGAAATTTGGTGTTTATTTTCCTCAGCTTCACTTGCACTTGTGCTGATTCACTCCCAGTCCATTCATGTGGATTCATGACAGAATTATGGCATTGTCTGTCAGGTACTGTTCTCTACTGCACGCTTCAATAGTTCAATATACATTTGATCCATACGGTTTGCATATTAATGCAACAAATGAATTCTTGTATGATACAATTATTAATTGAGCCTTCAGAGTTATCATACTACAATTACACATAGTAACTGAGTGATATCATGATAATTGATAAGGTTTCTAAATGCATTCATTCAAGCTCTGGTATCATGATAATTGATAGAGTTTCTAATTGCAGATTCGCATATCTTGCCACTGCCTCTCGCACCAAGCATGGGATTACCCGGAAGTAATCTGGCATCTTTAACCGACTAAATTTCTTGTGGGTTTAAACCCATCGTTTCAAAAGCGAGGAAATCAGCATTTTGTGTTTTAAATGGAGTTACAATAAAGACATTTCTGGATTGTGTTCATACTGCAGCACATCAATATATGTTTATCACTCTGTTGATATTTTTAAAGCTTGCTGAAGTTGACCAAATGCTACTTATATCCCACAACGGTTGGTCTCTGCTAGTTAAAGCTATATGCCTACCATCAGGTGACAGAGAATATAAGTGATTTATTTACAAAGTATAAAAAAGTGATTTATATCATATATAGCCAAACTAGATACACGTTCCTTCTTATGAGAAGATGGCTCATCAAAATTCAGCGTAAGCCGGCTTATCATGTGACATATCATGCTTAACGCAGCAACATTGCTTAAGTAATCTGATTCAGAACAAGTGCGACCACGTCTGGTAGAATTGAACAAGGAAGGTACTCAAAAGTGAGCTGACTTGCTTGACACAAATGATATGGCATCTCCTACCGCTTGTCACCCGCCTGAATCAAGGAAAGGCAGCATTTTCAGCATAGGGTCCACCACTTAAAAAAAAATAACAAGGGCTTCTGCATGAAACTCATAAGAGATTGACAAACAAACTGTCACTGTTGACCAGCCAACCCACACTACTCCAGTCAGTGCAAACGTACTTCTATTATTATAAACGATATAATCAATGTTTCATCATTAGGGAGACAACTAGGCTAGGAATAAAATGCAAGATGCAATAGAGCCTACCTTCTTCTCTATTTCATGTAATTTCTTATAACGTTTCATAACCTCTAATTCTTTCCATGAAATCTTGGCGCCCATAAGACGAGGGCTTCCCTCGTCTTCAATCCTGCTTGTGACATCATTGACCGTGACGGGCTTCTTGCCTGGCACTTCCTCGTCAATCACATCTCCGGCTAAATTAAAGTTGGCGTGTGGTTCAATAATAGCTAAGTTACACATGTAAGATAGCAAATGTCTAGAAATCTATAGGGAATTTCAAGAGCCATCTGTGAATTTTTTTTAAAAAATAAACTTTTTTTAATTAATATTTTAATAATAAACCGTATCAAACTATATTTTTAGAATCTAGACGTTTTTGTCACGCCAAACTGTCCGGCGCGACTCGTAAATCAGTCATGCCAAATAGAATGGCGCGACTGACGCCACGTGGACCAAATTTTCTACGTCGAAAAGATGGTAAGCTCGGGTGGCAAGAGAGTCGCGCCAAAATGAATGACGTGACTGAAACATGAGTCACGCCAAGTCGTTTGGCATGACTAACACTTGGTGAAATTCAAACATCTTCCTTTTCATGTTCAAGTAAGCTCAGTCGCCTATTTTTAGAAATTTACACAGACGGAATTAGAACTCGACCACAAAACGAGAAATGTTCTACGTAACTTGTTCTCCAAACATAAAAAGTTTCAAAAAATACTGAACTACATAAGTAATTTAATTTTTGTCTTAAACAAAACTAATCGTTAACCATATTCTATCTTCATGTTTAAATAGCCTCAGTCATCTATTTTTAAAACTTTATACAAAGGGAGTTAGAACTTGATCACAAAACAAAAAATGTTACACATAACATCCTCTTTAAGGAATTATTTTTTCAAAAAAATACTAAGCTAAGTAAGTAATTTAATTTGTATCTTAAACACAGCTAATCATTAACAATATCAAACTGATTCAAACATCCTGCCTTCATGTTTAACAAGTCTCAGTCGTCTATTTTTAGAAATTTATATGACCTGAGTTAGAACTCAACCACAAAACAAATAATGTTCCACATAACATGATGTCCAACCAAAAAAAGTTTCAAAAAATACTAAGCTATATTAATAATTTAATTTGTATCTTAAATAGAGCTAATCATTAACAATTCAGCTGATATTGTTAACGATTAGCTCTGTTTAAAATAAAAATGAAATTACTTATATAATTTAGTATTTTTTGAAACTTTTTGTGTTTGGAGAATATGTTACGTAGAACATTTCTCTTTTTGTGTTTTGGAGAATATGTTACGTAGAACACCAAGTTACATCCATCCGATCTTAGGCTCTAAGACGGTGCAGTGGTCGAGCTCATGCTCATGGATGGTGTGGAAGGAGAAGAGTTGGTCATCCTTATCCATGCCGTAATTATTCTTCTCCTCTTAACGTATGGCAGCGCTCTTGCAGATTTTTTAAAAAGATCTTCGTAGTTTTTGGTTGCCATACGGTTTTTACTACTTTGATACTTATCTGGATCCACGTGTGGGATACGTGTGAGCGGAGGCAGGCCAGGCAAGGAGATGAAGAAAGAAGCGTTGGCTGGCCTCCTTGCTTTCATATCGTGCATGGGTCCTTACTGTATCACCGACGAATTTCACCGATGAGCTTTGGCCTGTGCTTGCCTGCCAAGAAAGAAAAAAAACTATAAGACTTGGACCCAAAGAAGAAAAACAATCCTTGTGTGTGTACATAAGATTCCAGCTCGGATCGGTCCAACCGCGCACGTATGTACTGCAGGGACACGGATCGGAGGGCCTACGCGCTAGGGATTAGCTAGGGACAGCATTGTAGCACTTTCGTCGTCGAAAGATCTGGACGCAAGGAACGGGGAGAGAAGAAGCTAGCTAGGCAGCGGCATGGAGAAAGCAGCCAGGAGCCGGGCAACGGAAGAGCAGATCGCTGAGGAGTCGCAACGGCGTCAAGCTCGGGAACAGGGGAAGGAGCCTGTTGACGTGACCTCTCGGCAACCCTGCCACCACTGCGGTGGAGGGACGGATTGGGCGGCGCGGCAGCGGCAGCGACAGCAGGAGTGGGAGCAGCAGCAGGAGCGGCGGTGGCGGAGCTTCAAGTCTGACATGTTTTTCATAGGAGTGTTTGCCATGTTTATTGCATCAATCTGATATGTACAAAAAAAAAACAAAAATCGTGGAGAAAACATGTCATATTAGATTTGCAAATTTATACTATTATATAAAAGTGTAAATAATAGGCGTGATTAAAGTAGCTAATATCATTTAATGTCAAACTAGTTGTGGACCGACGTGCTCTTGTATTTATTTTACGAATTTGCTATATCATCATACTCATAGTGTTTCAGCGAGGGTGGGTTAGTGTGCTAGGATTTAGGGTTGCTGGAGCCTCCAATTACCGAACATAGAAGGAAGGTTGAGAGATGAAGGCCGACCCAACAGTGGAGGTGGTTAGTGGGCGGGGCGGGGGTGAAACTGCCAATCACGGTGGTTGAAGATGGCGGTTGGGCAAGACCAAGACGAGGGTGATCATGAAAACGACTACGCCAATCGAGACCACGACGGGAGATGACAGTAGGGGCCGTCTTGATAAGGTAGGGTCTTGTTGAAATAGCACGTCGGATAGGCTGCGACGTGGTGTTCTGGCAAGACCCTACCTCATCGAGGTGGAGAGGGGACACGTTAGGGTGACAGTGGTGCCGCGAGGACAAGACAGCCCGGAGAGAAAGATTTAGTCCGAAGTTGAAGATGAATTGCAGCTATTGGATTGTCATCCAAGAGTAAAAAAAAAATTGGATGCTGACTGGACCGGAGACAGTCGAGTGTGGGCTAGACAACCCTTATGTTTATGATTTATCTTTTTCAAAGATGATAAATAGTATCGGTAGGCTGTTGGCAAGCTGCAAGCAAGAAAAAAAGAAACATTAGACAAGAGAGAAGGAAAATATTTTTGTACTTCCATCGAGCTGAATCTCTAGTACGTAAACCGTTTGCAACTAAAACGATTGAGCTCGCGTGCATGCCTTCACGTGCTCCGCAAGCCGCTGACTGCCCGAGGCGAATCGGATGACGGGCCCTAGAGTCGAGCGGCGGGCGGCTCCGGTTGTGCAGGTTGCGTATGCGCAACGAGAAGAACTGGAGCACGCATGCACGACGTGTGGATTCTGATAGACGGCGCGCACGAGGTTTCAGCGTACTACATACTTATTGGGACGCTTTGGGGACACGAGGTGCCGTGCCGGTGGACTACGCCGGCGCCTCCAGCAACTCTACCTGATTATTTTCAAATTATTTTTTTGATTTGACTGTAATAACATGGACACATCACGAAACCACAAAAAAAAAAATTTGTCTTCTCATATACTAGTATATACTAGATAGAAGAAAGATAGATAGAAGAAGAAAGTTATGCAGCCAGCATTTGCATCATAGCCTGGCTGGTCATCTCAAACTCTTCGCCAAGTGGTCAGTGGAAGATAATTAATCAAAGAGAACGAAGAAGGAAGGTAATCTCTCCGATTAATTTAAGCAGTGAGGACCAAAGGGAATTAAGCTAAATCCCCAACCAAAGGCACTGTCCTCAAATTCAGGCTTGCGAAAGACAAAATCTCTTTCACGGGCGGTCGCGGCGATCCCCTCTCGATCGAAATGGAGCCGAACAACCTGTGCACCGTGGAGCGGCGCGGTCGCGTCCACGTCATCACGCTCACCGGCGCCGGCGAGCACCGTCTCGGCCCGGCGCTCCTCGGCGCCATCCGCTCCGCCGTGGCCGCGTCCGCGGGCGCCGGCGCGCTGGTCCTCGCCGCGGAGGGCAAGTTCTTCTCCAACGGCTTCGACCAGGCGTGGGCCCGCACCGTGCCGCTCCACCTCCAGGCCACCATGGAGGACGCCTTCCGCGCGCTGGTCGCCGACCTCCTCGCGCTGCCCGTGCCCACCGTCGCCGCCGTCACCGGGCACGCCGCGGCCGCCGGGTGCGCGCTCGCGCTGGCCCACGACGCCGTGTTCATGCGCGCGTCACGCGGGTTCCTCTACATGAGCGAGGCCGACGCCGGGATCAAGATCATCGACTTCTTCGCGGAGATCATGAGGGAGAAGGTCCCCGACGCGGTGGTCAGGAGGGACCTGCTCCTGCGCGGGGACAGGATGCCGGCGGCGGAGGCGGTGCGGCGGGGCATGGTGGATGTGGCCGTGGAGGGCGGCGTCGATGACGTGGTCAACGCGGCCGTCGGCGAGGCAGAGAAGCTCGCGGCGAGAGGGTGGGATGGGGATGTCGTGGTCGAGATCCGGAAGGCTGCGTGGCCGAAGCTGTGGAGTAAGGTCAAGGACTATGGCGGCGCCGGTACCCCGGCGGTGGCGACCCCGCGGCTCTAGGCGCCGCAGCAGCGTGCTGTGCTCTATGCTCTGCTCTGCTGGTACGGGCTAGTTTCCCCTGAAACTACACTGTAGCGGTTCACGTCATTCGCCGCACAGCTCGGAGATTGTACTACCATAATGGATCAATAATTTAAGATCGATGTTTGATGTCCCCTGATCATAATCGTATCCTGGTTATATGATTTCGAATAACGTTCCGACCTTCCATCGCATTCGTGGACAGACGTGATGCTGAAACTTCTTGCGTGCTAGAGAAAGTGGCTGTCCATCTGAAAGTAAACGGCTTCACAAACGAAATGTCAGAGAGCCCTATCTGCAACTGTTAATGTGCTGGCGCTTCGTCGTTGTTGAATGTTGATCGATTCGCCGCTGTCCAGCGGCAGCGGCTGGCGTTGGCTACCCGAGCTCCGAGGCGCAGCCACGGGCACGGGGTGGTCGGTATTTCATTTACCGTCCACCCCCCAGGTCGGGATCGAAACAAGGGGAGCAGTTGGGCTGCCAGCC
Organism: Eleusine coracana subsp. coracana; assembly: GCA_032690845.1. Lineage (NCBI taxonomy): Eukaryota > Viridiplantae > Streptophyta > Magnoliopsida > Poales > Poaceae > Eleusine > Eleusine coracana. The sequence goes on from CM064418.1 coordinate 1,587,756, forward strand.
CAAAGCATAGGCTCCCGTCTGTTTGAGGCCCATATTGACCACACGTAGCGGTTGTCAACTAGGCCCGCGCCTGAAGCACTCCCAGCTCTAACATCGGCCCATGGAACACATATTTTCGGCCTAGATTTGTTTTTTTAATCCAATAACAGCATCGTGGCCCAGATGTCTTGGGCAGCGTTTTTCTTCTGCCTCTCAATGATGTGAAAAAATCAATTGTGAAAAAGTGTCATACTATATGTTTTAAAATTTTGATATATATAAAAGTATTTTCTGTTGTTTGGTTCCCGCTCAGTGACGTGCAAATTGACACACGTCAACAATCAATATCACCGTTTCGTAGCTATTGAGCAAGGAGAAAGGAGTAGTATCATTAGGTCTACTCCAGCGCCCCAAATATTATGCAACACGGACCTTGAAAATGGAATTTTACAAAGTCCTGCTGCTTACTGCTGACGAAGCTGAGCGCGTTGCGCGCATTATTTTTGGTCTTCGCCGTCAACCAAGACTTGAAAGGAGTCAGCGGTTCACACCATGGAGCCCCCGACAGTACACTCCATGACTCCGTGTCTCCGTGTCTCCGCGGTCGGGTCTTCTCTTCTCAAGAGCGAACGAATAATTGGTGGGCCGTGTGAAGGCATAAGCATTAATGAGCACGCACAGGCACAGACTACACTCAACGATCTAGGGCGTGACTGGTTTTCTTGTCTGCCCGAGCCTGCCTCGTCTCGTATGAGGCAATCAGTCTCTCATCAGCTAGGTTAAGCAGACGTGAGATAATGTTGATTGGTTTGTGTATCGTCAACGTCAGCGCCTGGCTCAACGGATCAGTTGATTGATTAGCTGCTTATATGCATCTCTTCTTTTATATCATGTATGTAGGCTGCACTGCTAGAGCCAGGCTTGCAGGATGCGACCAATTTTTCTACATCTCCTCAACCTAGCTCACATTAGCTACTTGTATTACGGGAGCCTGGCTCCAGACATGTTGCGGCCATTCAATCACACGTAGGTTGCATCTGGAGAGGCTGGATGCGGCAGAATCAATCACCCCCCTAGACTCCCACATTGTGTCATATGCCGATCCATATGGCTGCCATTCCCTTCCTCCTCGCCATGCCAATTCTATGGCTTCTCCCGCCGGGGATACAAGCGCAGCCGGGACCCATCGGCTACCCGGACGCCGCTGCCCCGACTCATTGGACCAACAGCCCCAGCTTGGAGCACGCCGTCAATTTCACCGATGGCTCGGCCGTCCGCGCCATCCTCCTCTTCAACCTGTACGACGTTTACCAGGGCCCATCCTTCGCCGCGGGCTTCTACTGCATGCCTCCCTGCGACTCGTTCCTCTTCGCCGTCTACATCGTCAACGCCGACAGCGGCGGCGGAATCGTGCTGCCGGTGGTCGGGATGGCTCAGGTCATCTGGGCGGCCAACCGTGGCCGCCCCGTCCGGGAGAACTCCACGCTCAGCCTCACCGCTGACGGAGGCCTGGTCCTCCGGGACGCCGACGGCAGCCTCGTATGGTCGGCAGAGAGCTCCTCCGGCAAGGCGGTGGCTGGGCTGACGATCACCCGATCCGGCAACCTGGTGCTGCGGGATGACAAGAATTTGTCCGTGTGGCAGTCCTTCGATGCTGGCCAAAGGGACGATGCTGACGCCCAACATGTCGAACACCAACTTTCAACTTTTCTGCCAATGATCAGTTGCACATCACCGTCCTAGATTCTCGCTTGTACGCATTCGCCGGATCTAGCCCACATCAAGTATACTACCCACCATGGATAACCACTCCTTTCCCTGAACCCAAGTCTTGGAATAATGGGTCATCATACATTGTATTCTCAAATGGGAGCATCGGTTCAATCGATCTGGCTCCTCCTCGGTCACTACAGTACATGAGGTTTGAGGATGATGGACACCTAAGGCTCTACGAGTGGCAAAACTGGCAAGAAGGCTGGGCGATAGTACAGGATGTCCTCAAACTTGAGGCATGCGGCTACCCAACAGTCTGTGGGCAGTACGGTCTATGCAATAATGGACAGTGCTCCTGTTTCTCTGACAGAAACTCCGGCTTGGCCTATTTCAGCCCAGTGGACATCCGAAGGATGAATCTTGGTTGTATGCCTCAGACTCCAATATCATGCCAATCGGTCCAAGATCACCGACTTTTAGCTTTCAGTAATGTTTCTTACTCCACTACTAATATTGATAAATTTGCTGCAACAGCCTAAGCTGTTTGATGAGGGGAGCTGCAAGCAGGCCTGCTTGCAGAATTGCTCGTGCAAGGCGGCTTTGTTTTATTATTATGGGGGAAATGTCTCGGATGGATTTTGCTTCTTTCTATCACACCCGTTTTCCTTCGAGGTGCTTCAGCAAGACGTCCTGCACTGTAATTCTTCAGCATATATTAAAGTGCAGCTCACGCATTCACCTCGAGGTGCTCCTGCTCCAATTGGACCATCGCCGAGAGGCAATCCAGTTCGGGTAAAGACATCTTCTGTTAGCAAAATAATTGCCGTGATTTTGGGTTCTGTAGGAGGTTTCATTGTGCTCTTACTGTTCACAATCCTTCTACTTAAACGAAGACAAAGATACGAAGAGGTAGATGAAGAGGGGGACCTTGGGGAGCTACCTGGAATGCCCACAAGGTTCACACTCGAAGAGCTAAAAATAGCAACAGAACAGTTCAGAGAAAAGCTTGGGCACGGAGGATTTGGGTCCGTTTACATGGGACAGCTTCGTGAGGAAAGAGTTGCAGTGAAATATTTGGATCGAGCTGGGCAAGGAAGAAAAGAATTTTTGGCTGAAGTGCAGACAATCGGCAACATTCACCATATCAATCTGGTGAGACTGGTCGGTTTCTGCGCAGAGAAATCACAGAGACTCCTGGTTTATGAGTATATGTCGAAAGGATCCCTGGACAGGTGGATCTATCACCGACATGATAATGCCTCTCTTGATTGGAACACACGATGTAGGATTATCGCTGACATCGCCAAAGGCCTATGCTATCTGCATGAGGAATGCAGGCAAAGGATTGCTCATTTGGATGTGAAACCGCAAAATATCCTCTTAGACGACAACTTCAGTGCAAAGCTTTCTGATTTTGGGTTAGCTAAACTGATTGACAGAGATAACAGTCAAGTCATAACGAAATTGAGAGGTACACCTGGATATTTAGCTCCTGAATGGTTGACATCACAGATCACTGAAAAGGCTGATATCTATAGCTTTGGTGTTGTAGTGATGGAGGTTATCAGTGGGAGAAAGAACCTCGATACTTCAGAACCTGAAGATAGCATTCATCTTATTAGCTTGTTGCAAGAAATAGCAAGGAATGATCAGTTGATAGATTTGATTGATAACAACAGTGAGGACATGCAAATGCATGAGCAAGAAGTAATTGAGATCATGAAGCTCGCAATGTGGTGTTTGCAGATTGACTGTAACAAGAGGCCTCGAATGTCTGTTGTTGTCCAAGTCTTGGAAGGTACAATTCAGGTGGAAACTAACATAGATTACAACTTTGTTGCTACAGTTCCAGCCAACCTTGGAAGAACGGGATCATCAGCTCCACCTGTAGCCTTAGAGCTATCTGGTCCAAGGTGAAACTAAGTACTGATCCATAACAGACAGCAGGATTCTGACATCTGGAGAAATGGACAGTGATATGAAAGCATTGGAAACAGGTATGTGTATGTCATCCAAAAAATTTGCGGTGTTGCCTTCTCTGCTATCCTGTACTGTTTAGAAGCAGGTATTATGTTCATGATAGCATAGGGCATGTATATGGGCTCAAGCCTGTTTGAAATTTGAAACCTGTAAGAAGATCTCTGTGTCCCTTCCAATTAATTGAATACTACCTTTTATTTTGAGAAGGCAATACTCTGTAATGCTGATATCATAGCCACCCAGGTCACATCTGAACCAAACAAGGATTACAAGAATGGTTCGAACCTCTTTTCTTATCCTGTGTGCCCCTTTTCCCTGTGGTATTCGATCAGTTTTTCATCTCTCTGAATACAAAACTCTCGCGTAGTCTCCGTCTTCTTCCTCGTCAACAAAGACTTAAAAAAAACAGATGAGTGGTTCACATCACCGGAGCCAGCAGCATGCGCCAGTCCACTCGATGACTCCGTCGTTGCTTGGTCTTCGGCTGAAGGGCAAACGGGTACTGTATTGTGTGCTGGTATCAGCAAAGCAGTTGGTGGAAATCAATGGCAAGGCACGAGCAGCACGATCGATCATGATTCATGCCACGCCCCCGTCTCGTTCGACCGGCGGTCCCACCATCGTCTTGCAGCACACGCCGTTAACTTCACCGACAGCTAAAGTCGGCCTCGTGCTCCCTCATCAGCAACTTTTACGACGATCCCAACAACTTCAAGGGTTCATCTTCCACCGTGGTTTCGCGGGCTTTCGCGCGTTCCATTTTCGCCGTCCTGCATACGTGCATGGTCAGCGCGGCGGGCAACATCTCGTGCTGCCGGGTTGAGACGCGGATCGTAGCCGCCCAGTCAGTGGCGGAGCCAGGATTCGAGACATGGGTGTTCAGAGCCATCCAACAATTAAAATATAGAATTTAGATGTAAAATAAAATGCTGATGATAACGAATATTGCCTTTCTAATTTGTTAATTGGACGAACGGTTCAGCAGAGGTGCCATGAGAAGATGAAGCTTATGCCGAACTGTTATTGGAACTGAGATGATCAATGGATTAAAGAGCATTGAACTCTGGGACAATGGGCTTTTCCAGATACCTGGTCATCGTGATCTGTGGTTAGGACACGTTATATTTATAACAATATATATTATCTTGTAGTATTTGCTATCAATAATTATATACACTAAATCTGTAGAATAACTATTTCTTTACCAAAATTGATAGGTGTTCAACTGAACACCCATGAACCATGCTGCCTCCGCCACTGCGCCCAGTCCGGGAATCTATTTGTCCTGAGGGAAAGGTCGGGATCCGCTTGGGCTTGGCCGATCCGCCTAGCAGCGGCCGGGCAGGTAGCGTCGGTGGAGCCGAGCCGAGCTCCCTCCCGGGGGTGGTCGGTAATTCATCTACCGTCCACCCCCGGAGTTGGGCGGCCAGCCGAAAACGTCAGTCCCAGGGCCCGATTGTCCACTAAGCCCAACTCGTGGCTTGAGCACACATCCAGGTTCACGGTACGAGTCGCACGCGTTCTCCAGTTCTTGGCTCTTGGTACCAGCTGCACCTGGCTGGCCCTGAAACTGCCGATCCTAGTCATATCGTTTTTGCCCCTGCTACAAATGAAATTGATGATTTCTTTTCTTCAGGTTTCTATGTGGCATAGATCAAGATCATTGCGTTTAAATCCCGATTTTCAAGGGTCTAGATGGAGGAGCAACAGTTTTGTTAGAAACTTATCAGGCACGCTAATCTCTGTTTCTTTTTTTTTTCCTTCCTTTTCTGTATTCTATTCCCTTTTGGGCATATTATTGCCAGGTGTCGGCATGGGCTCAGATGGTAGGATGTTTAAGTTCAAGGTATGTCTGACACCTCGTATTCTTATTCAGAAAGTTGTAGCGGTCATGCGCTATGGCCGTATCTGATAAGTTGGACGATTCCTGTAGCAATTTAGAAGATCTTCCATCTTCATACCCCGATCAACCTTCTGCTACTGAAACTTTGATATAGCTGAACTTTTGTTAGCATTACTCAGGGCTATAGTTGGCTTGGTGCTTCATTTATTGGTCCAGCAGTCATCACATTGTTATGTTCTGAGATAGGTTTATTGAAAAGTTGCTGTGATCCTTCAGTCTCGGGTTCTTTGGGTCAAACTATGCTTACAAAGTTACAATTCCATGAGGACTGAATATTGTTTTTGCTGTCTGTACTCGATGGAGTGGGCAAATTTCTTTCCACAGAAGAAAAATTGTTTCCCCAATCTTTCATCTGCAATTTCGGTGCTTGTCTTTGACTGATTCTCAGAAACATTTTGGGGTCACATTAAAGTATCTTGGGCTATGGATTTACTGAAGAAAATGTTCAGCTTGCTTTCTGCACCTCTAAGCCAGACATGTCAAGTTGTCAACTTAGCATCTTTCATTACTGCATCATAACCAAAGAACCATTTCGCATCAAGACATGTTCGCTTCAAGGAAAGAATGTTTGCTTCTGGGCAGTTAAATCTACAAAAGAAGAGCACATTTCCATTCAACGGTAGATTCTCAATCATCATTGATGCAAATGCTTACCCTGTACTAAACCTCTAAAGCTACTTGCCTAACATCATGAAAAAAAAAAATCACAGTAGGGAATTCTTCTCATGTTCCATCCAAAAAAAAGTTCAATCCTGTGGATCACGTCAACAGAATTAAGAGCAGGCAGCACCATATGACACCCCTGTCACGGCAAAAGGCTGTGGATCACGTCAACAGAATTAAGAGCAGGCAGCACCATATGACACCCCTGTCACGGCAAAAGGCTCTATACGAGTTACGCCAGACATGGAGTGGCAACACGGTCAGTCCTGCAGTGACGGACAAGCATCCCCTCCACCCAGACAAGGAGCAAAATAGGCCACCAACAGCTTCAGCGCCTTGCCGCGTAGAGTGCAGTGTGGCGCGCGCGGCCTCTCCCAAGTCCCAACAGCGTCCTCGTCACATATGGTAGATTTTTTTATATTAAAAATAATAGAAAATGTAAAAACCTATCATATGACCAAACGAGTGACATGAGTTGCTTGCCTGTTCTACACGTTCTTGTGAATCTATGACCATTGACCGTTGGCCCGTCAAGCACTTGTCAACCTCTACTTACGACCCACCCATGGCCAGTATATCATCTGCACATTTCAAAACCGACAGCCCTTCCTGGTCATGTGTGCATTCCAAAGAGCTGCAACTGCAACACTTGCTAGCGCTAAATGCCCCCTTCCAAGCTCTGCCTGCTTCTGGCCACCGTGGTCACGTGTCTACTTGCGCTGGCAGGCCGCGTGCATGCGCAGGGGATCCACTTCCAGGCGCCAAAATCTGCAAACCTCTCCACCAGCTGGACCATCAGCCTGAGAGCGGATGACAGCCATCGCCTACTGTCGTTAACCTACGTCAACGGCACGTCCGCGAGAGTCTTCCTCCAACAGTCCATAAAAGATCCCCCACAGGACCTAAGCTTTGCCGCATGCTTCTACTGTACCACTCCATGCACAGCCTTCCTCTTCGGGATCTGCATCGTCTTCACTGACTATGAAGGTTACTCCAGCCCGATAGATGGACCGAGCCTGCAGGTCGTCTGGTCTGCGAACCGTGGACGCCTTGTCCGTGAGAACGCCACCCTCAGCTTCACAACCACTGGCAATCTGGTGCTCCGGGACATCGATGGAGGCTTCATCTGGTCCACCGGCACATCAGAACTCTTTGTTGCTGGGATGAACCTGACCAGGTCTGGCAACTTGGTGCTCTTCAACCATAAGAACATGCCGGTGTGGCAGTCATTTGACCACCCAACAGATACTCTAGTCCCGGGTCAGCTGTTGGTGGAAGGGATGAGGCTGACACCGAATGCCTCTGCCACCAACTGGACGATCAATAATCAGTTCTATGTCACTGTCCGTGCTGATGGTTTATACGCATTTATTGAATCTTCACCTCCTCAACTATACTATCAAAAGACGGTGACACCAGCTGCAAATAGGAAAACTTACATGACCCTCACCAATAGCACTCTCCTGGTCATCTTTGCATCCTCCTCTGCTACTGTAGCAGCAATGAACTTGACGTCTGCCCAAGATATGTCTTACATAAGGCTCGAATCTGATGGGCACCTGAGGCTGTATCAATTTGGGTTAGTAGGGTGGCAGATGGTGCAGGACATTCTTGAGGGCTGGGTAGATGATTGTGCTTACCCGACTATCTGTGGTGAGTATGGTGTCTGCATGAGTGGGCAGTGCACATGCCCAATGGACGGCAATGCTACATACTTTAAGCAAATTGATGACCACAGGACCAACCTTGGATGTACACCAGTGACACCAATTTCTTGTGCGTCAATGCCAGACCACCAGCTTGTCGCTCTAAGTAATATTTCTTACTTCAATTACATAGATCGAAAAGCTGCATTGCCTCAGCTGATCGATGAAGAGAGTTGCAAGAAGGCCTGCTTGAGTAACTGCTCCTGCAAAGCTGCACTCTTTCAGTACGGTGGTAATGATACTTCTAAAGGCTCTTGTTACCTGCCAACACAACTATTCTCATTGCAGGTAAACCAGATGGAAATTTCTCATTATAGTTCTTCTGCATACCTTAAGGTGCAAATCACACATTCACCTCCTAGTCCTGCTTCCTCAAATTCGAGTGCGCTGGTGAACAGGTCTAGATCCACATGGCACAAAAGGTTCAACACTGGAGCAATTGTTGGCTTCACACTTGCCATAGTCATTTCGTCACTCATCGTGATCATAAGCTCGGTCATAGTATGGAAGCAATATCAACGTAGTGAAGATGATGAAGATTTTGGGGAAGTATCTGGTATGTTGAGTAGGTTTACATTTGAGCAGTTGAAAGTTGTGACAGAGCAATTCAGTAAAAAACTCGGGAAAGGTGGATTTGGTTCTGTGTTTGAGGGGCAGGTTGGTGAGCAAAAAATTGCTGTAAAAAAGCTTGATCGAGCTGGTCAAGGTAAAAAAGAATTCTTGGCAGAAGTTGAAACAGTTGGAAACATTCATCATATCAATCTGGTGAGACTGATTGGCTTTTGTGCAGAGAAATGTCATAGCCTCCTGGTATATGAATATATGTCTAAAGGATCGTTGGACAGATGGATCTATTGCCGAGATGACAATGCACCTTTGAGTTGGCATATACAGAGAAGCATTATCACTGACATCGCAAAGGGTCTGTCCTATCTTCATGAAGAATGCAGACAACGAATTGCTCATTTGGATATCAAACCACAAAATATACTTTTAGATGACAACTTCAGCGCAAAACTTTCTGATTTTGGACTGTCTAAGATGATAGATAGGGACAAGAGTCAAGTGATAACAAGAATGAGAGGCACTCCCGGATACTTAGCTCCTGAGTGGTTGACATCACAAATCACTGAAAAAGTTGACATCTATAGTTTTGGAGTAGTGGTCATGGAAATCATCAGTGGAAGAAAGAATCTCGATTATTCCCAACCTGAAGAAAACATTCATCTCATTAGTATATTACAGGAAAAGGCAAGGAACAATCAATTAGAACAACTGATCGATAATAATTGTGATGAAATGCAAACGCATAAAGAAGAAGCAATTCACATGATAAAGCTTGCAATGTGGTGCTTGCAGATTGATTGCAACAAGAGGCCTCAAATGTCAGTGGTTGTTAAAGTACTGGAAGGCATAGCAAACATAGAAGCTAACATAGAATTCAAATTTGTAGCTATAGTTCCATCCAACCTTAGTAACGATGGGAAAGTGACTTCATCAGCTCCAGCTCTAGCCTCACATTTATCAGGTCCCAGATGAAACGAGGCAGTTCTGAAAAATGTAAGGATCATGAGAAAGATTTATATGTCCAGAATATCTAATTATTATCTTGCAAAAGTAGTGTATTATGATGCATCATAATATTTTACAGTAATTTTCTCCAAGAAATATTAAAATGTCAAAAAGGTTTCTAACATATGAGAACCAGTTTGTACAAACGAAATCAGTACTGAGTTTATTATCCTGAGAAGAATTGTATATGGTGTCATCATAATCAAGTGTAAACACCAATATCATAGCTTTTGGGGCATGGGTTATTTGCAGTAACAATAATTTCAACTGGGCAAACTTCACAAAGATTGCTGTTGTTGTACTTGTGCACTGCTACATCCTACATGCTTGTTCTGCTTTGTATGGCATTGGCAAAACCATAGAATTTGCAATGAAACCACGTTTATGGCGGACTACTTTTTATTAAGCAGTAGGCAAATAGAAGTAGACAGCTAACTAGCTAAATAACCAAGGCATGGAATTACTGTACCAGTCTAGTAGCGCCTCTGACAACAAAAATTAGCAAAAGACCATTCTGTTTATATATATAACTGCATAATGATACTTTGACCAAATCCATGAAGACATCAGATTCAGCTGTCATAGCACCAAGTAGGAAAGTATTCCTTTCAGCTCCTTATCCCCTAAACACTGTAAACATTAGTTCCCTTGCAGAAGAGGTGATCAAGAAAAATTGCAAGTTTGCAACGCCCCTTCCCATAGTACAAATCGAATTGGGAGTACGCCTTGTTGGCAGAAACCTCAAGACACAGCCTCCTTGTGTTCTTGTAATTCAGAGCAGACTAATAATCTATCCAATGCTGTCCCGATTATGGCTAGGAGCCCTGACGCAGACTCTGATTTGGTGGCTGGTCTCGATCCTGAAGGTGGTGAGATCCCAAAAAAGGCAGGAGAGAAGTAAGTCAGGGAGCGCAGCGGCGGGCGAGCGGGGCCGGGCCGCCGGCGGGGAGAAAAACAAGGGCCCTCGCAGTAGAGCAGCGGATCTGACGCCATAGGAGAGCAGGGTGGCGGCGGTGCGCCAGTTTATGGACTTGCGGTCTCCGACGCGCAGGCGTACGTGGCCATGACGGAGGTTAAGTTGGAAGAGGAGTACCGCCGGCTGTGGTGGGGAAGCTGCACAACTACGCGAAGCGCCTCACCAGAGTTGCGGGGAAGCCCGCGGCCCGACGGCCTCATCCCGGAGATCGACCACAACCTCAAGCTCCTCGACGACTAGGAGGATCATTAGTGGTTCGACTTTTGCAGTTCAGTAGTAGTTGATTGCGAGTCAAAGCTCCATCTGCAATTATGTACTCTGCAAACTGACCAGCGCTCAAGTGCATCTACTACTCCATTCATGGCTAGAGGGTTTACAAAATCGTTGGAGCCGTGGAAACCGCTAGCGCCGATATCAGGTTTTCATAAAAACCAGAAAAACCGATCGGTTTACTGATTAAAATACAAATAACTAATTTGAACAAATTTTGATGAAATTAGAACGACTAGCTGGTCGGTTTGGTCGGTAAACCAACCAATTTCATCGGCAAGCCAAAAATTTCGACGAAAACTGAAAAATCGAAATGACAAAATTAAATCAGAATCAGCTAGAAATTGAAAGCACGATCTACACTATCGGTAAGCACAAGAAACAAGCAATCAAGCGAAGAAGATTAGGCACCATCTCGCCACGATTCCCAACTCACTACGCAAGGCTCTTGCTCCTGGCTTGCCACCATGGGCAGACGGCTAGCCGCCCGGCCTGGTCTTCTAGTCACGATTCATCACGGTTAGTCGGTGATTGGTGGACGGATGAGCTCGATTTGGCTCTCGCTACCGGATTTTTCTAGGATTTGAAAGATTTGTTTGGGATTCGAGGAGGCGAGCAATGGGGACGAACGGCTTCGTGTAGTCGACGAGAAAATGGGGAACAGGATCTTCACGAGAGGATAAGGATTGATGTTCTTTTTTTTTCTCTTTATTTTCCTTTCCTCGATTTTTTTTTACCACACAAACTTGTTTCTTTTTATAAACTTCTTTCACCATAATTCATAACTTTTCATCTAGATTTTTTAAATATTTTAGTTGTAAATATTTTTAAAAATCAATTTTTTAAATTTTGACTGATCGAAAATTGATCGTCCGATGAAACCAGACCAAACCGGTTTTGCAAAAAACCGCAGTTTTTGACCTACTTTTGACAGTTGTTTAATCCATGATGGCTACTTACTTCATGGCAAAATAGTCGTGTACGGTGTGCAAAGCATGTCCGTGTCGTACAGTGTGCAATCTGTTGTCCCAAGGGAGAGCTGTCAAAATGGAAACCACAAGCATATCTTTCTCATTCTTATCTAATCCATTCCCCTTCCACTATACAGTACACTTGTTACTGACAACTGACTCTTTTTTTTTTTTTGCTGTAGAATTGTAGATAGAGCGGGTAGAACATGATTTGTTCTGGTATCATAGCCTCACATTAAGATATTAACGTACGCAGGGAATACCACGCACCCAGATTAAGATATTAAGTTAATGTACCATGCACACATCCTCGAGTCTTAACATCACACATTTCACTATTCACTTTCTCTTTAAACACATCCTCGAGTCTTAGCATTTGTTCTGCTCGTGGCTAAGCTAAAGGAAAGTGTTTTTTTTATGTATTTATTAATTTTTAGTTGACTGAAAGTTTGATTATTTTCAACCACCTCTTCAAGTCATTAGATCTAGAATTAATAGTTTATAATTATTATATAAATAATTTTAAAAAAATTAAAACATAAAATAGCAAATCATTGACTAAAATTTTTTAGCTGATTGAAAGTCAGGAAATATATATTTTTTTAATAAAAATTTGACCTTAAGCGCTTAAGAACCATCATACTCCAAACTTCAAACTCATATGTGCCTCTAAAAACCACAAATATCTAATCATTGATTTCAACTCAAATTGTATCTGCCGAAATTTGGAAAGCCCAACAATAATAGACTTATGTGGTCAACCATTCTATAGAGAAGAAGTGGAATCTTTGGACTCCACGACGTTACCAAAGATTTTGGGCAGGCCATTCCAAACGGAATGAAAAGAGGTTCGGTTTGTCTCTACTCTATCTGCTTTTGTAGTGGTCAGGTAAGCTTATCATGTCTGATTCATTTCAATTTTTATACTCTATGTATTAACTCAAAGGTGGCACTTAAAGATTTATGGAACTATATATGTGAACACTAATTCATAGTCGATTATGCAATGTTATGTAATGATTATGGGTGTGTCAGACCGTATATTTTTTGGATCACATTATTATCACGGGTCCTAAGAGCATGGAGTTTTGATGGTTCATCAAAACATTAATTTTGCCAAAATGCTGCAAGTATGTTATACACCTGAAGGTGAATGTGTGATGTTTGGATCACGTTATCACTGGTTTTAAGAGTTGTTATTTTGATGCATGTTTCATCAAAATATTGCATGGCTGCACAATATATGTATCATAAACATTCTCATGACAGGTGTTAATATATTCTGGAGGATCATGGTTAGGCGTTCAAAAAAATTCATCGGTTAGAGTTCGTGGACATGATGGATTGGACTTGGGTATTCGCATCATGTCCACGAACACCTACTTTTTCTAGCATGCGATTGGCTATTCGCATCTCATGCCAGAATGAAACAGCTAGTATCGTAGTACTAATTAATCTTTATCTGGTCGCATACTAGACGTTGTTGAAAAAAATATACCTTGAACCTGCAGCATATTATGCTAATAGGGAAAAAGACCAGTCCGTGATCATGCGGGGAAGAAATATCCACGCCGTGGCCGCTGGATTCGCACTCGCGCTGGTTCACATGCGGGGATCCCGCGGGTTCCTCTACATTCGCGAGGTCGACGCCGGGATCAAGATCATCAACTTCTTCGTGGAGATCCTAAAGGGAGAAGGTCCCTGACGCGGTCCTCAGAGGAACTCCTGCACGGGACAGGATGCCGGCCGCCGAGAAGGTGAGGTGGGGCATTGCATAGCCGTGTGCAGGGCGGCGTGAACAGATATGATCCTCAAATTCTTGCATGCTAGAAAAAGTAGGTGTTCATCTCAAAGCAAACGGCTTCGCAAACGAACTGTCAAAGAGTACTGTCTGCGGCTCTACGCTTCGGCGACTGATCCGCACTGCAACTGGCGTGGTTAATCTGCTGTCCAGAGCAGTTTTCTTTTAATTATTTGACCTTTTTGAAATAATATTTTTTCAATAACCTCTCCAAATGCATGTTTTCAGGATTTGACATCTTTTTGTTACGTTAAACTGATTAGTGTGACACATAATACAGTCCCACACTCACACCGAAACAACTAATATGACCAAATGTTATATAAACAAAAATGCAAGGATATTTCGGCGTGAACTCACTCATGCTAAATTGATTGGCGTAATTTAAAGATATCAGATCTTAGAAATATACTTCCAAAAAAGTTATTAATAAAATATAGATGACTGACTTTTCTATGGGTCACGTTAATTTGATCGGCATGACTCACTAAGGTTAGATTTTACAAATTCATATATTTTGACAAGTCATAAATAAAATATTAGTTTAAAAAGTTAAAAAGAAAAAAGTACGTTGGTGTTGGCTACCTCGACGTTAAGGGGTAGTCGATATTTCATCTACCATCCACCCTCTGAGCTCCCCGAGGCTGTCAGCGCGAAGCATAGGCTCTAGACCATTTAAGGCCCACCTCTTAAGGTTGTTCACTAAAGCATCTTCAAAAGTTTTTCAACAAATTGATTCTAAAAAAGTGTTTTTAATAGTAGTTTAAAAATTATTATAAAAAAGTTTTATTGTCTTCTTTAATAATTTGTTCTAAAAATAGATTAGAAAACTTTTGATCGGGTCATGTTAGTATCTGGAACCACAATAATATTCATTCTTTTATAAATGTAGAGATTATGCCTCTAATTTTCCTCTCGTTTCTAGCTACAATGAGGAAAATTTAGGGAGAGAATAAACAGTGAGTGAGAAACTATTGGAGATGATTTTTTAGATTAAATTCTATTAATTTGATTTAAAAAAAATTTATAAAACCCTCTTAAAGATGCTCTGAGTCCCTATAGTTTGTCTTATCTTCCGCATTGCAATAGGCAAGAGCCCAGATCTCTCTTCTCACGGTCGGATCTATATACAAGACTGGGCACGGTTGTTCACTAAGTCCACATACTCAATGGCTCGGTTATTTGTATAAAATTTTTACTCTATTTTTACACCTTGGAAGAGCAAACTTCTACACCCCACATCCCTTTATTTTTGTCTAGATCCGCCCCTCGTCCCTTCTTGACTCTTGGTGCGCGACTGTGCGAGTTTCACTTGATCTTGATGGGTGCCGTGACCACGACTCCATGAGCAATATGGGCATGCGGCGATTTGATTGCTAATGACCGCAGCACCAAGCAAGACATACGTCCACCACTTGTCCGCGAGTGCTCATGTAGTAGGAGAAACAGTGTGTGCACGTGGTGGGTGGTGTTGAATGGTACTAGTGCAGGTCTTCTGATCGAGCAGTGTAGCCGGCTGCATATTGCCCATGGAGCACAAGTCCAAGTCAGTCTTCCATGCGGGGCGGGCTACCGAATCTGATAGTGACAGAGGAGACTAGCTAGTCGGTCAATAATTGGTTGCACTCGGGGAAAGAAACCGGAATGGCGTTGGCAGGGCATCGAATCATCGATCAGTATCAACAACCGTATGTGGTCCTGTACGTCCCGATCTGTCAAATAGACAATTAACGCGCAAATGCAGTGTATACGTCCCGATCTGTCCAAAAGACTCAAAGTGTACGCCAACGCTTCCTCCATTCTCTTCTAAAACTGCATACCTCCATCTGAGGCATCCCAGAGCTTCGGCATGTCTGCTCTCTGTTTCCACCTCTTCTTCCTCACCAGCGCCTGTCTAGCCCTCCTCATCCGTTGCCAGGTCGACTACCAGCATGGCCCTCCCTCCTCTGCAAACTTGTCCACCGTCTGGAAGATGAGCGGAGCCGACCCAACCGCGGGCAGTTTTGGTACTCAATACGCCGCCAACCCTGTGCTCCTCCGCTCCATCGCAGCGCCGGAATACCGTAACCTGTATTTCGGCGCCGGATTCTATTGCGTTACCCCATGCAACACCTTCGTCTTTGGGGTCTACGCTGTTTCCACTGTGAACCAGAGTGATGCGTACAAGCTCAATGCCAACGCAAACTCGGTGATGCTCGTCTGGTCAGCGAACCGTGACCACCAGGTCCAGAAGAGTGCAACCCTCAACTTCACCGGCGACGGTGATCTCATTCTCCGGGACGCCGATGGCAGCCTCGTCTGGTCCAGCGGCACATCAGGCCGGTCTGTCGTTGGGATGAACATGACGGAGTCCGGTAACCTGGTGCTCTTCGACCAGGACAACAAGTCGGTGTGGCAGTCCTTCGACCATCCGGTGGATTCTCTGCTCCCCGGCCAACGTTTACTCGTCGGGAAAAGCCTCACTCCCAGTACGTCCTCTACCATTAATATGACTACTAGCAACCAGTTCTACCTCACCGTTCGTCCGGATGGATTATATTTATATGCTTTTGTTGGATATCAAGTTCCTCGGCTCTACTACAGCATTACAACAGATCAATTTATGGCTATGTCAGGAAGAAATGACAGGTTGAGGTACATCTCTCTTAAAAATGGGAGCTTAGCTGCAAGCTTTCCCGCGTCCACAAAAGACGCTATATTTTTTTTGTTGCCAACCTCTCAATGGCTTCAGTTCATGAGGTTCGACTCCGATGGCCGTCTCAGGCTGTATGAGTGGTCCTCTCAGTCTCAGTTGTCATGGACTGCACAAGATATTCTTGAACTAGATAACTGTGATTACCCATTCGTTCGTGGAGATTACGGTATCTGCTCCAACGGGCAGTGCTCCTGCCCGATGCCAGGAAGTAGTGCAATTGGCAGTTATTTCAGACAAGTGGATGACCAGAAAACCAATCCTGGGTGCATCCTCGACACCCCAATATCTTGCCAGCAATCTATTGAAGACCACCAGCTAATACTAGTACACAATGTTTCTGACTTCAATTACGTCGATCGGAGTACTGGGGTGATCACTGATGAAGAGAGTTGCAAGCAAGCCTGCTTAGGAAATTGCTCTTGCAAGGCAGCTCTGTTTCGGTACGACAACGATGCTTCAAACGGCTCCTGCTTACTGGCGTCAGAATCCCTCTCATTGGTGGGATCTTCAACGGGGTCAGCATTCCTCAAGGTACATATCACACATTCTCAACGATTTGTAAATAAAAAAGGTGTTCTGTCTTATACTCTTGGAGGGGTCGCTGCTGCCCTTGTATTGTTGGCAACTGTAGTGTTTGCCATCGTAAGATGTAGGGAAAATGAAGATGAAGCTGACAACGATGAGCTCGGTGAACTGCCTGGAATGCCAGCAAGGTTCACTTTTGAATCACTCAAAGTGGCAACCAATGACTTTAGCAGTAAGATCGGGGAAGGAGGTTTCAGCTCTGTGTTCAAGGGACAGTTAGGCGATCAACAAGTTGCAGTAAAACAATTGCATCGAGCTGCTCAAGGGAAAAAGGAATTTGTTGCCGAAGTCCAGACAATAGGCAGCCTGCATCACATCAATCTGGTCAGGCTAATTGGCTTCTGTACTGAGAAATCACACAGACTTCTAGTCTATGAGTACGTGTCCAGAGGGTCTCTAGATAAGTGGATCTATTATGCAGATAATAAATCTCCTCTTGGTTGGAATAAACGACACAAGGTTATAATAGACATCGCCAAGGGACTATCTTATCTTCATGAGGACTGTAGGCAGAGAATTGCTCATCTTGACATCAAACCGCAGAACATCCTTGTGGATGACAACTTCGATGCTAAAGTTGCCGACTTCGGGTTATGCAAGCTGATAGACAGGGGCCAGAGCCGTGTGGTGACTAGAATGAGAGGCACGCCTGGATACTTGGCGCCTGAATGGTTGACCTCACAAATCACTGAGAAGGTTGATGTCTATAGTTTTGGTGTAGTGGTCATGGAAATCATTTGTGGAAGAAAAACCCTAGATTATTCCCAACCTGAAGAAAACGTTCATCTCACTAGCATATTGCAAGAAAAGGCAAGGAATGATCAGCTAGTGGATTTGATTGATAAGGGTGATGATGAAATGCAAATGCATAGGGAAGAAGTTATTCAGATGATGAAGCTCGCAATGTGGTGTTTGCAGATTGATTACAACAAAAGGCCTCAAATGTCGGTTGTTGTCAAGGTACTAGAAGGAACAATGAACGTGGAAACTAATATAGAGTATAACTTTGTAACTATGGTTGCAACCAGCCTTGGCAATGATGGGAAGCTGGGGTCATCAGGCCCACTTCTAGCGTCGCATTTATCAGGTCCTAGGTGAAACGGGGCAATTTTTAGAAAGATTCCATGCGTGCACAATACATGTATTTGCCCATAAAAAACTGTGTTTCTGTTGCAAACAGAAACAATATTTCTGGTAGTTTTTCATGTCAACGTCATAAACCTTTCTGCTATTCTTCAAATGAATAATAGAGCCAAGATTTTTTGGGGCCTGTGGGTTCTTCTATGCTTTCTTTAGTAAACCAGGGCCAAATGCATTTGGTCTTAGAATTGTATAATAGTGGCATCATCTGTTTTCCAGTCTAGCCCCATCCATCTCCGTCTCGCACACAGCGGCATGGCCGCCGCCGCCTTACCTAAATTTCAGCCAGTCCGGAACTTCTTCTCTGATTGTTGTTGCTTAGTTGCTCGAGCTGCCATGATCCCAACTAGCATGGTCTTCCACGGCCCACGTTGAAGCTTGACCAACACACCCGTATCAGTCGCTTGAGTGCGAGATCCGTTGACCACTCACGTATCGGTGACGTTGAGCTCCACCTCCTCCTCGCGCTGCTGCGACGCGGCGCTTGGCTTGCCCTCTCCCCCTCTCACGCGCGGTCGGCGCAATGGACTAGTGCGTCGGTAAAGAACGGGAGACAAGAAGAGGCCCAGACACGGACCAAGCTCGCCGGGCAGTCTAGGCTAGCGACCAATAGCCCACAACACCAGAAACTGATGTACGGCAGTGGGAACGACGCATTTGATCGGGAGGGGGGCCACGCCGCCGGTCGAAATTAAGAGAGAGACCCTAGTCCTTTACCGATCTAATTTAAACCATGTACTTATTGATTATTGATTGTTGCTGCTTGTCAACTCTATCAATCACGAACAAAAGTCAGGGTGCACATGCATAATTGATTGGTTTCTTCCCATCACTGGTTGCATTGATTGTTGCTTCCTGACTGTTTTTAACTGAAATTCTCCAGTCGTGTGTCTCGTTCTCATTTGTACGATGATCGCTGCTGACCGGTTCGATGCCTTTTGAGTTTGAGTCCGAGGTCACCACTGTACAGGCGTTGTCGCGCCGGAACCGTCCACATGCGAATCTTGGACGTTACCGAAGATTGTCCTACTTTCTTTTCCGTGCTGTCAAGTTGTATCTAAATCCTGGATTTTATCAATGTTTGCATTGATCGATCTGAAAGATATTTTCATTGTTGTCAGATCGATCTGAGAGGTATTTACGTGACTGTTTCTAGAAACATTATGTTCGTACAACCTAAACCATCAAAAGCTTAGGAATTCCAGAATATGTACAATGCAGGACATGTGTGAGAAAACAATGAATTCCTCATGATATCATTTCTACAAAATATATTTGAGAGAGGTTAAAAATACCAACAAATAATAAGGATTCAATCAACTTTATATCTAAGTGGAACAACAATGTTTTTTTACATATGAAGTAACTTTTTATATTCTAAAAAACAAAAAATATTATTGACAGTGATAGTCTAGTCTACTCCATATCTTTTTGTCCTTTCAATTATTGTACCAACGTTCATGATTGCTTTCTGAAAAATATCTGCAAGAGGTGTAAAAAAGATGGATGAGAATACATTTCTCATCTAGCCTTTACCAATGCAGAAGAAACAAATCCTAACTAAAGTGAATATTTTGTTAAGATTTAATTAAAATGAATATGATATCTCACAAGAAAAATATAATGCTAGGGAAGGACACTGTGCATTTATATTTCCTCCAAAATATCAAGAAAATGGTAGTGAAAATAGAGATAATGTGAATACAATAGATGACAAAAACAATAGATTGTTAACTTTTGGTTGTTTAGTTCAATGCTTACTAGGACTCACATTCTAGATATCCTTAAAGTAATCATGTTTTTGCACACGTCGGAGATGTCGCATTCTTCTTCAGAGAGTATGATATGGTTCCATACGACGACAATATTCATTAGTTCTACCACTACTGCTAAAACACCATATGAAGCATAAGAAATCTAACTCATATGATTATTCTATACCAGAAAAAGATGCAAATGAAATCTTATAATGAAAACTTGGAAAGTGAAGAAATATAAATTTTACAACACTTAGGCCAACCATTATAAAAGTAGAGTTTGGGACGGATGGCCAAGCTCAAGAACTACGACCCAATGGCGGCAGCCGTCAACACTCTCTCCACCATGTATTTATGGGCATTGTATGTCGACTCCAAGGGCTACCATTACATGCTGTAACGCGAGGTTGACTTCACCAACATCGTGCATGGCCTGCCACCGAATGACGCCCTTGCACTGGGGCCCTTCAACCCGAACGACCAGAGGATGATATACGTCAGGCAGGGAGGGGTGCTCTTCGCCGTGGACATGGAAGAGAGGCAACTCCTTGGGAGCAACTTCCACTATGACAGACTCCTCCATTTGGCTGAAGACCTCCACCCCTCCTTCTTTGTCAAAGCGTGGGACCTATGAATTAGTAAGGCATTGTTTAATCTGAATATTATAATTTGGTTGAAAGTGTATGTGTTGTAATCTGAATATCTGTAACATGTTCTGATGATCTGATTATTGTGTGTGTTTGTTTTGAAATGGATCTACAACCAACTTTTTGTGATGGAAACATTTTATTACACTCACTAAACTAAGATCCCACAATAGTTTGAGTGGTTTGTATGTAGTGGATGCAGTCAGTTCTAGAGCTTCGTAAGTAGTCCTTGTATATGATAAAAAAAAAAGTAGTCCTTGTATGACATGATTTTGACACATTAACCATGTATGCTTAATCAGCCTTCTAACCTGTGTATTAATTACTTGCTTATGGGCTAATAATACTTGTATGGGCTCAATTAATCTATGCGACAATATGGAGGATACGAGTGGGTGAAGCTGATCAAAGACGAGGAGGAATAGATCGATCAATCTGATCACGGAATAAACTCCTTAATTAGTTTTCTGTTAGATAGAATATGGTCTGGCTAAATGTGGGAGCACTATCCTTTTACATATCGGTAATACAAACTGTTATGTGTTATGTGCATGTGATTTATCATTGTGTAGCAAAACAATCTTATGTCTTCCACTGCCGTGTCTGTCGTGAAAATCTACATTGAAATGTGCTGAGGGGGGGAGATGTTGTCATGTTTTCTTACGTCCGAACCCGGAACCTGTTTTTGCAGCTATGGTTAACAATACAGGTCCATGCTAAAGTTCTATCAGTGACGGGATTCATGGTCATCTTTTATTCGAAAAGTGTGCTAGATCAGTTAAATGAGACATAGAGAACTACAAAATAATGCACTGAAGATGAAACTGAACTTGAGTCGATACTTGCAGCCAAGGGCATAACTTTACTGGTATACTAACATGATGTGCATATAAATGTTGGAAGAACTGGATCATTAGCTCCACTTGTTACCTAAAGGTAAAAGGTGAAATTAAGTAATGCATAGTTGTCAAGACTTATTCTCGGCAATAGATATAGGGTGGTTCACCTATGAAGATTTATATGTAGGACAGGGGTATGCACGAGATCGAGAGACGATGGTAACATAAGACGCCGATTTAGACAGGTTGCCTCCTGGAGGATAATAACCTTACGTTATGTGTTCTGTGGTATTTGTATTGATATGTCTAGATCATAGATCTAGACGAGGTGGGTAGAACTAGACGATGATGTCTAGTTATGTCTAATATATGTCATATTGTGAAATCTATTTAATTGAAGACTTGTCCCTTGAGGAGGACCCCTGTACCTCCTTATATATCCGGGAGAACAAGGTTACATGACGGAGTCTATACATATCCGAGTAGGAGTCTACTTTGCTTTCCTTATCTATGAGGTACCTCGATGGTATGTATCATCGACAATAGCAGACTAGAATTCTGACACAGAAGATTTGTATGTCCACACGACCAGAAGAACCATTGTTCTGTAAAAAATTGCAATCATGCATTCTTAATAAGAGCAAGAACTTATGAACAAATCATGGTGAATTACCAATTTACAACAGAATATAACTACATATTGCATGAACACTGCAGTTGTTGACACAGCCCTGGCTTATTAGTATTGCATAATGTGTATAAAAAGTAACGAGTATGCAACAAGAGTTGCAACTGTAAGCAATTATTGGTGGTTATTGTAGAAACTCAACATGATCATATTATCATAAAAGTCGGAATCTTCTGCTGTAAGCTTTAAACTTTAATGCGGAAGCGTAACAGGATCATATTAGCATTAATTGATTTAACCACATATAGCAACATTTCTTCATGTGTTATGCATCATAACACTTACCACATAATCTCCAGATGGAGCATGACTGGCTCCCTTTCATGTGCTATATGGAGAACCATACTTTGATATATTGCATGAAGAACGAAGTATATTGTTCTACTCTCTTACTTCCGACTTTCATTGTTCTCCTCTCTTATGAATTTGATGCTAACTTTTATGTGTGTATACATTTCATTCTTATGCTTCAACTTTTACACACAAGAATCCTTTAATGCACTTATATTGTATGCTTATGCTTTTATGCATACAAAAGAGGGCTTATTGTCTTGTGCTATTACTTTTATGCATTAGAGAAAAGCTTAGACCTTAATGCTCTTATTCTCTCTTGCCTTTTCATGCACAAGAACACTTTTCATGGCGACTCTAATTCTTTTATGCTCTTATTGTGTGTGAGATACTCTTATACACACAAGAGAGCTCTTGTTAGCCATGTTCTCCATGTCTCTTCACCTTGGGCATATGCACCTATTTATAGGGCAAGGTTGAGCCTCAATTCTTATGCATGAAATTGAGGTCACTAGTCCAATATTATTTGGCTATGAACCAAATAATATTTCATTCATGAAGCAAATATTTTTACCATATCTCTTATGAGTGCTCTTTATTCTCTCATATTCTTTTAGAGAGGAGGAAAGAAAAGAGAAGAAGGAAGGAAGTGACAATCATATCTCCAGGTAGTGGATTTTTCATTCCAAAGAAAACTCCTTCCTCTTATGCATGCATATTTGGTGAAGAATCAAATATTTTCTTTATGACTTTTCTCTTGGCTTAATCCTCACATGCATATTCATGTCAAGAATATGCACGGTGTATCTCCAATAATATAACCTTTCCCATTGCTTTGGCATTATGCAATGCATTTCATGCCCATGAGGAGAAAACCATCTTCTTGATATATGCAATAATATTTGGTAGTGCATCAAATATTATCTCTATTAATTCATCAAGATTTCTTTCATGCATGAGTTTCTTTTCCTTTGCACACTCATAATGATGGAAAATTCATCCCTCATGTATATTTGGTTTGCACCAAATATTAGCTCCATGATTTCCCTAAAGCCCAAGTCATATATTCTTTCATACATGTGCATATTTAAGTGGCATGACAAAATTCATTCATATGTCATTGAAATAAATACTCTTGCACCTTTTATGATTATTTATTTTCTTTATATATGCACATGACTTTATACACACATATAACTTTTTATTTGTTTTTGAAGTGAGGAGAGAGGGTATTTTAACCCATGATTTTTTTCTTTTCATCTAAGTAACCATCACACACAGATCTTTTATTAGAATCATTTTTCTTTTATTTTACATGGGCCACATTAATGTTAGAATAATCTAACAACAACGACCTGAAATTAAATAGAGTTCAGGTGTTTCCCAAACTAATTCTGCAGATACAGGTGGCATAAATCTACGTTCAGGGATCCATGTTTTTGTTCATGCCTTCACACCATGAAATTTTCTCGGCCATCAACTCCACTGCTTCTTGTTAGAGGTGACAATAATGCTATAACCTTTGGACGTTCAGTTTCATTAATTATGGCACCAACAGTTCTTTTGGTGTTGCGTGCTCTGCTATCTTGTTTGGAAACATACTCTGTTCATCACAGCATGGTGCATTGTTAGGCCTGTCTAAGCTTTAAAACTTTTAATTTCTATAACTTATTAATTGAAGTGAAATCGTCAACTTTGTATCTAGAGTTTTCTAATTATTGTCTATGGTAGTTCCGATCCGATTCTACAGTCGTATCCAAAATGATGTCACTTCATATATAAGTTAACTAGCAAAGTGTCCATCTGTTGCTACAGACTTTAAAAAATAAAATATTTTTTATAATTTAAATATAAATTATTTATATAATATAATTTTGAGATATATACACTATAATTAACATTTTTTTATATGAAAAAATATATTTGTATTACCGTTGGTGCTTCTTGATATATTATTTTATATGTCAAAAGTAATATGTTTATCATATTTTTTATCATATTCTAGAAGTTTTATCTGGAAGGAAAAATTAATTCACGGAGTCCACAAATAACACTGTATTGCAACGCGATTTTGAAATTGAATACTTGCTCTAATGAAAAAGGTTAAAACATGAAAGTTGTAGATCTCGTTGAGTCCTTTTAGAAACATATATGGATCATATTATTTGGACTACGGAGTTAGGAGATATGGACCCCGCACAGAGATCTACGTAGAGGAGTCCGAATCAGAACAAATATTTTTATATTGCATATTTGAAAATTAAAACTATGGAATCTGGACTTCTATTAAATACAAAAGTTATAGAACTTTTCGAGAGTTACAAGATAGAGTTCGAGTTTACCTTATTTAAGTTTTGGATATGAGATTTATAATTTTTTAAATTTAGTACTTGATATAGAAGCTATAAAACTGATTTAGATTAAATTTTTATAGATACAAAGTGGATGACCGTATTTACATTGTACAGATACATACAAGTTTTGAGTCCTAAGTCCCCCACGAGACCCCAGGGCGCACAAAACTAAGCCCCATTCAAATTTATGACTCAAACGGATGCGTCATATTTCAAACATCCAATTTAGGCCGTGATCTTGCTCCCTCTCTCAACATGTTTGAGTTAAGCCCTATAGGCACTAAACCAAGCTTTTTGTTAATGGCGAGGGAAGAAGCTCTTGATCCTCCCACGTCTCTGCGTCGGGTGCATGCAGTGCGGCGCGCGTGGGCGCGGGATTCGCTCACCTGGCAGACGTGGCACCAAGTTCTTTTCCCGCAGGATTCCATCAGAGGTGGCATCGGTTGCTACAGTACTGGTGCGAGGGAGAAGAAAGCGACAGTGCTCGCTGGGCCGACTAGGCCGCTGTGCACGCTGGGCTAGAAAAGGGAGTGGGCTGCACGCTGTTGATTACTTGATCCAGAGAAACGAGCAAAGATAGGCCGGTGCAAGAGAGAAAGGAAAAGGCGGCCCATACTTCAGAGACAAAATAGAGTTGGCTTCAGATTTATTTGAAGACAGATTCCAACTGAATTTAAACTTGGGATTTGAATCTCAACCTGTTTTCACTTTTCATCTTGGTCCAGTATAAAAGTATGGAGGGAATTATTCATAGTAACAGCACCGGATTTGAGATTTGAGCATAAGTTGATTACAATGTTTCAAACTCAAATGAAATTCTGCTCCAAGGTTTGAAATTGAAAACCTGGGCTGGTACACAACGTGACCCTCACCGCCATAAGAGATTTTGTGACATTCCTGGTTCTATAGAGAGCCAGAAAAGGAAGATACGTTCCAAACTGAACTCTGATAATACAATTTGCTTTCCATACTTTGTGTGGAGATGGATTAGGAGCATACTTTGTGAAAACAGATTAGAAAAAAAAAAGCTCGACATCTCATGTGTATGTGAGATATTTGAACAGGCATTCAACATTCTAGATGACATGCGGAGCTAGAGAAGATCGTACATGCAGTGAATAGGTATTGGTCCAAATTATATTTGTTTCTTTAGTGCATTTTGTATAGGTATATGCATTGGGAAAATAAAATTGGTACAATAATTTATGTAAATTGATAAACTTAGCTATTTTATTTATAAATATGTTAGTCTTTAAATACCCGTAGCAACGCACGGGCATTTTGCTAGTAAAGATCTATTTTAGCTTCCAAATAATGGTAAGGAAGCCATGAAAAGATGAATTGATCTACTCCTAATAGATTCCATTCTGTTGGCAATGCCTTGAATTCATCTAGTTAGGAATCTTCAGAGGGTTTAACCATAAACATGCATAGAGTAGTATGACCCCTGTCCAACACGGTATGATTGTGGCTATGCTACTTTCTGCTGAATTAAGGCTGATTGGAATTGCAGATACAGAAGAAGCGTATTCCATGATAGCTTAGTTTATCTGTATCTTGTTTGATTATCTGCTTGAATAATGTGGTATGTGTGTTGTGCCCGTTTGCCGGATACAACCGAATCTACAACAGGACGGGTTCAGTAATCATCCTAACAAATACTGAGTCTGAAACTTATCACTGAGCAGTTTACATAGAGTAATCAATCATCCAAAGAAAGACTCAGTCTGAAACTTGTAGATAACTTATCACTGAGCAGTTTATTACATAGATAGAAACATATGAATTCAAAATAACAAAACGGGCAAGATCCCTGATTCAAAGAGCTGATCTAATCTTATTCTCACGACAGGGTTTTTTGATGGAATTCTCACGACAGGGTTGATCTAATAAGTCATCATCCTTCTCATCCTCTTCGAGAAGCCTGAGGTAGTCGCCGATCTCAGGGATGAGGCCTTCGGGCGGCGGGTGCTTCCTCGCGACCCTGGCGAGGCGCTTCTGCCACTCGTTGTCGGGGTTATACCTGTGCAGCTTCCCCGCCCGGCGGTACTCATCTTCCACCTCCTCCTCCGTCATGGCGATGTACGCCTCCGCGTCCGAGATCGCAAAGTCCATAAACAGACGCACCGCAGCCACCCTGCGCTGCTGCTGTGGCGTCAGATTCGATCTCTGCGGGGAAGGAGAGGTGCGACGACGGCCCTTGCCGTTCTCCGGCACCACGGCACGGCCCCGCTCGACCACCACCGTACTTCCTGAGTCCATGATTCCTCTCCTGCCTCTTCAGGATCTTCCCTGTTTAGAACCCGAAACTACACAACTCCCGTTGAATTTATATATAGGCTCCCGATACCCTTCTCGGTCTCGCATCGAATTGGGTGTAATCGAATCAGAACCAGAACCAGACTGTCAAGGCTTGGCTACTCCAAGATGGACCGAAGGGCAGTGTTCTGCTTCTGCCGCGCTGGAGGCCTCCCTCATTTTGCCGGTGCTTCTGCCACGCGAGCGCGCGCAAACGGCCGCGAGTGCGATCCGCGATAACACTTAGGTGGGCTTAAGGCTGCAATTTTCTTCTAATTGGGCTCGTCAGGGAGTGGTTGGGCTGATTCAGTTTATGTGTAAACGTTTGCTCCCTGAACCCCTCTGATTCGGCCACGTGGAGGAGTGAACACGAGACGTCGGATGCAACTCGGGCCTGGCCTACGCGATGTAAATTCGATTCGATTCCGAGTTTGATGAAGCCATGAAGGGGCTGGGCACAAGGATATAAATTTGACCGGAGATTACTCCAATCGAAGAGCGCGTGAAACAAACTACAGAAAAAAAAATCCTGCTTGATTCTGTTTAGGTGGGTGATTGAGATCTGAAGCAGGAGGCATGGAGAACACAGGGGCTGGAGAGTTGCGTCCTCAACCTCAGGAGGAGGAGGAGAAGGCTACAGGCAATGGCAGCTCTGTTCCTCCTCTGGAGAGAGCGGTTTTGACGCCGGAGGAGCAGTAGAGGGAGGCGGCGAAGTGGGAGTTTATTTGCGCGGCGATTGCCGACGTCGAGGCGTATGATGAGATGACCGTGGAGGAAGAGGAAGATGAGTACCGCCGGGCCGGGAAGCTCCACAGATACGACCCAGACAACGAGTGGAAGAAGCGCATGGCGAGGGTGGCCAGGAAGCACCCGCCGCCGGAAGGCCTCATCCCCAAGATGGACGAGTACCTCAAGCTCCTCGAGGACGACGAGAAGAATTAGATCAATCAGGGGATTAGGAGGAGGCCGTTTCTCGTCTATGCCGAGGGCTTATATTAATCGGGGAAGGGAATAATCTTTCTAGGTTACGAGTCGCTGCCTGTGGCCTCGTAGGGATTCATCGTCCGCCTTAATCTGGTTCTCTCTGTGTTCCTTGATTATGTCTTGTCCTTTATTGTTTTCTTGTTTTTCACTAACTGTATAAGCGTATTGTCATCAAAACAATCTACAAGATCATATTATGAGCACTAGTACTTGCGATTTTGTAGTTTTCTTGCAACAGCATCTTTCTTTTCCATGTTGTCAAAGAAAGTTTATCATATCGTGTATAAGGTCATTAGCTGAATCGATATTTTTTTTTCTTCTCGAGAACAGTCCCAACAGATTTATTGTTAAGGGATGAAATCAATTTGCACTTTGCTTTTGTATGTGACATGCTTGTGCTTCAGTCATTTGTCTCATGTACCCTGCTCATTGTGCGTGTTTTGCGCAGTCAACAAATTCATCATACAGTCCAAAAAAAATTCATCATACAGCATCTATTAAACCAACAGCTTATCCATTATCTATGTGCTATGTTTCAGGAAAGGCATGCTTTCATATTGTTTCCTTAGAGAAGCTATTAAAAAGGTTTTTTTTTTTTGACATTTGATATTTTGCAAAGACTGTCAGCTGCTGCTATGCCATTTCCATAAGGCCATTCAGGTGCACATGTCACACACAATAGCTTAAGTTCTTTCTTCCTTATTTAAATGGAAAACAGTAAATCCATACAGAAAAGTTATATTTATGTACAAAAGCTTGTTGTACCACTGCACTTTGACACTCTGACATTATCAAACATTTGCATGCTAAATAACAAATTATAATGACTCTATAACATGTACTCCCAGTCTCCCACCATACCTAAAATACAATACGTTTTGAGGTTTTGGCAAGTTATTAGAATACATTGCGTTTTGGAAAATTTTGGCTAATCTAGACCAAACTACCCCTGCGCATGCTTTATTGTCCTTTGTTTCCAAGATAGTAATTAATTACCGCCACGCATGCACTCGTCTTCCCGAGGATGAATTCATGGCGTTTATAATTGTAACCCATCGTTGCCCCGTCGACTCCTTTCATCCCATTCACTGGTCGTCCTCGCCACGCTCCGTTCTCTTTTCTAGCTCATCCTTGCCGCTCATCGCTCTCTTCTCCAGCTCGTCATCACCGTGCACCGCTCTTATCTACCTCGCTCGCTTGTAGCACGCACCATGGATGCCATGCGCGGCATGCAAAAGAAAATTGAAACAGCGCCATGGATGCCACCCTCAAGGTCGATATGCGTAGGAAACAAGAAACAAAAAAGTTGTGGCAAACAAAACTTTTGCCTGCGCGCCACGCCGGATACCAAAAAACATGCTAGGATCAAACCATACCGCTCGCAGCATGCAAAAGAAACTTAGAATAGCGCCATGCAAAAAAATTAGCCTGTGTTGCTGGAGTCTCAAACCCAAGATCATGTACGCGTGGAAGAGAGATGGTAACCAGTCATGTTGTCTTGATTGTATGAAATGGGTGGAGGTGGTATCCTATTTAATATGGGCAGATATGAAAAAATTTCTCTAATTAATTACTCCTTGATAAGTGAAATATTGTCCAAAACGCATTGTATTTTAGGTAGGGAGGGAGTAATCTACAAGCAACACAAGTAAATAATATGGTTTAGTCTATCACAATGCCCATTAGTCCTGGTGAGATCTTCCCTATTCAGATTTTCCAGTATTTCTATTTTTTAAAAAAAAATAAAAACTTTCGGCTTAACTTTTCCATGCGGTTTGTGAGGATTTTTCCTGAACTCTTGCTCCACTTCTCAGTTCGTTCTGATCTTGTTAGGCTGAGCCATTTACAAGGGAAGTCAAGTGTGTTTCTCATGCCTCCTTTTGTGGCCATTTTTATTATATGTCAACAGAAATTGGATGTTGTGCCACTCCAAACAATGGGCGCTGAAAATCTTAGACCATTGCTTCGTATATATCTAGCGCTCAAAACATTGCCTATTTTGACTTTCTGCCGTTAATCTGAAAAAATGTTTTGAGTGATATTATTTATAAACTTAAGCCATAATGGTGACCAAATCAAGGAGAATGTGTAAAGTCACTAAGGACCTGTTTTGATTCATTGAGATTTTAAGAATTTAGATTTTAGAATATATGATGCCTCCAAACAGGGTATATTTTTTCAAGATTTTAAAATCTAGGTTTCCAGATTTTAAGAATCTCATAATCTAGTTATACCTAGCTAAAACTAGATTTTCAAAATCTCAACATAAAAATTAGGTATCCAAACATCAAAACCCAAGTTTTCTTTAGAATCCGAATTCTAAAATCTCAAGATAAAAATCAGATTAATAATATGAGTTGGATCCAAACGGTGCCTAAGTTTCGGATATGACAATCAAGAATCCATATTTCTCATTAATCTTGATTCTTGACTATAAGTAAGTCAATGGTTTAATTTTTTTTGCCATGTATTCTTGAGACATTGAATACGCGCCTGAGTCCTGGGTTTTCATGAATCATGATAAAATGTTACATGGATGTGTTTCTGTAGCTTAGTTCTATATACGTATGCCTAACTATAGCATGTGATCCAAGCTATTCTCCATTCCGGGATGATTGAAAGATCTAATTTACAGGGCAGATGCATATGATAGAGCTTATACAACTTTCCTTTTAGCATGAAATTCTACCAGCAAATTTAGCATCGAAGGGATCCTTAGAAGTGATTATAGAATGTTTATTCGGGAAAATAACTAGGAAGTACATTAATTGTAAATGTTATGTTGGCACCTTATGTTGATCTGAAACCATATTTCTTCCTAGAAAAAGGTTTTTTCTGATGTTCTCACTAAAGAGAAAGCTCCCAGTATTCTATATATGGTGTTTTCATGCTTTGTTGCTGCCAAAAAAAAACCCTTCTAGGCAGTATTGACTGAAAATGTTTCTGATGAGCCATTCTGCTGAATCAGGATTAGTCTACAGCTATTCTTATGAAAAGAAAAGAGAACTCTCAGACATATCCCAATAATATGCTACAACATTAGTGGCCCATACTCTTGTATCGAAACCTTAACCACTGTCGTTGTCTCTGTCTGGATTTACATGCATAACATTAGCTACATTGTTTGGATATGTATGGGATTTTGAGTTCCCATTAGATATATGAAACGTAACTTACGGCAATCATTGTGATTTCAAAAAGAACCTAGGCACGATCTTGAAAGAAAAGGAGTTGGGCTTTTTTCACATATAATCTATTTCTTTTTCTGTTGCTAAAAAGATCAATAGTGTGATGAGATCAATATCTCGTTGTTATTTTTCTTCGGATGTTATCTAAATTCATGAATTTACAATATAAAGAAAATGTAGGCATGCAAAAAGAGAGCATGAAAATGATGTTAAGGTTTTCTATGTAGCAAGCGATTCCAGTTTATCAGTGCATTGTTTTAATTGTCCATTGTTTCTGTTTTTTGTAAGAAATCTTTCCATTGTTTTTTGACGTTAAAGAATGTTCCACTGTTTCTGTTTATAAAAGTATAAATATGGTGCACACGGGACTTGAAATTTCTTTTTTTTAGAGAACATGAGACTTGGAATTTCTATAGATAGAAAAATCTATGTGGTGTGGATGGACCACAAGGGTACTTAATTTTTGGTTCTCTAACTTTGTGATCTATCCGTGCACGGCTGCAGGGGTCTTCTATCTCAAAACATGGACATCGAACTTAGCATTGATCGAGTATTGTATTATGTCATGGGTAGCAAAAGGGTGGCCATCGGGTTCTTGCTACATTTTGAACCAAGAAATTCACAAAACACCAACGTTAGATTTTTTGTGTGAATTAACTAGAGCCAGTGAGCCACTGAGCGCGAGTACCAAAGCTTTGATCCACCACCATGCCGTCTTTTCCTCCCTCTCTTAAGTTTCCCTCTTCTTAGCCCCTGATTTGGATCGGCAATTTGTTTTTGTTATATTTATAGACATCCCTCGTCCATTTTATTTTGCATTTTGGATTGCTTCTTTCAATTTTTCTCGAACTCAATTTCCTACTAAGAGTTTGTTGAATAAGAACTCAATTCTCCACTTTCATTAATCAAGAACACTCTAATAGTTGAAGAAGAAAGAACATTCGATGTCTGAATTGCCAATTTGTTCAAGTTCGATTTTTCGACTTTAAGGAAGTTGTTGGTTTTGCGGCAACCATCGTCGGCTTACAGATGAAATCAGTCGGCTAGCCGAGCAAACCGCACGGCTAGCTGTTCGATTTTGGTCAAAATTTGTTTAAATTTGTTTTTTGTATTTTTTTCTGGTTAGCCAAGTGATTTTTCCTGTTTTCACAAAAAAACCGTCAAACCGCCAGTGGCTGGTTTTCACGGCTTAATCGGTTTTGTAATTCCTGCGTACCATTGGCTCAGAGTAGCTTTGCAACCGATTGCACGTGTCCATTTTCTTATGCACTTCCATAACATCGTACTACTAGTTAGCTGTTCACTGAATACCGCTGAGATTTTCGAACTAGGCATAGTTGAGTTTTGTACATATGTCTAGAAGGATCACTAAACCAAAACGCACATGAACAATAATAATAATACTTGTACTGCATGCCGTTCAGAGGTGATATTAATCGGATCGAGAATATATCCTCCTTCCAAATGGTTCTCCTTCAAATATTCCTCTTGCTAAATTTCTTAATAGCATGTCCTAGTAGGTCTCCACTAAAACTTTAGAATTTATCCTAAAAAATAATAAATCAGCCACTTTTATGTGCCAAATCACCCCTTTTTCATTCACTTTATGATGTGGCAGGCTCATTTGAAAATACGAATTGGGGGAGGGGTAAAGTCGTCCATGAATACGATGCTGTAGTGGACAACTTGCTTGGTTCCGGTGATATATGGAGCGGTACCATGTATCCGAGAGACCGAGATGTACGAGCTCTTCGTGCTCGACATGAACACCCCAAGGAAATTAAAGGAACAACAAGGTGGATAATAATTGTTGGGATCTTGTTGTTGGATTCCAAGCGTTGCGGCGGCAGAGAGGTCCGGGTATGATGATGATGTCTTCCACGTCAGCGACACGCCGCGGACCGCAAGGTCGAGTCCTCGCTGCTCGCCCGCCGCGGCATCCCCCCGACCCTGCTCGAGATCGTCGGCGCCGGCAGCCCCGGCGGCCTCCTTCACCACCTCCACTACACAGCATCACCGACGAGGAGACCAGGCGCGCCGAGACCACGCTGCTCAACGAGGAGATGAAGGAGGAGGCTGAGAGCCCCAGCGACCAGGCGGAGTCGTCGGCGGCCGTCGCGGTGCACAATCGGTGGTCACCGTCAAACAGTCGAAGCCTGTGCGGCTCCAGGTCTTCTCTTTCTGTATGGTGTCCCAGATGCCGAATGCACTGGACGCACACGGCGAGAGCGCGGGTCCGAGATGCCCGACGCGCGCGAGTTACGGTTCGTGCGGCGCGGATGCATGGGCACAACAACCAGGACGCGCGAGTTGCGGTTCACTGCAAGTGCCAGTATACGTGCATCCCGTATGTGTACGTGAACAACGTGTGGCGGCGCCCGCCGAGGTAATAGGCCGCCTAAAATGGAATTTCCGGTAAATCTGTTTTAAATGTCGTTTCCAAGTAAAGTGGGGATGGTACTAATAAACGGTGTCTTGTGTAGTACTAGTATTAATTATCAAATCTAGTTCTTGATTACTCCGTTTTTTTTTTTGTTCTTGGTAGTGGTACTACAAAAAAGTGTCTTGTGTAATACGGAGTAGTACGTAACTAAAGACACTTTTTTCTGTTTTAAAGTGTCTTGTGTAATACGGAACACCGTTTATTAGTATCAAATCTGTTTTAAATGAGTATTTTTTTTTTGTGGTACGGAGTAGTACGTAAAGACACTTTTTTTGAATCAATAATAAAGAAGACACTACTTGTAATAACAAAAGTTGTAATAATAAGCCATGCATTATTTTCACTCATTCGTTTTCACCGAATTTCCATATATGGTTTTATTTTCCACAGCGACCGTCAACTCCGAGTCTACTAATTGCATACATGAAGTAAGGATTAAACGTCGTCATCGTCGCTAACATCTGCTGTTTGTTAATCAGCACGATATCATCAGGGAAAAGCAAAGCAGCACCCCGGAGGCCCAGATCTTAAGTCGGTGGATCAGATGGTCGAGACGACGAGCGCAAAGCATCACCCGCAACGCCACTAAGCCAGTCCCGATTCCCACGCTCTCATCCTACAAATACCCGCCGGACCCGTCCCGGCTTCCACCCGCGCCCCTCCCATTTCAGCGCGCGCGGCTCCTATCTCGCGCTCCTCAACCCCAGTCCCAAGCAAACCAAACCCAAAAGGCCATCTCCTGCTCGCTCGTGCGCCATGGCGTCGACCTCGCGTGAGGAGCTGCTCCGCCTGGCCAAGCTCGCCGAGCAGGACGAGCGGTTCGAAGGTTAGCGATCGATCCCCGTGACCCTGACTCCTCTCCCCTTCTACCTCTCGTACGTGCTCTCTCATGCGAGTTCTAGGTTGACGAATGTGTTGTTCTCGTGGCCTCTACTTGTTGACTGGTTTGCTCTGATTAGCTAGATCTCGCTCCCGGCCGCTTGTATGAACTGTGTTGGATCGGATGTGGATTATAGTCTAGTGGTCTGTGATCACATTGATTCGTCCTCGATTGGACCCATGCCAGTTCTAGGCTGATGATTGCGTAGCCTCAACTAGTTGACTGGTTTCCTGGTTAGATTTCGCTGCTTCCGCTTGAATGAACTGTGTTGGATTGGGTGTGGAATATAGCCTATAGGGGTTTGTGATCGCGTCGATTCGACCCATTCCGATCAGGGTTCAACTAGCATTTTGTTCCAGAAACTTGTTTACGATGATCATGCGTTGCATGCGGGATGAATTCTACTTCGGTATTGTATTCACTTCGGTGCTGTATTACGGCATAAATTTGGTTTTAATTGCCTGCTGCGACCTGCGAATGGTTCAATCGGTTATCCCTTGTTTGGGTTCGCTCTGGTTAGAATATGACAATACCATCTGGTAATTGATTCGGTGGGATCATGGTTTATCGTTCATATAGCCAATAATAATGCCAAAATCAGTTGAATTTGTGAGAGTTTATGTACATGCATTTGACTTGGGATATGAGAAATGTAATTCGATCAACTGTTTGCAGCCAATGACATGGCTAGTATTGCATATTAACCTTCAGTCTGGTCGTATACTGCATACCTTCAACCTGCTTAACCTCTGGTGTAACCTCAATATAACTGATCATGCTTGGATATGTGCACATCCAAGTGTAAATCAAGCTTCCTAAGGCGTCCAAGCTCTATCCATGCATATATCGATCGTGTGTCTTGTTATGTTGAGATTTGCTAGTTTGATTGATTTTTTCCTATTCCCAAGCAGAATTTATAACATATGCAGTTGATGACGCAGTAAGTTCTTACCATTCCTGTCATATATCTGGACAGATGTGATTAAGGCAATGAAGAGGATCGTCATGATGGGAAAGGAACTCACTGCGGAGGAGAGAAGAGTCCTCTCCATGGGTTATACAAAACTGATGGCTGCACAGCTTGCATCGCTTTGTGTGATTGATAGGATAGAGGCATCACAGGACGGCCCAAATGATAGTGATCTGTATCAAAAAGCTGAGATGGAGATGGAAAAGGTCTGCAGTGATGCAGTAAACGTCATAGACAATTACCTGCTTCCAACTGTATCAACTGCAGAAGGATCGGTATTCTACAATACAATGTGCTGCTCCGATTGCTTTTGTTAAGTTTCTTAACTTTTGCTAGTAACTTAACTGATCATTCCGTGTTGCTATGCTTAGGAAAGGAGATTGCTGTCAGTTCCTTGTCAAATCCAAGATCGGGTCTGCAAAGGTTAAATTCATAGATGATACCATGAAAGCGTATCAGGCATGTGTCTTGTCTGTCTTGAACTTTTCCTTCTTTCCATATCATGTCAACAGTAAGTTTGTGTGTTTGGAAACATTTAATTCTACATGCTGCTGCAGTATAAATGTTCTGTCCTTCTGAACTTTTGGTGTGACTATTTTCACAGATTGCAGAAAAAACAGCAGACAAAAATCTCTGTCCAACCAATACTGTTAGCCTTCATATTGCTCTTAAGTTTTCCAGATTCTGCTACGAGATCCTTTATTCCCAAGAGAGGCATGTCACTGTTCGATTGTTTTTTTTTTTTTTGGGTACCATCCTATTGCCGCTGGATGGTTTAATTTGAATGTTCTCATGTAGTATAACTTATTTGCAGAGCTTCTGAAATTGCAAAGCAAGCTTTTGATGAAGCAATTTCCAGTTTGAACTCTCTTGATGAAGGAAGTTCTGAAGACTCCTTGAAATTGATGAAACTCTTGAAGGATAATCTGAAACAGTGGAATCCTAAAGTTGCAGATGCTACAGGTAATCATATATGTGGCATGTCATTTCTCATGTACGGAGTATAACTTGTTGTTAGGCTTCAAATGATATCCAACCAATAACTCTTTTTTTGAAGAGGTCACACAGCTAATATCATTTGAGCAGTGCAGATGCTAACATGGTGTCATGTTCTAAATGGATTTAGTCACAACTAGAAAATGGATTTAGTTTTTTTTTTCTGTTGTAGACTAATGGATAATATGGGAAAATTGTACTTTCTCTTATTCATCCTTTTCCCTGTCTAACAGAAGAGGAACTAAGGAGAATGTCAGATAAACCCCTGCCTCAAGTTCCAGGTTCAGTTCCTAGGGTATAATTTATTTTCTCAGATAATTTTAACGAATGCATATAATAGTTTTTTTAGTTGTCTAACGTATCGTGGCCATTGTAGAGCGGGTTTAAGGGTAAGGTGATATTCATGAGTGGACCAATGCCAGGAATCATCTATCCGGACCAAGATTCAAAAGGTCTCCCTCCTAAGCCACTTTATCCATCTCACGACGTCAAGAGGAGGATTTCATCCGATCAGGAAAAGGTCTTGCTGAAGCTGGGAAAGCAGAGTGACGAGCGTATAAAGAGGAAGCTACGCGGACAATTGTCGTATCTCTCACGTTTGACCGACTCGGTGGACTGAGGTATGTCCAGATAGAATTATCTACCCTTATGAACTGCTATATATCTTGTCTAAACATACACGTTGCCTTAAACTGACCTTGCCCATATAAAAAGTGCCTTAAATATATCTTTCATTTCTGTTTTCTCTTTTTTTTTTTGGTAGATGATACAATCTGTCTAGTTCCCTATCCATCCACTTGCATAAAATCCTGTTAGAAACCGCCAGTGCTAGATTAAGGGTGTGTTTGACAGGGCTTATGCTGCTGCTTATTGAAAGTGCTTATGTTTTATAAGCAATTTTGGAGTTTCAAACAACAAAATATCATAAGTGCTTATGGAATATAAGCATCTATAAGCACTTTGCTATTTTGTACTACCATAAGTAGTTTGGACAAAGCAGCAAAATATAGCTTTTAGTGCTTATGGTGGTTCTCTCTCTCAATATAAGCAGTTTGAACAAATAAGCATAAGCAGTTTTGCCAAACGGATTGACTGTTTATGCTATAATAAACGCTATAAGTACTATAAGTAGTTTTGACATAATAAACACTTTTAACACTATAAACATTTTGAGTATAAACCCTGCCAAACACATCCTAACTATCTTTGACTTAGGATGTGGGTATACGCGCAAAACATTTCGCAAGGTTCCTCAACATTGTGCATTCGTATCACATATTGTTCTTTCTTGTGTATACACATGTCCTTCACATTACAGAATAAATGTACACGGCTGTATCTGTAATATGACACCTTGATCACCGGATTTGTTTCATTCTTATCTTGATATGGTTATCATGACATGTTGTTGTGCTGTTTAAAGCAGTAACATTTGTTGTTCAATATTGCGAACTGCTCATACTAAAATCAGCATGATGACAGTTGTGTGTCATGCAAATGCGCATGGATGTAGTAGCAATATATAGTTAAAAGAACTTTAGATGATAATCGTATACAGTGGCAACACTACGGATTGATCGCAAGAAGTCGAATGTCACCGATGCCGAAATACTCTGCTCCACTCCTCAGAAAACACACAACCAACGCGTCTCGCGGTGGCCGCCGCCTGGTCGGTGTCAGGCCCGAATCCAGCCACAGTCCGCTTCGCCGGTTCGGTTGCCACACATGTCGGGCAGAGCAGAGCAAGGCGCCGCGGAAGCATGAACGGTGGTGTCTCACAGTCACAGACCCGTAGGCCAGCAAAACAAAAACCGCCTTCAATGACAGGGATGCCGCTTCCACATGGTAGAAGCGTAAAACTTCCTGGAGAGCATCCCGACCACACCCACACCCAGACCCAGGGACTAGGGTGGTCCACCTGCCAGTGACGAAAGGCGCCCGTTTGCGTCACTGCGGCCACCGGCGGCGGGGTCAGTCAGGGGCAAAGGAGCCCACTGCCCGCGGCGCGCGCCAAGAAAATAGATGCGCGGGAAAACGGCCGCCCAAACCCAATCCCGCGCGCCGTCTTCTTCCTCTTCCTCTTCCCTTCGCCTCCCCTGATTCGGAAACCCTAGCAGCGAGGGTTCTAGAGCCTCGCGGAGCAGGAGGATGGCGGCGGCCGTGGACCAAGCGCTGCTCGACCTGCTGCCCCAGATCCACGCCCTCTTCTCCGACCCGCTTCGCGTGGTAATGGAACTCATCCCCGTTCTGGTCCTCCTGTACGATCCCGCGCTGTAGACCCGTAACTTCCGATTGCTTCCTAGATTAGGGAAGATGGTTCCTGAATTCCGCCAGTGTCATGGATTCCCGTTGGTTCGTTTAGTGCGAGGATTTGTGTTAGGGATGTGATAACTTCTGAAGATTTTGCTGAATGGTGGCGGCTATTATACGTACTCTAGTATTTATTTTGTCTGTTACTGTCAAACTGTGTGGGAAATGTAGTTGAAATTATGTTAGTTCTAGTACAATATTCTTTGTTCTTACTGTAGAAACTTTTTTCATTCCATGGATGCCTAATTGCTGTGCAGATTCTTAGGAGTTTTGCCCTTGATAATACTAGCTTCATTTTGGTCGTCACATTCTTCGGTTCTGATTTCTCTGAATGTATTCAGCATGACAAACTCATAAAAACTGGGTGAAATAAACCGGCAGTAAAATATATGTTTCATGAGCTTATACTTAGTCAGCAATGTGTTACTCAGGCTCAATATTATGAATCACTTATATGCCCTTTTGCTATGTCCTGGAGTTTTCCTCCCTCCATTTCTGTTTGTTTGAATTGTTTACCTGCTAGCCAATAGCACTCTGTAACATATTGTGGTTTCATTTCAGATTTCGTACAAATGGCTTAGTCGGAACTTCTGTGTATCATCAAATGATGCCAAGAGGTAATGTTTCAGTTTCAGCTTTGATGAATATATGCCGTTGGATGCTGTAATGCCATATGAGCATGACTAACTAGTCCCAATTGACCTTCAGATTGCTTCAGGAGTTTGTTAACAAGCATGGAACTGATCTCCAAGTCATTTACAGTGTGTCCGGGTGGTTGAAGAACAACCCCCAAAATTATTGTGTGAAACTCACTTCTGGCCCAAAACTTGAAGGTAATATATGGATCTGTGTTCCTTTGTGGCCCAGTTTCCTAAATTACAATTACATTGCCCCTTCTAAGATAAATGTCTTGATAAAAATGTATCAGAAATACTTTCTGTCTCTACAAATCAGAGATATGCTGGTTTTGCAGTGTCAACCTGCCTACCTTTCTAAGTAGTTAATTTCTTCTTTCGATGCAGTAACAAAGCAAGAATTCAAAGATTCTTGTTCAATTCAGATATACAGTGTCCAAGCTTCTATCCCGAAAGATACTGCTGTACTTTGGAATCCTGAATTTGTGCAGGCAGAGGAGCTTTTCAACCAGCCATTTGACAAAGAGAATTGTTTGAGAGACAACAGGTACAGTTCCTGTTAGTTCCATTGGCTTTCTTCCAAGTAGCCATTCCTACAATGGAATTGTAAGTAAACAGATACCATATGAGAATAATACATAACATGACTAACAACACAGAGAGAAATTATGAAGATAACTGCCTGATGAGAATTCTGCTCGCAATGATGTCAATGTACTCCACTTTATCCTTATCACTCATTTCAATTTTTCACAGGTTTTGTGGTATTTTGAATTCTTTCGTCAAGCGAACTTCCAGTGGGAAGCATGTGAGTTCGCTGCCACCAAAGCCTATAAATAGTGCTGCTGCAGCTGCATTGTCAAAACCTAGCATTATTCCAAAGGAGCAGGCTCAGCAGGAAAATCTGCCTGGACCATCTATCCCTAAGGAGGTGATAGGCAATAAGGCTGAGAAGAATAATTCCTCAGCATTAGTAAAAGGTAGTAATGATTCTGTAGTCAAGGAATCATCAACTTCTGACCATGCAAGCAAAAATAAAGCTCAGAATGGGAAGGCCCAGCCTGGGAATGGTGGATCTCTTGCTACCATGTGGGGCCGTGCATCAGCAAAACCCAAGCCTCCGACAACCACTAATTCTACAGCTGCAGCAAGTGTTGCTGGTATGATCTCACAGTAGCTCATGCTTGGGTGTCCTTATTTTCTTGCATGTTTGGGTGTCAACTTCCAACACATCTAATTTTTTAAAAATTAATCCTGTTATGTCAAGCAGACTGATGCATCTCTGTTAATGTTTTCAGCTACAGCTGATGCACAGATATGTGCTAAGGAAAAAGCAGATGCTAATAGCAGTGACGATGAACAAGGTGTAAGTTACAAGAGGGGCTCTAATGGGGCAAATAATAGAAAGAGACGAGCAGTATTTGATTTTTCAGATGACGAGGAAGAGGAAAATGTTATAAGCATTGCATCTCCTGAGAGCCCTGCACAGCTTGCTCCAAATCCTGTTGCTGAAGCCTCTGAAGACACTAAAGAATATCAAAAGAAGTTGGAAAGTAAACAAGATAAACCAAATAGTGTAAAAGATTGCTCAAAACGGATGGATTCTGACATCTTTTCTGAACATAATGCCAAAAGTGCCAACACTACGAACCATTCCGGGATTACCTTGAAAGAAAAGAGTACTGATCCTCCCATGGATGATAGCAAGAAGGATCAAACTGTTGCGCCTGCTTCAACCTCACCGAAAAGAAGGAAAGTTTTGAAGACACGTATTGATGAGCGGGGAAGGGAAGGTATAATTATCCTTTAAGCCTGTAAAAACATACTATGTGTTGTTCTATTATTTTCTTGATAAGCTTTTGTATGCTCAATTCCTATTTTGTGCTGTTGGGAGACACATTACATCTAAGGAAAGCATGCGTTCTGACCTATGTTCATCTTGTGATTGGAATAAGATCATACACGATTAAACAACTCTAGCATGTCTATTCATTTGACAACTTAATCAGTATATTCTTTCTGTATTATTGTTGTAGTAGACCCCAATTAACTACTCATGACTGAATGTGACAGCTGGATTATTTTTGTCTATTTTCATGGAGTCTTCAAAATCCATCCCATCCTGCAGTGCCTTAGGAATAATTCAAAGAGTTAGTGAAACCACCTCATTTTTAACACACGCAACAGAACCATTTTCAGTTTCCCTTGTGTCTATGAACTTGTGGACCTTCTTATTGTCTAGTCCTTACTATGAATTGTGGGTACATCCTGCGTAGATGATCATTATGCATGTGGTCTGACAGCAGCACCTTCCTCATCTCGTGGATGATCATTACATGATCAGACAACTTGAACAAATGCATAATGCATTGCATTTCGTTTCTCTAGCTCAGCTTTTTCACTAATTCAATTCAAACTCACTGATGCTGCTGTTTCTGTCCTTCCATTTTGTGTCAGGGCAACCCTTCCAAGCAAGCCGCAGCCAGCTTCCAACACTGACAAGAGCAAAGCTTCAAGCAAATCAGCAGCAGGCAGCAAGAGACCTGCAAAGGCTGGGGCCAAGCAAGGGAACATCATGTCATTCTTCAAGAAGGTATGAAGTCAGCAGGCTACGCCTGTATCAGATGGACTTCCTCAACTCTGTCGGCTGTTGCACTGGCTTGACACAACTGAATTGAGCCTCCCAGAAGCCTGAACTAGAATACCTTCAGGCGGAACAAAGACGACTCCATGAAGGCGTTAACTGTAGTATCATTTTTGCTGTTGCAAGTAGTATTTTTGTTGATTTAGTTGAGCTGAGATCACGTTTAAGAATTGGGATGTTATGTCGCTGATGCTGTACATATAATTACTGATACAACTTGACTCTTTTGTTTGCACTGTTGTCTGGAAATCAAGGTGATATGCTTTGATAGTATCTGTTCTGTTCATGAGGCCACTCCTGGTGGAGGGAGTGGCATGTGATAGCTGTATGGGTTCTGCAGAGTTTTGGCCGGCGACCGTGTGTCTTTGTTGCTCTCCATCAGTGGTGGCCTTTGCGGTCAGATTCAGGGTGTGGGCGCACTTGCATGGGATGA
This sequence comes from Eleusine coracana subsp. coracana, assembly GCA_032690845.1. NCBI lineage: Eukaryota > Viridiplantae > Streptophyta > Magnoliopsida > Poales > Poaceae > Eleusine > Eleusine coracana. Next base: position 1,630,067 of record CM064418.1, read on the forward strand.
ACCCTGAACCTCGCCTGCTCTGACAATGTGTTTGCAACACGTATTTACCTGCCGTGGCCACGCTCCATCATGCAGTACTGGAGTGTGCTACAGTAGTTGGGCAAGTTGGAAGCACCTGACCGATGATCATCTCGTGAACTTTACCCCATGACGTGCCAGTGCCAGGTCAACCTCTGAAAGTGAGTGAGGCCTGGAGGGAGCAATCCTGCTGGCTGAACTATTGGCGCGCGCTCTCTGGTTGGTGCTCGCACGCAGTGACGACGAGAAGAGAAGTAAAGCAGAGAGGAGTGAAATCCAAGGAAAGCGAGATACTAGTATCACTCTAGTTAGACGAACTGGTATCATCCTGTCTTCCCCTTTGCGAGTCTCTAACCGGTCCACGCCGTGTTCGACAAGCCAAGGTTCTAGAACCGCTTTCGGCATCGATGGCGTGCGTGCGCACGGGCATTCGCCTTCTTCTTCCTCGTGTTCCCATCCATGGATGATGGATATGGCCTCATGGCCAAGTATAGTAGTAGTATAGCCCACCGCCACCGCCATGATTGCGCCACGCGAAGATGCGATGATGGTAGTAGCCGTGCTCCTTATCTATTCAGTGATTAAAACTCACTGTTTGTAGTAATCACGCCATCATGGAGCTAGGTAACGCGTGTAGGGTGCCTTGGCATGACAGCAAACGGCGAAAGGGAGAGGCCAGGAGGATAGCCATGGGCCAAGATCGCGAAAGCTCCTTCCTCGCTGCTTCCAGACCGGCCAGATGTGAACGTGCCATCCCTCTGATCGCAGCAACAAACGCGTCGAAATTTCTTTATTCTCTGATTACTTATATCAAGTTTTGTTAAGCTAGAGTGCTAGGCTGAATAGACACAGACTCTCCGTCAGATCAAGAAGAGCATCAGGCGGGGGAGCATCGAATGATTCGTCCAACGCAAGCGGCGGCTACGAAAAGCACACAATAAAACGCAACTAAAAATGGTGTCCTGTGTAATCGAAGCGTCCACGCCGCTCTGGGACCCGCGTGACCGTTGAACCATCATCAGTTGAGTTCCATATAAATCTAAACCTTCTCTTTTGCTGACGGATAATGAAATCTTCTCTTCCAAATCGTGAGATCAAATCGGAGGAGATTTGCGCGCGAAGCCACGTACCCGGGGCCCAGGCGGCCATATGACACCAGACGTTCTCGCCCGGGGCCACGTCACCGTGCCGTGCCGTCGAAGAAAATCTGTTGCTTCAGTCTCCGAATCGGAGTGAGACCTGATAAGACCCGGGGTAGCAATTGAGCCGCGTTAACAAAGCTTCCAAACTTTCTTTTTCAAAAAATCGAACGATATCGAACACTGTGGACGTGATTCGACGAAGAATTGGTTGCATTTTTTGGTTCTTTTCTTTTGCTTCGTAGGAATCCAATTCCACTGCGTCTGACTGCGATCCGGTTGGTTTTCTCTCGCCTGAAACAAAAAAAATTAACCAAGTGACAAACACGAAGCTCCAATCTGTGGGTCCCCCGTGTAAGGCGAGTAAGGGCCAAGGGGCCGTGGGGGATGTGGCCCACGAGCCAGGCCCACACGTGATGGATTGGAACGGACCTTGGGCACATGGGTCTAGTGGCACCAAGAGGTCAGAGAGCGGGTCCCACACGCGCCGTAAAAGGAGACAAGCCAAGAGGAGGCTGCCACTGTACTGTGCGTAGCCGTTGGGCTAGCAATTTGCAGAAAAGCCTCGGATTCGGGGACAAGACATGCATGCCGTCGTCAGGTCGTCTCCCACCATTCCCTGCCATGCGGCTACGGGCCCAGCTCCTGCCACATTGGCATGCTCGGAGTCATTTTGTTCTTCCAACAGTAGCTGTGGTAACGGGAGAATGGAGATCATCCCTAAAAATGATGGATCAATGGAGTGTGAGTATATGCAGGCAATTTCAAGTTTCGAACGGCCGACCAGCTAATCATCTCCGGCGGGGCGCTACTACTTGCCTAGCTCTACTATAATCTGGCATGGTTTTGTATTGAAGAAACCAAAACATGTTTGCATGCCATAACCTCTCGTCCAGCTCAGTCATGGGCCGTCCTTGGTGAGAAAAGAAAATAATATATTTGCATGAATTTGCTAATTTATTTGATGCAAAGCCACTCCTAGCTCGTGACGGATAATTGCGCTGTGGCGATCGGAGACGCTCATGTAGTAGTATATGTCAGCAAACGATGTTGGCATGCAATGGGTCAATCGCGCGTGTTAATTCAGATGATTACAGAATGCAAGTCGAATTAAGGCAGTGCAACTGGTCAGAGAAGAAGGTTAATCATCAACATGATTAATTCACATATAATGATTGGCAGAAGATTGTTTTACTTGTGGATAATCGTTTTGCAAGAGTCGTGTTTCGCTTCTCGCTTTTAGTTAGAAGCAAGCCTTGGCCCTCGTATCTAGCTCGATTTTGCTTTGCCTTTCGTAATTGAATCCTGATGCGGACTTATCGCTCCACACATTATTAATATCTCCAGGTTGCATGGAATCCCAACGACACACATTAACGTTTTGATTGAACTGCACAACTGAACACTTATTATATCGAACTTGAAACCAGAAATCATGTCCATATATTCGAGTGTGTCCGGCCGTCGTGGCTCATGCATGAGCTAGTACTGTTGTGATCCAATCACTCAAACTCGTACCTGATGACCCCGTTCTGAGAATAATATATCATCTATCGTCTTCCAAACCATCAACGAGCGAGCAGTCTGAAGAACCTGGTTATGAGGCTGCATATCGAACGTCGTCAAGATCGCAATTAGAGCTCATCATCAGGAGACACGGTTGGCACACCATCTCTCTTTATTGATGAGTGCACGTATACTGTGTTATCCTTTCGACAAATCCATAACGACTTAATTGCTGAATCAACAGACAGCTGCAGACATGTTCATGATATCTTTGGATTCCATATCCGATCAATCGACGACGGGTGGTGTGGTTCTCTCTCGGCTAGCTCCGTGACTCGATCTTGCACGGAAAGCCAAGCTAGATCGAGAGGTCAGCAGCAGCTCTCGTTGATCAATCGTCAATGGCGAGCGAAATGAGTGAGCGCAGCGAACGAAGACAGTAGCAGCTGTTCCCATCGACCGGGGAAAAAAAAGGCACGCATGGAATGATGACCGGATTCGTCCCTAGTTTTATTCCCTGCTTCCTTTTTTGGCGTCTCGTCGTCTTAGCTTGCTTTTAAGCTAGCCAGTCATGAGTGGCCAAAGGCAAGGTATAATGTAGGACCCACATGACAGGCACACCAAAAGGGAAAAGTACCCTGAATGGACATGCGTTGGACACACTACTGGCTGGCTTGCTGAGGCCCGGGCCCAGCTGGTTGATATTATTCTCAAATGCACTCGCTTGATCACACCTATAGGTCCTGTTGTCAATTGTCACCTCATATATCATGTTGCAGCTAGGCCCGGGGGGGGGGGGGGGGGGGGGGTTGCCATGGCTTTAGGCTTGATTGGCTACAAAGCCAAAGCATGGTAGGTGAATATTGTCCTTCATTCGTGGCTCTATCTACTAATCGCTAACAATAAACAAAAACTAGAAAAGTTAAGACCTAAGACTGACCTAGATAATAGCTAGCGTGATCTTTGCTCGGAGTCCTCAAGATTCACACATGACATCTGCAAAGTTCGTTAGCTACCTGGCCACACCACATTGGATACGCGATAATCATACGAGTGCATTGGCGACCGGTTGACGACTGCATTCCCTATGCCTGACTACGCTGCCGCGAAAGCGCAGGCATTGCTTACATTACATTACCTTACCATACGCGCGTGGCGTGTTGCATGCATTAGGAAAAGCAAGCTCTGGTTCTAAAAATAAATAAAGTCGGCTCTGGAAAGACCCAACCGCGTGTTGCTGCTTGCAAGGAAAACATGGTGAAAAACAGGCGCGCCCAAACCGATCTCACACTCCTAAAAAAAAAAATTCCTAATTTGACAATTGAGAGCTGATACAACAGAACAAGAGAATAATACTCGACAGTGGACAGGAATCGGAACAGGTCCTGTTGGATTGGTGGATCTATCGGATTGGCTGATGCGGATTCCGTGAAAAATGATGGGAATGAGGCGACGGGGCACGAAAGCGAAACCCCGGAAATGATACGTCGCACGTCCCGTCTCGTGTCCGCGCATACCTGCACATCGCCGTCGCCGCCGTGCTGGGGGCGTCACCATGTTGTTTACTTTGGCTGTCGTGCGGTTGTGGAGACTGATAATAATCCTAACAAAATTAGGTGAGACACACGACCGCTGATTATGTGAGGATCCAATCTTCCGTGGAATTGAAAACACTGGATATTCTCCTGTGTTAGGATTAGACAAGACCTCAGTTTGTAACCAGATACTACTATAGTATGCGGTGCCGACGAAACAAACAGTGCTCACAACTACTGACATGCGGACCAACCAACAATACTCCGGGTCCCACGTGTCGGGCGCTGTGAATGGAGGTGAGGTGTCCAGCAGGCAGCACACTCTGCAGGCGGCTGGTGAGGTGAACGGTGCACTGCATCTGTGAATTACCCACCTGTCACGTTCCGTGCCACGCCCTGCTGTCTCCTACAGTAGTTGCTACTAGTACAAAACACCAGTATCAAATTTGCAGGTACCGTGTTTTCTCTCCATTTATTTACCTCGCGTAGGATGAAAACTCAAACCCGGAATTCCCAGATTAGAAGAGAAATGGCGTGCTTACAACACACTACTTCCTCCGTTCTAAAATTGTTATCATCATTAACTTTTTTTATTATATTTAATTATTTATTCAAAATATTTATTTGAATATAAAAATTTATAATTTATATTTAAATTTTATTTAGTGATAAAATAAATTATTAAAAAATATATAATATTTTTAAATTTTTTTAAATAGTACGAATAATCAAAATTAATGAAAAAATCAATGACAATAATAATTTTGAAACGAAGAGAGTAATATCTATAGATTGATGATTCAACAACTGTAGGCCAATAGTAGGGCATAATAATATCTTGTACGTGCACCCTAGCTACTTTTAATTCCTCTATTGATACTTGTATCAGACGTAAATACGTAGTATTATTATTGCCCCCCATTAATAAGTACACATGCGTGTGGGCATAACCCACCACGCTCACCAGCAGCCATTGCAGACCGACCAGTAGCCATCTTTCTATTCTTCGTTCATCAAGTGATGACAGATCACGCGAAATCACAGTCTATTAAACAAAAAAAAAATATCGCATCATTATCCACCATCGGCGGTAGGGCTGGCCGCAGTTTTGAATAGAAATGTTATTACGTGCTCTTGGCGGTTCACACTTGAGACGGGATCTCCATTCGTGTTCGTGTCGCAGGATTTGATTTTGACCACAAGAGATGCAGCTGCAGCCGCCGCCAGTCCCCTTCATCGCGCACCACGTGGCGCCGACCTAAAGGCCAAGGGATCCGATGTGGGGGAGGGGTATTTTCGGAAGCACGCGTGGAGCCGCCGCGGTATAAGTAGCGGAGGAGGGTCCGGGGGCACGAGTGGAAATTCTCTAGATTGCCGCCTCCCCTCGTCTCTCATCAATCTCGCATCGCGTTGCTTCCTCTTCCTCCCCTGCTCGCTCGTGCTTTGCCCCTGGTCGGCGCCGGAGTGGTCGCGTGCGTGGTGCGTGCCGGCCTGACGAGGGAGACGACTTTCTCCCGCGGATTTGAAGCGTCAGTCAGGGGAGGAGGGGCAGCGGCATGAGCGCTTGACGCTGCTTCAGGAGAGGAGCAAGTGATTCGCAAGCCATCGCCATCGCTGCGTCTCTGCTTCCTCGACTTGCTCGCGACGTTTCGATCATCAGGTGAGTTCGATTTCTCCTCCTCCTCCTCCTCCAGTATTCGTACTATACTATTGTTTGTTTGGAGTACACGATTTGTTCGGCCGGGTCGCCCTGCCCTGTCGCTTGATTTCGAAACCGATTCTTTTGTTTTCTTTCCCTTTCTCCCTAGGCTTGGTTTGAAATTCGTCCGTCGTTTTTCTTGTCCTCCTACGTTTCCTCGATCCCCATCTGTATGGGCCCTCACGCACACGCGCGCCCTGTTTTTTAATTTTCGGAACCGATTGCCTTGGGTTTTTCCTTCCTTTGTCCCGTAGTTTTGGTCTGAAATCCACCCGTCGTTTTTTTTTCTCATGCTGTTTACGTTTCTTCGATACGCATCTGCGCGGGGCCCCGCACACGCGCGCTAGTATTACTCACGGTTTCGCGGTGAGGTCATCAGTCAGGTGTTGTCCCGCTAAAATTCTACTACTAGTACGTATTAGTCATTTTCGGCTCTAATTTCTCAATTTTTATTTTTTGAAACTTTGACCGCTCCGCTAGTGACGCTTACCTGCCCACCTCGGATTTGCTTGAACGACAAAATCCGTGGCATTTCAAAAACACACGCACGGTTGCATCCTTTGGCCTTTTGTTTGGAGTGATTTTGGTGCTAAAACAAGGACTCCCTCCTCCCTGGTGATGACGCACCCCCCCAGCGCCAGTTTTGACTCTTCGTTTGGCAACAAGGTGCGTGTGCACCTGCGCGTGACGTTCTCCGTAATCATCATGGGCCCCTGTGCGGAACGGAAGTGAAGCTCACGTTTTTTTGGCCTGGCTCCACCAGAAATATTACCGCGTAAAAAAGGAATCTCACTGGCGGTAAGTAAACACCGCATTCAACCATGTGTAAACGGTAGAGGACCACAGAAGCCGTGGAAGATCACCGTTTTTTCTTTCTTCCTTTTTTCTTTAAAAAAATACAGTACGCGACTGGTCCTTCCAATTTCACGTACTGTACATTCGTCCCGTGTCGTCAGATCCTCTACTGTGCTCGTACCAGTACAAAACTACGGCACGTCGTCGTCGTAGCTGACTCCTGAGGGGACAGGACGATTGGGCCCCGCGTGCCAGTATGTGGGTCATGCTGCCTGGCCCACGTGACCAAGACATTGTTTTACTTTACCTTTCTTTACTTCACCGTTTGTACTGGCCTGAGTCAGGAATGCAAGTTACTGTATAGGAGTAATTAAGTACTACAGTGGTAATTTTGTTACTGCCCAGTGCTTAATTAACTGCGTCCGTCGTGTTGCTGGACTGCTTGACTACCTACGTACGGTGGAGGTGGTACCGCTGGTAGCCATAGCCAGTGGGCACCAGTTGTGCGTTCCTGCTTTTCCTGTTCTGGCCAGCCGTTTCCAAGAAGAGCATTTTGCACGACGACCACACTGAGTGCCACTAATAACCAGTCCTTCCTTTCTACACGTATCAATTCTGCCACAGTGGTCCTTAATTTACAGGGAATTAAGGACTTGTACTAAACGCTGGTTAACCACGCATTGCGGTTGTTTGTTGATTCTACTTACCAGTAGCGACAGGGCACTCGCGCCAAAAAGAAACTGACATTAACAGCGTCGCCGTACTAGTAACTAGGATGACTGACCAATAGAAACGGTTTTTACCACGTGATGACTTCGGTCCGTCCATCTCGAATCAGCATCATGCTTGCAAAAACATTTTAAAATCAAATCACGTCGCCGTTCGATTTGGCGCGAATGATTCCGCGCTCCTTGCTGCACGTGCCACAGTATCACGGGGCCATGCCATTAGCAGCGAGGGAGGGCGGGGGTCGATCGCTGCTGATACGTAGAACAACAGCAACCGAGCAAGATTTCTCGTGCAAGGTCGTGGTGGTACCGTACCGGTACTTTTTTAATTAAGGCAACATTCCAACCACTAGGGTCGTAAGTAATCTGTGTGGGTTAATCTTAATCCTTCGGGGGGTTTCTTTCTTTTTGGACTCACCTTGGTTTGATCAAAAGTTTTACCGTCTGTGGTGGCTCTCTGTTCTTCTGAAGGGTGCACGTGACCGCTACTGCCGGTCTTCCTGGGGAATAACAGTGCCAATTAGCTAGACACCATACAGTCCAGGGCATCTTTTTGGTACCATTTGGGCTTATTTTATCTTCTTCGTAAAAAGTTTCCGCTTAGCACCCTGTTCTTTTCGTTAATCCAAGCTGCTCCTGCTGCACATGTGTTTTTTTTTTCCCCTCCAAGCTTGTGTGTGTTTCACCAATCAAGTTAGTCCCATGCATGTTTGAAAAGCCATTCACTGAATTTTCTGATAGCATGGTGCACGTGATTTCTTCACCTACTACATACCACCGCTGGTACCAGTAGTACCTTGTCGACAAAAAGATGTTAACTGCTAAGTGCCTGGAATCATTGCAAACAAAAGCAAGTGCTGCCCCAGCACAATGGAAGGAACCCGCTTGCAATGTGCTGGTGATTGTCGCCCCTCGGCCGTTCCTTTCCTCGTGGAGTTGAGCGTAGCCATCAGGACGTTCCTTCTCTCTTGACACGCACATGTCAACTTCCTGGCTTGTGCGTTGTGCTTGTTCACGACGCGATAGAGTGGTGGAAACTATTTGACAACACGTTCCTGCCTCATCCGGGCAAAATTGACCGCCGGCACATTTCTCATTTCCTTGGGTTCCAGGCTAAAACCGGATTAAGATATGCTAGAACATGACATGCAGGGACACTTGTTTACAGGTAGAAGAGGAACATCGAAGCAAATAAACTAGTAATCACAAAGGACCCTGGCGCCAGCCGAGGGACCTCGGCCTTCGCGGTCTTGTAGGGGTGCTCCATTTGTCTCCTCAATGTTCTTATGTTTTTTTTTTGTCATGGAATCTATTTTTTGTTTGTCATATTTGCTTTAAAACGACTAAACTGATGAAGATTTCAGCCATATCTTTGCTTCTCTCTAACCGTAGTTTACAATTGTGTGATCTATAGAGTATGTCAATTGTTGAGGCCATCCACCTCCATTATTCAGTCGTTGTCTTGAAAATTAGCACATCCTTTTTTTTCCTCTGTCGTATGCAGAAAATTTTTCTAGATCCAATTTTTAGAAACGAGGCCGAGAAAACATAGAATCTATTATATGTCACTATAGTACGACATTTTTAAATGCTTTTTGGTTGTGGTCGACCTAACTCGCCGTGGATGTCGTAGCAAAACTCCAATGCTCTAGACCAAACTGTTGCCATCAACGGAAAAGCGTCTCCCTTTAGTAGGTTTTCTCGCCATGTGTGAGCCCCTGAAGACCAGCAACGGCCACGCATGTCCGCGTCGTGGCGCTCTCCTCGTTTGTTTTGCTTCGCTGCGACTGCGAATGGGAGAGCAGCACGGTACTAGGTTAGATTAACGCATGTGTTCGGGCGTTGCTGAGCTAATCACGTCGATAACACTGGCCACTGACGAGTCCGCGCACACGGACGGAGTACACCTAATTACTCGCTCCCATAAAAGCCTGGGGAGATTCGGCAATAGCGACCTGATTTGCATCGGTGTGGCCTGCGCGTCTTGGTCGGTTCCAGCCCTGTCACAACCGTATCACTGACAAGGACACCTAATTTTATTTTGTTGTTGTTAGCTGTATGGTTTTGATTTGAATCAGTTGCGCCCGAATTCTGGTCACTATACTGTTTGTTTTCTAGATGGTGCCGTTCGGTTCGGAGACACGCTGAGGTGAGACACGGGCAAGTAGTCAATGGACTGCTACAGCTACTCGGGAGTTACTAGTAGTAGCACCCGATTTTAATTGCGTCGCGCAAGGTTCATGCCGTCGTTAGTTTTGGCCTGTTTCGGCACATGCAGCCGGGTTCAGTGTCCTGACTTCAAAACTTCCCGAGACGTCAAAGCTTACCAGAATTTCCCCTTTGAAGAAAATGTTTTTGCCACTTTCTTCTACAGCATTCTATTTGTGTGTTTCCTTGTACAGTAGTTTCTGCTTTTGGTGGAGAGTTGTCAAAATCTACCTGATTTGTGTGAACAGTTTTTTTCTAGTTAATCTTCCTGATTTAGCTGGAGTACATTAGAATTAATAAGGTTCTAAAATCGCAATAATAAATAGAGAGTAAGTAGGGAGTAATAATGTCTTGATTAGAGACGGTGGAAAATTCTGGAAACGTTGCTAACATTTTACCACTGCACCCCCTCTATTTTTCTGGAATTTAACTAATGCACCCTCTCATATCCATCGGTAGGCGTACCCGAGAGAGAGAGAGAGAGAGCGGCACGCGCACACACGGACACAGTAGTAGCCCTGCACGCCCTTTTACTTTACAGTAACCCCCAAATATTCCTGCAAAAATTAATCCCACCCCGTTCTCTCTCCTCACAGCGAGAGACCAGCAAGCAGCAGCAGACGGGAGAGAGAAGCTGGAGGAGAGGAGGAGCCGGCGGTGACAGCACCCACAATGGAGGCGCAAGTGGCCGCGCCGCTCCACCACCAGAAGCCGGCGGCGCCCACCCGGGCGCGCTCCTTCGCCAAGCTGCTGCGCCGGAAGCCGGCCGCCGCGTCGCCGGAGCTGCCGGAGGCGCCGCCGCCGTCCGCGCCCGGAGGAGGAACAGCAGATGGGTTCGAGGAGCCGCGGGACGCGCCGCCCTCCATGCCGTCGCTCAGCAAGCTCAAGCTGTCGGGGAACCTCGCCGCGGCGTACTCCTTCGACGCCTTCTTCCGCAGCGCCGCGGAGAAGAAGGCAGCGGGGGGAGGTGGAGGAGGGCGGCTGCCGGCGACGGCGGAGGCGGTGGCGACGCCAGAGGCCGCGGCGGACGCCCTCCTGGCCAACCTCTTCGCGGGCGTGTCGGCGGTGAAGGCGGCGTACGCGCAGCTGCAGCTCGCGCAGTTCCCCTACGACGCGGAGGCGATCCAGTCCGCCGACGCCGCCGTGGTGGCGGAGCTCACGCGGCTCTCCGACACGAAGCGGCGGTACCTCCGCGACCCGGCCGCCGCGGCCCGGAGCGCCGCCGCGGCGGGGCACACCCCTCTCGCCGCGCACGCGGAGGAGCAGCGCCACCTCCTCAAGACGTACCAGATCACGGCGCGGAAGCTCGAGTCGGAGCTCCGCGGCAAGGACGCCGACGCCGACCGCGCGCGGGCGGCCCTCACCGCCGAGCTCAGCGCCGAGCGGGGGCTGGAGGCGCGGCTCCACCCGGGACGCACCCTCGCGTCCCTCGACGAGCTCCACCTCTCCGGGCTCAACCCGACGCACTTCCTCACCGCGCTCCGCCACGCCGTGAAGTCGATCCGCTCCTTCTCCAAGTCGATGCTCAACTCGATGCAGTCCGCGGGGTGGGATCTCTCCGCCGCGGCGGCCGCCGTCCACCCGGGCGTCCCGCTGCGAAGGTCGGGGGACACCAAGTTCGTGTTCGAGTCCTACGTGGCCATGAAAATGTTCGCGAATTTCCACCGCCGGGACTTCAACTTCAGCTTCCTCGACGAGCGGGAGTTCTACGACCGGCGGCGGTTCTTCGAGGAGTTCACGGAGCTGAAGGCGGCGCCGGCGAGCGAGTTCCTGGACGGTAGGAACGCGCGGTGGGGCGGGTTCGGGAAGTTCCTGCGCGCCAAGTACCTGTCGCTGGTGCACGCGAGGATGGAGACGGCATTCTTCGGGCGGCTGGAGCAGCGCGGGATCGTCAGCGCGGGGCCAGGGTTCCCGGAGAGCTCGTGGTTCGCCGACTTCGCGGAGATGGCGCGACGCGTGTGGCTGCTGCACTGCCTCTTCTTCGCCTTCGACGGCGGCGCGGAGGACGACGGCGCATCCATCTTCCAGGTGCGCGCGGGAACCAGGTTCTCGGAGGTGTACATGGAGAGCGTCAGCGACGGCCGCGCGGACGACGCCGTGGTGGCCGCCGACGACCGGGTCGTCGGGTTCACCGTCGTGCCGGGGTTCAGAGTCGGCCGGACACTGATCCAGTGCCGCGTCTACCTGTCCCGGCCGGGCCGGCGGCCGTGATACTGTGAACTGTGATGTGATTGGTAGTTGTTGCGCAGAGAAAAAGCACCGTCGTGTTTGCTTCCGGCGGATGATGGGGGAAGAATGCCCATTTTGGGGGCGGCCGTCGAGGTCTCCGGCCGGCAGCCGGCTGGATCGGTGGTGGTGGGAACAATGATGCAGGGTGGCTATGTATGTAAATCTATCTCAAGGGATGTAGTAGCAATGGAATCCTCGCCGTAATATAAATGCCATTTTCTGTTCCAGATGATGCGTTGCATTGCCATTCCTCTTCCTCTCTGATTCTGTGTCTTGGATGAATGGTGTTGCGCAATCTCTGCATGACATTGGTTACTACAGATGAAATTGGGTCAGTTGATCCCCAGTTCGTTGTCATGGATTGCGTTCCCTGCTTGTTGAATCTGGTGAGTGTGGCCTCAAATGGATCGATGAAGCGACGGTTTTGTTCCTGGGGAGGACCAAACAATAATGTAGGAGTATTCTTTTTGGACGCTTGCTGATACGGCTTTGGTGTGTTGGAACTTGTGATTTGCTGTTTTGCACTTGGTTGGCTCCTTTTGGTGCCTTGTGATCAAGCGCTAAAAAGTATTCTGCTTAATAGCGCATCAGCATGAGCATTTTGGTCCGCTTGTTTGATACGGGAAAGGGAGAAGGCGTGTGGCCGTGAAATTATGTTACCACGACCAGCATTCTGTTCAGTTATGCTTCCAAATGAGAGCTCCAGATCTACTTTCATGAACTCTTAATGCATTCTGCACAACGTTTAATATATGCTTAGGATCTGTCTCTTTTGTATTGTAAAAGTTCCTGGATCCTTAATGCATTTGCTACTGAACATCCCCAAGGTTCAACGAGGAACTTTTGGTCGTTGATGACTATTTTGTTGCCATGAAAAAGCAGCACCACATTATAAATTTTTCTTTCCACCATCCCGTATTTGCTTCCTCCTTTAGTCGTAGCATGTTGATTTTTGGACGTAATAATGGCCTTCGCTTTGGTTACGAAGCATTTAAAATGTGGCATGCATTTCACAACTTAAGCATAAAAATGATACAGCTAAATGGCACTAACCAGCTGCAAAGAAAAGATGAGATCGTCTTTTGAGCTAATTGCCTTTTCCTCCCCTCTTTTGTAGTGTATCCCAACTGTCTCCTTATTCTCTCCTTTTTTTTAAGCCAATCTTCTTATTCTCTCCTTGACGCGGAATCCGCAAGGACCTTTTCTTCTTCTTCTTCTTTTTTTTTTTTTTTTTGAGCAAGGCAAGGACCTTTTCTTCTGCTCCATTGAACCAATGTCAAATTGGACATCGCTGTGGGCTTGGCCCATGGGCTAGTAATTGGGCTCATATGCCGGCCTTAGGCTTGTACAGTGTTTTCGGACTGTTTCCCTCTTTGAATGCTAACGGATCGTCTTTTCAACAGCATTAGCATATTTAAGCGAGCTGACTTTGTTCAGAGATCTTTACCTGCATATCTTGAGGCATTTTCCTTACCTGTATTTACAAAAGCTGTGTTTTGTTCAGCAAACGTCGTATTATACGACTCGTATATATGTAGCAGATGCAAACGATGCAACCAACTCACTCAGCTTTAGTCGTGCCACGCTGGCAATGGGTTTACTTTGAATCAAACGGTCATAACGTTGTTTTTTGTAGAGCAGTCATAACGTTGTTAGCTAAGGGGGTATTCGTTTCCAAGTGCTAATAGGCTAAAGCTAAACTTTAGGCTAAAATTTATACTAAAGTTTAGCACATGAGAAAAAAAGGTGCTAAAGGGGGGTAGGGGGGGGCTAAACTTTAGCACCCCAAGAGGTATTAAACTTTAGTCCAAATTTTAGGTGTTAAAATTTAGTATTAAAGGAAACAAACACCTCCAAACGCCTGAATTGATACTTAGTGTTACCCTGCAATCTGCAAGCCCAGATTCTTTGTGCCAACCTGAAACCCCAATCCTAGCAAACCACGTGTTTGGTCGACCGGCCACAACAACCGACGACAGGACGACAAGAAGTGCCAGCATGTCACATGGCAATGCAAAGCAAAAGGTCAAGTATGCTTGTTCCACACACGTCTTCTTCCGGTCGCGGGCCTTCTAAAATTAACATCTGACTGAGAACACAGCACGGACACAAAGAGGGAAAATCAGTATAGTGTACTAGGTGTGTATGGGCTTGATTGATCATGTGTCTTCTCTTCAATTTTTTTGCAACAAACTATTTTTTTTTCTTAATTTCAGAATTTTTCATAAAGAAGAGCTTTAAAACAGAGTATTATGCCTACAATGTATGGCTGTTTAGTAGGGATTATGCTTACGTAAAAAAAAAAAGCTTTTGACTTCATATTATCTATCAAAACAACTTATCTAGTTTATTTTTTTTACTATATAGCTTACACATCGAATTGTTTGAGCTTCTCCAAACGGCTTATCTAGAGAGAGATCTTCAAAAAGCTACTACTATTTTTGTTTTTGGCAAAATAGTTTATTGCTTATGGTCATAAATTGTGTTGTTTTCAATCCGTTTGGCAGATCTTATGTCATAAACTATACAAAATATACCCTTAGTAATCATACCTCTGTTGTTGTTTTTTTATAAAAATCTTAGCAAAAAGGACCAAAACTTTACATATTGTATTTTTTTAGATGAAAAACATCGTCTAAACAGCTAGGAGCTGAAAGAACATGGTCCACAACCATCTCACGCAGGAGTATGGTTTCTTGTCAGGCTACCAAAGATCCTCTTCATGTATGATGTCTATGTAGTTTAGACGTTCCTCAGTGCCAAGCTTTTGCTAGTGTTAAACATGACGGACAACTTGTAGTGTTAAGCGACTACATTGAATTAGCGTAATTGGTCAATCCTATGTGACTTTTATCATGATGAAACACATCTTGATAACTGTCAATTTCACTTTGATAAATTTTTTTGCAACATAGAGACCATTGATCCTTTTGGAAGACAACTCTGCATCTTCCGTCTGAATTCTATTCGTTTATAGGAAAAGTTTGTAATAAACAAAGCTATAAGTTTGTTGTGAATTCACAAGAAAAGGAAATCACAATATTTTTCAACATATTAACACTATTGGTTCACAAATTTTAGAGAAAATTAAGGGCATTTGCCCCCTACCAGGACTATCTTGAGGGCATGTTTGTTTCCTGAGCAAATTAATTAATCTAGATTATAGTGTTAAATTATTTAAGTTAGATTATTTAATCTGAATTATTTAAGTTGAATTAATTAATCTGGATTATTTAAGCTAGATCAAGTTATTTTTTATGTAAAAAGACCAACTTAGTATGAGTAGTGAGTCTTTCTCCAAAATAAGCACATCTATAGTAGATTATTGGATTGCAATAATCTATCCTCTAGATTAATTAATTCGGTCTAATAATTTATCCTGTTTATTTACCTATTGGATTAATTAAGCTAGATTAATTAATCTGAATGGATCATAGCTGAAACAAACAGGGCCTGAGTTAGATTTTGCATTGTCTTCAAATTTCTTTCTTTGATGGATAGGATTAATGGAGATGGACGTGTGCCAAATTGTTGAGAACAGAACAAATGATATTACCACGTGCGCACGACCGCTTTAACCTATATATGATGATTTTAGTTCAGAAATTTTAAAATTCAGATTTTGATATGTGCTTCATTGAAAAAAAAGTCGAGAATGTGCTTCATTGAAAAAAAAAATCTAGAATGTGCAATTGAGCAAAATCAAGACACAGACGCCCTAATAATAATAACTACTATATCCTCTGACACCCATCAACCGTCCATGCTGCCATGCGATGCATCCCCTACCACCCTAACAACGCATGCGACGTCTATACAAACTTGCCACGAGATAGAGATGCGTTGCACTCCAAACTTTTTATTATCAACAATTTCAAATGCACAAATCAAACAACAAGGACATACTATATAACTTCAGCAAATCGATCATTCAGACAAACTGCCGCGCACGCCGCCATGCCTCCTCATCCTGCTGCTTCGTTGCCAATCGTCCAGATTCTCTTGACGATGATCATCTCGGTTGGGCTTCTCCTACTCGTGCTTGCGGCGGCGTCGACGACGTCCGATGCAAGGGTGGCGTGGAGCGGTCACCGCCGGCCTGCCGTCTCTGTGGCGTACGCTTCTACGACGTCCACGCCCTGGGCCGGCCGCCGCTCGAGAGCTCGACCGTCGCCGCAGGAGATGCTGGCGCACGTCAACGGCAACGGTGAAGGTCGGTGGACGCTGACGGATCGCGCGATTGCCAGGCCGCGGCGACCGGTGCCGCCGTCCGGCCCGAGCCACGGGGGACACATGTAGCTGCGACTACGAGCGCCAGCAATCAGGAAGAAATCCATATGCATGATCAAAGGTCATGAACTCCCAACATTTAACGGTTCTGTATCTAATCATCACGAGTATATATATCGCAAGTTTTGTATGTATGTACAGACTTTAAGTTTACTTTACTTAATAGGTCTATCTATACGCATCATGTAACACGTACTGTACTTAACAGATCTCTACTATTCCTGTATGTATTTTATACGCATCATGTAACACGTATTGTACATTACGAAATTATTATCGCGACCAACTTACATCGGCCTTGTGTTTCTTCTTTCGGTCTATATGAACTAGCAAGGTTCATCGCAAAAAGAAAAGACAGTAGGAACTAGCAAGGAAACTCCTCCGATGTACTCACGTACAACTGTGAAAAATTCCTTGTGGAATTGAGGACGGATCATCCAGGAATTGTCAAAAAAAAAAAAAAAAATGTTGCAATCTAGCCACACAAAGCCCAAAACTGGTACGAGCAACCTGGGGTCAGCCCAATCAAACGTCATCAACAATCTGTACACAAGGCCAGCCCACCCGACAACCCCCACGCCTCTCACGTGTGGGAACAAAAAGTTCAAAAATATCTGCCGAAAAAAGGCTAAAATATCAAAAAAAAAAAAGAAAGAAAGAAGAAATGACAGTGAATTGTCTGTACATGTTGATGTCGCTTCCAAAAGAAAAGTTGTCCATGCATGTATTTCAAAAATGTTTGCATGTATGTCTAGTGGCTTCAAGTACATTTCCATTTGTCACCAACAAGGATCGATCGGTCATCGGTGCAATACAATTTCTCTCGATACTTGAGTGTCATGCCATCTTTCAGGAACAGTAAGCCAACAATGTTTCCAGTGACTTCATAGTTAACTTAGGCGTGACAAGGAATGTTTACTTCAATAATATAATGTTTGTAATTTTGTTTCACAAAGAAAGGCATAAGTAAAATTTGCACGGACTAAATATTGTTTTAAGCGGCCAGAAATAATATAAGAAAATAAGAAAGAAATACCATGGAACAAAATTCGTTTAGAACGGTCAGAAATGACAGCAAGCATCATCCTCTCTAAAATAGAACTATGCATGGCTGATCTTTTCCCCTCTAATAAATATAATAAAAAAGTGATAAATAAATGGCTTATTCTGAGCACGTTTTACGGTGCACATATTTTAAGTATTTTTATAAACCTAAAATGTGTTTTGGCTAGCTTTTGTGCTTTTCGTTGACTGTCGCTCGAGCAGCGCACCATGACCAAGAAAGCTACCGCTGCTATCGCCTAAGATTTGCACACACCACGCACTCCACACAACCTGCGTGCATTTTGGTCGATCTGCATCAATTGCTAGCCAGTCAACACTGGTCGATGCATGACCTGTGTTCTTCTTCAAGTGCTGCCGTTTGGAACGCATCCTGCCAAACAGAAAATGGTGCTGAGTTGAAGCTTGGAATTTCTAGAGAAAGCTGAGGCACTTTAGAGAGTTGAAACTGGTTGCTGCAAACTCACGAAAGGTGCTTTTGTTTCGTGCGCTAGAGCTTCCCTTTTTTATTCCCTTTTTTCTTTTGAAGATAGCAACTGCATATTGATAGCAAAAAAGGGGGACACGATGGAGAAAAGTGAAGCATGTAAAATATCTGCTGGAATTTCGCTGCAGTACACAGCTGTTGTATGAGTTTCCACTTTTCCCATACAAACACTCGCGCGGAAAAAGAAAATGAAAAGAAAAAGAGCTATCACGGTGTTCCTTGCCAACCAAAAAAATAAAATAAAATCTGTCACGGTGACCTGAAAGTGCAAAAGACCATTAGAGAGAATACGTACAAAACGCACTTTATATAGTAAATACTCTTTAATAAAGCAGTGTCCAAACTGGATGGCTCAAACCGCCACGACTGATCATGTCAACTGGACGACATGGACACATATATCTCCTCTTAGATCCGGCACGTCTACAAAGAAGTCATTACTAGTGCTACGTTCTTGCCATGTTTATCCATTCCGGACTGTGAATAGAAAGTTTGAGGTGCGACGTTTCTACTTGTCGTGCACAACTGACTTTTCACTTTTAACCATTTCAAGCGACGTGTCTTGTATATTGGTTTAACAGACAAACGTTGATGTTGCCACATCCCAGTGTAGTTGGTGATGTCCGAATTGTTCATGTCATGTTATTTTTGGGGAGGTAGACAAAATAATAGGATAAGATTTCCAGGCATAAAGCTAGTTGACCAAGTGTATCCTTTGCACTCACAAACAGGGAACTCTAGTATCATTAATAATTTATTTATATCTATAGGCATCATCCGTAAGATTGCGACAGTTTCATATAACATTTGCATGTAACTACTGAAGTGTCAATAAATTATACCCATCCTGACCAAATTATGTTACATATCAGTACAGTTTGTCAAAAGCTAACCGATGAACTCATTGTTTAACCCCGGCCGGTTTATTTGAAAACAATCAAATTCATCGTCAAACCTCATTCATATACTCCAAGTGGATCCTTATTAATCGTGTTGTTTTAGCCTTGGTTTGCGGCACTTGTCAAATACTAACAAATACTAGTACTGTACTACTAGTAGTATGCAGCACAGCAAAGATGCATCACGTTGCAACAACTGCATCTGAATGGAATCGGTAGAGATGTGTATCGAGAGCAGTGCACGCAATGGAGTGGAGTCGATGCAAGTCAAGCAACCGAAACCGAATCAGATTGTTTTGGCGCCACATGGAAATTTCAACGCAGGCGTCCAATCGTTCGACCAGGTTGTTCTGCTCCACAGAAAACGGAACGGGCCATAGGGGAAAGGACAAATTAAATTGGACGCATCTGCACTCCATGTATCTGTCGAGCAGAGATCAACACTGTGGCAATTTCTGTTAAAATTAACGCAAGGAATCAATCATACATTATTATCCATTCGTAGAATTCGATCTCGTTTCAGTACTACTCAACATGCTATAGTAAACGTAGTCAGAAAAAAAAAATATTAAACTCGGCCGGCAGGGCTTACAAATTCGTTCATACTCATATGGTTAGTATAGTACGTGGAAAATCAAATGAAAATGGCAAAGCATCATCTCTGCAGCTAGTGTCCAACGCCGGGGCTGGGCACCGACCCGAGCATCCTGGCGCGCCCAGCTCCAGCAATGGTGGTCGCCGGCCGAGGCGGCGGTGGAGGCAGCAACGTTGGCGCGTCTTGTTGCAAGGCCGCCGCAGATGTGGAGCTGCTCGTCCTGGTGTGCAGCAGCGGCTGATCGTCAGTTGGCATCGTCCTGGCTTCCAGTTGCAGAAGAAGATGCGACGCCACGAGGAGCACGACGAAGAAGGCCACAGCTTTGTTCTGTACCTGGAGAGGAGCCATGGCGATGATCCTAATCCTAGCTAGCTACTTGTTGTCTTGGAATGTTGGCACAGCTTGAAGAAGCTCTTCTTGCTGTGTGCTATGTGTGATTGTCTTGGTTTTTTCAGGGAGAATGCGAGCATCGTGTGGTGGTATTTATAGGCTTCAATCAGAGGGAAAGGGAAGTCGCCTGAGGACGAGCTAATTTATGTGCAGCAGAGGTGGCTGGAGGCAGCAGACAAGGGAGGGGCCGTGACTCCGTGAGGGCTGTTTCACTTCATTGCCGTGGTCAAATTGCTTCGCCAGGTCGCTGTCACAGAGGAATTTACACAAAGGAAGAGCGCTGAAAATTTTTATGTATGCATTCATTCACATCGTCCTCTGCCTCGGTTAACTGATCCCTCACCACTTAAATCACGCTGTCAAGCTCCGCTCCCGTGCAAGTGGCCGTCCTCTCTTCGTCGTTCTGATCATCAAATTGGCAAAAAGCTTGATGGCGCCGCGACCGTGCGCCCCGTGGAAGAAGGACAGCGCGAGTCAAAGCACAACACGTCCCCATGCATGCATGTTGATCGAAGCTGTCTGTGCAGCTAGCCGCCGGCATCCGACGATCGAGGTCGAATTTCTATCCAATTTCGAAGCTTCCGAGCTAGTACTACTAACCAACGGTAGCAGCAGCAGACGAGAAGGCGAAATCGTGCAGCTCAGGTCAGGTCGAATTTCTATCCACGCACACGCAGGGCACACGGCGGATGAAGACGGGATATGCGAGAGCCCTTTGTGCAAGTTGCAGCAACTGGCGCTTTCAGGATCCAACTCCTCCTTCCGACGCGACGACTGCCAGTGCCAGTACCAGGCCGGCAATAAGAATAATTTGTCGACAGAGTTTTAGCCGACTTCAAATTTTAATTTGCTGTCGGTTAATTGGTTGCACGATGGAATTAGTATCTCTCTCTCTCTCTCTCTCTCTCTCTCTCTCTCTCTCTCTCTCTCTCTCTCTCTGGCTGCAGAAGAAACCAAACCAAGCCAACTATCCTTGCCTTCCATGGATGCCGTGACTTGTTAATTGTTTGTTTCAATCAAAGCTAATAAGATCTCAAATTGGAGGAGGAGGCAAACCGCCTGGTTTACCGTGTTCTCCTGGGTTTGCGTTTCCTAGTACATATAGATGGCACATGACTATGTATTGACCTACTTGTCTACCTGACTCGAAACTTTACATTTGTAAGTACGGCATGAAACATAACAGCTCGTATTACGGGGGAAAAAAGTAGTAGTATTCATCGCAGTCCGCAATGCCCAGAAACCAGTACGTGGCATCGAACTGATCGACGGCTATAGTACAAGCAAAAAATAGTTTCCGTTCAGAGTTTCAGACAACCACTGTTTGAAGGTAAACCCTCCTCGTTGTCTTACGTTGTTCTCGTCCTCTTCGAGCAAATAATCTAGTACACTAGCTGCTTATGAACCCTGAAGCTCTCTAGAGTGTTACGGTGAACTTGTCTTCCTCAAACACGGCTGCTCAAGCAAAGAAAAACAGTTTGGAATGAGCTGTATCTTGCTTAAGCACCTGGGGCTTGCATTCCGTTGTCTGAAGTGCTGGATCAGGGGAAAGGGTGTCTCTTCCTTCCAAGGCAAGCCTTTCGTTCCGTATCGTATTCGGGAAAGACGCCTGAACAGAGGACTGCGTTGGGCAGCTCGTGCGCTTGCATTAGCTTGGATGCTTGATCCTCTGCAACAACATGCACGCTCGAAATCAAATCTGTCAGCCTACTCTAGTACTCCTGGAAGAAATGTTCTGATAATGCACGGTTCCATGAAAAAGACTTTTTCGCGACAAGTTCTCATCACGTGAAAGAATATTTTGAAAAGATCACTGTTGTCGTTCAGTAAATACTGGAGTAGTATCCCGGGCAGAAAAGTTTCGTTTTGGAATGTTCCGAGCAGTAGCGATCGGATTGGAGCAGTCGGCGTTGAACGTTCAGCAGACGGCAGTGCTATTGAGACGTGCGATGTGATCCTCGCAGATGCAGTAGTTAGCAGCCAGCGCAGGGCACTGTCCATGGCCACCAGCCGCGTCTGCTAATTCCAACTTCCAAGCAGATAACGAACAGGTCGGCTTCCTCTTCCTTGTGAGCATTCTCTATCAGCATAATCCATGGACTTGGCGTGGACTCAAACAAGAAGCAGGTGGTGAATTGATGCCGGCTGCTAACTGAACCCCAAGTGGGCACACTGCACAACACTAATCAGTGATCTGTGTAAACCTGTAAAATTCGCTTGTAGTATTCCTTAGGGTCTGTTAAAAATGTTAGTGCCCTGGTTGATTGGTTTAACAATCCATCTGGACTTTACACTAGCAGTCTCGAGTAATGGGCAGTGTTATTATAGTTCCTGCACTAGATAGCTTGGAATGTGGAATCTCATCTTTCAAGCACAAAGAGGCGGTTGAATTTTAAGTAAATGTCCTATTGTTCCACTCAAAACGTTTTAAGATCCCTTCGAAAACTTTTTAGATGTCGATCCGCCTTCAAATTCTGGCCTGCAGGAGCCGGAATTGTTATCAGAAATTTTGGTTCAATCCCTTTGACTATTAAAACAAGAAATTTGGACTATTCAAGTTAGTCCAATCTACACCATCAAACATCTGAATCAGACGGTCAAGAATGATCTCTTCCCCATCTCAGGGACCCCTAACTAAAACCCATGGCGCTCTCCGCCGCTCGCCGCCTCTCCTGCTCCTCTTCCGCCGCCGGCGCGCGGGCGCAAAAACTCTCATCGGCCTTCGCGCCGGGCCAGAAACCGAAGCATCGACCGTCGCCGCCAGATTCCGGGAATAAGCCGCCGGCGCCAAAGCTCTCGTCCCTCTTCGCGCGCCGCTTGAAACCGAAACCTAGACCGCCGCCGCCAGATTCCGGGAATGAGCCGACACCACGGAAGCCGAGGCCTAAGCTGAGGCAGCTGTGGGAGGAGGAGGCGGCGGCGTTGCTCCGGCGGCTTCACGAGGGGCGGTACCTGCCGGGGCCTGACTTGTCGTCGGTGCCGTATGTCTGCTCCCCAGACGTCGTCAAGGCGGCCGCCGAGCGCTTTGGGAACGACCACCAGGTGGTTGCTAAGTGAGTGCTTTTCCCTCTCGTGTTGCTTCTATGATTGTTGTGCGATGCTACCTTTGCACAATTCTGTTAGATCAGATATGCGAGTGTTATGAAACTTAATTTGTTGAGTTCAGGGAGACGTTATCTGTTGACATTGGAAATGGGTAGTTAATTTGGCCAGCAATGCTGAAAATGTTCATACCTAGCTTGATTCCATGGACTTGGGGACTTTTTTGTGCTAAACATTGGTACTGGGGATGAGATAGGTTTCCATACGGATTGCTTTACCCTTATCTCCTGGAGCTTTGAAGCGGGTCAGTCACAAATGGCCATATGCTATACTTGGGAAACACCACTGATAGTAGTTGATTATTATAGCAACCATTTAGATTACTCAGATTATGTGTTGTGTCTGGTACAATGGAAAATTTACGAATATGTGAAGCCCTTCTGTAATGTTACAAATTTGCATGCTATGCTAGATGAGCACTCCTATTTTGCATGATTGTGGAAACTCTGCAATGTTGTATAATTAGGATGTCTTGCACAGTTAGATTTGGCGGATCAATGCTGGTAAGTGTGCATGAAAAATGTATTTGTTGTGTCTAGGTAAAATTTGTTGAAATGAGTGTGGATTCCCTCAGCTTAGGGACTTATGATTGTTGTGCGATGCTACCTTTGCACAATTCTGTTAGATCAGATATGCGAGAGTTATGAAACTTAATTTGTTGAGTTCAGGGAGACGTTATCTGTTGACGTAGGAAATGTGTAGTTAATTTGGCCAGCAATGCTGAAAATGTTCATAGCTCGCTTGATTCCATCGACTTGGAGACCTTTTTTCTTGCTACGCAGTGGTACTGGGGATGAGATAGGTTTCCATACGGATTGCTTTACTTTTTCTACCGGGGCTTTGAAGTGGATCAGTCACAAATGGCTATATGCTACTTGGGAAACACGATTGATAGTAGTTGATTTTTATAGCAAGCAGTTAGATTACTCTCAGATTGCATGCTGTGACTGGTACAGTGGCAAATTTACAAATGTGTGAAGCCCATCTGCAATGTTATAATTTGCAAGCTATGGTGAAGGAGAACACTCCTATTTTTGCATGATGGTGCAAATTCTGCAATGTTGAATATTTAAGAAGTCTTGCACAATTTGATTCAGCAGATCGATGCTGGTAAGTGTGCATGAAAATATGATTTGTTGTGTCCAGGTAAAATTTGTTGAAATGAGCATGGATTCCATCAGCTTAGGGACTTATGAAAGTGCCTGTTCCTTCCATTGTTCTAAACATTGAATCTGCTAAATACTAGTTTCATGCATTGGTGCTGGGCATCAGATGGGATTTTACTTATTACACTACATTTTCATGCTGAAAATGCATTTACTTGTTTGTTCTGGAATGTCTGTAAGTTCGTTAGTTGTAGCTGGTGACCTATAACATCGGAGGATCAGAGAAACTGGGCTAATTGGAAGACATTCAATGACTGAAATGATAAAAAATATATGCCATTTTAATTTTCATCTTACCTGCTTGAAAGTGGGTCCCCTTGCACTTGAGCATATCATTCTGGTATTTGTCATGGGTCGATTTTTTTTAAAGGCATTGTTCTAGACCTTAAATCTGCTAAATACTACTTTTATGCATTGGTGCTAGGCATGAGATGGGAGTTAACTTATTACACTACATTTTAGTGATGAACATACATTTACTTGTTTGTTCTGGAATGTTTGTAAGTTCGTTTGTTGTAGTTGGTGACCTATGACATGGGAGGATCTGAGCAACTGGGCTAATTGGAAGACATTCATTGACTGAATCGATAGAAATTATATGTCATTTAAATTTACGTCTTACCTGCTTGAAAGTGGGTCCCTTGCGCTTGAGCATATCATTCTGGTATCTGTCATGGGTCGATTACTTAGCAAACTATCTGCAGTGCATTGATATTATTCAGATTTGTCTCATTGAATTTTATTTGTTTTGCCTGCTGCAATGTCATGATTGATTATGCGTCTGGCAAAATGCATCTGCCTATCAAAATTCTCCCGTACTACTGTCTAAATCTTTACATTAACAAGTCACTCAATGTATATGCTGTTAAGCATTTTGCGCCTCTGCCAGATGGCTTTCAGGTAGTGATTTGAAGAAGGTTGCCTTGTTTGGCTGCCCATCGGTTGAACGAAGAACTGTTTTTGCATCAAAAAGATTACGAGCCTTCTTCAACATCCAGGAAGATAAAGTGAGTTTGTAGTTCACTTTCCATGTCTGTTTCTCCTAAAACATCCTCAAGGCTAACTTTAAGTTCTACTCTTTCAGGTTTGCAGCTCTTGTAAACTGAGAAGTTCATGCAAGTTTGTTAACCAGGAAGTGCCCAGGCATAACAAAGTGATTCTGTCAGATACAATGAGGATTGTTACTTTGTTTGTACTGGATGCATGCCCTGTGGAGCTTCAGGTTACTGATGAATTAAAAGCTAGTGTTCGCAAGCTGCTAAAGGACACCCTAAATCTCAGCAGTTAGTTGGTGAGCATCTAGAGTAGAGTAGAACTTGGACAGTTTTTCTGGTGCTTGTACTAGAGTAGGAGCGCTGTCTGCATTTATTTGGAGCAAATAGCTAATTACCATGTTGACCACTGAAGGTTAGACCATTATAGTTCTGAACTCAATGATTTTTGGTTGTGATCATAATTCTAGAAAGAATTGATTGTGTGATTTCAGAGGCATAGCATCATAGCTCTTTTTTATTCAGTCAGTCTTCACTTGGTATACTTTTATGAATTCTTGTTCCATCAATCAAAGATATAGTAATACTTACCACTAAACATTCCATTTTTCTTTGTCTTGGCAGTTGTTTGAACGTGAAAAATCTGATGCCAATCCTTCCACCTCAAGGAGTTCTGTGTAGTGAAGATAAAGCTAACATGCAGCATTTTGGGATAAGCATTAGGACTCGTGTTTGATTGGCATCTTGATAATCTTACTGTACCTGCGTAGGTGCGCCTCGTGATGCATAGGAACTTGACTGGCTGCTGACAGTGACTACAAGATACCGCTGAAACAAATTGTTGACATTCCCTTCAGTTCTGCTCATTAGTCAAGTTCCTTGTCTCTGAAGCATCTTATGTTTGACGAATATTTCTGAAGATGGGTTATTCTTCTTTGATACAAGGTTACTTGCTTTTGGAAGCCATTGCACAGATGATAGCGCCTCAGACCCTGCATATACTAGAAGAATAGAAGGATATTGTTTCCTAAGGTCCTTCCATAAAAGAACATAAAGTATTTGCTATGGAAATATTACATTATTGTTTCGTGTTTTTACTGATAATTGCTGCAGAACTCGAACTGATTCATTGTCCCGCAGAGTGAGCAACCAGTTACTCTCGATGATAATGCATATGCGTGTTGCGCCTAACGAATTCATCAGGATTCTTCAAATGTTGTAATAATACTTTTTAGAGTTTTAAGAGTTCTTTTCACAAGTCCAAGGAAGATAAGGATCAGTGGCTCCCTCCAGCACCAGCAGGCCGACATCAGTCTGACCTGCACGTGACGTTGTTTACCTACCTGTAGCTCATTTAGATTGGACAAGCGTAGATTGCCTAATCATAACAATCACGGACAACTTTGAAATCCCACCTTTAAACTAGTAGTACTACCAGTGCTCTTTAACCATCTTGTTTGTTACTACTAGTCCTTCGACGTTATTTTTCTCGTATACTAAAGAAAAAGAGGTAACGTCCCTGTATGTCGTCTTTAGCCGGCGCTGCGTCTGCCTGAACATTTTTATTTATCTGAAGAATTGACATTGGCGCAATGGAGCTCCCCTGCAGCTCCAATTGGCACGGATCCTCTTATCCAGGTCCCAACCTGCGCGTGCTGGTAGCAACTCGTGAGTGGGGAACACTGGAAAGGCGTACGCCCTTTTCAGGCTAATGCACCGTCACTCTCTTTACCTTTTTCTCGTGGTCACAACCGGTCGTCTCCGCATGGGTGCCTTTCACACTGTATTTTTCAGTGGCTGTTTTTTTACACCGTATTTTACAGACATCACATTGGTTGTGGTGCGTGTCACGGAACATTTGTGACTGCCACTGTGGAGCATTTAAACTTTAACACCAGGTGTCACTATTGTTTGTTTTGCAAGGACGTGTGCAGCACGAGCACAGCTCGGTTTCAGACACTGGTCTGCGTTCTCGATGGGCACGCGCCCTCAGATCCGTTTCAGACTCGGCTGTGCCTCTGTGCTCCCGGATCCGGCTCACGCTGCTGCTTACAGTACGAACACAGTTGTGTGTGGAGCGTGGACAAGTCACGCACTCTCCTGTCCCGTCACGCCCTCCCGTTTCCGCGTCAGGAAGGAAAGCCGGGGCTTCAACGGTGTTCCTTTCCCTCTTTTTCTGCTTGCCGGTTTTCCTCCGGACTGACCTCACCTCACCACCCCATTGCCGAGTCTCGTCTCGTGCTCGTGCCTTGATTTCTTGCGTTGAAACTTGCTGCTGCCTTTGGTTTCTTTCCAAAATTCCAAGTGAGTGAGTGACCGCTTTCCTTCGCTTTCACTCGTGCTCCTGCATCCCTCCTCCGGGTTTCGCTGCTCGTTCACGTCCTCCCTTTTCGCAAGCTTCCGGCCGTTTTTCCTGGCGCGTCGGTGCGTGGCCACACCGGATCCCGCTGTTGTTGGCTCGAGGGCATCTCGGCCTGCGTGACGTGACCCGCGGCGCGTGACACGGATACGTGATCACGTGATCACGTGGCGGCATGTTGCTGTTGCTAGTGCTGCCGCTGCTCCGTGCGGCGGATCGCTCACGTGCGCGGCCTCACCCGCCACCACCAGTAGTGGCGTCGCCCCGCCGTGCCCTGACGACACCACGACGACCACCGCAACCGGCGCAACAGCGCAATGACACGGGGCACGTGTCGACTCTTCGATCGCGTCTCCGTCCAACCCTTTCGCGTCCGCTGTTCGGGCGCCCGCAGCCGCCGCTCCGCCCGCGCACGCCGAGGCGGCACTAAAATAAAATAGGACGCTGCTGCTGTATTGATAAGAGAAAAAAAAAAAACAAATGAAAGGCGTGATCCCTAAAGCAAGCGGTGGGCCCGCTCACGTGTCCCGCCCCCCTCTCGCTTCACGCGGGCCCCGCGCCCCCACGAGGCCGCGGACGGACAGGCAGCAGCCCGCTCGTACCAGTACACCGCCAGGTGGGCCCCGGAGCCCACTGGCGCCCCACGTGCAGCGCCGCTCGACGTGGACCGAGGGCGCCGTTGCTCAGTGGTCCCCTCACCACCCCGCGCCCAGCCGGAACACGCTTCGTGGGCTGTCCGGACCCGCCGTTTTCCCTGTTCTGCCCCTCCTCCGATCCTCCTCGCGCGAATTGCTCCTGACTTAGACTACTGAGTAGTGGCACTCGCGTAGATCGGCGCAAATCGAGGGGCAGTTCCGTCCGCGCCTCAGCTTTTCAAGGCTCTTCTCATACACACGCACGCCACTGCTCCCCTCACCCACCCACCCCGTCGCGCCTGTGCTTGCTTGTTGCTGCCTTCCGTGCGATCTCCTCCCTCCCTCTCTCCCCACTCGCGCTCGCCTCACGCTTCTCTCCCTTTCTCCACCCACAAACAAACCATCAGGTCTCCTTCGTCCGGCATGGAGAACGGAGGAGGCGCGTTCGTGCCGGGAGGAGGAGGAGGAGGAGGAGCAGGCGGCGGCGGCGGGGGAGGGCGGATGCCGACGTGGAGGGAGCGGGAGAACAACAAGCGCCGGGAGCGCCGCCGCCGCGCGATCGCCGCCAAGATCTTCGCCGGCCTCCGCGCGCACGGCGGGTACAAGCTGCCCAAGCACTGCGACAACAACGAGGTGCTCAAGGCGCTCTGCAACGAGGCCGGGTGGGTCGTCGAGCCCGACGGCACCACCTACCGCAAGGTACCCACCAGATCTCCCCTTCCTCCGCCCTCCCACCACCCGATTCGCTCGCTGTTCCGTCGATTTACCTGCGCCGCGGGTTGTGCGATTGCTGCTGCGCGGTGTGAACTCGGTACTGCCTTTGCTAGCGGCTGTTTTTTTTTTCCTGATCCAGTTTAGGAGTAGTTTTTTTTTTTTTTTGTGGGTGGGTGGGCATTGCACGTGGCCATGAGCAGAAGGTGGGAGATGCCAGTCTGGATGGAACCGCGCACGGGTGGTGTGGTGGGTGCGCTGTTGACCACCTTCGCGTTCGTGGAATCCCCTTCAACACGTCGCCGCAAAATTTGCCAGACTGTTGTGCTCGATTCTCTCCGGTTCGGCTTGGCTTTGACGGGTCATGGCTCGCACAGTAGGAGGCAAACAGTTCGTGGACGAATTGAGCGTCCAATTGTGCTAGTGCTCCCGCAGCCCACATCCCTTGGTGGTGTGTCATGTACTCGTGTTTATTTCATTGGATCAGTAGCAGTTGCAACCACCTACGCTTAATTTTGTTACTGATAGTCTAGATTGTTGTTGGTTCGGGTTACTCGATCATTCCTGTTCAGCCTTCACAATAATCGTGTACAAGAACATGCTGTAGCACACACCATTTGCCATTACTTGCTGATAGATATGTCCAATAGGATGTGACTAAGTGGTTAGAGAACTCAAGGAGTGACTAAGTGTTTCAGGATTACATACCCTGTCTTAATTTTGTTACCATCGCTTGATCATTCGTTTGCCTTAATCGAACATTGCTGTTCAGCCTGCATGATAATCAACAAGCTGTAGCCTGTAGGCTGTAGCACACGCCATTACTTTAAACTTGCTCAGATTTAGGCCCAGTAGGATGCAAAGTACTCCCAACTGTAAACAACCCAAAGAGTGACTGGAATGCCACTAAATTAGCATTGCTTCTTCCCAGGCATTCATTTTTTCTAGTAATCATCTCATGCACGTGTGATGTGTCAATCAAAATTGTTGTATTGTGGGCCTTGCATGAGCTGTTGCATATAACTACTCTTCATTGAACTATTCTAGTTACTACTCGCAATATGGTACTATTTGCTTAGTGGAATTCGCGAGTTTGCTGTTTAGAATGTGGTGACTTGCAGTTACTATGTTTTTTTAGCTTACCAATTCATGTGTCACTGCTAGTACTGAGAGACCACTTTGCTGACTATTTTTACTAATTTCCAGCAAAAAATAAGCACGTTTCTTTCAGCCATTTGTAGAAAAGCATGAATGGTTGTTGTGACATCTGAACTGACAATGGCTTCATTTTTGTTTCCTCACAGGGTAGCAAGCCCCCGGAACGCATGGATGGAATTGGGTGCTCGGTTTCGCCAAGCCCATGCTCCTCTTACCAAATAAGTCCACGGGCATCATACAATGCAAGCCCTACTTCCTCCTCATTCCCCAGTGGTGCATCTTCCCCCTTCCTCCCTCCTACAGATATAGCCAATGGCATTGACGGCAATCCTATTCTTCCATGGCTCAAAACATTCTCCAATGGTACTGCATCCAAGAAACATCCATTGCTCCCACCACTGTTGATCCATGGTGGTTCCATCAGTGCACCAGTAACTCCTCCTTTGAGTTCTCCAACTGCTCGAACTCCACGCATGAAGACTGATTGGGATGAATCAGCTGTTCAGCCTCCATGGCATGGCACACACAGTCCATCCATAGTAAACTCTACCCCACCCAGTCCCGGACGCTCAGCGGTTCCTGATCCAGCATGGCTTGCTGGTATCCAAATTGCGTCAACAAGTCCGTCATCACCGACATTTAGTCTTGTCTCCACTAACCCATTCAGTGTTTTCAAAGAAGCCATTCCAGTGGGCAACTCATCGAGGATGTGCACACCAGGGCAAAGCGGCACATGCTCCCCTGCTATCCCGGGAATGCCTGGGCATCCAGATGTTCATATGATGGAGATGGATGCTGTGTCTGAGGACTTTGCATTCGGAAGCAGTACTAATGGTGCTCAGCAAGCTGCTGGACTGGTGAGGGCATGGGAAGGTGAGATGATACATGAGGACTCTGGATCAGATGACCTAGATGTTACACTTAAGCTCTAGAGCAAGAGTTGGTGCTTAACATCACTAACTTGATGAATTGTTTTCTAGTGTATTTTTCTTCTTGTTCATTAGTTTATGATGGAGACCAATTGTGTGGTTCCTTCAGATAGCTTCACTTGTTTGTGATGATAATTGTGTTGTTATTATGCAAGGGGGGAAGGCTTAGAGTTCAAGGGCTTGATTTGGGCAAAATCAGCTCAAATGTTTCCTGGAGAGCCCAGCTGATGATCTTAGTTGGCTGTAGCGTAAGCTCCCTGTGTTGTTGTGTCAATTGTAAATTAATGTGAGGAATCATTCGGAAATTTGTGAAGCTTTTAGCTCAGTGAGGCATTGTGATCTTGCCATATCAACACCTCCATGAGATTCATCATGTATGTGCGGATTCAGGTTCAGCACGCTTCTTGTTCATGAGTTGTGCATGAAGCTGAACTCAGATGGTGACAGACGTTGTGCCGGTGTCAACTGTCATCACGAGGCGCCTTCAGGATCAACGCGGTGCTTCATGGCTCCTCGACGTGGTCCGGAAAATACGCCGGACCTCGCTATCGGATGTCGACCGGGCGGTGACGGCTGACGAGCCGCTGTCTGACCATTCCAACATTTACCCGTTCGTGCGCCTGCATCCCGGTCGTTTTCACTCTCAAAGTATCGACTGATAAGATGGCATGAAGTCAACAACACATGAAGTCCGGACTACGCGTTCTCTTCCGTTTTGCGGATGGAAGTAAAAGATTAAATTTTGGCCCGTCGCCGATTAGTTGATAGTGACATTGTTGCTATTTAACAAACACGTATTTGTTTGACTCGATCAAATGGGAGAACAGAGGGAGCAGCTAGCTGCCCTGCTCACCAAACACGCCTGCCGCAAGTAAGCTTTTGGGTGACAGAGTTGTTTGCCAAACTTGCGCAGGAATTCAGCCAGCCGTATTACAGTCAGTCTTCGCTGAAAACGATGTGTGATGTGATTTTGGTATAAATATATGGTGTACTAAGTACTGACATCTCTGAATAAACTATCAGTCTGATTTGTAGAAATGAAGTGTAGCTACTCCGTAGTGCATACTAGAAAGGGTTTTACATTTTTGGCGTGCAGTTATCATTCTAGGAATAAGAAAAACTAAACTGCATAGATGGCGAAAACTAAAAGGCGGTAAAGTAGTTCACTATTTGCTGGAGAGTGGAGACTCTTTGTATTGTGAGTGTAACAGGCATAAAGGTTAGTTTCATTTTGCATAGATGTTTCTCCTTCCTGATACTGAAAATCTGTCAACGTGAAGTGAATGAGGAAACCATTACCTTGAAATTCCTGAAACTTGTACTTGAGAGTTCAGATGAGGTCTGTTAGGTGAGAAAAACCTGGCATCCAACAAGAGTTTACACGTATCCTCCCCATAAACAATTCAGATTAGATCCTGTTCGTTTGATTTCGTTTCGGCACACGACACACATGTAGAGTAGGTGGTCAATCCAAGAAGGTTACTCTACATAGCAGGATGCACCACCATACTTCTGAAATCTGACATTAAATACTCTATTCCTGAAAGCAGAGACTAGTCGGGTGATATTGTTCGTTGTACATAAGAGAACGGTAGCATGCCGTTGAGGTAGAAAGAGAGATGGCGGGGCGAGAGGAGGGAGCAAGTGCCGGAGCCATGGAAGAAGGGCAAGGCGGGGAGGAGGCAAGGTATCAAAGTTCAGAGGACGGAAGCTCTAGTAGCAACAGATGCAGCGGCAACGAAATGATCTCCGTGCAGTTCATGCAGAAGGTATGGCCTGTGTACTGCTTACGATTTGTGATCTTGACTCTGCTTGAGCAAATGTACCATATCAGCATAACTGTGGACTGTGATTTTGTTAAATATATTTCGATTACTTCATCACTAGTTAAGTGACCAGTGCTTTTCCGTAAATCAGGAACAGTATAGCGCTAGA
Source organism: Eleusine coracana subsp. coracana (assembly GCA_032690845.1). NCBI lineage: Eukaryota > Viridiplantae > Streptophyta > Magnoliopsida > Poales > Poaceae > Eleusine > Eleusine coracana. Next base: position 1,662,634 of record CM064418.1, read on the forward strand.
CTCCTAGTCTGTAGTACAGTGTTCCACACTTGGCTATAGGAGGAAGCTTTGCATCAGTACTTAGTCAGGCGTCAGTGTAGCACAGTACTCTAATTACAGCCTTGATTGTCCAACTTTGACGTAATCCTCGAGTTCCTCTGCCCAGAGCCTGTAAAATGGGTCGCTCGATAGATAATTCACTGCTTACGACTTGTGATCTTGACTCTGCTGGGTAAAGGGCTTCGGTTCGTTCCATGACAACAACAGGACGATAATGGGCATGGGTTGATCGACAGATAATTCAGAGTCGTATGCCTGATCGAAGTTTCAACTTGGTGATCTAATGCAATTACAGAGCGATAGGAAGAATCACGTGGTCACCGGCAAGTAGAGTGATCAAAGGAGGAAGAGGAAAGGATGAAGGACAAGAAATTCGATGCACGCGTCTGTCGATTTGAGAAAGCTGAGTGCTCGGCCGCTCGACGTCCACGTCGGTGTCAAGGACAGTACGCCGACGGAGGCAAGATTCGGAGGCCTGAGCTCCAGTTAACTACTGCGGCGGGTGAGCCCATCAGGAAAGCTGGAACCTTCGGCGACATTGATGCCTCGTGCAAATGGAGACCTGTTCTTCCCCTCCGCCCACCGTGGAATCCTGGAGTCACGGAGAGGCGGAGATGGCGGCGAGGTTGCAGTGGGCGCTGCGTACAGGTCCGGAGGCTGCGTATGGACTCATGAATTCGACAAGGGAGAGCATGGATGCCGGAAGGGATAGCGGAGGTCGCCGACGGCCGCCGCGACCTAGCCGCCTGCTGCCATGGCGCTGGCCCCCAAACATTTGCGAAAGGTTATAAAAAAAATAAACATTTTCGAAAAAACCCCTGGTTTGGATCGCGATCATTAATCGCGATCCAAATTAGGGGCCTATATGAAAATATTCGGATCGCGATTAATAACCGCGATCCAAATATATGCATAAACCCCCCTGCCAATTTGCAAATAGGTCCTCGTCGGCTCCTCCGCCTCCGCCGCCCGCCTGTTCGCCGTGGCGCCGCCGCTGCCGTTCTCCCGGCCTTCCCTCGCGGCGGGAATCTTGAACGATCTCTCCACTTCGCTCCTCCGCCCTTGATACCGCAGCGAGGAACAGAGATACACGAGCAGTGCCGAGCCATTATTCGTTCTCATGCCGCGGACGGGGAACGGCATCGTCGCAGAGCAAGCGATTGGTTCCTGTCGATGGGGACGAAGCCTTGATAATTAGCTGATGAAATAAGCGATTTCCAGTTGTTTTGACGCTAATAACCCATGTTAATTTTAAAACTGCAGATCATCGCGGAGGTTCTGGGGACCTACTTCATGATCTTCGCAGGGTGCGGGTCCGTGGTGGTGAACCTGAGCACCAATGGTACGGTGACGTTCCCGGGCATCTGCGCCGTGTGGGGGCTCGTCGTCATGGTCCTCGTTTACTCCGTCGGCCATATCTCCGGCGCCCACTTCAACCCCGCCGTCACCGTCGCTTTTGCCACGTGTGGACGCTTCCCCTGGAAGCAGGCAAGATATATATGATCTAGTATTTGATGATCTTCCTCACGTACAATACAATTTGCCTGATGACATTATCTGAAAATGACTCTCAACCACGCAGCACCGATTTCACAATAGATCCCTCTCTATATATTATACTTCCAAGTTCCAAAACCAAACGTCAACATCATTATTTTTAATATAAGAAATAAAAGCGTGCGCTTGTTGTGATGCATCGATGACAATGATTTTTTTATTTAAGTAGCAGTAAAAATAGTTTAACAAGAAGAAGATGGTATAATGTTGTGCAGGTGCCATCGTACGTGGTGGCTCAAGTGCTGGGCTCCACCCTGGCCAGCCTGACGCTACGCGTGGTGTTCGGCGGCGCCACGGCGCACGAGCACTTCTTCGGGACGGCGCCGGCGGGGTCGGAAGCGCAGGCGGTGGTGCTGGAGTTCGTCATCTCCTTCTACCTCATGTTCGTCGTCTCCGGAGTGGCCACCGACAACAGAGCGGTACGTCCATCTCCATTGATTAATTAAGCTCTCTTCGTCTCCTGCCAATGAATTGAAGTACTACTAGTGACTGATGCCACGCCGATGGTCCTAAAAGTACAGATTGGTGAACTGGCTGGCCTTGCCGTGGGAGCCACCGTCCTACTCAACGTGCTCTTCGCCGGGTACACATATAATCAATCCCAACTCACCCTCGAACATTCGAATTTTCTTTTTGTGAAGAAACTATTAGAATCATCATGGATTATCCAAGCTTAACAGGGCCGGTATTTACCTTCAGGCCCATAACGGGAGCGTCCATGAATCCGGCGCGGAGCCTGGGCCCGGCGATCGTAGCGCGCCGATACAGAAGCATGTGGGTGTACGTAGTTGGGCCAGTAAGTGGGACGGTGGCGGGCGCGTGGGCCTACAACCTCATCCGCTTCACCGACAAGCCGCTCCGGGAGATCACCAAGAGCGGCTCCTTCCTCAGGAGCGCGCGCAGCATCAGGAGCTAGACACTGCCTTGTTGCCTAATACGCGCGCACAAAAAGGAGTTTCTACTTCATCTGCTGGGTCAACGCAAGAGCTCGACTAAGAGAAACGTTGGGCTATAATATGTTCATGATGAGAATGTTTAGTTTACTTGTAATCCAGAGCCCTTTGACGAATAAGAGGGACAGCCGCAGGCAGCTGCATGCAATATTGTTGAAGATACACAATTACAGACGATGCGATCGATCGGTCATCACAAAGACATACCACTCGTTGGGTACGTCGTAGTACTTAGTAGCGTACTAGCCAGCAATCATCGTCTCTCACGTGCGCAACAATTCGTATGTAGTCGCATGATTTGTGTATTTGCATCATCATCGTCGTCCTATTAATTAAAAGGCACATTCTAACGGTATGTAGTTGACAGAGTTCAGAGCTCATCATCATCAAGTCGACGGCTGTGATCTATACTATGGCCGGAGCCGGATGGCGGCGGCCGCCTGTGCCTCCCTCGGGCTGGCAGGTGAAGAAGACGGCAGCGACGGGGAGGCCAAGGTCGTGCTGAAGGGCAAAGTCGCGGGTGCTGAAGTTGTGGCGGAGGAGCGGCGGGCTGTCGACGACGCCGCGTGCCATCTGCTTGAACAGAACGAACACCACCCGGTGGATCCCCGCCGGCGGCCGGGGTCCTTCGTAGCACAGCACCTCCCGACCTGCATGCATACAATATCAGCCAATCATATGCATAATCAGCCACACGGTCATACACACTCTTCCCTCTGTTTTTATTTCCTTGTGGTTGAGACAAGGGAGCTCTAGTTCATTTTGGAACTAGGATATATGTATTGACGTCAATAAAACTAAAAATTAAATAAAGGAGTATAATCAAAGAAAATGTTTTTCTTATTGCACACAAATTAAAGCTAATCCTTAGGTCTCGTAGATGGAGGGAAAATATGTTAGATTAAATGATTAATTAATGAAGTGCGTGATCACAGTAAAAAATAATCCTTTGACTAGCTAGCACTCTCTCTTTGTTCCTTTTTATATGAAAGGCAAAGTTCATGTGTTACAAGTCATTTGGGTGTTACCATTTGCAATAACGCTTTTAAACATGTATATAAAATTGTAACAAAAATATGAATAGATAAAGCATGCAACCATCTAACATCATGCAAAATTAGAGGTGCAACGACAACTTATGTAAAGAGAAATAAAAAAAATAAATCAGACCGTGAATAATGTGGATTGTAATTGTTCATCACATATCTGTAACCCGCTACTATTCATAGGCTGATTTCTCTTTTTTGTGTCTGTTTGCATAATTTTCAGTTACACCTCCACTTTTGTATTATGTTAGATGGTTACATGCTCTATCAATCTATATTTTTGTTGCAATTTTAGATGTACATTTAAATTTGTAATTGTAGTTGGTAACATGGTAACACCTAACCCTCTTGTAACACTTGATATGCACTCTTATATAAATGCCTGAATCTGCACTCAGATTTTATATGAAACATTTTACAATCTTTGGAGTGATAGAATGAATAGGCACATGTGGTACTATATTTTGTTACGACTCAAAAATTTACAACTGATATAGTATCATTTGTACCACATTCAGACTATACTGGTGGTACTATTTTTAGTTAACATTTGGTTACCGTCTCAAAAGTGGTGAAGAAAGCACATGTTTGTATTGACATACAATTCTTCTAGATGTTATCCAGTGCCAAAACACTTCTCCCTCATCTCAATATAAGTCCATAATGTGCCCATGTATGTCATGGAAAAAGAAAATGTTATTTGAAAAGGGAGCATTTGTCCTAATTAATTATAGAAACTGGTCCACTTTGAGACTTACTACTAGCTATACACAGTTCATATTATTTACTTCAAATTAAGTAACAATTCTATATGACAACTAAATTTATGACATAAAATGTACTCCCTCCAATTGTTTTTTGTTGACGTTCAGACAAGGTAACTAATTCAAAACTGAACTAGCAAAAAAAATTCAGAGGGAGTAATTCTTAATTACAGCAATTTGAGCACTGAAAAGATCCTAGTGCAACAAGGTTATGGATTCTTACTGAATTTGGGACTTATGCTGAAAATGAAACATATGACCCTCACTCTCAATTCTAATTGTGATTTTATCCTTACTTTTTCAACTTTGTGATTTTACCCTCAGTTTTTTAATGTGTAGTGTGATTTTGCCCCTATTAGGGGTAAAATCACAATATTTTTATTGTGATTTTACCCCTAGTAGGGGCAAACGTAGCCTTCATGTTGAAAAAGTGAGGGCAAAATAAAAAAGTTGAAAAAATGAGGGTAAAATCACAATTAGAATTGAAAGTGAGAGTAAAAACATAATTGCTCTATCTTTTTTTTATATTTAAACACTGGGAAGGCTGTGTTTCACTATTTGATAATCCAAGTCTGATTGATTGTTGTCGACGTTGAACTTCTTTTTTTTGTCAGGCTTTGTTCTGTGGATCAAAATCTCTTGAAAATTGAAGTGGGGAAATAAGAAAAAGTTCAAAACTGTAAAGGGCCTACACCAGTCAAAGGGATTTTTTAGTTCGCCCAGGTAATAGCTACGACGTGATCTATTCCTGACTTGGCCTTTGTCGTGCAGGGGATCTTTTTTAGTTCGCCCAGGTAGCTACGCGAATAGATCATGTGTGCTTACCATAATTTACATCTGTTGTTCCCGGAATATCAGTTACCATCCTGCAAATAATTACAAATACACGGTATTTATCCAAATATCTGGCAAAAAAAAAAAGCGGTAAGCAACAAATAAACACGATCAGTCGATCACCAGTGCAAGTACTCCCTCAACGTCGGATTGCTCGGGTTTGGGGCGTCCGGATCCACCATGACCTTTTACCATATATGCAACAACGAACAATCAGTTATATATATACTCATTTATTAGGCATCAATTAAGGAAAACAATTTAGCCAAGAGATTAACAAGAAAAGAGTATATAGCCACTCAACAAGTGTGTAGGATTGCCTGAGATCGATCCCCCCAACCTCGACGCGAGGCCTTGCCGAGACCGCTGACGGTCGGAGGTCAGCGCCGTTCATGATGCGGCGGCCGTTGTAGAAGACCCGGAGACCCACCGTCGGCGAGAACTGGTCCACAACGTCGCCGATCACCCGCCCCAGCACCAGGCTGTCCCTTGACGTCGACATGCGTGGATGATGATCAGCACGTGCTAATAACTGTATATATACAGTTGTTAGAGAGGGATCTGGCGGGTCTGGCTCGAGGTGGAAGATATCTATATGGTCACCCCAGCTGCTTGGCTCCTTTTATAGTGTATCTGCTGTCTTTTGGCAGATATTTGTCTTCTGTCCTGATACTCTTAAAAAGAAAGATACTTGTAATCGTGGATGTAACTGTCCCCTGTCCAGCTACTGTATATCTATGCAAGAGTGCAAAACTAAGAGCGAATATTTCAGAAAACGACGGTAGTACGTCTGCCATGGTCATGCACGACCTGAACGCTGTTTTATTGCCATTACCGGCGTCTGAACAACTCAAATAATCCTTGTGAGGATTTATCTTTGGCTAAAATAATATAATAGTCATCCATATCCTGTTGTTATTGCACTTTATTCAAAGAGAGCTACCAAAATTTGTTGTGGTGTGCATGGATTGACTAAGTAGCTAGTGCGCTGCTTTCTTCATGTGCTTGATAGAGACACAACAAGAATATTTAGAAAGCAGTTTGTGCAAAGGCAACGGATGTATACGTATGTAAAGGACGAGACGGTCTTGTGCTCTACTACATATGTTAAAGAAAAACAAACGAGAACTCCGGTGCACAGTGAGTCAATGACGGTACGTCAGGACAAACAGCTGATTCCAACTTTTAAGACTGACACTGCATAAACCCAGCTGAATTCCAACTTTCCAGACAGTGACACTGCATAAAAAACACGCAGCCAAATACTACTCAGTTTGGTATATAAAGGAGGCATCTTCCATTTCATGGAACAACACACGTGACACTGTTGATGTGCCCGCACCAGAAAACATACATGCATGCCTTGTGCGTACATAAAGACCTGCGAAATGGTTCTGGAAAATATTTTCGTAATGCTATGAAAAATAGGTCATTTTCATGTTACTACTAGTAGGTATTTTCAAATAACTTAGTACTCCCTTCGAATTTTAATTATTGACGTTATTGATTTTTTTGCTATGTTTCATTATTCATAATATAAAAAATTATAAATTAGACTAAAACTTTTTTAATGATAAAACAAATCATAATAATATATTTGATAAAATTTCAATTTTTTTGAATAAGACTAGTAGTTAAATGTAACTTAAAAAGTCAACTGCGTCAACAATTTAAATTCAAAGGGAGTAATAAAAATATAAATACAAAAGATATGAGATGATCGATCAAGTAGAGTTTACAAGTAGAGAATACTACTTGGCACCATCTAGTCTCTAGTGAGGCCATTTGGTACATGTAAAGCGCACATCTAATGCAGAAAATTTCCACATATTGTTCATTCATGCATAACACTAGTTATAAATAGCTAAACCCCCAAAAAATAAAATATTCAAACCCAAAAGTTGCTCTCAACCATGCTAAGTCCCTATGGTCGCCCACACTGGCTCATCACAAATATTAGAATTAAGTCACAAAAACAACATGTTTGTCGCACACACTGCATTGCAAGGAAAAGACCATAAAGGCTTTCTTTGGAACACATGAATTTCACAAGAATTGTACATGAATTTCATTAGAAATGACTCAATTTCACAACAAAACCATAGGATTCAGGAAAAAAATCAAGCAATCCAAATAGTCTGGACATACATCCTACAAATCTCATTGTCGTTTAATACATTTAAAACATGCAACAATAAATTAAATATATTTTGATTTAAATCCTACCAAATTATTTTGATTCAACAAATAAAAGTAATATTCATATTTTTATTTAGAAGTAATTGGTGACAACACTCACCAAAATGTTATAGAAAGTAGAACCCATAATTACATCTTGTGTAGGGGCCATGCATTTTTAATACGTCATCATACATTTCCACGAACAGGGCGTCAAGAGTTGACACTTGTATCAGCAAACAAGTAGCAAAAAGATTCTGGCCTTTTTGGCGTCTCGGCTACATTTGCACGAACAGTGCAACACTTGTATCGGCAAACAAGTAGCAAAAAGATTCTAGCCTTTTTGGCTTCTAGGCTACCTTCGAATCCACCTTTTGCACAGAATTTCTAGTTGATAATGCTCGGTGCGCAGATGCTTATTTGCACCGTAGATAAAAAACGAATGGGTGTCGCCGTGTCCAAGATAGGCCGGAGGAATTGATTCCTTATTCCGTCCGAAAATGACCTTTCCTAGCCACAGAAGCTCACCAAGGGTATGCCAAGACGAACCTTAAAAAGCTATGGCAACAATTTCTCTAAGCCATAGTACTTAAAAGCTTTTATTCTTAGGCTACTTGGTTTGTTAAATTTAATAGCAGCAATAAGAAATCAGAAACTCCAAATTATCTACAGTAATGGCAGTGTATTAACAGTCACTAACATGTGGGCATGGACCCATGTGTCAGTGACTCTACATCACTACAATGAATCCTTGTCCTAGACCTCGTACTCCAATAAATCACTACGCAAGAAGATATCAAACACACAAGTCCAGTTAATGAACAAGCAATGACATGTAACTTTGTAAGATGGCATTGTACCATGATACACGAATAAAAAAATCATACCATGAGAATTCTGATGACCAATATAGTGAATCTGAAAAGGTGATTCTTAAGGTTTCAGCACAATTATTAACGCTGAGCAAAGCGATAGGAATCCTGCTACTGGAGATATACCAAAGAGAAATCGAGAGACAAGGACCATTTGAATCAAACAATTATACAGCTACAAAGGCACCAGAAACATAGCTGCTAGATGTGGCTACAAATTTTTTGCAAAGATCAATAGTTTTTACAACTGATGTATAATTTAACAAATGCAAAGAAGGACAACAACATGTAAACAAATTTTTTGATAACAACATTTGCTCTTCACTTGCTTCACAACTATTTAAGATGAGCTTGCTCTTTACAGGATATGTGCTGCTATTGGAACATCCAGAGGAAATTGTTTGCATAGGCCATCGGCTTGACATCAGGATGTGGCTGCAATTTTTTTGTTTAAAAAGATGAAAAGGCACAATCAATATTCTAATATCAGCTATCAAAGTAAGCTCTATTATAGGTACAATGAGAAGATTAATAATTCCAAAGAAATGATTGATTAATGTCTTGTAGTAGTTCCTTTAGTAGTAAGCACTAAAGACATGTGCATATGCTTCCTTGATTCAAACTATAATAAACTGTAAGAAATAGAAGTTAATGTTTTCATCAAATGTTGTAACCAAAGCATGCTTTACACACTCAAACTATCGCTGCTATGTAAATCTATTCATACATAGCTCACATTAACAGTAACAACAATGATTTTTTTAAAAAAAAATATTTGTATAAAAACCTCACGCAAGCAATCAGGTTTGAGAAACCTTTCTGCAAAAATGACTTATTACTACCGAAAAAATAACTATATTTGGCTTCAGTTATGGAGCCATGAACCGAATAAATACACCTTTGTTGCCCATGTGCATAATTACATCTTTATTATATACATACAACTCAGAATCCTTTATTATATACATACAACTTTTAACAAGGACTGCACATGGGGATCAAAGGTCAGGGACAACAGATAGCCAAAACAGAACATAGAAAAATAAAAGATGATTGCAAGAAAATCTGGTGTTTCCCTCAGAGAAACAAATAAGAAAGTAGAATGTCATTATAATCAATTTATCAACTAGTACAAGCATAGAGGGTATGACACCATTGTTTTAGTGTACCTGTACACAATAATTAGGAGCAGAGAAAATTGTTATAAGCTTTCCATCATGTTCAATTTCATAGTCTTCATCCTTCACTTCCGGGGATCAGACAACAAGTTCTGACAAACATACACTGACAAAACAGTAGATCATTCATATAAATGAATGCATGTGGGTATTAGACAATAAAATGAAGTATGTTAGTATTAGAAAAGAAAAATGAATAAGTGGTTTTCTTCAACAAAAAATAGTGCAATAGGGCCCACCGAGATTGTTGTCTTGTAAAAAGCTCCTTGTCATGTCTGCGCCAAAGGAAAGACCTACACCCCGTTTGTTTGGACCTCTCCCAATCTGAGGCTGACAATCGCTCATTTGACATATTAACCCAATGAAAATATTAGTTATCCTACTAAAAATAACCAAAACACAAATATTAACAAATAAGTTGTTTGACGGCAAAACATTGTTTCCACTATGTCCCTAGAAGTGAAAAAAAATTATAATGTAAGAATGTCAATTAACAACATAAAAATCAATAGCAAATAGTTAGCAACAAGTGGAAGTATTACCATAAGTCTACTGAACCTGCGATCACTTAGCACAACAACACAATAGGGGCACCAATACACACACCTAAATGCTTAATAACAAGGAATGCTGGAAAGAAGTTTTTAATAGTGTTTCTGATACAATCAGACTTTGTTGTTGTTGTTGTTGTTTAGCAAAAGAGTTGGACCCAAGGAAGCAAACATTACATTTCCACCGGTCACTTTGTATGATGTTAGGACAACAATTTAGTGAACTATAAACTTGGAACTAATTTAGTTTTTATAAATACTAAAATAATTTAGTTCACCAATCACCGTCTTGAAATCAAAACAAATGACTCCAGGGATTATTCTGCTAGAGTTATAACTTTGACAAAATAATTGAAAAGCAGTGTTTCTTTGTACTGTTATGCTAAGCTATTTTATCCTCAAATTAAATGTTGTTCATAAACTTCTACCAAGCTTGTGGATATGACATATGTAAAATATTAAGCATCTATAAATCAGAACTAATAAGTGGTTAGATTTTAAGCTCTTTGCTTGAAGGCATTCAAGTATGTGATCTTCAATTTAATGATAACTGGTGAATACAGGAAAGACATTTTACAAAGAAGGTTTAAGTCTAAGCACAATGATAGAAAAACTGAGGTAAACTGAGCATCATTCAAGAACAGGAAGGTCAGAAGGAATCAATAAACCACAATACCTTCTTCAGGAGGCTCATGGAAACGATCACTGGCCCTAATGTCAGATAGTTTCACTCCATCAACACTAAACGAGTACCCATGAACAACAAAGACCTTGTTGTTTATCACATGACCAAGAGGCAAGCAACAAAATACCTCAACAAATAGCTCAAAAAATGTATCATTTAACTTAGACTTCACCTCTCCCTCAAAACCATATATTTTGTCCATGCTCTTGCTTTGATGGTTTCCTCTTGCAAGATACATTACTGAATCAATGGAAAAAAATTCATCAGCAATAATTAGATTGTTGAGTCAAACATGTATAAATTATGGAAATAAAACTAGACGTTTCAGATATTATGTCATGGATACAAACATTTGAATGCAAAAAGAGGGTGAGTATGCCTTCAAGAGAAAAAGATCCTCTATCCACGAAATCATCATTGAATTAAGGGTTTTCTGAAAGTTGACTAGAGGGCGGGGGTGAATAGGCAACTTGTAATTTAAAATAAAAAATTCATTTAAAACACCAAGTTAAATGATACACGAAACTTTCATCGTGGATGGAACTTTTGTATCAACGGATGTTATGTGATAGACAGTAAACTCTAAATCAAAATACAGAATTTAGTGGGGAATATATTATTGTACTTGAATAGAAATGAAGCAAATAAGATAGTGTATCAAAGCCCTGCAGGGGTTAGCTCACAATACATTATGCAAGTAGATTGAGTAATATATATGAAATAAACAAGAACAATAAGAACAAGAACAAGAATAACAACATAGACATGAAATTTGTTCACCGAAGTTCAAACCCCTCATAATAACGTTCCTACGTCTCCTTTGAGGAGCTCACTAAGAGTAGGATCTCTCTCAACCTTTATCCTCACCAAGCAATCTCTAAGATCGAGCTTGATTTTGTTCTTATTCTTGATTCTTCCCTTGTGAAGGTGAATCACGACCTTCATAAACTTTCCAAGGCTCACCATAATGCTTTGGAGCTCACCGGGCAACACCTAGCCGGTCTAGGGGATTAAATACCCAAGAGTAACAAGTGAAGTAGAAACTTGCTTGCAAGGGGAAGTGCTCAAGGTCGGGTTGATGCTCTCAAGCTTGGATGAATGATTCTCACTCTCTGTTGGACTTAAAGCTCAAGAGAAGTGGGAGAGTAAAGAGTTTGGAGGTTGAACAAAACTATGATTGTTTTAATAGCACCAACAACCTCTACCATAAGGTGTGAGAGGTCTATTTATAGTGGAGGTCCAAAAGGAGGTGATGGAGTGGAAATAGGTAGGGAATGACATAACTTCCGTGGAGAACCAAACTTCCATGTGCTCTAGAAGTGTTTTGTCGAGAATAGAACTTCCCAGGACAAAACTTCTGCCAGGGGCAAAACTTCCATCGAACCTAGGGAGCCACTGTTCGGAATAGGTCTTCCCAGGATGGAACTTCCATCAAGGATGGAACTTCTATCGAGCATGGGGAGCCATTTTCTAGAACAGGTCTTCCTAGGACGGAACTTCCATCACTGACAGAACTTCCATCAACCCTGGGACTTTTTTGACTTTTTGTGGAACTGATCTTTTGGCTGAGTTTTGATAGGGTTTAATCCAAGAAGGTTTTTGGTTGCTTGAGCACAAAATCCTTGTATGTAAGATCATTTCACCCCTCATGATAGTTCGGCATATCTAGACTAAAAAAATTAAAACTAGTCTTCATAGGTCTTACAATGTGGGTATTTAAATCTTTGATATCCTATTCATGCACTTCATAAAACATTAAAAAATAGAGCTATATTTTTTCGATTATTTTTATGGTTTGCTCCATAAATTAAATATTAAAACAATTAGCAAACAACATAATGAATTGAAAAAAATCTAGCTCTATTTTTTTAATGATAGAGAATGCAACAATGTATATTTGTGCCAAGTTTCAAATTCTAATATATTGAGATAGAAAAGTTGAAAATAATTGTTAAATTTTTATAATGTGCCACAACCGAATTTTTCTATAATCATAGTGTGTTATAGCCAAATTTGATTTTGTTAGTGTGCTCAGGATGAGGTCACAATTTTTTATTGTGTTCCAAACAATTTCCCCAAATAATAAATATCACTTGCATTGTCACCACTTGCACAAGATTCAACTTGTCTCAATACCCATACAAAAATTGGTTATATGATGGTAAGCTATGTATAAAAGGACTTGTACTAGCAGATACTTGGTCATGCACATCACCACAAACTATGAAATGACCACTATTTGGAACATTCACATCAACGAGGGAAGACATTGATTGCAACAAGTCTCGACGTTGTAACACAATTTGGAATGCATACATGTGTCAAGATGCCAACAACTTATATTACCAAAATCTAACAAAACAAATATAAGTGGGGGAAACAATTTACCATTGCCCCCTTGAATTATAAAAAGAAAGTTACCTTTGATGTATTCATTTTGCCTTTTAAAACCATCCAATATTTTCTTAAAGAAGTCTAGTGTTAATTGATCCCCATCAATTCTGGCTCCTGTACGCTACGGCTCAACTTCTACAACATCAACAATATTTTTGTAGGTTGAATCTCTCTCATATTAAACTAATGGATTCATTTCAAAAAAGAACATTGATGTTAATTTATTCATTTAATTGCCACAATAAAATAATCATAATAATATTACTGACAGCAGTGCTGGAACAAAAACACACATACAAGATAATCCAATAATTTCAATTTGACCGAGTAATACAAATATAGGTTCTATTAAGTTATGCAAGATTCATTAATATAAATATAAGAACAAATGAATACCAGGGATGAATTGTTTTATCTTTATGACTATTTAATACCAGCCAACAGCCCCACACCCATTCCAAAATAGCAGTTCTAGATTTCTTTTTGCCATAAATTGAATGGAATCTGCGGTTTCAATACTGTTCTTGTCAGAACAGGCCCCATAGACAAGTGGAAAATGTCATTAACAAAGTTCTGTAATTCTGTTCCATTTGATTTGTAGAGATTTTATATTTTTAACTTGTGTTCAATTTGATACTTTCTTTAGTTTAAAAAATCATGGACATTCTAGTGTGGCTTTCAACCATGATTTTTATACGACTAATTTCCATATATTTACGTTATTACAAATGACTAGCGGTAAGTTTGTGGTAGATGAATTTTAATCATAGCCCTAACTTCGCTAGAGTTCTTGGCAAAGTCGAGTACGAGGCTCCATCTCATGAGAGAGAGAGAGAGAGAGAGAGTATGATGGGATACAGTCATCCTGCCCAAGTGGCATTTAATACTTTCCTTTTTTTAACAAAAGGTATCATTTTCTTTTAGTAAAAAAATCTTTCTTACAGAGAACATATGCTTGAATACGGTCATAATGCCCAAGTGGTATTTAATACTTTCCTTGATTCACTGGACGATTCACTATAAACGAAGGATGACGTATGTGAGTGAGACATAGAAATAATCTAGAACTAGTAATTAAGGTATTATTTTCTTTTTTAAAACAAAAGGTATTATTTTCTTTTAGTAAAAAGAAATCTTTCTTAGATAAAGAAATTTTAATAAGAACTAGTAATTAAGGTCCAGTTTGGATCCATTAAGATTTTAAGAATCCAAATTTTAGAATCCGTGAGGCCTCCAAACGGGACAATTTTTATCAGATTCTAAAATCTAGAACCTTAGATTTTAAGAATCTCATAATTTGATTATACCCAGTTAGAGGTAGACTGTATATGACAGACTCACTATCCTTCGGATTTTAAGAATTTGACCGGTATCCAAACATCACCATCCAAACTCACTGTCCTTCTCCCCGGCCTAGCGGCATTTCCCTCCCCGAGCCCAACATTTCTCCCTCATCGCCCTTCTAGGTTCTAGCCCGGTAGGCCAACAACACCCTCCCTCCGTCCCTCCTCCTCCTCCCCCCCCCCCCCCCCCCCCCCCCCCCCCGGGTCTTCACCCATCCCTTCCATTCCACTCCCTCTCCTTTGCGCTCGGTGGCCACCAGTTGCTCCCTCTCCTCTACGCCCGGCAGCCGCCGCATAACTCCCTCAACAGTCACAAAACTCTCTCCTCTATGCCCGTTAGCTACTGTCAGTTCCCTCTCCTCTTCTTCTGTGCTTGTTGGTAGCCTCTGTCACCAATGTGCATCTAAGAGAAGGCAGAACCAGAGACCATCTTGCTCGTGTGAGCCAAACGGGCCAGCCCAACATAGCTAAAGCCATAGAGGGCTATACCTCAGGCCTACCCTTGAGCTCGTGGCATACCTTGGCACATCCCGCATAGCCTGACATTCCTTAACGGTTTGTGCTTGGGTCAGGCCGGACCATTCCAGAGGTCGAATGCCCAGTTGCCTAACTATACAAGTGACCGACACGAGTAGTGGTCTACCTGTTTCAAAAAGAAAAGTTCAATTTTACATAACAAAAAAACAATGATAGCGTATCAAAAATTAATCCAAAAATTATATTATTAAATCTTTCAACAGTTTTATGAAACCTTTCTACACAGCTTCTTTTGTTAAGAAAAAAAAAGAAAAGAACCCCTTAAAAAGAAGAGGGGGGGGGGGGGGGGGGGCAGCAGCCGGGCCACAAACCCGCAACAGTTTTTTTTTCCTTCCCGAGAGCTTTGAGTACGATGGGATAAAGAGAATGACACTCTTCCATCATACTTTATACGCCCTTTGCTTGAACTAGTTTCTAACTTCCAAATCGTGAGAAGAACACTCCTTTTGGAGGGCATGGAAATCTTTAACCTCTAAAATAAATTGGAATAATTCCTAAGAGACATTGCAAATTTGTCAAGTCAAATTATGCCACTGTCAGCAAATAAAATAAGAAAATAAGCAGCCAAAATTTCAGAGTAGTAATGCGCACTCAATTCTATTTGTATGTAGCAGATTTTCAGAGTCAAATAGGTACAGACGGCGTCGTAAAAATTCAACAATTATGATAGTATATCCGACTAGCGTAGTAGCGTGGGAGAGAGGAGAGATGGTGGAAATTACGAACGAAGAAAATGAAGTTTTTAGAGTTCCACGAAGAAAATGAAATGGTGCCGGATGTTAAATCATAGCGGGGATGTTGGCGAAGTCAATACATAATTTAGTGCCTAATAGGGCTCACCTAACTACAACTAACAGATGCACAGTACGCATCAGGTCGCGCTTACACGTCGCGCATAATTATCCAGGCGACAGCTCAACGAATTCACAGTAACTAATTGTAAACACACAGTTATCCCAAATGCACCACTAATAGTAAACCTGTAAACGGACGCTCATTTTTTTTTTAATTGTCGTCTTCACCTTTTCAGCAGCTCAAACGGGCTAACACAGCTTATAATACAAAGTTACACGGAGATCTCCTAGCTAATCAATCAGGTACACTTCCTCTAATTATTAGGTCCAAGAATACAAGTTAAATTAACAGAGGTCTCCTAGTAAATCAATCAGGTATACTCCACTTAATTAGGTTGAAGAACTGTACTTACACTAGGAGCTATGATCTCGATCTCACCATGCTACTAGTAGAACATCCACGTGTTTGATTTCGTCGCAGTCCCGCACTGCTGCACCAGTTTTGGTACTGATGATGACAACGACGGCCTTCCCTCCTTTGTCAGGCTACCGTCTCGGGCGCTTCGCGGGCGGCGCCGGGTGCTGGTGCCCGGTGCCGGCGGCGAAGCACCGGAACGGGTTCTCCGGCGAGCAGATGTCCGGCACGAACATGGCGGCGGTGTCGGTGGCTGCGGTGCTGTCGTGGCGGGGGCCGGCCTGCCAGTGGAGGCCTGACGCCGTCGGCGGGGAGGGGAGCTCCGGCACCGACCACTGGTGGTGGACCTCCGGCACCTGCCCGAAGAAATCGTGCGGTTGCGCCGAGTCGGCTGATGACCAGCCGGTGTTGGGTGAGCCGTCCGTGCTCCCGAGCTTCCCGCTGTCAGCCTGTAATAACAGATTGCACCGGATGTTCAGACATCGAAATTTTGTTACTACTGTACTCTGCTTCAGATTTGTGATGAGCAGAGAAGAATGTCAGAGTAAGGCAGGTGTCGCAATTTCAAGGTTTATGTCGATCATTGGACATGTTTGTACAGCAATGTTCTGCAATCATGGTAAGTAACAAAAAATTGCCAAAACAGCAAAAATTCAGTCAGCAGCCAGGAGCTGAAAAATCAGAGATTCAGGAGTAGTAGTGACCTTGGACGTGCCGTTGTCGGCGAATCCGATCCCGGCGTTGAACTCGGAGAAGCCGAAGAAGTCGTCGAGAGGCCAGTCCTGCACGCCCCCGCCCTGCCCGCCGTACGCCGCCGTCCGCTTCGCGGCGGGCTTGGCGACTGCCACCGCCGCCGGCTCCGCGCTGAACTGCTCGTCGACGACGGACCAGTCGGGCAGGGCGCCGGAGATGGCGCCGTCCGGGCCGGCGGGCCAGTCGATGTCGTCGTCGCTGTAGATCGGCGCCGCCGGGCAGTTGTTGCCGCCCTTCTTGGATGTTGGTTGAAGGGCAGTTGCTGCTGCTTCTGTTGAGGCGGTGGCCGGCGGAAGGTGCGGCTCTGGTTCGTGGGGCTGGAGTCCGACCTGGACGCCGGTGAGGAGGAACCTGCGGTGCGCGGAGACGAAGGCGTTGGCGCTGTGCACGGCCATGTCGCAGCTCCGGCACAGCAGCGCCCGGTCCTCCACGCAGAAGAAGTAGGCGTGGCATTCCTGAAACAGAAGCAGGGGAACTCGTGGTTCGTAAGCGACCTCCTGGGAGGAAGAAAATCAGGGGAACAAAAAGAAAAAAAAATCTTCTTCTGGGGATTCACAGACGACACGACAGACCTGGCATATGTCGCAGGTCGGCGCGGTGACTGGCACGGGCGGCAGGAGCGGGAGGCGGTGGTGCTTTCCGGCGAGCCGGTTGGCGGCGTGCACGTCGCGGTCGCAGCGCGCGCAGAGGGCGGCCTCGTCGGCGCAGCAGAGCACGCGCGCCTCGGCCGCCTCGCAAGCGGAGCAGAGCACCTTCATTTCACCGACCAGATGATGCGATGGTGACCATGAACCGATCGATTTGCAGGTGGAGCTCTGCTGTTGGGGAGTGGATGGGAAGAGGAAGGAGGAGATGGTCTGGTTTTGTCAGATCGGCGGATGGCACTGCTGGATGGGATGATGATGGATGATCCCGTTCCGATGCTGTCAGCGTCACGCCAGGGAGGGCGGCGGTTGGGAGGTGAGGTTAAGAAGCCGCGCCGCGTGCCGCCGTGCCCAGATATTATTAGATCGACTTGGGAGTGAACGCGGGAACACGGACGGATGCGACATCGATCGAGCTGGTGATACGGCGCGTGGAGGGAGGCGACGTCGCGGGATCCCATTCGTGTCCTGGAGCTCTCACTCTCATACTCACTGTCTCAACAGCGGCCACCGCCTCAACGGTTGGGACCCATCATCCGTCCTCTCATGCTTTGGCGCCGTAGGCACGCTGCGTGCCGGCGTGCAGATCCACGTCGGCACATCTTTTCCGCGCACGCGCTGGAATCAGAAGCTTCTATCATCATCAATTTGTCAAGTGAAGGTTACACTTGGTTTGGAATTAACAGTGGGGATAATTGTGACATGCATTCAGACCGTGCATTAATCATCACTTTCCTTCAAAGAAAAAAGATGCATGCTCTACTTTTGAATTTATTGGAGATATTTTAATGAAAAATCTTTTTTTTCTTTGGGCCCATATAGAAGTCACTTTTTTTTTGTCCGTCAGATTTAACATCGGACTGTTAAGATATTTTCCAACCCATCTAAAACCTAGCCGCCTTCTATACATGTTTCAATCTCCAACATCTCGTTCACGCCACCGCCGTCGACCTGTAACCCTACCTTCCTTCATATTACCTTTCTTTCATGCATCGTCTGCTCTCAGATCCAAGATTATCTTTCACCTCTATGTTAACCTACCTTTGCCCCTATGGAAGATATTGCCCAACCAGCAGTCTATATCTCCTGCGGCCATTACATTTAGCCCTACTATCGCGAGGTTTGATCATGTCCAATCTTCACTATAGGCTCTCAAAACCTTGGGGATTGAACAACCTCTCTACCTATAGATTATCTTCTGTCATCAATCTAGCATTGTTGTTGTCTGTTGGCTTATCATCGCCCGATTTAGATCACCTTTGTTGGCTTATCATCGCCCGATTTAAATCACCTTTAATAATCTTATTGTAAATGGATCTAACACTTCCTTATTGCCATTAGATTTGTCATCGTCTTGTTGTTACCTGATCTAATATCATCTTTTTTTGTTCTGTCACGAGATTCAGCATTCTCTTCCATGACCTTATTCGTATTAGATCTAGCATCGTCTTGTTATTGTTGGATCTTCTACCATCTTGTTACCAAATGAATCGAGCATGTCTCATGTTACTTTGCCTATTTTTAAATGCTTAGGCAGGACATTTCAATAAGCTCCAACTTTCAGGACTGAATCCCAAACATTAATTTCAACAGTGTTATCTCCCATCATCAAGAAATGAGGTTGAGACGTAGAACGGAGAAACAAATCTATAGCACCAACACAAGTTATATATTTCGGTGAGTTTAACATTTTCCTTTTAATTTGATATTTGTGTTTTTTATAGAGGATATATTGTTAAAAGTTATATAAATATTCTAGACTATGAGAGAGGGTGTTCAGATTTATAGCATTTTCCAAAATCTTATGTAGATATATTGGAGATCTAATCTAAACTATCTAATTGAAGTAGCGTCGTCCGCCCACCACTCCTCAGTTTATTCTGCCAATCGAACCAGATTTCTCTCTTTTTTTTTACAGTTGATTTTGAAACTATATCGGCTACAAACTATCCGGCTTCGAAGCCGTGTCGGGTGAATCGAAACTGACTCGGTATCTCTATTTTTTCTATGGGTTTCCAATTATGATCAGATTAAAATAAAAAAGAACTGGTTGTCAGTTTTCAAATTTTCAAATAATATGTTATGTAATCAGTCTGTTTTAGTTTGATGTTGGCAGATGACCTTCCATAAACACCATCTTTCTCTTTGACAAGATTAATTTTAAATAAAAATACACCAAATTGATGAACAAAGAAGTTCACAGAATTACTATGATCCATAAGAATTTCATGTAACAATGTTTTGAGGAGCCATGTGCTCATCATCATCTATCTCAAGCGTTAGTTGTTATGTCACAATATCCGATGTTGGGCATCGGTATATACCGAGCCAATGGATAATTTGCAGTTGATTTTGAAGCTATATTGGCTACAAACTATCCGGCTTCAAAGCCGTGTCGGGTGAATTGAAACCGACTCGGTGTCTCTATTTTTTCTACGGGTTTTCGATTATGATCAGATTAAAATAAAAAGAACCAGTTGTCAGTTTCCAAATTTCCAAATAATATGTTATGTAATCAGCCTATTTTAGTTTGATGTTGGCTTAATTAAATAAATATTAACTCTCATGAGTCGAGCTCATATACATAATATGTAGTTAAAAAAACACAAATCACAAACTTGATCGCACATGCCGCCACCACTAACCTACTATGTGCTCATGTACGTGTTGCCGATAGTCTGGCAGTTGTCCTGCTCTGAGAGTGATGTTATCGATCTGACTTACAGGCATGTGCGTTAGGACGTTCATACTGGTTGCCAATAGGTAACGTTACAGTTGTCAGTTGTGTGTTTATGTTCTGTAAAATAAGACAATAAAAATGATATCTACCGTCGAGGGTTCTATCAGCGATGATGTATAACCAAGCAAAATAGAACCCATGTATGTCCTATCTTCTTCTTTTTTTTTCCTTTTCACCTTTATATGATAGCAGTCGAGCTTATTATTGGGCGTGTACCAAAATATTTATATGTGAAAATATAAACTTTTAGGTTTGGTATTAACTCCCCTCTCTCCCCCCCCCCCCCCCCCCCTCCCCCTCCTTCCAATAGCCCAATAGCCCGCTCCGTAGCCGTACATTTTGTCGGTGTGCCCTATACTACATGTTAATGGTGACCCTGTGTTCTATTATCGAATTTAGTTTTTTAAGCCCATAACAGCGCACGGGCTTCTTGCTAGTACTATAAACAAATCTGAACTAAGAGTTATTTGTTTTTTGTCCACTAAATTTCAGACTTTAAATACTTATATTTTAAGATGGAGGGGTACTAGTTTTCAAAAAGTACACCGATGTAGATATACATTCTTTTTGTTGTCAGAAGTTGCCTATCCAGTCCGCACATACGTACACTTCAAAGACCAAGTGGCAGTCGGAGTAGTACGGCATTGATAAGTGTACGTTCTACGCACACACATACGTATCGGGTAGAAAAGGAACCATATCATCTGGTATCGTATATTCTTTTTTTCATTATCTAAAAAAAAACTGCAAATACCCACTTGTATCTTAGGAGAATTTTCATATACTCACCCACAAGTACTTTTATTTCAGTCTAACACCTACAAGATATACTTAGTTTTCATATATCCCATTTGTAACTTTGATCGGATAATATGGCTCGTGTTTGATTTTTAGCATTGATCCATATGTTTCACCTTAATGTAATTATCATCTGAATGAATGTACCATTATCAAATTTTGTCTAGTTATCATCAATGAGGTGAAAATTTAGTCAGGATAATATTAGATGTTATGACCAATTTAGAGAGAAAAATCTTAAGAATAATGATACTTGTACGATTCAAACAATATTATAAGTAACTTTGTGATGATAGACTATTTCGAGTTGTATCAGATAGTTATTAAGAGACACGATGCTCAGTCAATGTTGCTAGGGAGATATATGAAAATAAGTACAAATTGCAAGTGTTAGACTGAAACAAAATTATTTGTAGATGGGTATATGAAAACACCCCTAATATGTAAGTGAGTAATTGCAATTTTCTCTCTAAAAAAATCTGGTATCGTACGTGTGAGAGAGAAGCCTGCGAGCGGGTGACCCCACCACCCCTCTTGGGCGGTTATCCAGATAACGGTCGGTCCCTTCGGACAGCGCAGCATGGCCAGGCACTCTATATCCGATCAGGATGCTAATGCAAGTAGCGGTATTCCTTTTTTCGCCACTCATTGAATTCCCCCTTGTTGCAAATTGCTTTGCCAATGGGTCATCCATTTGACATTGATTTGTGGGAAAAAATAAATGAAGATATTTTGATGCCCCCTTTTCGTTCAAAAAAGATCGTGGATCTCGCTTTTGCTCGTCAGGATATCGGGGAGTGGTCCGTCATTCCAAGCTTGCGGTCAGGCAGTCAACTGATTGCATACACAGTATAGTTCAATTTTTTGACAAGTACTGTACTACGTAGTAGATAGATTTACCATCGTAATACGCACAAAACATAGTCAACGTCATGCAGTGATCACCATGCGCAGGAAGAGAGAAGAAGGGCCGTTCTGTCAGGTGGGGCCGGGTGGAGACAGGACAGGATCACCGTGGGTGTCTGGAAATATCGGAGCTGCTGAGTCTGCATCGGTGTTCGATCTGCTAGCTCCCAGAAGAATGTGGAAGAGTGACCAGCTCTCCACGAGGGCGACCGGTGACCGGGTACGCGTGCATGTGTGGCCCGGAATGGAGGCACTTATTGCACAACAAGTGTGCCGCTGCGTCTGTCCGGACCGGGGAGCGACGACGACCCGGCTAAGCTTGGACGATAAGTTGAGTGAGGAAGATTCGAATCCCAGTATGTGTAGGTCACACACGCGTCACCCCTGACGCGCCACACGCGAAGATCACTGAATCTTTTTTGTTTCCCTCCGTTTCGAGGAATCTGCTCACATTCCCACTCCCTGCTCAGCTTTAGTGTCAGACACACTCGTTGTGGTACCGCTGGCATCGACACCGATTTGCGCCTAGTTTGGTGCCGATTTTACTCTTTTAGATGTGATCACCTGTTTTATTCTTCCTCAGAGAACTGTGGCATATCCACCACGTTTATAACATTTCAACTTTCATCATCATTTAAATAGCCTGAATCGTATGTAGGATCATTCTGATGTGGCAATGCTCTTCACCGGCTGACTCACCTTCATTATATACCTGCTCTCACCGGTTGTGTCTCTGTTGCAGCAGCCGTAGTACTCTTCTATTCCAGTGTCGGTGTAGCCATCGCCTTCTCCAAAATAGTGAGTAACCCAATTTCTGCCATTTTGCTTCCGGGAACAAGAGCCTTCCATTTTCACATGGTACTTGCTGTTTCTGCCATTAGGTCATGTACCCTCCTCCATCTCTCTCCCTGAAAACAAAGGCCCTTAGCTTTCTCCAATTCTATAAAATCCATAAAAAAGCCGAAGAGCAAAAGTTTAAAACACTATTGTTTTTGTTGCTAACCCACAACCTGCATGACAGAAAGATTAGGCAATGGTAAGCTTCATACCAGATACGATCGCTCTATTTGCTCAGAGCTAGTTTTGTGCTTTCTCATTATGTTTTAGATTATTTTTATATCTCACTCACATACGTCATCCTTCGTTTATAGTGAACAGTCTAGTGAATCAAGGTCTTGTTGTATTTGTCTTCTCCCTTTATATCACTCGTATTTTCTGCTACTACAAAAACCGTTTCCAGCAACAGATCATGAATAGCTTTAGTGGTAGATATCATATCCGCCACTAACAAATATTATTAATTAAAGTTTTTTATAACAGGTCATTTGTCTAAAACGTTGTTAGTTACACAAAATAAGATATGGTAGTGATGAAACAGTCGATACAAAAAAGGGGCCCGTATTGAAAGGTGTTGTGCTTCGTCCTAACCCTAAGAGAACACAATGTTGTCATCTCGTTGGTGGTCGCATTCACCGTCTTCTTGGCATGGGCCGCCGCCGCAGCCACATGGGTGGTTGTCTAGGTCGGTAGCGACACCCTGCCATCCTTGTGAGCCACCGCGAGCACCGTCACCTCTACCATCGCAAAATCCATTGCATCGTCGTCCACCTGGCTATAGTTGTTGCCACCGCCTTGGCCATGGACTCCCTCATGGCCAGATCCCTGGTGCCATCGTGGACTTCTTTGGCATGGAGGCGAAGCAAGCAAGGGTAGCCTCACCAGTCACCACAGCCTCATTGCGCTTCTTCGCCACGGGCTGCCTCGTTGGCATGGACCAATAAGCGAATGCTTGGGCCTGGTGGCGGCGACATGCCTAGATCTGGTGCATCTGATTGATGAAGGGACATAGGCGACGCGAGGTAGCCATGCCGGTGCGTGGTGGAGGTGGTGAAGAAGGGGAGCGGAAGAGGGGAGGCGAAGGAGAAGTAATGATGCAAGGGTCGTGGAAGGGGAGCGGATAGGATTGTGCTTCTTCCACAACGCTTCTTTATGCAGGATGTGTTATAACTTAGTGACGGGTCATAGTTACGGCCCGTCACTAAGTTGCACTCCTTCCCATAATGGTGGATGTAGACGCGTCTGTCACTAAGTTACACTATTTAGCGATTGACATGCCTCTCCTGGTCCATTTTAATAGCAGACAATAAAATGACTGCTAATAATCCTCAAAAATCATTCGTTGCTAAAAATGTTGTTTTTGTAATAGTCGACCTGATAATATGATCTACTTGATCTCTTTCCATGCGTATGCATCCTTGATCCTTCATTGAGTCCATTCCCTCTTACCATTTCTATCTAGCACTCTAGCAATAGTCACAAGAGTTCTAGACAGAATTTCTCACAAGAGGGAGATAGCCATTCCACTCGAGTACTTGAGATTTGACAATATACTCCCTCCATTTAAAAATATAAGATATTTTGGTTCTGGATATGAGAATTAAGGAGGAATGAAAAAATATGTAACATAGAAAATGAGAAGAGATAGAGATAGAGATGTATTGAGAAGAGATAAGATGTATTAAGAAGCGAGGGTATTTTATAATTTAAGAAAACTTGAGAAAATTAGAGAGTCTTATAATGTTAAATGGATGGAGTATCTCCTGTTTTAGACTGGAACAGTCAGGACCGAGGGAGGTGACAGACAAGCAAGTTTTGTTGATCACGTGTTTCCTCCACAATCACTTTTTAGCCTCATCGTCAGTTATGGAAATTAAAGTGCGTTGTCAAATTTTAGCAAGTTTTGTTGATCACGTGTTGCGTTGTCAAAACGACCCATTACCTCTTGTCTCCTCTCGCGTCTATGCGGCTCGCGTCACTGAGGTTGATATGGGGCCTGCCTAGTCTCGCCCTTGCAGACTCTTTAGAGCTAGGTTCAAAAGGCCTGATGGAGTAGTTCGTTAGTTCAGTCGCAGGCCAGCACCTAGCCCAACACAAGAGTCTGAAGTGTTTTGGGCCGCCAATCAGAGCCCTTGAGTTCGTGATACCATCTAGTAGTAGAAATTTTCCCTCAAAAAATAAATAAATAAATCTAGTAGTAGCAATTTTATAATTGTTCGCAATCAAGAGGAAGAAACTCTACTCTGCCTCCGCGGCGGTGGATTGAAATGTCACGTTCATGGGCTAATATAGCCTCTAGCGCTCCTTTCATTTTGTTGTTTAATATCTCCTTTCGTTTAATAAGGAATGTTTGCTCTGAATATGTGGACTAATGTGGGATCCATTTCTTTGAGACTGCAAAACAAGCGGCCTTGGAGTGGTTTGTCAACACGTACATACACACACAACACAGCACACGGACACAGGAGACAGACGTGCGTCTTGGTCTCTTACAGATGACGGCACAAAGTTAGCCACCTATAGCTACTAGATTAAGTATCCAAGTGGTAGGTACAACAGACATTATAAACAGCTCAGGCTTTGACGAAAAAGCATGATAAGCCAATTTAGCAAGATGAATCGGTATTGGATACTCCTGAAAAACCCAAAGGAATCTGAAGCCGAACAAAATCTCAGTCTATTATTAAGGAGAAGATTCCAGATTTTTAAGGGAAAGAAAAAGAAAAAAAATCGTTCTTACAGAATAATATAAAGTTGATAACTTAAACATATGGAAATAAAGTAGGGAAACTATTAAGGTCGAGAAACCAGTGGCAAAACTTAGTTGAGGCCATTAGGGCCCTGACCCCGTGCCATCATCAAAGTATCATTAAATAAACAGTAAAAATGCTACTGTTTATGGCATTTTTATTTCTTTTGCCAAACTACATAGACCGGCGTCGTTCCAGTTGAAGCTTCACCAGTGCGAGAAATAGCAAGACATTAAAATAAATGTTCTCTTTGCATAAAATTAATTTTAAGTACATAAAGCACACATCCGTCAAAATGGTTAAGGAGAAACATCGCAATTCAAACTTGCTGTAGTCATAGAACTCGCGATTTGCCACAAATCTCACTGAGACATGTCAAATTCTGGAAGCTAACGATGCACTGATAATTTGACATGCTTTTACTTACAGTGACTTCCTTGTTGGGGTATATATATATTGGAACTTTGCTTGTTACTAAGCACGTCAAATATCGTTACAGAGAATATCTATATTGATTGTCTAATTACTAAGCATGTCAAATGTCTATAAAAAGATCTACTTGGAATATTGGGGCACACCAGTAGATATTCTCTGATGTTACGGCTTTTTTCATCATCATCCACAAACGTCCCTCGAGCGAAATGAGAGAGACACATTACCCCGTTTGGGACAGCTGAAAACCAAAGTGTGTTTTTTTAAAGGCCGTTTCCTAGGCAAGTGGCTTTGGATGCAATCGTGTCCAACTCCAACCTAAGCGGCATCGTTTGACTCGCGCATTCAACCTAAGCGAGACCACCACACTGGAGCTTGAGGAGGGAAAGGACGACACCCATCCTTGAGCATCGGCAACTGGATTTGCTGCAGCGCAGGACCATTGTTTCAGGAACTAGCAGTAGCTCACATATATTTGAGGAAGCATTCACACTAGCAAGCAATTAAGAATGCTCATCATTATGAAAATTGCTATAAATTGAGCCCCACGAAATATCCACTGTTTCTTTAATCAGATTTAGGCTCTCCCAGAACCTACTCGAGTTAAACGACTCTTACATTGGTAGAGAGTCACACAGCTAAGTGAAGAACAACTGGTAGAGGTGGCATTAATAAATAAATAAGCAACCCATCGACTCAACAAGAGGACAGCTAGGCATGATGTGTTATACAGTATAACTCTACCCGAGATGCACTTGTTTATTAGTCCCGTACCGCTGCTACCTCTCTGTTACGTGCTGCGAATTCGTCTGCATGTCACGCTATTTCCGATCGTTAATCATTACCACTTGTTGTCGCTGTTTCCTAAGGTCTGTCTTAATGTGAGTTTCATAAATATTAAATAAGGTGCTATATCAGCTAAAATGATGATATGGCAAAGTAATTAAGATGAAAAAGATCAGGATAAAACTCATTTGACACAGTTTCATAGGTATGAAACTTTATTGAAACTTCCATTAAGAACAAAAAGTTTCATCCAAACTTATTTGGACCAATCTCAATGCAATAATTTAATGTTATGATTTCTCTATAAAACTGTGAGATGAAATTATGCACTGAAAGAGATAGTTTCATCTATTAAATCAAAAATCTAAATCTAATATGCCACTCTTGAGAATAGTAAAATAAAACTATGCACTGAAACTGGCCTAATGATCCATCTGCGCCATCTGCACATGTTAGTTGTCTAGTTAAGAATAAAATAAATCTCAGGCACTGGATTCTACAAATGCTACTAGTAGTACACATAAAGAGAACAAATAATGCAGCCGATCTGTACATGAGATTACAGTGTATATATGTACGAAATTTTATGTTCTGGTTGTTCAGTCACACATTTATATATACCTTAGTACGTGCGGAAAATGTATATTTTACCCAATTTCATGATAATATAAGAATCCTCTTACACATATATATGCACTGTCTTCTGATTTTAACAAATCAACAGTGACTCATATTGCTAACGCTATACATAATTTGTTACTATAGGTAGTATTAAGACATGTTCACACACACACACACACACACACACACTCTACAGATGATGAATCGAGCGGAAAATGTATATTTTGCCCAATTTCATGATAATATAAGAATCCTCATACACATATATATGCACTGTCTTCTGATTTTAACAAATCAACAGTGACTCATATTGCTAATGCTATACATAATTTGTTACTATAGGTAGTATTAAGACATGTTCACACACGCGCACGCGCGCGCACACACACTCTACAGATGATGAATCGAGTACTAATCCGTATTGCACACGCGTTAGAACTTACGCAAGCTTGTCAGAAGCGTGCTGTAATTCGTCTCTCTGTTGCAGCATGCGTATGTGCGCACCTACGATTAACCTGAAGGAGCTTTGGTTACCTAGCACGCATCAATCTGAATCACTGGAAATTTTATTGCTAGTATTTAGGTACACGCAAGCATGTGGCTAATTTGATGCATACTGCGTTGTCGCTTGTGCAGGGATCTCTTATCTGTTCGAGGAATTTCACTGCATATAGGCGTGGCGCACAGACCAGCAAGTATATTTGATTTTATTGTATCTTTGCTTTCAAAACTTAGTTTGCAAATTCTTATTTATTTTTTTAAAGAAAGTTGCCAAGACCAGCGTGCGTGCAAGCATGCATAGTCGCGACACGTCTCTGCGTGTCTTCGAAGCGAATTTAACCCCATAAAAGGTTAAAATTCCTGGAAGAATCCTCTTTATCGGCGCTTAATTACAGTTATGAGCTCTCAAAACAAATATGCCATCCATATATTTAACAAGGCGGAATTGCGCGGTCATGGTAGGTGTAGGCTGTATAGCACTATATTTCAAAAACACGCATTTGAACCCCGAATGATCGTATATTTTTTTTAGATAATTAAAAAATTCCGAGCTTTCCCTGGAGTATGCCCATTTTTCTTATTACAAAGGAGTGCTGCTAGCTCATCCGTCTGTCTCTAATCACTCGAGATGGAATGTAACAGCCATTAGAAAAATTGGATCCAACAAAGTGAAACTAGAGACATTATTACGAGGTTATTCTGTGCGTAAAACGCCATCCATGAATGAAGAATGATAGACGAGATTATGATTTCTTGGCTTCTTGCCAATAGCGACGATGCGGCAGTCTTTGCCTGGTAAAGGGCCAAACCCGTTTCCAGGCCAGCCTGGATCTACTCAGGTCTATTCACCACGTAGTACTACCTGAAAAATGATAAAAAGAAACGACACACGCACGTTCATCACAGGGGGAAAAGGAGGAAAATGTCCTGTGCATAACTTTGTTTCCTCTCAGAAATTTGCGCAGCTTGCATCAGCAATCCACATAGCTATTGAACGTGATAATTATTCTTTCCTTTGATGCCCTCGTCCTAAAGAAACCACTTTTTTAACATTTGAAAACATCTATTTAATTCGTTAACAAAAACAGTTCATCACTGCAAAAGTAATCTGTAGTCACGTTTAGCCAAAAAAATATTGCAAAAGAGGATTCCTTGGGAACCATTGTTGCAAATGTCGACCATGCTTTTGCTACTGCAAACGACCCAGTAGTGATAGTCCCTTTTTTGGCTTGCTACTGCCATTTTTAGCTGCAAGCCTCCGTTACCGTCCGCTACTACCACATAGAGTGGCGCCGCGTCGGGACCTTCCCATCCGTTTAAGGGCTTCCTTCCATCACAACGATCATCTGCAAGACGCGTGGAATCTCTTTCTTCCATTACAATTGTAGTAATTTATATAACAAAAAGTGGTAGAAAGAAAGGCCCACACCTACCCTAAGCCTAGGCACCATGGCCACTGCCGCCAGAACTATGCTGCCACATTATTACAATAACAATCATCAGCAACGGGGTGCAATTTATAACGGTCATGACGTCCGCCATAAACAATCGTTACTGATGTAACATTTTTATAATGGACTAATTATCCGCTACTAATTACATGATAATCAACAAAATATGATGGACATATGTGCGCACTGCCTTGGTGTCCTTCGTCGACGATGTGCCTCTGGTGCCGCTGGAACCTCCGTCACCTTAATGGTGCCGGATCGGGTGGTACCCGCCAGATTCGATACTCGTACGACGAGTCGTTCACATAGCTATCATCAAAATGTTCGTACATCATGTCAAAAAGAATTGTAATAAAGCTTGCATCATACGGGCAAATGCTAGTTAAGATAATAATAACTGTATCAGCATGCATTTTGAGAGTTGTATAGTACTCAGTTAAGTTCTGCATCTAGAGAGTAGTACAGTACTCAATTAGGCTCTGAATGATGCCACGTACTCCCATATATATAGATGATTTCTGTTGTTCTATTTTTGCCCGTCAGTCATATAAATAACATCTCCCAGCTGGTTAGTACTCGCTTTCTATGATCGTATTATCGCTGTTTCAGTTTTGGGGCCAGCCGGTCAATCACTTATTTGGACTTTGGACGTTCAAAGTAGTCCGAGAAAGAGAGAGAGAGAAAGGAAAACAGTACTATCGTCGTCCAAAAGCGTTGGGAGGGCACAGCACAGAGCAGCTAGAAGCACTGTGGTTGGTGTAGCTCCTATGCCTGTGGCTGTGGGCTGCGCGACCTTTTGCAGCAGCAGGGAAGGTGGATGCATGATGTGACGGGAAAGTAGAGCGAGGAGCCGGAGCCATGGGATTCTCCAACCATCAAGTGGTTTGCCTTTTTGTGTGGCCGGGTGGGCATGGCCGCAGCATGGGCATGGTCCATGGATTGGATGGGGTGGGTCATGGATATGGCATCCATCTGTTTGGTTGCTTCTATATTACTACTGCCCTTCAGCACATGCACTGATACGCATCTGCTGATTTCTCATCTGCACTCATCTGACGCCCGGTCTCTCACTCACCCCTCTACGTTCGGTTCAATTCAAGGGCACATGTTAGTAGTTCGAACAAAACCTAATGTATACTGTACAAAATTATATGTACTAGTACTCCAGTGTATGGCACAGAGACCTTTACGAGTCTCGGTAAAAAAATCTTTACAAACCCCGATACATTTCAAGGTATATCCTTTTTTTTTCGGATACTAGCCAGATGATGATAGTAGCACAGCATGAAGACACAGCCGCTACTCTTTTTTGGTATTCTTTGCGAGCAAGAGCAAGTGGTGTAGAATTTTCTTTACTCTCGGATCCCCAGAGTATTTTTATCTAAGGGTAGTTATCCAAGGGTATTACGTGTATTTATACTACTGACGGATCGAACAAGATACTATGAAACCTGACGAACATCTTTATACTCGATTTACACGCGGGATCCTGAAGTACTTCTCTGACATATGCATGCATGCCTCGTGGAGTAGTAGTACAAAGACTGCTCGTCTTGGACAGCAAAACTTTGCCATCTCTTCCTGTATTTCACGACATCCTAGATATGGCATACGAGTGGCAATCTCCGTTCTGTGTTAATATCCGTGCCCAGTCACTTTCCAGACCCCCCCCCCCCCCCCCCCCCCCAAAAAAAAAAAAAAAACTGTCTCTATCTTTGAGCGTTGATTTTAACGAACAGAGATGCAAGTGCTAACAAATGTACAGCATTTACTTGAGACTTACCTTTCATGGTAGACTATAGTGCTTTCACTGTCATTTTACTAGAAAATTATTACTTTCTTTCGTTCTAAAATATTGACACTTTAACATTTTCAATTTTTCTAAAATAATTAACATTCTTACTTTTCAATATTTCTCTCTTTCCAATACATCTCTATTTTTATTATCCTTATTCTCATTTTTTATGCACTTATCTTTTTCACTTCTTCTTAATTTCTATGTTTAAAGCTAAGACATCAATTGACGAGCTGATCAGGGAATAGTTGCGAATGGATCAAGATAGTATATGATAATGGAAATAAATAAAAATCCGTATATTTGTTTTCCATCACGACATGGTAGATTAAGTTTCATGTTCAACTCAAGCAGGTGGCGACAAGCTTCCAAAATCACAATCACTAGCGAACAAACATCTTCAAACAATATAGCATGTGTTTCATATACTGATCTGTGTAATATAGTACTTTCTCTGTTTAATATTATATGACATTTTTGTTCTAGGTACGGAAATTAAGGAGATGTAAAAAAATGGGTGCATAGAAAATGAGAAATAGAGAGATAGAGATAGAGGTGTATTTAGTAAGAGAGAAAGATGCATTGAAAAGCGAGAGTGTTTTATAATTTGAGAATAATTGAGAAGGCTAGAGTTGTCATATAATGTTGAACTGAGGGAGTAATATTATAGCAATAAAATACAGTATGATTTCTTATCTTTAAAATTGTATGAATGTTTTTTTAGATAAATATGATATAGGAATTTAATTAGATAAAATGCGTTGGGCTACAACTTCAAATTTTGAATTTTGATTGATGTGATTGATGCAGGAAGGCTGACAAATGCGATCAAGTGCTCGTTTTGACCGCAACATCTCTTTGGTACCGAAGCAGAGAGACTCTCTTACCCGGCCTACACGATTCTCTTTGGCCCCTAGCTAGCCGGCTACCGTTACACTCCTCCCCGAATTCCGAAAGCTACCAAGTCACTCCGGAACAGTGCAGCTACACTTCTACTCCTACCTATACCAATTGTCCTTCTTTGTTTTCCTAGCTTTATCTTTACTTATTGAATTCATCTTTGACTGATGATTTTTCATATCTATATCCTTGAAATAAAATTTGATAGTCAAAGTTTGAATAATGTATTCGAGAAAAAAAAATTGAACAATGAATTTCGTCTCACTAACTAGGCATCTGACTTTTTTCAACACGTTTCTTTTACATGCAACTTTGACCCATACAGACATACAGAATTGTATATTTTGTATAGATATGCTAGCTGTGTACGCTCTCTTGATTTGCTAGTAGTACAATATATTTTGCATAGTCCAGAGCAGTCTAATTTTAATTTAATTATGCATATTAATAGATAGACAAAGATTTTAAAGCTTGCAAAAATATGCCGAAGATCATGCATTATTAGTTGGTGTTCACGCCATACTATACGTGATGACGACATTGTCTTGTCTGGACGTGCTCAAGTAAATGCAATCGTGAAAACAGCAACTACTAGTAGTCTAGTACTACTAGTACTATTTATTAACGTTTCGCTATAGAGAAATACTATAATACAACTCCCGCACATGTAAACCCATTGAGGGACGTTCGATAAGATGATTATAGCCATCTGCACATGCATGTTTGATCGGACAGCACGCGTTCTCATATTCCATGTATATGTAGATATGTGTGTATTAAATTATTTCATATATGTACGTATGTTTTATGAATGTTAACAACTATTTGGCCTTTTTGGTTGTCGACTGTATTTAGCTTAAGTACAACTATATATTTGTTATTAATAGCACCGATGAGAATTTTGACTATGCGTGTCCACTATGGAAATATTCTAGCAACCTTAATCCTTATATTTTCATCGAAGTATAATGCAAAAATTATGTTTCCAATTGCCATAGTTGAATATAGAATACCATATCTAAAATATGAGCAGCTGATTAACGCGTTAATCAAAAATCATCCCTAGGATCATTGGTATTTTTAGACCGTTGGATGTAGAAATCTAGGATATTTGGACACCGTCGGATCAAGTCTTTAACCCTAACCATTCCACCAAGATCTCTATCTCCCCAACTATACTCTGGATGCACCGCCGTACTCTCCCTAAAATTTTCACCCTGTCGCCATATCCAATACCTTCATAGTTTCTCCTCTAATCCTCGAGAGGTTCTCCGAAAACCATCCATCCCAGGCGCGCGCCGCCCCTATTTTCATCGAGATTCGATCTATTCCCTCATCCTCCTCATCGCGATTCAATTCGCTCATCATTCCTCATCATCCTCTATTCATTCATCTTCCTACTCTCCTATTGCCCGTCCATGATCCAACAAATTCGATTGATCCATCAACAATGGCCATCTCAACCATAAAGTTGTTTGCGTGTCGCCCTAAATTAGACGGTCAAAGTGGAACTTGATGGACGCCCCAAGTCCAAAAACCCTACTGGTCGGACCAACAGATGAATTTGGTGGTAATGAAGGATGGTATCCTCTTGATTGACTAAATCATTTGCTTACATTGCCTTTTTTTATAAGTTAAATCGATATCCATTACAATATAATACTATTTATTTCTATATATATATAATTTCTCTTATCTTGTCCTTGGTATAGTATAAGGTTCTTATTTAGATTTAATTGTAAAAAATATTTTTAGATTTTTCTCTTTGTATTCTTTTTCTTGTGTTGCTTCTAGAAGTGGAAGTGAGTGACGAATCTTAGGCCCTGTTCATTTTAGCCTTTACTTTTCTATAAATTGCTGATTTGAGATGATTGTCACTAGGCTAGATTCTAAAAAGTTATCATTGTGGAAGCCAATGATAACTTTTTGAATGAATAACATCTTGTAAAAGCCAACAAAGGTTCATACAAATCTGCTTCTACAAAATATAATATTTGACTTTTCAAAGCCATATTTAGAACCATTTTTTAATTTCAACTTCTTTTGACTATAGCAAAAGCAAAGCCTCTACATGATGATCAAATAGGGCCTTAGATATCTCTAATTGTCTAAAGCAAAGTCTCTATATGTTGAAGAGTTGAAGGAAAACATGAGACTTCCTTTAGAATGGAGGAGAAGTATAGGATTTATGTAGGATTCAATCTTTATAGGAATTTTTCTTATGAGAACCTTTAAAATGCATGACTAAATGCTACCAAATTCTTTAAATTTTCTATGAAATACTCTACTCCATGCAAGTTTTGAAGAGAAAACAAGCAATATATCCAACCCCATGTAAAGTTTATATGAGTCTATCTCTCTCTTTAAAGGTTCCTTTGGATGGGAGAAATATTTTAGATTCTGACCTGAATCAGTTAAATCAGTTCCAAACAGCTGAATCATTCTGAAATATTTCTCAGTTTTGAACTAGAAATGAGAATCACCTAAATAGGTGTTTCAAGTGATTCTAGTTCATTTTGTGAAACACTTCACCTGGATCAATGGCCAAACCTTTCAAATGATTCTTCTATTTCAGGTTATGAAATGATTCTAACTTGAATCTGAAATGTTTTTTTTATTCTAGTTCTTTTTTTTTGTTGCAACTAAACGTTTGCTTGTAAGTGTCTCTAACCCTCTATTTTTTTTCATATTTCTACATTTTGAAAATCCTGAGTTCTAAAAAAAGCCTTAGGATCTCCTTTCTTTCTCCATAGCTGTATGTCACCTAATTCGTGTTTGGTGTGTTCAGATCCCATGCGGACTGAGCGCCCTGGTCTTAAATCAAGTGGGGCACAAACTAATTAAGGTGCATTTAGTGTTGTAGATTCTTCATCAAATGGAATCAATATCGTACAGCTAGCAAATGGAGTGTGTCACCATGAAAGGCTTGTAATAGCAGTGGAGTAATTAACTTCTGTATAACAACAACCTTTAGTGATATGCTGACCTCTGCATGTACGCGCCATCTGTACCACATGTATACAGTGGATGTTTTGTGTGTCTCACACATTATCATCTGGTTCCGGTTATCATTAGTAGCTAATAAGTTGTTTATTACTAGTAACTGATGATAATGGTTGTGTGGCCACATGCATCTTTCAGGTTTCAGCGGTGGCGTGTTTGCATTGACGATCGAGGGCATGGCGTGGCGCGCGCGCATGATTCCATGGTCGCAGCGCTCGCTCTCCGCTAGATCGCTGTCGCTGCAGGCCCGGCCGTGCGTCGGTGCAGTAGTGATGCCTGCCCCGCCCATTTGGGGGCCTGTTACAGTGGCGATGGTTTTGGTGTCATGCACACACTCTCTCTCTGCTCAGGTGTCAGCTGCCTAACCAATGGTCCCCGGCAGCGCCTGCTCCCTGGTCTGCAGCTGTGCTCCAGCTCGGTATCCTCCCATTCTTTCTCCTTTTTTACTTTATACAGTATCTTGTTTGGGTAAATTTTATGCTTAGTACTACAGCAGTAGTGTCTCTTTTTAATTTTTATGTCGTTCTATATATATGTGTGCTCACTTCTCGCACATGTTTCTATTATACGCTAATACATCAGTAGCTATAGTAAGTACCTCTTTATTCTTACATCACTATTTTCCGTTTAACAAATCAGGTAATACTATAGTAAGTACCTCTTTACCTCACATCACTACTACATCAGTAGCTAGCTAAGCCACTAACTTCGCATTTTTTGGGTCCAGCCAAATGCAATATGATGAAATGGTGGCCATATGGCTACTATATAAAGGTGTAGCGAGCAGAAGTTTTATGCAAATGATTGATAGGCATGGAATAAATTACTAGGACCACCTCGAACTTATTTATTTCCTGTTGAAAATGGGCATATTATTTGGGCTGGAAGGGATTGTGGTCACGAGTGAGATGATTATGAATCGTTTATGACGCGTATATATACATAGTAGTTGCCAGCTTGTACACGTAATAAGTCGATCTATGGCGGCCTTTGCATCCCAGGCTGGGTCCGGGTTGTGTAGTTTAATTACCCCTGGTAAAAAATTAAACATAATAGCACACCCTTGAGAATTGATATAAATGATTTATACGAATGAAATGAAGAGTACAACATAGGGATGGATTTTCTATTTCAAATGCTTTTGGTTTTAAGGGCCGTTACTAAGCATTAATTATGGCTTGTTTGGTTTAGTACCCTAAGTAACAATACCCTCTTAACCTCACACTTGGTAAATTTTGACAAAGGAAATGAGTCTGTGGCGTTAATGGATTGAAGCCGAAACATTGAAATGTTAGTTGATATCAGAACCGGACTCGAGGCCAAGTTCGGCTCCTCCACTACGCATGGTTGGTGGAACCCGTCCATGCAATGCCAAATAAAAAGGGGAGGGATCGACATATGAACTGACGTTCGTCGTGTCTACGACCTCACTACGACCCTTGTCGACCCAATCTAACGGCGCTATGGTAGTGGGAAGCACCACTGACATGGCCGTTGCTAACCTACACATGGACCCTAAGCATTAATTATGCTGTTTAAGGGCCCCTAAGTAATAATACCCTCTTAACCTCATACTTGGTAACTTTTGACAAAGTAAACGAGTCCATGGCATATAATGGGTTTAAGCCGAAAAGTTGTAATGTTAGTTGATCCCAAACTGAATTCGAGACCAAGTGCACTACGCGTTCTGATGAGGGGCGCATAATCGACCCATGGTTGGTGGCCCCCCATCCACATAGCGCCAAAAAAAGGGGAGAGTGTCATGACACATGAACCAATATTCACCGTGTCTACGACTTCCCCACAATCCTAGTTGACCTAATCCAAAGGTGCTATGATGGTGGGAAGCACCAGTGACATCGTCGCCACTGGCCGACACATCTACCAGTCCTCAACCTCTCTACAACGAGCTCTTTGCCGGTGTCGTCTCCATGTCGAGCTCATCGAGCAAGCCAGACGGTATGAACTCGCCTCATCGCTCTCCCTCTCCTCTCTCCCTCTCTCTGTCTCTCTCGATGGTGATTAAGCCCTATCTCTAAGCCAAAGAATAAAAGAACAATGGTATCACCATATAAATAGTGCAACAAAATAGGCAATGAACAACATAAAATCTTCCTGCTTTGACATGTCATATTGGTACATCCCAACTTAGCTAGGAGAAGAAAGTCCACTGTAAGTTTTGTACTAGCTAGCTAGTTAGGCTGTCCAAAAGATGAAACTTGAGTTGGGTTTTTTCCATGTCGAAATTATTGTATCTTATCTAGAGGGAGAAGCATTTTTATAAAGTCTGGAATGCCTGTTTCTAAAACCAATATCGATCCTATATAGCTCACAAAAAATAACATTTACTGATGCTAAAATATCCTTCATTCCAAATCAGCATGGAGAGATTGTGAAATCCAATTGCCTGATTTTTTTCGTTGGATGGAGTAATGATTTGATGTAAGTAGACACGCATTGTTCCTGATGCCTAAATTACGTTTGTGCCCATTGGAATATGTCTTATTTCTGCAGGTAAATTTAAATTATTGATGTTTATATCTATAAACACATGCAGCGTACTATACCACAATGTATGTACCAAACGCCCATACATATGGTTAAACTGAACTGTGAACAATCGTGCATACGCTAGGCCCTTAAGGCGTTAACTTGGATTTTGATCCTTGGCCATGTGCAGCTTATTGTAAATCACACTCGTGTACAGTACTAGTGTAGATAGTGAATAATAATGAAGCGATTATTATAGGCTAGTTCGGTATATCAGATGTACCCACTTTTGCCAGCGTGAAATTAACCAACTGTGCTCTAATACGGTTTCTAACTGTCGACAGCTGCAAAATACTACTTTAATTTGTTGTTGGTTGCTTAAGTGGCGTTTTTCACA
The DNA here is from genome assembly GCA_032690845.1 of Eleusine coracana subsp. coracana. Lineage (NCBI taxonomy): Eukaryota > Viridiplantae > Streptophyta > Magnoliopsida > Poales > Poaceae > Eleusine > Eleusine coracana. The sequence continues at coordinate 1,700,578 of CM064418.1, forward strand.
TGATAAGGTATATATTGTATGAATCAATCCATGGTTTTGTTCAAAGCTGACAGGAGCCACCAGGCGTACGTATTGTTCTTTTATTTTCAATGGCGTACCTATTGTTCAACGCATGTAATAAGCACGTACGTGTGCGCGTGTGGACTCCTTCCACCAACTACGTGTCAACTAAATATTACCGCATGAAATCACAAATACTCCTATAAAGGCGTGGGGGCAGGGTGCACATACTTTCTCGCCGGATTGGAGCTGTCTCCCAGAGAAATCCCTTAGCAAAACGTTGGACTTTTGCTCGCACTTTTCTCATCAACTCTTTTTTAGTGGCCTTTTCGACAAATTCCACATACACATATGGTTCTTTTTACTGAATGCCTGCATATGCTGATTAAGCTGGCATTAGTTATTAGTAGACCTTTATTTCTGCGCATCCCTTCCTGTACACGAAAGCAATAAAACTGATTACTATAGTTTCCACGAGTAGTAGAGGGTCCAAGAAAGAATAATATAGATTCGTGCAAGAAAACGAAGATTGCTTCTTACACATAACTAGACATGCGGTCTCCCAGACTGTAGGTACAATCTTGCTGCCCCAATCACATGCACCAGACAGGTGGGAATATCCAACCAGGAAACCACACTAAAACAAAAGGAAAAAAAGGAAAAAAAAAGTGAAAGAAAGAAAGAGCACTCACATGCAAAGGAAGAGAGAGAGAGAGTCAAGAGAGAGAAAGCGCGCGGCCCCTCAAAGTCGGATTCTTTGCCGCTACCCGTTAGACTCGCCGACAACAGGGTACAAGGGCCCACAACCTGTGTGGCCCAAGGCTCGTGTACCATCAATTCGCAATGGACAACCAAGATTATTCTTACATGAACCCTGTGAAGAACGACGGAAAAACCTGCTTAGCACATGCCAATTTTGTTTAGAACATAGAATCACACATCTTTTATACGTGCCAGCTACTGATCCAAAAGGACACTTAATTTCTAATAATCAATACATAACTTAGATGACTTGTGGTTACACCACACAGGATAAAGAAACACAACATACATATTTACTATATAGTCTACATGTCATCCATATATGTGTCAAATAATAACAATGAATCAATAGAAACCATATTGATTTGGATTCGCTTCAGCTATAACAAAGTCGATGCTTTCTGATTTTGACATCATGACATCTCTGAGATTTCAACTATAAGTATCATTCTGTCAATTTTGAGATTATTGTTAGATTAACATGGTTATTTTGAAGATATGCATTAGACATTATATGTATATATTTATGTGAGTGTTATACACATAACCTTGGGACAAGCTACCTCGTTGATTGTCGATGTTTTCTCACGATTGAATAACTATACACCAATAACACCATGTTGTTTTGTTGATAGCTTTAGTCAAATATGGACTCGTGAATAGGTTAATGAAAACATTCCTATAGTTCTTTGCTTGATTGATAATGTCATGATAAGTTGCCTAAAATAATTTTAAGCAAGAAGTCAAATTTCACCGATGGAGGAATGGGCAACAAGAGTGTATTGAATAGAAAAGACCTCCCTCTAGCCCGTATTGTAGATTCCCTTCGACCATGGCGGCCACCTTCTCTATCAGGTCCACGCACAGTTGTCGGTTGTTGTGTGGTTCTTGTAGTGTGTCTTCCCCAATCTGTTTTGGTTGGGCTTATGTGAAGATTCTATATATGGGAAAAAGATCTTATAGATTCTTTAAAAAAATTGGTTAGGGATAATAGTTGACATCTTTGATCCGTCACTTCCATTTCAGCTTTATCATTCTTTAATGATTTGATTGAACGTCTACGTGGCTAGAGATTGGTCTCTACTTGATGAACATTTCTTTTTTTTCCTGCAAGGGTCAATGACATCCTTTACATATAGCATTATTGCATATTGTGTGTGTGACTATATGACTATGCACGAGACACTATCTTATTTGTGTAACGGAACACACACTTTTATGATTATTATGTGGTTACACATATGCATGGATGCAATGGTAGAAGTAGGTGCGTGGGGTTGATCTACCGTGTGTGTCCACCATTTCGAACCCCACTCCATATTCTTGCACCACCGTCTCCCGGTCGCATGCCATCAACGCTCTTGATCGCGCCACGTCATCCGCCATTGGCACTAGAAAAAGCCCCATTGGCCGCTGTCCATCACGTCGCTGTCCACTATAGTAAATGGTGCTGTGGGCCCCGCATGCACGACACCAAATCCAGAAGACATTAACTACTACTGAAATAAATAAGGCGCGTCACTAAAATAAATCGGCAAAAGGAGCGGGAAGGCGTAAATAATTGGCGGCGAAGCAATCAAAAACTGCCTTAAATAATTTATTCCTCTCTGGAAACTGCTGTACCCTTTAAATACGCTTTCCACCCTCTTGCAGTCGGTCTCCTCACCCAAACCCCCCTCCTCCAGCTCTTCCCGGCCGGAGATTCCCTTCGGGGGCCATGGCGGCCGCCTTCTCCATCAGGTCAGCGCGCAGTCGCCGGGCGCCCCGTGGTTCTCTTAAGCCTTCTTCCCTGATCTGTTTTGTCTGTCCTGCAGGGCCTACGCGGAGAGCATGCGGGATCGGACGGCGGCGGAGCTCGGCCCGTTCGCCTTCGCCGCCAAGGATCTGCCGCCGATGGAGGTCCGGCTGTTCCGATGGTGGGAGGACGAGCTGGCCGCCGTCAAGGCATCGGAAGCGGAGGACTACTACGAGGCGGCGCCGGGGAAAGGCCGGGCGCCGAAGAAGCGGTCCATCTCTGACCTCTTCGCCGCGGCGCCGCCCGTGGATCCGTCCGGCTCCAGCGGCGTGGAGAGGGCGGGGGAGGACGATGAGGTGCTGGGCGCCATCATGAGGCGTGCCAAGGAGCAGAGGCGTAGGCGGCGGCTAGCGGAGGCTGCTGCGGCGGCCGTGACGGCCACGGCACCGACGGCGGAGGCGGAGCCTTCTTCGGCAGGCGGAACACGTGAGGTGGAGGCGAATTCCACCAGACAGGTATGGTCCAGCCCAGCCCATCTTGACCCAGCCCACTCTTTCATTCGTTGCTAGCATGATGTGCTTTGTATGCTTCTTCCCTGCTGATATTTTACTCTCGGTATTTCCTGCGGGTCGATCTGTGCATCCTGCATCGTTGTGATTTAGTACTACTACTAGATTGATTGATCGTCTGTGCAGCGGTATCGAGATGATGGCTATAGACGTTCACATTAATGTCTAGCTTATCTCCCCATCACATCGAGATGTGAATATGCATGATGCGCCTTGTATCTCTCTGTTATTACGAGTCAGTATTGCTAGTGGTTGATTTGGTTGGTGTTAGAGGATGAACGCTTTAGAAGGGGACAGTTACTTGTCGCTTTATACTAGCACGCATTGCAGGATATTTTATGTAAGGATTATGTCGCGGATTACCGATTCGCTAATCGAAATCGAGTCCACTGACAACTAGTTCATGCGTAGAGCGACATATGAGCATGTCTGCCAATAATGCAAGGTGATTTGCTGGTCAAAGCTGACTGAGTCTCGTGCTAAGTGTTTAAAAAGCTGTTACTAGATCGATGATAGATTTGTGGGCTCTTTCCTTGTGGGCATGATTACCTTGGTAAGCTCATGAATGTTTCGTTCCTGACCAGTGTTATTTCATGCTGAATTTGTCGGCTCTGATCGATCTCGACACGAGTCCGCACTGATGTTTGGCACATTATCTGTGCAAGTTTAGAGACTTTCTGTTGACGCGCGCTTGGACAAGATTTGTCTGCGAGATGTGTTTATATGGCCATAGCTAAACTGCAGACGCCTGTTCACGACATGTACGAACTAGCTACCTCTGGTACTATAGTACACCACCTTGCATATGGAGTGTCGTGTTGCCTTCCTCACACAACATGCACGGTATAGCTTGCTCCAGCATGTGTGTGATGTTGTGACGTGCGTACCGCGTTGTGTCCGGGACTCCGGGCCGGCACACTTCTGCCAGTGCTGGACCCATACACACAGACACGGGGCTTTATCATAGTAGGAAATAGACGTGGTGCAGGCATTTACTAGATCGAGATCTCCTGCATTATTATTCTGCTATTGGCAATACGGCATGTCATCATTGCATCGTTTGGGTGGTGTTCGCTAGTTCCGGTCCAACAATTATTATTTGCTTGCTAACCATTAGTGTTTATTTTTTTAAAAAAAATATAAATGCATATACGCGACATGTATTGTAGTACTTAAGTTGTTGGGAATTGTGTAGTGTTCACTCATTCGATGCAAGGATATATGGGCACCTTGTTTAGGTGATGATGAAGTTTTGGCATATATATGGCACACTGTCACCGTATGCTTAATATCATGATCCACTGTTCTTTAAATTTGCACCCTCGTAGTTAAGACTATCCGCACTTGTCATACTCTAAATCCATCCTGTAAAAAGAAATATTATGTCCTGCTCAGCAAGATTTTCTCCTCTATATCTAGTTTCCCGCATCCATTCATACTCTATATCCATCATTTATATCAACTATCCATTATTCTATTCAACCATCTTCAACTACCATATTCTTTCATCTCTCTTTTCTTTTTTCACTTCTTTCCCCTTTATGAGCTCGAGGCGGCTAAACGAGATCGGGGTGACGGGGTCGAGCTTGGGGCGATGGTGGCAGCCTCCTCCTTCCCGCGCGCGTTGCCGGCCTTCGCCTCCACGCGGCGTAGCCCTGCCCCTCGCCGACGCGCCGACCTCGTTCTGCGATGAGATGGCTAGTGTCACGACGGGGTCGCTGAGGGCGGCGACGAGCTCCGACCGGCAAGAAGGACACCGGCCACCCATCACCTCCACCACCTCGCGGTCGGCAACGAGCTTCTCTCCCCTTCTTGGCCATCCCCTTTTCTCTCCCCTTCTGGCTCATGGTGTGGATGAACCGTGGACACGTGGGCCCCATGCCATGTCGGTCATAGCGGAGCTCCTTTACTGCGCTAGATTTACCAGAGCCGGAGGACTCCGCTACCATCGCGGATGAGATAGCGGATGCTGCTCCAGCGATTTTTTCCGTTATCCTATCCTGAAGTAAGGGTGGCGGATCGCGTGCAGTAGCCAGTGCTGATTGTCTAAGACCTGACCATAAAATATCTATACGTAGCTGTAGAGCAATTAAGGGAAAGAAAAGGAAAAAACTACATAGAGAAAAAAAGAGAATGTTATTACGAAAAGTTCTTAATTATCTTGTTATATACATATATTACATTTAATTTGTGAGTGGAATATTAAATTTATTGAACTTTTGAAAAATTTCATTTTCCTCATTAATTACCTTTTATTAAATACTTGACTTGCTAATAATCCAATATTTGCCCCTTTATGCTTAATTTGTTTGATATATTGTAGCATTAGAAAGACCTGTTGAAACTTGAAAGGGTGGTTTGGGTTCCAGATCATAAGGTTAGCAGGAAGTAGACCTAAATTACGGAAATTCCTAGAGTGCCCCCCTTTTCTGAATAGGCCTGGATTTGTATATAATTCAGTGTGTTTATATATATTTTTTATCCTTTCCATTTGGTGATTATGCTACCACATTAGTTGATTTATATTATTCGATTTTATCCCATATTGCACCCTCAGTGGTTGCAAATGCAATTCTCGCCCTAGGTGTGTGTGTGTGTGTGTGTGTGTGTGTGTGTGTGTGTGACTATTTTGAATTTGCACAATTGTGAGTTCTAAGGGAGTGTCTAATTTTCAGTCGATTGAAAATGGGGGTTCCTTTCAATCAACGCTTTTAGCTCTTGGATCTAGATCCAATGGATACAAAAAGACAAAACTTTTCTATAGTCTATACATAACACTAATTAATATAAATAATCCTACAAATAAAAAATAACAAAAGAAATTTTGATTGAAAGAATGCTACTTTTCGATCGACTGAAAAGTAGCATTCCCGGAGTTCTAAAGATATTTCGGATATATAGAAAGTCATGGAACTTGATCAATAGGAAAAATGTTGGGTAAATAAGATCATTTTCAAGGTGTACAAAGAAGAGATTTCCGCAGCTGAACTTCTTTTTTGTTTTACGGATTAAAAATTTTCTCCCTATATTTTGCAGTTAATATTGTGATATCATATTCTACATACAAGAATTAACTCATAAATATGCAAACATGAAATGGTTGTATCTTACAGCTTTGCTATTTAATAGATCAAATAATATGTACCTATCCTGACCAAAATTGGTCTGAGCATATGTGTCATCTCGCATCTATTAGCAGAGTGTCAACCTTGTCTCTTTTCCTTTGTAAAATATCCTTGATCCATCTGATAGAACTTGTCACTCCCCCTTTGGCCTTATGCCCCACTATATCTGAGCATCCGGGCCACCTGGACCAGACCGGCCCGGCCCGCTGACCTCATTTTGGCTGTTAGCTGAGTTTATTTCTTTTGTAGCTATATATAACCTTGTGTTAGGGATCACTTTGATGAAGTATGGGACTCTTTCCTTTGTGGCAGTCAAGACACCTCGTGTTAAAGACACTAACAATACACATAATTTGTCCATAGACAGTGATTTAAAATGTGTCTATTACACTAGCAATACACATAAGTGATGTAAAATGTCTCTTCCATAAGTTTTGTCTCGTCCCACTTCTATTGGTCTATCTTCATATCTAACAAGAATCCCATTCAACCTGATTTGTTTATCATTTTTTGTATGTATGGTGGTCATTCCATCTACTCCATATGTAAAATTGACACTATAACGGCTTGCCATTTTTCTTTATCAATCGAATGAATGCCTTAAGAGCCAACAATTAGATCTTCATTGTTCTGGATACTCAAAAAGTCATGATGGTGATAAGTTTGAAGATGGAGAAGTAGGAAGCTAGAGTGTTGCGACACTAGTTGTGTTGCCACCACTTCAATCATTGTCTCAGTTGTTGAGGAGAAAAACATCCTATCAACAATTAAAGTTTCTCATAGCAAGTGTGAGACCCACTTTAGACATCAATTGCACGTTGAACATCTTTATTTATTCGAAAGTGTTGGACAAACATGACTCTAGGGCTATATTTTTCATGACCACTGATTACATGAGATATACGTTTTATTGTCAGCCAATCGATAATTAAGATACTAATGCAAGTAAGTCACCTAGCCACCAATCTTGCTTTATTTTTGTGTGATACACATATGATTAGTTCTGAAATCATTAGTAATCAAGCAGTAAATTATGTTCTGTCTACTATTACCTTATACTAAATACATGCATCTATTTTCTTCCGTTTCAATAATGAATCCACTTTCTTGAAGGTTCATGTGGCAATTATTATGTCTGCTCTACAACTGTTTTATAAAATTCAGTTAATATTGCTCAATTTTGCAGGAAACACTTGATGAAACAAATCTGCAAGATGAGATGGGCAGTCCTGAATCATCAGAGGAACCTGAAGCTGAAGAAAATATGAGTAGCTTACAGAAAAAGGTCCCAGATCCTAAGGAAAAGAAGCATGGAAAAACCAGCAGCTTACAGAAGAACAAGACTGATAAACTAAAGTATATTGAGAGCAGGAAGGCTATTAAGGTGGGGAAGCAGCGAGACCTTGAAAAGCTGATCCCTGTGCACAGCATTCTAAAGAAGTACACAAAGCACACAAGCGTCAAAATGGTTAAGGAAAAACATCGAAATCCAAAACGTGCTGGAGTAATAGAACTCTGCCGCAAATCAGTAAAGCGTGTCAAATTCTCAGAAGCAAATGATGTACTTGGCAGTAACAAACAAAGTTCCAAGATACCTCCCCAGCTGGAAAGTCTATGTAAGCTCTTCTCGGATGCTATGACTTCTTCATCATCATCCACAGACATGTCCAGTGAAGGGGACAGACACATCGCTCCATCCACACACATGTCCAGTGAAGGGGACACAAACATGGCTGCATCCACACACATGTCCAGTGAAGGGGACAGACACATGGCTACATCCACAGACATGTCCAGTGAAGGGGACAGACACATCACTGCAGAAAGTAGTAGTTCTCACATGCCTGAGGAAGCCTTCACTAAAGCTAAGAAAGCAAATGAGAATACAGATCATGAGAATTGCAGTAAGCTCAGCAACACAGGGACCTCTGGTTTGTTTGATCTGAATCAGGCTCTCCCAGAATCAATTGAGTTAAATGGCCCTTACATTTCAAATTCGGAGGGGGCAAATGTCGAGCACACACAGGATGCAACGTTCAGTATGGATGAAGAAGCTCTTGATAATGGAAGAGAGAACCGGAAGTATGCTGCTGACTTGGATATCAGAGGAAAAGCAAAGTCTCATTCACTGCCAAATCGTACTATTCATGATTCAGTTCAGTTGCAACAAAGTTGGTGCTCTATGACTCTGCATCATGGCATCTCTAAGTTTTCAACTGGAGGTGAACTGCCTTCCTGTCAATTTCAAGAATTTAATCGTGGAAAGCCAAATTTTCATTCAGAAATGAATGTACAACAAGAGCGTTGGCCTGCTGCTGGACAAACCCTCCGTTTGATGGGTAAAGATCTTACAGTTTCTACAACCAGAGTTAGCTATTTGGATGAGACATCACAGAAACACACAGGTCCTTCTGATAAAGACAATCTTAATGCAAAGATGGTCTTGGGGTTGCCACGGCAAGGCCAGCCTTTCCTATCATTACAAGCTCCAAGTATACCTGTTGTTTCACTAAATAGTGCAAGCACGGTTCATGATTCAGCAAATCCTGCAAGCAAAATTCAGGGACAATTTGGATACAGAGCCCCACATAATTTTAGTCAACCTTTGCCCACTGCCAATTTGTTCTCTGGGGATCCGTCACCATATGAAGATAGGTTCAGGAATTCTGCAAATTCGGAGTCTCGTAGAAATGTTTTGTTGGGGTATCCACCTCTTCCCAGTAATGGCAGGGAAGCATTCCGTCAGAATTCGCGGGCTCCTCGGCAGTATTACTCCGATCATTCCACTAGGACAGAATCACCTTCAGAACCATTTGTTCCTGTGGTCACGCGACATATACTGCCCTCTTCAGATTACCATGCCAATTTGCCTCAGCCATATGGTGTATATTCTGCCAGCTCATCAGTTCGTTCCCATAACTACACAGGTTTTACGCTAAGTAACCCAGACGGTACAGTTCAAGGAGTTTCTGATGGCAGAGTTTCTTCAGCCATTCCACCCAGATATGCAGACAGTGGAGTGACAAGAGTTGTTCCTGAAAACTATAATGCTTCATCTAGCAGCCGTCATGTACTGAGATCAGGCCCAGTAAAGCTCAGTGCTGGAGCGAAGCATATCCTGATGCCAAGTGAGAGCACGGTTGACGACAATGCTGCACCATTGTATTCTTGTATGTCATTCGACAGCAGCAATAGAAACGTTTCAGCGCCTCGGGAAAAAGGAGTAGATTTCTGCAAGTTCTAGTCCACAAGCTGGAGTATTTGTGCATCTATTTTCTAAGCCGCTACTGAGCAACAGGTTATAAGTTAAAGGTACGTCCTATCTTTCTGTTTTTTTCTTTTGGGTGGGTGGGGGTTGGTGTTAGTTGCTATGTTGTTTCGTTTTATGAAACACTTCAGCTGATCTGTTGTGATTTTCAGCTAATGGATGGATGGATACTTTTAAACGTATATGAAAATGTTTTCATCCATCTTTATACTTTGATGAAGTAGCATATACCTTTATTTTTGCGGTGAATCTAATTATTTTAGATTTTATGCCTTTTTTTTTTATATTTTGAAGGGAACAGGGAATAAAGTTTGTTAGTCTAAAATTCCTTTCGTTTTATTTTTTACTCATTTTCAAAGTAGAATTTTCATGTGCCGGGAACCATATTTAGAGTGCATTATTTGAGCTACCAAAATTTTAATCCCTCCATTTAGCCAGCGAGGTCCTAAGCTAATGCTGAAAACAAAAAAAGGTTGCAGATCATGATAGGTGTCCCCTTGCAAAAAATGTCTCTTCTAAACTGGCCGAAAAAGGCAAAGGATATACTCGTTCGTCGAGTTTCATCTGCCTGGACTCGTGGCGATTTGCTCGGCACAACCTCCCTAGCCCAATAGCCATCTCTGACTCTGACCGTGTCTGTGACCACAACTGGTAGGTATGCAGAGGCATCTGCATGGCTCACATCTCACGGTCACGGACACGACCGAGGGTTGAGATCTGCCCGTTTAGGCTGCAGCATTGGCTAATTTGCTTCTGCTTCAAATCTGAAAGAATACAGCAGATCTCTTTGTATCTTTCATATTGTCGCGTCCGATACTAGTCTTCTAGACACGATTTACTGCCATCATGATTGCAGTGGTTCATAAAAAATGGGATTTATTTATTTTTATTTTGTTCTTGAATCAAACAGTAGTCAACTTGTCGAAATTAAAAACAGAAAACAAGATTCAATTCATCACTTGTATTGCTTCTCCTGACCGTCCTGGTGTTTATTATATATGTTTAACTCAAATCAGTGTCTTTTATGCGAATTCACCTTTTTTTTTTTTTGAGGAAACACGAAACTCACATATTTTCCTGATTGCATTTGAAGGTATCGAAGATTGTGGCGGATGTATTCAGTATGTTGATGTAGAAGATGCAATGCACTATCCGGAGGACACCTGGAACTCATTTGAAGGAACATAGTTTTGTTCCCTTGAAGACTTTCATATCCATTTTTTTAGTTCTGCATTTTTGTTTCTTTTAGTTCAGACTAGTGCACTCGGGTGTGAATAAGCATATACCTGGGGTGTTTATCTAGTTACCAGTAACAAAATAGATTCTCAATGCGACTGAAACGGTGGTGGGTGATACAATCATTGCATATCTGGATTTCCATGGTTAGGGAAGAATTGTGTGGTTTTTTATGATATTGTGGCGCTCAGTGTCACATTATTAATTGTGCTGATTAATTCATTTGAAGCTGAATTTAAGTAAAAAAATATCAGCATTCAAGGAGCAAATATACAAAAAGAGGACCAGATTCTCATAGTCAACCCAAGTTAGAGGCGCATGTTCCCTGATTCTCATGTGAACCAGATTGGGCCCAAAATGATTCGGTAAAGTGAAAACATATACAGGTGGGGCGCAAGAATTTAGACCTACAATTTGAGCTGCCATTTGTGTATGCTCACCAACAGAGCCTTGTGCATTCAATGTTTTTTTTCTAAAAAAATATTAAGTGGCAATAGACAATTAAACTTAAGAGTAAATTTCATAAACCCCAAGCTTTACGATCCTTGTGTATCTCAGGTATTTTGGCTTGTGTCATATAATCTCAGAATTTATGGACACATTGTTTCACAAAACCTCATTCCTATCAAAATAGTATGAACCATATAGATGGATCGAACTCCCATATCGGGAGATTGAATCAATTGGAATATGTGTGCCATGTAAGCATAAAGTTAGAGTTCACATGTCAAATTCGTTGCCACTTCTTGATGGAGATGAGTTTTATGAAACAATAGGACCATAAAACATGTGGTTACGTGGGCTTTATTACAAACAACCACAAAACAATAGGACCATAAATTAGATAGTGTTTCTATTATTCATAGTTTTTCGAGTCAGGGTAGTAGACTATACACTCCATGTTTCGCTAGGTTTTTCTGGCTACGAAAATAAGCCCAGTTCATCAAAATTGGGAAAACAACTCCTTATTAGTTTACTTTGTAGACAACTTTATTGTTATGAAATATCTCTAAAGATACCAAAAATAGGAGCAAGTGTCCAGATATTCAGCTACGCACTAGTGCCTTCTGCTTCCGCCTGTAAAAGGTTTTCTATATACAAAGAAAAAAAAAAAGAAGCCTCCTAATTTTGATGTCATGGTCTTATGATGTTGTTCCTCATCAAATGTATAACAAGGTTTCTATCCTTAGAATCATTGTATAAAGTTTAATTATGGTACTTTAAAACTTTAGCTGACCAAAAACATAACACAATGTCAACATCAAGAATCTTGATTTCAGCATTGATGCATGTTTAGTGTAATTAATCAATTCCATTTTAGATTGATCAAAATCGCAATTAACACTCCAAGACATCTCAACATTCATTCTGATTTAGTTTTGTATAGCACGTTTGACTATTTAGGGGTCAATCACTAGAAAGATATGATTTTACGAGAAAGCCTCAAATGAAAGCTTTAAGGACCAGATTCTCTTTTTTTTTTGAAATAAGGTAGGAGCACTGTCATTCATTAAGGAAGGAGAATAAGATTACATCCTAATGTTACATAAACTAACCCAGCAAGCGTGACACAACAGACAACAAAAGGCAAACTAGTGCTCTGTGATTTGAGCTATGAGCATTGTGGAGACCACTCTGAAGTTAACGGACCAACTAGAAAGAAGAAGCTCATCTATTTCAGTTGCCCGACTGGATTGTCTTCTTTTTCTTCTTCCTTTTCTCTGATTCTTGTCATAGATTTATGACTGCCTTCCTGAGCATAGCCATCTCAACTCGGTTTCTGATTGCCTCAAATCTGCTTGCCTTCATAGGCTCGTTGCAGGCTCGCAGGAATCGCTGCAAAGTCCAATCGCCCAATTGTCGAACCTCCCTAATGAAGATCCATTTCTTTGTGAGCATATCTCGAACCATTCTGAAAACTGGTTTCTGAGATTCAATTTTGAACTTTGACTTTTGGATGTAGTGTTGATTGTCCTCCGGACTTAGAATTACATCCTTATCGGTTGAATTGTTTTCCATACAGGGAGGAACCGAAACTACCTCATCATGCTTAAGACTACTCAAGGCTTTGATCAGCTCATGGCCTGTTAATTGCTCTGTCTCATTTCTAGTTATCAAAGGAGACTGAATAGCATCCAAACTCTGAGAACTAGGCAAGACCGACATTGGAACAGATAGAGGGGTAGCGACTTACAAAGTTCGTCAGGCTTGCTCTGTCTCTTTCCTTCTCCTTTGGGAATGTCATTGACAGCGCATGAGGGAAAAGCCGACAGAGATGGCGAGGTAGCGCCACATCCGGTGTTGTGCATCTGACTCATGATGAGGGCCTCAAGCACCATCGGATCTAGTGACTTCTTACAGGCTGTAGGCGGCGAGTGGTTCCCAAGGTGCAGCAAACTATCATCAACAAGATTTAGGAACACTAAAATCATCTCTACGGAGACATGCTATCGAGGCTGACTAGGTGGTGGTACGGTTCCAATCGAAACTAATTTTGGCATTCATCATTAGATGCAGCTCTTCTTCAAGCCATGCTCTGTTGTACATGTGGTTATTAAAAAAATAGTTGATGTCATCATATACAATTTTGATTTCAACATTCTTCAAAAATACAATAGAATCCAAATTGATCGTCTAGATTGAAAATTGCACCACTGCGGTCCTTGTAATGAAGTTTTAAAATTAAACTCCACTTGTCTATATTTTGAAGTTTTTTTTATGAAGTCACAAGATGATGATCTAACAAAATAATGTGTTGAGTCACTACATTGAAATATATATAGCCAACAAATAGAAATGTTAGATCAGCATTACAAATGTTGACTTGAAATAATAATGGATCAACAATGTTGGTTCAGCAAAACCTAGAATAATTTATAAAAAACTAAAAAAGAAGTTAAAAAAATCAGTCAAAGCAGATAGAAATGTTGAACCAATAAAACAATTTATTTGTTCATCAGGACTGAAGGAATGGAAATTTTAGAAAATGGAAAACCAAGAAAAAATGGATCAACTTCCAAAAAAGAATTTTCCCTTGTACGAGCACATGACAATTATAATAGAGCAAATTCCTTATGCGCCATCAAAAATTATATTATTCCCTTATGAACCATTCAAAATTACAACTTTCCTTTTATGCCATCATTTTAAATTTTATATTCTCTATATGCCACTTTTGTTATTTATCTATTAGATTATCGTTAAATAATGCTAGAAAAGACCAGTATACCCTTAAGGTGAAATCTAGTAAATTATCTGAATTTTTTGTTGGTTATATAGTAATAAAAAAAATATGGCGATTTTGACTTTTGGTACATTTTTAATAGTAGCAGTGTAATAAAAAATCAAAAAATTATTATATTCATGTGGGAATTCATACATAATTTTATAAATGATATTTCTAAATTTTTCTAGATTTTATCTTGAGGGTAGATTTTTTTTGTATTATAATTTAATAACCATCTAATAGATAAAATAATAAAAGTGGCATATAGGGGATTGGAAATTCAAAATAATAGCATGTAAGAGAAGCTATAATTTTGGATGGTTCATAGGGAATTGGTATAAGTTTTGATGGCGTAGAAGGGATCTAACTATTTTCTCTAGGGAATATAATTGCACCTGGATTTTACCTGTTCTGCCAAACGACATGAAGCGTGCACGGCTGGTACAATCCGTTTGGGACGAAAGCCACCTTGTCCTCCGACGCATCGACAAGCCGTAGACACGGGTACCTCTCACGCTCGCCAACAAACAGCTCTACCAGCTCACGCATGCAGCTGCTGTGCTTGTTTCCTGCTCTTGCTCATGTCATCGCCCGATCCTCCCAGATTTCCTTCTCCCATGCCGGTGCTGCACAACGAGATCAAGAATCTAACCGCCATCCGGGATCCCCAGAGGGAGGTTCAAGCAATTCTGACATTTTACTATGAACAGAGAAGTCACAAGATGAACATGGTGCATGTTGCACGAGCAAAGGTCAGCCCGTTTTTTGCTGCACATATCCATGCCTGAACACTGCTGCAAACTGTTAAACTGCCGTAAGAATGCATGCATGAAGCAGAGGCGAATTCTACACTTTAATTAGGCGTTTTTGTTGCTGCAAGGAGTTTAAAGTCTGGCAAATGGAGAAGTGGAGGCCATGGGGGCTTTTCGGCACCCTGGGGCATCAGCACCAGGCTCACCTCAAGCTGAAAGGGAAAGGAAACAGACAGTGCAATGGACCACATGGATCTCACGCATATCTCCGGGGTCCCTATCATATCACGCACCTCCCTTCATTGCACTCGCCTTTACCCATCTCGGCCTGTCCACCTCCGGGCTGCCCTTCCCCCGACTACCGGTGCGGCCTGAACCGAAAGGCGCGTCGTGCTTCGCTTCGCCATCCATGCATCTTTTCTGCTGTTGTGATTCAATTATCTTATTACATAATTTCCATGTTCAATCATCGGTTTATTCCTGAAACATTTTTAGAGTCCTTTTTTTTTTGCAAGGGTCAGAGTCATTTGCTGAGACTGTAAATTTCTGTGTGTGCCGGAGCTTGACCATTTTCCTTTTTTTTCCTGCCACTAGCATACTTAATATTGTGCTTAGGTTGCTGATGCGACATCGCGAATTTCAGGCTAACAATTTTGCAAGATAGATTGATTCGAAATGAGGCCGTTACAGGAAAATTAAACATTGTTATCTTTTTGGACACAGCGCGCAGGGCCTGTTAGCTATCTTTTTGGACACATCACGACTTGGGTAGTAGCCTCTAAACACCAAAGACTTGTTTTCCTTTTTGGCGGGGGAAATACCAAAGACTTATTAAAACAGGGAATAGCGTTATACTCACTTCAGTATTTGCCGCAGTTTAGATGCATGCGTATATATTTTTTTGAAGGTCTGCATATATACTTTTAAATATTCAGATATTTATTCAACAGGTGAATTCTATCCAACCATGTCAGTATGTCACCCAGCTTAACCTGTACTACATGTGAGGGTAGTTATGTGTTTAGGAAAGTGTCACATGTCAGTGATGTATTTGCCACTACACCAGTCCCTTTCAACTTTCAAGCAGCATCACTGTTGCTTAAGAGATGAAACCTCCATCCAGCATATCAGAGTAAAGATCTTTTCCTTCATGTGGGAGCATCCTCAATTTTGGAAAACAATCAATGTGGTGGCCGTGGCATCTTCTCCACGGATTGTCCATTTGAGCCTTATTATCTCCCCTCATTTGCTACGCTTGTGATACATTGCAGTTGCAGGCATGTACCGATCTCTTTCCATCCATAAAATCTTTGGTTACATGGGTTCAGAAGCTATAACGACACCTAGTTAAGTTCTCTGAACTTCTTGAGCTTCTGAACACCGCATGGTAGTATGTCCTTGGTAGTATGTGTCCTCTGTTCATCTCTGGACTCGAACAGGAACATCTATATATGTATGATTGCACATGTACTGTAGTAGTATGCGATTTTTTTTAAGCCTAGAAACAGAGCAACGAACCGATGCTTAAGAACTTGTGGCAGTTATACTTTACTCATCAACTGGCATCATTTCTAATGTAATTTTGCAGATTATGAAACCAGCACCCATTTGATCCTACTTAATCTAAAAAATCGTAATTCACTGTTTAGTTGAGCTGACCGACGAAATGTGTAATATTCTGTTGATGACTCTCGTATTCATAGTTGAACCAAAGTTCAGTACTGTGGTCATGCAGCGAGTACCAGCCTGTAGCTTGCAATGATTTCTGATGCTTGCAGTAAACCCCATGCCTTTCTAGTTTGGAACTGCTCCTGCATTCCCATCCGAACAACACTAGAATGTGCCTGGATCACTGGAGGCTCGCACAGTGCTCTAATAATTGGCCGAAAGCTGCGGTGGCGAGCCAACTGCCAAGCAAGTGGGACTCAAAACCTGGACCTGGCTTTCTCAGCCTTGAATTATTTATATTACACTGGAGTACAAATATATATGCAGATGGAGCTTTCTATATTAATCGATATATTTATGCCTTTTCAGTGCATTGCAGATATGTTGCTGCTTATATGCTGCTGAACATGTACATGCTCACGATACGAAAATTCATTGAAGAGAACTGCAAATTCTGCAACATGGATGGCCCTTTGAATTTTTTTTTTTCAGATAAAACTAATCAATATACCTATATATTTTGGGTGCATTACAGGTATGTTTCTGCATAGTTAGAGATCTTCTACTGTGCTTGACATATATCACTTCTGAAATAAAAATTGTTGCAGTCAATCTGTCGTGAAAGAAAAGTCCAAGTAAAATGTTAACACACAAAAACTTCTATGCCAATGTTATAGAAGAAAAGACGATCGTAAATGAATTGAGGTTCATGCATATGTGGCTAATGCCCTAGTACAAGCCAAGCACGAGGTTGCGTATTAAGAGGTTGCAAGTACCATCGTTTCGGATGAGTACTATGATGCTGAAACTTTTTGTTTACTATAGGTACATTACTTTTCTTATTTTGCTGTATAACTAAGGAGATTCAGAAACCTGGCATGACAACTTTTGACGGCGTTGATACGATGAATGGATGATCCGAAATATTTTGCCAAGGCACCTGTTACCAATAGCATGCGAGCATAGGTCAACCACTGCGTCAATCTCCAGTGTTTGATTGGACATTTAGGTTTCATATCACCACACACATATGGTTCAATCAGTACCTATCAGTCCTTCTGGCAAGTGCCAAATGTAGGATGGGATGGCAACCTTTCTTGATTTGATCACAATTCACAAGTAAGTTGATTTGATGCCACATAGAATTTATTCCTTTTTTATTGCCTGATTCCACTCACAGAAAATGCAAGCATATAAAAGTCAGAAAATCAGCAATATCAAAACAAATTATTAAGGTTACAAGTTCAACCCTTAATTTCTAACAAATTATTTTCTTCCATTTTCTCTGTTTCTAGAGAGAAAAAGACTCATGCAAAATTGCCACAGCAAATTAACTTTCCACGAACTGTCCAATCCTGGTTACAACTATGCACCTGGAAACCTCTAAACGATCCGGCTAGGACCGGACGAAAAGGTGATGTTGTAAGAATGTACATAGCCATGCATCAGTGGGCCCCAGGTCGGTGATAGAGATGGACGGGTGAGTCGTGAGTGGAAGAGATGTGGTGGGCAAAGAAGAACGTGATGCAACCATCACATTATGTGATGAGGGCCAGGGTTGGGCTAGATAGGGCCCCATGCATGAAAGCAGCTGAAGTGAGAGCTGAAATAAATTGGATATGTTGCTGGAGGGTACTTAGCCATCACCTCTGCATTAGATACGTAGATATGCACCAAACAGAAATGGGACAGTGTTTGTGCGGTGTCACATGGGGATAGGGCAGCATAATGTCTCAGGCATGCAAACCTCTAGTACCTTCACTCTGATCATCACATCACAAACTGAAGCCGAATGTACAAGAAGAGAGAGGAATTCGGGTTTATGAGAGTAACAACACTACACAAAAAGGAGCAATTTGTAGATTTTAACTAACGGTATTAGAATCATCGCATATTTGTTACTTAATACTAAGTGATAAAATTTCTTGCATCGCACTAATTAAATTAACTAGCAGAAGAACTGAGCAGATGATAGTAGTGGTGAATTCCAGGAAAAGAGGTAAATTATCTGCTGCTAGTGGATCCATTAAATCTTGCGTGTGAACATTGTTTCATGTGAAGAAGCCCGGAGGTGCCTTCCACTCAATAGAAAATGAAAAGTGGAAAGGGGAAAGCAAGAAATAGCCATGCTGCGCCATAACGGTTCTTGAGGTAACAGTGTACCAATACAAACGAAGCAATGCCCCAAGTTACATGCTGAGGTAAATGGATGTGAAGACACACATGCATCTGACACCAGCGACAAGGGAGATCAAAGAGTAAATCAAAAGGAGTTGTGGACTAGTGCAAGTCAGAACATGGCCGGGGGAGGGAACAACAAGCAGGGCCATGGGAATTGGCCACAACATACAGCTGCTGCTAACTGCACCACCTTTACATGCCTTCCCCTTCCCTCACCACCCCCTCTCTTTAATACCTCTTGGCTCTTGCCTCCGGCCTCTCCTTCCTCTCCTCCTGCGCCTCCTCTCCTATCCTCTTTCCCTCTCTGGATCTCATTCTTCTCCAGAGCCTAAAGAGGCACTGCCATACCATCCATGCTCAACATGATGGTAATTACTTCCTGTCCTGCTCCTCCTGGGAATTAGCTGATTCCTTTCTCTCTTTGCATCGTCTGTATTGGTATAGTAGAATCTCGGTTGCTATGTTGTTAGGATCTAGCTAAAGAGGCAAGCAGAGGAAGAAGATACATGGCTAATAAGATCTCCAACCTTTAAGGAGAAAATAAAAAACGCCACAAAAGGCAAAGCGCAAGATATAGGAAACATATGGATTATATATCCCACCCCTTCCTTTTGACATGTACAACAAAGAGATAATTACCTGAGAGCTGGAAAGATCAGAGCGCTGGCTGCACGCATGCCTTCCTCTCTTCTTGGGATTTTGTTTTCGATTTGATTTGCTCACTTTCCGCGTATATTTTGTGCACTTGTTTGATTTGTTTTCTTTGTTTGTTCAGACTGACTTGAGCTGCGGGCCGTCCAAGGTGAAGGTGCAACCGGACCCGGCCAACTCAGGGCCGTCGGCGGGGAGCGACAAGCCAGGGAGGGGCAAGATCGAGATCAAGCGCATCGAGAACTCGACCAACAGGCAGGTCACTTTCTGCAAGCGCCGGAATGGGCTCCTCAAGAAGGCGTACGAGCTCTCTGTGCTGTGCGACGCCGAGGTGGCGCTTATCGTCTTCTCCAGCCGTGGCCGTCTCTACGAGTACGCCAATCACAGGTGATCTCAAGTTCTCAACTAGCTAGCTGCATACACATGTTGTATGCCTGTATGTAGGTAAACATATATACATCATATGCATATATTTGGTTTATAACGTCAACTGAAGGCTACCGATGCATACATAACTCAGATAGACCCTCACATGCCGTTTGTGTTTGCTCTGAGTTTATTTCTTGTCCAAATTGGAGCAAGTTTGCTCGTAGCTTTCTCTAGGCAAAGGGTGGAGAGGGTCAAATGGGAGCTGCATCTTTTGTTACTATGAACTGTCTTGGTTATTTTGATGTTCCTGAGGGGGGAAAGAAATTGCAACAGCTTCTTTGTGTATGCTGCGTGTTTTTGCCTGCTTTCCCCTGTGCCCCTGTGAGGTGAGGTGAGGTGAGATAGATGTTTGCATAGATCTAGTACAGAGCTTGCTGTGTGTGGTATGTACATGTCCTCAGCCTTCTTATGTGAGAGAACTTCTTTGGCCCTGGTGGTCCTGGTTTCTTGATGTATTTATGCTCTTTCCTTTCTTCCCCTAGCTCCATCCTCACTCCGGCATGTGTCTGTGGCAGAGAGAGAGAGAGAGAGAGAGAGAGAGAGAGAGAGTTGGAAGCTTTATAGATCTCACACACCTCATGATATGTGATGGCAAATAGACATATTTGTATACAAAATATAAGGACTCTTTATTTTGGGTTCCCTTCTCCAGTTCTCCTCGTTCCCTTTCGAATTTGCTTGTATATGGTAGAAGCAGATCTAGCTGCAACCTGTTGTTTTGCTCCTTTTTGCTGTACTAGTTAGTACATATAGTACATGTACATGTCCATGTAAGGCTATGTGTGTGAGGTAACAAGGATATGAAATGAAGGATCTAGGTAGCGTCTTTACATGAAAACAAAAAGATGAAAGATCTAGCTAGTCCGTCTTCAGTTTCTTTTGTTTCCAGCAAGGGTTAGGGCTATCCCATGTGATGCTGATCTCTCTCTCTCTCTCTCTCTCTCTCTCTCTCTCTCTCTCTCTCTCTCTCTCTCTCTCATCCGTGTTACTGAGCGGAGCAAATTTTTGCCCGAGCGCCTTCACGAGAGTTGTTGATGCTGCTGACAGCAATCTGCTTGCTGTACTTTCCAAGAGGAGCCAAACACAAAGAACAAGTGGTAGAGCGAATATTTTTGCATTATGTATGTCAATTTGACTTGCTGTGAAGTGGTTGTCATAAGGGAGAGTGTCTTACCTTTTTCTGTGTACCTGTCTCGAAATGGGATTAATTTTTTGGAAATAATATACACATACGTCTTGGTTAGTATGAATATGCAAGCACACAATTATACAATAATACAATCGAAATCATTTCCTACCGGCTAACTCTCTTATAATTGCATGCTTGGAAACGTAACACTGTTATTAAGACCACAAAGTAAGAAGAAAGAGAAATAAAACTCAAGTGCATGAATATGTTGAATTGTAGACCTTGGCAAAAAAAAAAGTAATAATCATCTGTCATTTGTTTTTAACAAAACAATGTGTTTGCCTTATTTAACGTATTGATAGAGAATGGAAATCATTTTTCTGTTTATAAAAATAAAAATAGACCAATATTATAGCAAATCTGAAACAAAAACTTATGATATTTCTTTGTCCCATTATTCTTTTGGGGATCAGCTATAGTTTCTTCCATGATCTCTTAGTAGTAACATATAGTAAAAGAAACCTTACCTGCACGCGCACGTCCTATTAGGAGAATTAAACTGCGGTACAAGTGACACGTGGCCATGCATCTTACTGTATCAATTCTCACACAGAAGGAACAGCAGCGTGCAAAAAACTTTTCCTT
Source organism: Eleusine coracana subsp. coracana (assembly GCA_032690845.1). NCBI lineage: Eukaryota > Viridiplantae > Streptophyta > Magnoliopsida > Poales > Poaceae > Eleusine > Eleusine coracana. The sequence continues at coordinate 1,721,954 of CM064418.1, forward strand.
TTGTCCATGGGTCAGTGCCTGGTGCCTCTGTGGCCTGGCTACAGAGGGGCCATAGCCAAATGGCATGGGCAGCGATAGATGAGCATTGGGCCTGGATCGTCTTGGGAGACTACACGAGGAGTAAAGAAAGCCGGTGCCTTGGTCAGAGGGATTAAGTCCTGGGGTAAAAGCCAAGGGCCGGGGAGTTCTGTGTTGTTTTGTGCTGCTGGCTTTTGCTTCACTCCTTTGCCTATTGGGTAAAACGTGTGGTCACTGTTCCGACCCAATCATGTGAAATCCTGTGCCTGCTACACGAACACTAGCCAGCCAACAGCATGCTCGATGATGCTAAGGTTTCGTCTCTGCCTGATGAATGTGTGGTGTGTTCATCATCGCAGTAACTCATACTCCTACCTTTGAACAGAGCTTTTGTGATATGGCATGCTTTTGCTCAAACATCTTGGCCTGGCTAATGGTCATGAACCGAGGGGGTCAATCCTAATTCTGGAGTATGATTGTTAATTTGTTGAGTATGAGTATTTTATGTGCAGTTTGTACATTTTTTGTGTGGTAGAAAAATGATTTCTAGCTAGAAATCCTATAGGATATTGTTATGAGCATGCAGTTTTCAGAAGCTGGAATTAAAGATCGTTGACAACCTTTCGAAATTTTTCTAGGAAACATTTGTTCTGCGTAGATCACTACTACCAGGCTAGTAGCTTGGTTTCTAGTTATGATTCGTTTTCCTATTTATTTTCTCTTAAGTTACTCTCTGTCTTAAGTTTTTGACTCATACAAAGTTGTGCTGGTGTATCTTATTAGCTACTAGAAGCTGCCAGGTTCATCCTTATTATTTGGTGTTGTTTTCATCTTTCCCTTTTTAACTGCTATTTTTCTCAACTGATTGCAGTGGACATAATTTGTTTCTCTTGTTAAAACTGTGGAATTAATTTGTCAGATCTTAAATTTTTGTATTGTAGATTAATGATGTTCAATCGATAGGAACAGAGGTTTTACAGTGCAACGTTACAACCATATACACCAGTTATGTTCAAGTTTTCCTGAACTTTTAGTTTTTTATGTGTTCTTTAATAAAAAAAACTCCTTTCCCTATGTGGGTAAACTTTTTATTCTCAGAACGAAAACAAGATAAGTTCATTTTTTATTAAGATCATAGAATCTTTATGGGTCTTAGAGTAATCAATATTAACAACATGGTTTTTGAGAAAGCTGAACTTCATGCCCTGAATCATTAAGACAATAAGATATTTTATTACTTCCAATCAATTATTGGGCATAACGGATAGGACATATATATGATGCATGAGGTGAAAGCCAGAACAATTGGTTTCTTCAATTGCATACACAAAATGTGATAATCAATATAACATGTAATTTAAGAAGACCTAAATATATATATATATATATATTAGAAGTAAATAACAGGGCGTGTATCATGATTATATGGGATCTAAAATATGAAAAGTTTGATATGTAAGAAGATACAGAGGGTAAATTGCTAACTTCATCTGCTTATCTCCTCACAAAAAAGAAAAAACTTCATCTGCTTATCAGTGTAAACCACTAACTGTCATTAGTGAGTTTTATTGCAACTAATTTCTGCTCACAGTACAAAAGTATCACATTCTGATCCAGTATGCAGTAGTGTGTTAGTATTATCTTTTCAGCTTGTAGGCCTGTTTGGGAGGAACCTTGTGGATTGGGCTATATTTCACATAAGTATTTGGTACACTCCTTTCCTGCTTCATATTAGAAATAAAATGAAAGAAAAATATTATAATTTTTAACTAAGATAAGACAATAGACAATCTGTGGTCGGCATATAAATGAATTCAGGATTGGACAACATACTAGTAGCCTGAATAATACAGTACACTACTGTGACATAAAAGCTCTGAAAGTCTAGTCTCTCCTTTGGACATGATACTGTATCTCCTGGCGACAGGCACAAGTTTCTCGGTAAAGAGGAACTACAAACTATAGGCAGCTAGCAGTAGACTTGTGAGCTGTGATATATAGCAGAGGTTTCGGACCAATGTGTTCTGTGTTGTTGAGCTTTTTTTACTCGGTCTCTTGCTTGCATTGTGTGGCCTGCGTCGCCTTTTACACCTGAAGATCGATGTAAATGACAGAGATTGCATTATGGCTTTTTTTTGTCCTTTCTTTCTTTTCTCTTTTATTTTGGGAACTGCTTTTTGTCCTTTCAGTATGTATAGTAGTGTTGCGAACATATTGAACGTCGTCCTTTTTATTAGCTTGTCCAAATATTCCTCTTTGATTGTCTGTTTTACATAAGAGTTTGAATTATCATATGATTACTGAAACAGGCAAATGCCGCCTATGAGCATGTGATTATGCATGCTGCTTTCTCAATTAATTTCAGTCCAACAAGCTATCCTGTGGACTAACTCCAACTGTGAACACCTTAATTTGCAGTGTGAAGGCCACAATTGAAAGGTATAAAAAAGCCAACAGCGATACTTCGAACACTGGCACAGTTGCAGAAGTCAATGCACAGGTAAAATCAAGTCAATCTTTCAAACAAATTTCGTGAGCGGAGACAGTACTAGACGTGAGTGGAGAAATCTTTGAATGGAAGTGATGCCAACATTCCCTTTTACTGTTTTCAACGCCAAACATGATTTGATTTTTTTTTTAGAAAAAAAAAACAAACATGATTTCTCTGATGAGAAATTCTTCAGACAAGGAATTCTGAGCAGAAAGCATGGGCACATTACACAATGGTTATTACATTTTGTTTTCGAGTGTCTAATGGTTCTTAGATTGAAGCAGTATGGGGTACTGTACTACTCTTAGGATCCTCTGTTCTGTCCAGTGGATCATAGAGCATTTTCGGTTAGATTTTTGTCCCAGATGTTCGATGATCGGAAGGCATGGGGATGAAGAAAATTAGATGAAGGGAACTTCGATCAAAAGAATTAAAATGACATTTCTTTTCAAATCAGTCACGCACCCATGTTTTTTATATATTTTGCACAGTATATTTATAAGCCACCTAACAGACCCAAAATACATTGTTTGTTTTTTAATAATCACCGTGCACCGAGTTCAACTAATGTCTGATTGTGCAAGAGGAACACAATATCTGTGTATTATCATTATTCTGCTTATCTGGCCATCCATGAACAAGCAATATTAGCATACAAACGCAGCTGATTAATAAAAGAAAATTGAGACCAATGCACGACCATCTGATACAGATATCTAAATTTATGGGTGTGTGTGTGGAGATCATATAGTAAAGTCTAATAATACGGTCATATGGGTTGTTACCTAGCTACATACCAGTTGCACACTCTTGAATATTTTCTTTTCAAAGTATGAGGATGAAAGCCCTAGCTCTGCGCTGCTTTCCTCCCCGTGTACTGCTTATTGCTCCGTATGTAGGAGAATGATTATGTAAGTCAAGCTATAAAGAAAACTTGTCAGTATTCATATGGACTCATGAAACATGCCAACGAATTGATGTTATATGGTATATCAATAGAAAATAGAACTATATTTAAAAACCAAAATTAGATTAAAAATTGAATAGACCTTAATTATTTATGCAACCAAGATGGTTTAACCGATCCAATTCTTGTGTCAAACAAACAATAGTTAGTAATTGTAGGTAGTTATATTTACATTATTAATTATCTTCTTCATTTTTAAAGCTTTGTTTATTCAATGCATTCATATTGTGAAACCTGTAGCACTACCAGCAGGAGTCTGCCAAGCTGCGCCAGACAATCAGTAGCTTGCAGAATTCAAATAGGTAACAAACTTTCAAATTAAGCATAATATATACATATCAAATATGCATGTCTCGGCCATGCATGTTAATTCATAAAAAATGCAAACTAACTTTCCCAATATAATGATCAATTAGGACGATAGTGGGTGATGCAGTCCACACCATGAGCCTCAGGGATCTTAAGCAGCTGGAGGGCAGGCTGGAGAAAGGCATAACAAAGATTAGAGCTAGAAAGGTATATGATACAGTACGTAGTTGCAATTTCTATGCTAAACTTAAATTCAACATCATACGGGACAGATAGATTATTACCTTCCCTTCCATTTGTGTGCTGATATAATGAAATATACCTTTCTTGCAGAATGAGCTACTGTATGCTGAAGTTGATTATATGCAGAAAAGGGTCAGTAAAATTAGCCATTTCCCTTCAGGCGCCGTTTCTCTTTTCCTTTTTTTCGCCCCAAATAACATGTGGTGCTCACTAATAATATTTCTCATCTCAGGAGATGGAATTACATGGTGATAACATGTACTTGAGGAGCAAGGTAAATACAGTATTGTCTTTGTCAGAGCCTTATAATTCTATAAGGCCGAGATCTTTTAACAAAAGTTGTCAAGTCCTAAACTTAAGTGGATATATACCTGTTTCCATTCAGGTTGCTGAGAATGAGAGGGACCATGAGCAGCAACTGGGCATGCAAATTGGGGCTGCATCAACAAGCAGCGAATACGATCACGTGGTCCCAGTCCCATATGACTCCCGAAACTTTCTCCAAGTGAGCATCATGCAGCAGCCTGCTGAGCATTACTCCCACCAGCTGCAACCGACAACCCTTCAGCTGGGGTAAGTACACAACTCCCTTCAGTTTCCGACCTGTTTACAGACATATATTTGTTCATACGTTTAAAATGTCCTAGAATATAAATTTGGGGATTCAAGTGTAAAGTTTTGACTATCATGTAGTACAAGTTTTTTCCGGATCAGGCAGCAGCTAATTCGTTCTTTCCGTCCCTTCTTATTCCTTCTCTGCAGCCAACAGCAATTCAGTTAGTTTGCAATGGACAACAAATTGCACACATTATTATAAGGTAATAAGGCTCACAGTCGCTATATGTAATCACCACTCAACAGATGAGGATTAGCATATGACTTAGACTATATATATCATCTTGTTGACATATTAATTCACCTGTACATATATCTTGCTGAAATAAAAAAAAATGACAAACTTAACGCAGTGCCCTTACTAGCTATGTCATCATATATCTTGCAGATGAAATCTGAGGGCGCCTAAATATGTATGTACGCAGCTGCTATCGTCATCTATCCGTCCGAGATCAAGTAATTAATTGTGTTGTACTAAAAATAATATCTTATTACCAATACGCTGTCATAGGTGTTTGAGCGCTGTAATGAGTATTCCGTACAGCAAGCACTTGTGAGAGTTTATTTGCTTCACGCGGCGGCACCAAAACAAGCAGAGCTATATATAGCTCGTAGCAGTGGGCTTGCCACCCGTACGACGTGTGTTAAGTTGTATAATGTGTAATAATGCAGTATGTACGCGCCTGTGTGCGTAAAGTGTGTGTAATTCAGTTTGTGTTGTCGTCATATACTGTTACCAAAACCCACGGATTTAGTAATTTGAGATTTTCTGCTACATCCAATTTGCGATATATATAGTTAGTTGTCACATGGTTGCCCGTATGTTGTGAGTGTCCCCTGGATCCTACTGAATATTTCAGGGTCGGAAGAAACATGGATCTATCTGTGGAATAAGTTTCAAGTATAATAATGCAGATCATGGCACATATGTACTTGAGATGCCAATTATTACTCTACACCATCTATGAATGGTGACCGAAAGATTATAGTGCAGTAGTGAGCCACCGCGGACCGCCGGGCAACCGGTGCTGTTCGCAGCTTGATCCACGTCGCCGTCGAGCGCATGTGGCCGGTCCGCGTATGCAGGAAACAGCGCCGTAATAAGTTTCCCCGAGACGTAGCGTGGTCGGCACCGGTGCGCCGCGCTCTGGCCGTTACCTCCGATCCGCCGCCATGTTTCGGGGGCATGGAAACTTGGTTCCCTCCGAGACGCCATGGCTCGCAGAACTCGGAACATACACCCGCACCATCCATCGTCCAACGTCAAGTGCTGAAGAACCAAAGGAAACGCGATCCGTGGCGAGGCCGTCATCATCAGACGCGGCGCCGTCTGGGCGCGACGAGGCCTGGGAGTAGCAGCAGCGTGCTCCAGAAATAAATAGATCGATCGGAGGCGGCGGCGTTCTCTATCACCAGGAAGGCAGGGACGCGAAATCGGAGGGGACGGAGCTGTTTGGATGGAGCTAGAGGGTGCCGAGCGGCGGACGGTGACCGCGGCGTGGCGGGTAGCTTGGGGTCGGCATTCCGTTCCCCGACCAGGGGTGGTCGGTATTTCATTTCCCGACCACCCCTGGGTCGCCCAGGACCGTTGGATCATCAACGAGCGGATGGATCCGGAGCCGCCGCCGACTCGGGCGCTAAGGTAAGGGAGCGCCGTGTGGGCCGTGGTGCGGCCCGATTATAGGCCGAGATGTTGTTGTGGCCCAGTTATCACCTAAACGATCTGTGGGTCTGTATCTGGGCCTCGCCTTCAGTTTACAGCGTTTGCACGGCTTCGCGTCGCCTCTGCTCTCGAACGTGGCCGGGGCAGAGAACCGGACGGCAGTCCATGTGCTACGTGGCACCGGATATTTAACTTTTTTATTATTTTCAAGCTCGCTTTTTTTTTTATTCAACAGATGTGGAGATCGCTAAATCGCAATTCACCAAAGTAGTTACAAAATTGGGGGAGGGGATCAGCCCAAATGATCAACTGATCCGAGTCTCAAAGCAATAGCGAGCTATGTCATGAGCTACTGATGAATTACATGACCTTGGAACATATAAGATCTCAACAAAGTCAACAAACTGATACTTTATCATCTCCTTAAAGAAAGCCCCGCCCGGTGCTTTGTCGTACGAATCATTCATCAGAGCATTCACAAGACATGCAGATTCCGTCTCTAACTGAAAATGCTACATACAATTTTCTCTTGCGGCTTGGAGCGCTGCCAAGCCTGCTTGAGCTTCAGCGCACATAGCGTCATGCACTGCAGTGAGCTTCCCAGCACCCGCCAGGATTGCACTTCCATCATGATCTCTTACCATAAAGCCCCATCCCCCGTTCACACGGTCTCTAAAGAAAGCCCCATCAATATTGATTTTCCTTATCCAAAGAAAAAAAAGTATATCTAGTTTTCGAGAAACCTGTCCAACCGTCATTGTAACTTGACCAACACAATGCAGTGCCCAGCTAGAAGTAAATTACGGAGGAGTGTCACACGACCACTCGTAATACACGATGTTCCGAGACTAGCGAGCATTAGCAGATAACAGTACAGTTAGGCAAGTTCTGCCGATCTATAAATGTGTCACCACGGTAAATACGTCTCCGCACTAGGGCAAACACAATGTGTATTGCAGAACTCGGTACTAAGCTAGGTCCTACATAAACTCGGTAGTAGTTCTTTCATTTGTTCACAATGTTTATTGCTGCTGGGAGGTACAAGGCGGGTCCCACTATAAATAAAAATATCACTCTGCCTTCAATCATCATGCTGGGAGTAGCAGCAGCCCGAGCTGACGAACGGTGAGAAGCATAGGAATATAATATTTTATTTGTTGCTGCCGGCAGTAGCGCTATTGCCGACCCGAAGAAAATTTTTGTTACTACCGCCTCTCACAATGGTTACTACTGATCATTTATTGACTACTACCGAGTTTGTTTTCCCATTGTGGTCGCCCTAAAAAATGTCCGGAGATAGCGAAATCTCTAGAATCAAGTGCCGACGTATTGCATGCGTGCTTGGTACTAGTGCGTACCAGTGGTGCTCAGGCACACCACACAAATTTGGTAAGGACAGGAAACAAGGAATTACTAGGACGATTTGCTTCACTCTCCCTTGCGATCAAAAGGGAATAGATTGGAGAGAACGACGAGCCGCCCATGACACCACGCAAAAATTGATCAGGAAAGGGAACAAGGAATTACTCTAGGACGATTTGCTTCATTCTCCGTTGAGATCGATACGAAAAGAGTAGTAGTACATCCAAACAAGCCATGAACCGACACAAATGTTCATCACACGAACACAACCAAGAACTAGAGAACACAACCAGATAGTACAGCTAATTAACCATCAACGCGCGCGCTGGCACGACACAATTCCGCGGACGTACGCCAAACGAACTTGTACGAGCGTGTGCACCACCACTGTATCTACGCCCTGGCCTCGTTAGCCTTCTTGAACGTCGCCGCCTGCGCCGCCGCCGCGCCATCAGAGCCGCCCGCCGCCGCCGCCGCGAAGGCGTCGCGCACCTGGTCGGTGGTGTAGGGGAAGCCGGCGCGTGTCATGGAGTTGAGCAGCGCGGCGGCGCCCTCCCGGAGCAGCGCGCCGGCGCCGTCGGTCCTGGTGTTGGCCAGCGCGTCCTGGATGCTCATGTTGGGCATGCCGCTGCTCGCCGTGCCGAAGAAGTGGCCCATGTTCATGCTCGGGAACCGGCCACTGATCGCTGACCAGATCTCCATCGGGTGGGACCGCCAGTAACTTCAAGGTTCACCCATGTTGGTCCAGTGTCTCAGTGAGTGCATTTTCAAGCGAAAAAAAAAAGATTGATGAGAAGTGTCCGTGCGTGGCTTACTCGCATGACCCGGGGAGGGCGGCGGGGCTGTGCGGGTCGACGGGGACGAAGGGCATCGGCGTGGTGGTCGCCGGCGCGCCGCCGAGAGCGGGCGGGGACGAGCCGCCGTAGGCGCCGTGGGAGGGTGTCGACGGGGAGGCACCGTAGGCGCCGCCGTGGGACGGGGTTGACGGAGAGCCGCCGTACGCTCCGCCGGTGGACGGCGACGACGGCGAGGTCCCGATCCCGTCGTGGGACGGGGAGGGCAGTCCACCGCCGTGGGACGGAGAGCCCCCGTACCGGCCGCCGCTGTGGGACGGGTCGGAGCCGCCGTGCGACGGCGTCGGGATGGTCCCGCTTGAGCCGCCGTGGGATGGCAGGGGGACGATGCCGCCGTGGCCGGGGACGATGCCCGGGAAGGTGTGCGGGTCCACGCCCGGCACGCAGTCCGGCTTCTTCACGTCACCTAAAGCAAGCAAAAAACAAAGTTTCCATGCATCAAGAACGAGTTGCAAGTCTACAGCAAACCAGCACGTTACAAGTGGCAAGCATGGCGTCGCGCAAAGCTCTACAAAATTTTTTCCCTAAAAAAAAAAGCTCTACAGATTTCTTATTTTTTTGGTTTGGAAAATGGAAGCGGCTTCTACGCGCAAAGAAAGGCTCTGCAGAATAGCGAACGTACCCTTTTCGGCGGGGCTGGTCCTGGCCTCGACGACGCCGACGAAGGCCTGGGCGGCCAGCGCGGCGAGCACGAAGCTCGCAAGGAGACCCCTTCTCGCCGCCATGACTTGCTGCTGCCTCGGCCTGGTACTAGAACTCTACTGTGGAGTGGAGTGGAGAGTGGGAGAGTGGTGTTGCAGATGAGCTGAGCCGAGAGGCAAGCGCGGGTATAAATAGCGGGGTGCAGAAGTTACCAGACTGGCGCCATGGGAATTGAAGGCGAGCTCCGTAGAGTGATGAAAACCGCAGATGACGCAGCGGGTGGTTGGTGAGGGGATTCAATGTGCGCGCCAAAGGTCTCGAGCGAGAGCGTCCGGGTCCGGGGTAGGCGAAGGCAAGCGCGCACGCCTTTGCCTACCCGTTGGGTCGATCCCATCGTGTGTCTCTTTCGCCATCTGTGGAAACAGAGACACAGCGCGTGCAAATTCGGTTGCATTCCAGTTGACGATCCCATCAAGACACTGTATAATCCGAGTAACGCTGTGGTGATCGCTGAAGGCTACTGTGATCGATCAAGGTACTAGCGGTAGTAGAAATTTCAGTTGGATGACAATTTGTGTCGGAAATTTCTGTTGCAAATTTCCTCAAAAAGTTTTTGTTTCCTCAAAAAATTTCTGTCGCAAATTTCTGTCGGGCATCGTGTCTTCGCCTCTTCGGGCAGTACTCAAACCGACGCGGTAAGATCACACAAGACTGATCGATCAGGCTGCAGTATGTGCTGAATTGGCTGCGCGCCGATCGTGTTAATCCTGAGCAAATCTGTTGGAGCCTTGAAGCTGGTCGTGATCTGCGCTTGACTCGGGGTCGCCATAGATGCCGCATTGAATAAAAGCTGTCGAGTTCTTTGCCTCTGCACCGTCCGGCCCAGGGGTCCACGGACCACGGCAGTGTGTTGTCTTGCTGCATTTGTTCTGGTTTGCAAGCTTGTCACTCCAGCTGTTTTGAACAGTGGCGCGGGGTAGCATACTGTGGATGAAGAGATTCAGTTGATACTATTACACCTTAATTCTAATTCAGTGTATGAATTTCATTTTTGGGGTTGTTTTTTGAATATGCAGAGTGGGTCTATAAGAAAATGCATCGTCAGTGAAAAGTGACTCAATTCAGTTGTTGCAAAATGAATTATGAGATTATAACATCAGAAATCAGACTGATGTTTTTTTCTAGTAGTTTATTACTCAGGACGTACTTTATCCTGTTATAATGATAGATTACTTTGTGATCAGCAGATTACCTCCGTCAGCACAGAGGGACAATAGTTGGTCCGCAGCCTGCACTCTTCCATCCTACGAAAGGAAACTTCACCAAAACTGATAAAACGACCAAATGCAGGGCCTCTGATTGCTTGGTGATAATTTGGCTAAAATCACTTGTTGCTGTTGGAACGTAACCGAATTAAGAAAATTTCAGCTGGGCGATCTGTAGCTGCAACCTCATCCAGATCGTACAGTTCAGAAGGAAGAGGAGAAATCGCAGCATGAATTGAATGTGCAGGATCAGATAGATGGGAGGGAGGGGGAAATAAATTGGACGCGTGGGGTATGTATTTACAGTCGCACGCGGTATCCCACGATCGAACAACCACCTCTCCTCTCCATGTGATCTTCACATGCTTCACCGCAGCACAGTCCTTCATCTGCAGTAAACTCTACATCTTGATTACCTCGCCACCATGAATGAAAGACACACATGCATCAACCGAACCATACTTACATGCTCTCAGTAAACGGAGCTTCATGGTACTACTGTAGTAGCAAAATTCCCTAATTATCTCTAGTGGAAGAAGGTCAAGATCCATGCCTCGCAACACTGAATGCTTTGTCCCAGCAGAGCATCCCAAGCCGTTTCCGTGCACAGATGCCTACGGAACGCTCAGTTAACCGATACCTGCACCTCCAGCAACTCCATTGGTCCAGCTCCATGCGTCCATTGATCGAGCCCAACACTTGCGTCGCATGCACTTGCTTGCCTCGGTGAGCAGTCAATGCATCGCAGCAGCAGTTGAGCGCTGACGCGGATGCTCGCAGCTCGTCGGGCCGCGAGAGACGGTCGTGCAATCCCAGATTGCAAGTTGCACGGGGTCGTCGCAGATTCTGCAGAGAGACAGAGGAGAGGGGCCGGACGGACAGCCGAACGAGAGAGATTTGCCAAATCTCGTTCTTCACTGCGTCGTCGCCAGCTTGCCCGGCGTCAGGACAACTCCACCGCCCACCGGCCCGTCACGCCATGGAGTAACTGCTCCCCTCTCCATTTACCACCACCACCAATCCATAAATCCACAATCTTCCAGCTGCCACTATGCTACAAATTCCAGAAACGTGTTACTCTCGTACTACCTCCTTGCCTTGTTTGCACATTAGTAGCAGGACAAGCCAGCAACGCTATGCTGAAAGTGTTTTTGGTAGATTCATCGTGGCTTGGAGCAGGTTGCTTTCTTGGTGTTACTGCTGCTCCACCACCAAAGCCTCTTCATCGTGCGAGGAAACGAGAGCAGAGTAGATCCATGGACTTGAATGCGCATTGAGTTCCCTTCTGCGCAGTAAAAGTCTTCATGAGGAAGGACTGTCCCAGCGTTGCAAACAGGGTTAATGCTTATCTTCAGACACACCAGAGAATTTGCTCTGCTACCCAGCTGTGCTGCACCTGCATGTTCAATTTATCAACTCTTTTTCTTAGCAGACGTGTAGAACAGTTTTTTTATATAAAAAAAAGTTGCTGTAATGGTGATTGGTGAGTGAGTGACTGTGGAGAGTTGTGGAGAAGAAAGTGTCAGCTGACAATGCTGGGAGTGGGAGGAAAGAACTTTGAGCATGGGAGAGAATGGCGATCCATGCCTCGACATTCCGACGCCAAAGCTACACTGCCGTGTACTCGGCTGCCACGACGAACGCAGAGATATATTCATTTGGGCGAAAATGTTGTAAGAGTACTGGTCTTTAATATGGGGCAATTTTAATGTTCTTGTACGTTGCAGAACTATGTACAGTGTTACATTCAACACCAACAGAGCCAGTGCAGCAAAAAGCATCCCAAAAATAAAATCAAAGGAATGGCAGCCCGCTTAAACTTCTAAAGCTTGGTCAGGCCCAACTGTCAGTGGAAGCCGATATGGTCATCTCGCTTGTCAGCTTGAAAGGCCTATATGGGCCGGAACGGTCATCCATCCTCTAGGTGGACAGCAACGGCCCATGGTCAAAGAAGTCCTCTACCAGCGACGAGCGTTGCTTGCCGGTGAATTAACGAGCAGCAGCTTAATTACCTCGCGAGATACACGCACAGCAGCAATTCACTGCGCCATTACAATTTTCCAACCGATCACCCCAAGGGATTTATAATGGAGTAACTCCCAGCTCCGGGAGCACGCTAACGGCTGTCACGGCTAATTGCTCCTTCGCCGAGGAACAACGGTAACATCGCTCCAGTCCAGCCTCGCGTATATATGCACGCACGCAACACGCAGAGCAGGACACAGCGTAGCACCACCCATGCACACTGATTCTTCTCCACGCTAGGTAGGTTATTAAGCTTCTGCTTCTGACTTCTGAGCGATAATTAAGCGTCTGAGATTACTGCTCGCAAGTGAAATTGTACTCGATCGCGGCGGGGAATCAAGATTTGTTGGTGGATAGCGTGCCCATCGGCGGCCGGCGGCATGAGGATGATGGCACGGCCGCTGGGAGCGGCGGCGGCGGCTCTGGCCGTCCTCGTGGCGCTCCTGATGACGGCAAGCAGCAGCGCGGCGCGCGAGTTCGTCGTCGGCGGGCGCGACGGGTGGACGCCCAACCCCGGCGAGCCGCACAACCACTGGGCCGAGCGCAACCGGTTCCAGGTCAACGACACGCTCGGTGCGTCGCTTCACTCACTGACCGACCTGATGACACGTGTGTGTCGCCGATCGTCGCCACGCACGCATTGACTACTTGTGTTTGCATTCTGTGCATTGCCAGTGTTCAGGTACAACAAGGACGTTGACGGCGTGCTGCGGGTGACCCAGAGCCACTACGACGCGTGCGACACCAGCTCGCCCGTCCTCCGCCTCGACGGCGGCGGCGGAGAGTCCCGCTTCGTCTTCCCCGACTCCGGCTCCTACTTCTTCATCAGCGCCGACGCGGGGCGGTGCAAGGCCGGCGAGCGCCTCATCGTCGTCGTCCTCGCCGTCCGCTCGCCACCACTCCCGCCGCCCACGTCGTCAGCTCCGCCACCCAAGCCGGCCTCATCGTCAGCACCGCCGCCGCCTCAAACACCCAAGCCGGCACCGCCGCCTTCAGCACCCAAGCCGGCCTCGTCGTCACCACCCCCGCCGCCTCCTGTCCCCTCAGCCGCTCCGCAAGCTCTGCCTCCGCCGCCGCCGCCGTCTTCTCCTTCCGCTGGGAACGCCTCTTATCGCCTTCGCCGGCGCCATTGATTGCGCCCATGCCAGCTGGGACGAACGGGACCGATACGCCACCGTCCAAGTCGTCCGCCGCTGCATTGAGAGCTGGCGGCGTTCTGGCGTGTCTCATCCTCGGTGGAGCAGCAATTCTTTAAGTCTAAAGTTTGCGATACTGTCGTCGGTTAGATCATGTTCTGTTCATGCATTTTAAACTTGATTTCCGCTCCGTTTGATCAGTGATTTAGGATGCACTGCACGTTCAGGAAAGCCAAAAAGAAAAGAGCCTTGTATTGATCAGTGGGTGTGTGTAAATCTTTTACCAGAAGGAAATTTTCGTTCGTGTCAAAAGCGTTCCCAAGTGGCATATGCGTACGGCGACTTGTTACAATGTTGCTTGCTCTGCTGCTCTCTAGTCTACCTTTTCTTCTTCTTCTGAAAACAACCTGTTTACCTGTTTGTCATGAACGTGAGAATTCGCAACATGCATGAGAGATGAGACCGGTCGACTTCTTTTATTTCCATCCGTACGTGTGCTAATTTGCAACAAGCATGAGACGAGTCGGTGTGCACGATCGATGGATGCAGAGTCCAAGAACAACGCGAAGCTGGGCGCCGGGGTGTTGTGGGTGAGCCCAAGCGACTACGAAGCCTGCAACAACACGGCCCGTTCTACTTCATCGACGAAGACTCCAAACACGTATAAATTCTTGGTGATAAGTCCTATTCCATCATTCTCAACTAGTTTCCTTCAGCGTCTATTGGGCGAGTTTCTCCATGTGGCACACGTGAGAGTGGCAATGAGCCTTATACAACATAGATATGCCATATAAAAATTCTAGAAAATATTAGGTCTAAAAATTTACGAGTTTAAGTGATTTAAATATACTATTAGGTCTCAAAACATGAATTTAGGTGGGGCTTTAACCATTTGAAACTATTTATTGCCTTTAAAAAATCACAACTTCATAAAAAATATTTTTGATGAATTTTAACTTAAAACAAGAATGGACACTATGTATATATTTCCAAAAAAGATACTTTTCATAGATTGTTCTACATCCATAAAGAGTTGTCATAATTTTTGGACACGTGTGTAGTTTTGATTTTTTTTCTCTTAAAAAAGAGAGAGAATGACATGTTTTCTAAGATATGGGTTCCCATCCACTGCCACATATGAACCGCATCAAACAAAACCACCCTCTGAAACAACCGTAAGGAAAAAAAAAAGATATTGATAACATATTTTCTAGCTTTCAGTCGATTAAAAGCTTTCAATCAATGGCTTATTACTTTGAGTTTTTATTTTTATTTTATAGAATTATCTATAGAATAATTATAAATTATTGAATCTAGATCTGATGACTTAAAACGGTGATTAAAAGTTGTCCAAACTTTCAGTCAGCTGAAAATTAGCAAGTCACTATTAATAATGAAGGGAGTCACCAATGGCGGGCACCTGAAGTCATCTTACATGGAGATGATTTTGGCACACAAAACGTTTGCTACTGCTCTCAGCCGATTCTAGTGAGAACATAGTGACGGAGCGAATGCCTACCACCGTAGATCCTTATGGCCCGTCAATAAAGCTAGGGTGTTTTGTAATAGTTCTATGTCATCTTCTATCTTGGTCGACCCGCTCCGTTCCTAACGTCACCATGCATACTCTTCCCTCTGCTGAACGACAAAGGAAACTAGGCTTGATGTTTGTGTTAAAACGGTTTCTTGGATTGATGTTTGATCCTTGGTGCGTTTAACTTCTCGCAACAAGGAGGATATCAATTGTAACAATAATATGGCAGATATTGGAGTCAATTGTATCCCCATGACATTAAGGAAATATTGCTTAAAATGAAATAGCAGCGCACTAAACTGTAACCATCCTGGTGTGGCACTAACTGTGTTCATGAACTAGCTGGCTGCTCTAACTAGGCAGCTATATAGACTTGGTATCTTTTTTGTTACATGCTCTAATTGGGAGCAATTATTTTCATATCAATACAAATGTTCCATCTTTGCGACAATTACTTATCACCAAGTGTGTAGTACACAACCACACGCGACCTTGCACACTAGCTAATTCGATTCCGGGTCACAACCTGTGCTTGGCTCATGAGGCTGAGTGAGGCCGGCCTGCTGCAGCCTGCGTGCGCAAATCGGGTGCTTAATTCATGCCTGCTCGGGTTTGCATTCTGGACAATATTGATTACGAGGAGCGCTAATCGATCCTGCGGCTCGCATATATATCCACAAATGATTTCACAGCTAACACACACACACGCACACCCACACACACACACACACACATAAAGCAGTCAGTGATACGAGATCGAGACCATGGCAGGATCGCAACCCGCCGTGACCACTCTATCCCTGCTCCTGGTGGTGCTCCTGACGGCGAGCCGGTGCGCGGGCCGCGAGTTCGTCGTGGGCGATGGCGGCGGCTGGGTGGAACGACTAGGCCACGAGTCGTTCAACGACTGGGCCAAGCGGCAGCGTTTCCACGTCAACGACACTCTCGGTGAGTGAGTCCGTCCTCCACCTCTGGATCCCAGTGTACGCGTGCTTCAATTTGCATATCCAGGATAATTAATCCAGGAACAACCCATATAGATATATGATGACGCGGTGATATGATGCAGTGTTCAAGTACAACGCGAAGGGGGACGACGGGGTGCTGTGGGTGACCCGGGGCCAGTACGACGCCTGCAACACGACGGGGCCCTTGGTCAGCCTCGGCGGCGGCGGCGGCGACTCCCGCTTCGTGCTCAAGGAACCGGTCGAGTACTACTTCATCGACGCCGACTCGAATCGGTGCCGCATCGGCGAGCGCCTCATCGTCCACGTCCAACACTCGCACGACAACGACAACACCTCCTCCTCGCCACAGCCACCCAAGTCGTCGTCGTCGTCGTCGCCACCGCCGCCTGCGACGACACCCAAGCCGGCGCCCTCGTCAGCGGCGGCGCCTCCAGCACCCACGTCGTCCTCGTCAGCGCCGTCAGCACCCCCGCCATCTCCTGTTCCCTCATCCGCCGGGAACGTTTCATCGCCTTCGCCGCCGCCCGTGGCAGGGACGAACGGGACCGATCCGCCACCGTCCAAGTCGTCCGCCGTGGCATTGAGGGCTGGCGTTCTGGCGTGTCTTATCCTCGGTGGAGCAGCAATTCTTTGGTCTGATGTTTGATACTGTCGGAACACAAAAGTTCCCAGCCTCTGCGATGGATACGCTTCTATTTTTTTTGTTCCAGTTGGGTCTCATGATGTCAATCCATTGTCCAGACATTATATTAGTAGTCCACATTGATATTTACTCCTAATATTAAAAGAACCATGATTCGGTTCAGGACCATCAGCAGTGTTCCACTACGTCGTTTCATCTTTGGCGGCGAGTGTTCGCGGTCCCTTCCCATCCGTTTCGTTTCGTTTACTCTCGACGCTTGGTCTTGTACTCAAAGGATCTCTCTCGCCCCGCCCGGCCTCCCAAACGTCAGGAACGGCCGTAGGGATCGCCCCTGCCTCGCGTCCTTGCGCCTCCTCCTGTGTACTATATTAGTGAAGATTGCTACTCTACTTGGGGAACCAAACCATGGCGTCGCTTCGCCGAGTGATCACTGACGTGTCCCCCCTACTCGTCGTGCTGCTCCTGGCGGCGAGCAGCTGCTCGGGGCGCGAGTTCACGGTCGTCGACGGCGCCGACGGGTGGATCACCGACCCCGCCGAGCCGCAGGACGGCTTCCAGGTCACCGACACCCTCGGTGAGTGACTACTGACTTTCCCCCTGTACGGTGCGACACCACAAACAGTACTAGTATTCGCTTACATGGACGTGTGCCTACCTGTGTGCAGTGTTCTTACACGCCAACGTCCACGCGGTGCTGTGGGTGAGGCAGGGCAACTACGCGGCCTGCAACACGACGGACCCGTTGCTCCGGCTGGGCGACAACGAGTCCCGCTTCGTCCTCACCAACATCGGCCACTACTACTTCATCAGCGACGACGCCGGGCGGTGCCGCGGCGGCGACCGAGTCATCGCCTTCGCCCAACACAAGAAGAAGGAGGAGGAGGAGGAGGAGGGGGTCACCATCATTATTACCTCGCCGGCCCCGCCCCCGCCGCCCAAGTCGATGGCGCGGAGGCACCACCAGGTGGCGTCGTCCTCGGCGCCGCCCAATAAGTCGCCGTCTTCTCCTTCCCTGGGAAATGTTGCGTCGTCGTCGCCTTCCCCGCCACCGTTATTGCCTGCTGCGCCCGTGCCGGGGACGACGGACGAGACCATCAGTCTACCGTCGCCGTCGATCGCGGTGACCTTCAAGGCTTGTTGTGTTCTCGCTATGCCCTGCCTGCTTCGTATCGTTGGAGCCGCAATTCTGCACTCAGCTTATTATTACTGAGACTGGTCGTTCGTGGTGAGTACAAATCCTCTGCAGTTGAGCATTTAGCATTAATAGTGACTGACATATAGGCTCGTAGACTAGCTGGCTCACGTGTCAGCTTTTATTAATGCTAATGTATAACTATAGAGGATTTGGTTCAGTTCACGGTAGTCTTGAAGAATCAAATATCAGTTGGTGAGTTTATTATTGAGATTTGGGTCTTGTTCATGATTTGTTTCATCAGACTGATTTTAACAATTTATGTAAAAAAATATATAAAAGTAAAAATATCTCTTCTAATGACACTGTTTATAATATATCCATCTCCAATAGAAGAGTTAAAAAGGTGAGACATATTTGCCTTCGAGGAGAGAGAGGGGATGCAAAAATGTACTCCCTCTCTCCTCCGATGCATCTAGCTGGGACTGCGGAGGACGCCTGCATCGGAGGCCCGCAACAGAGGAGGACATAGGGCGGGTGCTTGCAGAGACGGCGAGGTTGAGACGCAGCATGGGGGAGGCGACGCCGACGTTGGAGGGTGGCGTGGGGGAGGGCGGTGTGGGTAGGGCAGCAACGCACGGCAGACCTCGCACGTTCGAGGCACCTCCTCGTCGACTAGACGCAGCTCGCGGGGAGGGAGGCACGACGCGGGCAGGGGATGCCGGCGTCGTCGTCGGTGGCGAAGCTGCAGAGGGAGGCGGCGCGGGGGAGGGAGGTAGCGTGGTGGATGGTGGTGTTGGTGCGGCTCGCTGGAGGGCACGCACGGGGTTGGGGTCGCCCGAGCTCGGTGTAAGGCGTGCACGAGGCAGGGCCGCTCGAGCTCGGCATCGGCGAGGCCTTCGCCACTTAGGCTCAGTGGAGCTTGCGCATGGAGGGCGGGGTGCTGCATAGGAAGAGCTCGAGGACACCGGCGCGCATGGGGGCAGAGCGCGGCGCGAGCGGGCGGGTGGCCAACGGCTCGGCAGTGACTCTCCTCGAATGCATTTGTCTTTCCAACTTTTGGAGACACAAAATAAAATGACCTCTTCCGACTACTGTACACACAAGGCAATTTTGATTTGCCTCTCTATTTTGCCTCTTTGTTGTTGGAGTCAGCCTCAGAATTCTGTTGTTAAGGTGTCGATCTAGTTTACAGAATATCGGAGATACATAAAATCTGTTGCATCTTTTGAGGCAAAGAAATCGGTGCTTTGCTTAATTTGTAATTCTCTCAACCTCCCTCCGTATTTTAATGATGTCGGGTAGTTCAAAATTGAACTACAAAACATCAACAATAAAAATACGGGAATCCTAATTTTCAGTCGACTGAAATCGGTCGGTTGCACATGTACACTTTCAGTCAACAGCAATGCAGGATTTATTTTATAGAATTATTTGTATTTATTTTTTATAAGATTATTTATATTAATTAGTGTTTTGTATAGAGTAAGAAAAAGTTTTGTCCTTTTGTATTCATTAGATCTAGATCCAAGAACTAAAAGCGTTAATTGAAAGGAACCCTATTTTTAATCGATTGAGAATTAGACGCTCCAAAAAAAATACAGAGAGAGTAATAGGTTTGGTCAAAGTTATTTTTTCTTAATTTATCACTTGTAATATCTATAAAAAAATTATTTTAAATATAAACAATTCCATATTATGATAGTTGATTTCAAGAGGAATCAATCAACATCATTTGTCTCACTAAAATAAATTTTTTTATGATTGATAATCACAATTGATAAAGATTGACTTTCATCAAACTCAAAAATGCTTATATTTTAAGATTGATAGAGTACACGTTTCAATAAAGATGCATGCCCGATCCATATAAACCTTTGTCAGGGTTGATATTTGATCCTTGTTTTGTTGTTAATTTAGGTCTCTCTCTCTCTCTCTCTCAACAATTTGGATCTGTCTCTGAAATAATTACTTCATCAGCGCCCACGTCGGCCCGAATCACGGTCACAACCATCAGGAGCAACACGAGAGACACCCGGCAACGCAATTGTTGTCTCATTTCCACAGGGAACGCTTTGTCAATGTCATCCATTGTTGCCTTGAGGGCTGCTGTTCTGGCGGTGTGGATTATTGTTGTCGGTCAAGCAATAATTGTTGTAGCCGCTTGATGAAGGTACTTCTATGATTAATGTTTGTTGACGCGATCATGATATTTTTGTAAGATCAACACACGTAGGTAGTGTGAGAGGCGAAGCTTTGTTGTGGCCAAAGTGGCCTGTGCCCTCCCATGAAAAATTCAATTTTTTATCATGCAAATACTATCAGCTCAAAAATTGATCCATTAACTTGCTCCTCTTCATCTGACCCATGGCCGCCTTCGAAAGTGGCATTGGACCTTGTCCCATTATTAGGTGCAGGGATTCCTCAGCGCAGCCAAACGCCGTGCGGTTTTGTCAAGCTCCAAAGTTAGGCTCAGGCGCCAGCACATGAAGGCTACGATGACGCGAACGTCGAGGCGCAACCGCGCAAGGAGCGGGCGCACCGGCCATGGCAACCTCTGGCCCTCCTGGTTTGTCTCGTCAGGTCGGGCGGCTTCCCCTCCAAATCCCCTTCCCCGTGCCGACTCTTCATCTCCCCCTCCTTGGATCCTCCCCTTCAAATCAACAAAGACAGAGAACAAGGCACAGGGAGCCTAGCTGCCGATCGATCGAGAGTAGCGGAGGGAGAGACGCAAAAACACAATTCGATCGAAATGGCCCGCCTCGGCGTCGCCGTGCTGGCGCTCCTCGTGGCGGCCGCCTGGCTCCCGGCGCCGTCCTCCGCCGGCGCCGCGGACTTCGGCGGCGGGCTGGAATCCCTGATCGCGGCGGTGCCGGGAAGGAAGGCGGCGGCGACGTGCGACGGCGCGGTGGGCGAGTGCGGCGTGGACGAGGACGAGGAGCTCGGTCTGGGCGCCGGCGCCGGCGACGCGCTGCTCCGGCGGTCCATGGCGCAGCGGCAGCCGACCAACCGGTACATCAGCTACGCGGCGCTGCGGGCGGACCAGGTGCCCTGCAACAAGCGCGGGAGCTCCTACTACACCAACTGCGCGTCCCAGCAGAAGGCCAACCCTTACCGCCGCGGCTGCTCCGCCATCACGCGCTGCCAGCGCAACACCAACTGATCTCATCTCATCTCATCTGACCGCGAGTTCCGTTTCGTCGGTGGTTGGCGGCCATATTCCTGCCGGCTCGCACACAGCGCAATTGTTCGTTCATCAGAGGATGGAGGATGGAGGAGGGCGTGAATACGTACAGTACAGCTCAAATTGAATTCAACCAAACCATTGTGTGTAATTCTCGTGTGTAGCTTCATATCTATCGAAACAAACAAACAGAAATCCATGTTTAATGCGCGTTCCTGCTCCATGGCCATGCCTGAAAGTGTTTGAATGTCTGAAGATGCTTTCTGTGAGGACCTGTTACGTATTTCTGCTATGTAATCTGCATCTGCTTGTGGAACAGCGACGAGTCCCTCCCCTCCGAGAAAGATGGTTTGGGCCTTTGTTTAGGCACGGAAGGCCCAATCAACAATGCTGCACTAATGGGCTGCAGCATACTGGGGGACGGAGGCCGGCAGTGCGTCATTGTGCGACGACGACGCCACGTTTGCTCCTGAACGCAAAACGTCAAGCTCGCTTTACGCGAAAGCTTTGTCAGCGTCTACGCGATCAGATCACGAAACACAGGACGCTTTCTTTGTTCGGGTCCACGCCGCAAAATGCTCGAGGAAAACCTTCGCAATCAAACGCTGATCTTTTTTTCTTTTCTGATCCTACTAGGTCTTGTCTCGTTGCCCATCTTCAGAAGAAGAAGAAGAAGAAGAAGAAAGAAAGAAAAAAAAAAGAAGAAAAGGTATCGTTGGCGCCGTCGTCGTAGGAAAGGATTGCACGTCATCACGTGGCCGGAGGAGACGAGATGGCGTGTGTAGAATATGCGTGGCTGCTGCATCTGCATGGCTCCGTCCATCACGCTGACACGGCGTCAACCTCTTCCCTGCAGATTCTGTGTTCCCCATTTCCTCCTGCACCGCCGGGGCTCGGCCTGCGTGGGACAGCAGCAATGCAGGATAGTCTTCCCCACTCTTCCTCGGCTGCACTGCAACACAGGGTTCCTCCTCGGTTCCCGCGGCCCTGCAAAGCGTTCACATTTTTCAGGCGGCATGCGCCATGGGTTCCTCCTCATATTGTCACGAAGCGCTGCACTCTTCTGAATCAGTAGTAGTGTCCTGTCCTGCCATGCCATGGGGACAAATTTAAGATGCCATGTCATTCTGAATCTGAACCCGGGTTGCTGTTTTTCAACCTCCGGATGACGGAAAGGGGGAGCAAGGAGGCGTGGCGCGGGACGAGGGGAGCAAATAATGGTAAAAAAAACAAAGAAAAGCTGCAGGGGACGAAACCGGGTGGCTGGCCGGCCGGCGGGAGGAAGACGAGGGAGAGAGACACCGACCAAGGGATTCAAAAGTCAAATCACGCACTGGCGCACGTTGAAAAGTACTCCTACGTGCCTTTACTGTCGTATCAGGCTACCCCTCCCCCGCCTGTCTCTCTCTTGATCTCTTCCCAGCCGAACCAAACGCTCCCAGCGTGGTTCACTTCCGCTACGGCCACGATCATACGCGTACCACGGCGTTCCAAACTGTGAAGTGGTACAATTGTTTGTTGCTAGACGTGCAAGAAGAACTCCTGTTTTGCAATCAGCTATTTAAGCCAAGTTTTCCTCTTATTACTATTTTTCGTGATTGAAAAGCAGGTAAAATACAAGCAATTTACTAATGGTTGCGATCAAAAACACTTAAAAAACAACTGATGGAGCGCTCACATAAAACATGAAAAAAAAATACAAACAAGTATGTAGCATTAAGAGGACTACATACATTTAAAATTAAAATAAAAAGCAAGCAGCTGATGAACCAAAGAGACTAAAAACAAGTTGCTGGCTATGAACAGGTACAACAAAGCTCATATGACCCAATTTTTGTGTGCCTTTCACTACACAACTACTATAGTTCATTGTGTGTCAAGCTACACAAACATATGAAATTTTCTAAGTTCTAGTTTTATAAGCCTAAAGGATAAGAGTATGAATTTTCTAGACTAGCTGAAATATCTTGATAAGAAGACTGAAATCATACGTCCTAAGATGATGTGAGATGTACCCCTTTATGGCCACAGCACTAATATATTCGATGGTACCTTTTCGTGTACGTATTGCAATGTCATGCGGAGGGCATCACCCCCTCCCATACCATTATGGCATCTTCTGATCTGGTTTGGGTACATGTCGACACAAATGACTCGAGGTCTCCGGAAAGTCAATGCCAAGGGCCTCCCGTATACGTAGCTCCCAAGTCCCAATTGGTTTCTTCTTTTTATTTGAAGCGATCCCCGTTTATTTCTAGCTGCTCAGCCCATGCATTGCTACTGTACTACACGCCCACACCCCTGACCATGTCACCATCACTCTCGCATAGATGAACGCCAGCGCTTGCTCCAGCTAATTAAACCATTAACAATTGATTCATTAGACGACCAAGCAGCCAACGAACAAGGCTTGATGTCGAACGAGTCCATGTCCATGCGCGTCTATTCCGGAAAAGAACCGGCCAGCCACTGCTGGTCCAAAGACGAGGGAGCACGGAGTCACGGACAATGTACGGCCAGTAAATGTGACAAATACAGCCGTGTCAAATCAAATGTAGTATACGTCGCCCCGGCTGACCGGCTCTCAGCTTCCAAATTCGTTCAGCGACGCGGCCTCCTGTTTAACGGTCTGATTTTGTACATATGACGGTACATTAATTATACTCGATGCCTAATGTCAACTAAAAGGTTTGTAACACATACCGTACGTTAGAGAACACTGTATTTGTATTTTTGAACATGAAAAATGTATTACAATCACCCATGACCATGAGCTAAGCGCACGTCCAGTTGCTATTTCAGAATAAATCATATATAGGGTTTATTCTATTTATTGCAATAATGTTTCTATAAATTGCAGGGCTAATCAAAATGTCGTTTTCAGAAGTTCCTACATATATTGGCCACCAGCTTGGTCGAGTCGTGCAGATTCCTTTAGACATATTAGTATGTCCAAAAGATGGTCATAACAGAGTTAACATGATCATGAAGGCAGAACTGATATGGTAGATGCATGAAGCTTCAAATAGTTGGAATTGTCATTATACTTAATGGGAGAGATGGTGCAATCAGTGTCCTTTATGTAGGAAACTGGTCAAGTCCAACCTTTGAAACTAAGAGACAAATATGGTGGAACCAGAGTACCGCACCATGATGGGGTCAGTGCTGATTTAGCAAGGTTTCCCCAGTCCATGCGCTCCCGATTGCTCCATCTCTTCGGAGTCTACTTGACAACATGGTCCTAATAAATATTTGGTCGACTTGGTGGACGGGCAGGACAATGACACCTGTGTTGAACAATTCTACTTGTCATAAATTTTTTCTACTTGTCGTAAAATTTCATGCCAAAAGAACAATTGCATGCAATATTTACATGGTTACACTAACACCTCGATCCCTGCCTCTAAAAATCTTTGTCAAATATAACACAATAATCATAGATTATTACCTTTTAGTCACAATCATAATTTTGTTACATGATTGATTGATGGCAGTGAAATCTTAATTCAGGGTGAATGTACGCTTGCAAAATATTATTACTGTATAGAAAGAGTAAATTGCTCATCATATCTTCCACACACTTATTTGTTAATTTTGATGACGAGATGCTTATATTGTTTTTCTTTTATGCAGCTGAGAGGTTTCAAATGAACCCATACCAAGTAATGCTGCCATGCAGGATCATGGTAATGCTCTTTAACATGAACTTGGCAAAAACAACCATCACCATTTCGACCCCAACGACGGGTGCAATTATTTGGCATGGATTTATACCAAACAACCCATGTCATTTAGGCCCACAATGAGTGTAATTGGGTGTGATCTTTTATAGTTACCTTTTTTTTCGAGGATTTTGAGAGTTGATAGCTAGTATGTTTGCTCTTGCCTCAAATAAAGACTATGCTTTTTAACAAATTGTTCAGATGAAAAATCATAAGCTCACCTTGAAATTGCAAAATTACTCACTGTCACATGGGATCATAACAATACCATTCAACATGAACTTGTTCAAAATAGAAACAAAGCACCTACGGTTAGTGCAATTTTTTTCATGATCTTCCTAGTTTTTTTTGGAGGACTTCGAGAACCATGGTTCGTGGGTGGGTGTGTTTGTCGTTTTCGCTCAGAAACTCTATAGGTTCACGCGAAACAATCACATAGTATCATTGAATTTATGAGTAACTCGTCGCTATCATGTAGGACCATAATCATGCTCCTTTTAACGTGATTTAGGCGAAAACAGCCGATGGCTACAGTGAGTGCAATTCTACATGATGTTTAGTGTTTTTTTTTCAAAGAATTCTGGGAGATACAAACGTTTTTGCTAATTAAGAAACGCTAAACCTTTTGAAAATTCGTTCACGCAAAAATAATGATAGAGGCACATGGTTTTCAAACGACTCACAACATCTTGCTTTCACTGAAACGCTTACGTTGACGTGTTTATTATTTCTGCTAATTATAAAAGGCTATACTTTTTAGAAAACAATTCACGTAGAAACAATTGGACAAGCACCTGGTTTGTGAATGACCCACAGATATATTGTTTTTACTAAAACATGATGCTTATCTTTTTTAAAAAAATTATGGAAAATCTTGAAAGTTGATAACTCTCTACGTCCAAATACAAAAAAAAAATCATGGTCTAACATTTTTGTTAAGGCAACAGGTAACACAAAAACACTCTTTGTGCGCCGCAAATGTTGCAAAAATAAATTCACCCAAACAACGCGATCTTTTTTCTTCTTATTAAAAAAAGAAAGGATGGAATATTTATCAAGTTCAAAGTTCGTAGAGCCAGCTCACCTGCTGAACCATCCTGCACAAAATTGACCTGCTGGGTCTGAGTGTTGGTGTTTGCTTCTTCTCATAAGTCAGATCTAAGCCAGTAGCCACACACACCCAGGCTGAGCCAGCCGGCACACATTTGCCAACATATTCCAGAGTGAAGCCAAGCAAAACAAAAGAAAAGCAAAGGCGCTCCCCTCACTCTCTCGTGCAGCACCAGCAGTTGAAATTCCCAGATCCCAAAGCTCCAAAATTCCACTCCCCGAAAAGCCCATAAAACCCCCCGTTTCTCTCTCTTGCCTCACTCCCCCCAGAGAAGCCAAGCCAGCCAGCCAGCCAAAGGCGACATTTTTTTTTCATGGACGCCGGCGCCTCCACCAGCCGGGAGCGCCCCGCACCCGCGCCGCCCTCGCCGCCGGCGACTGCTCTCCCGATGCCGATGCCGATGCCGCAGGCGTCCGGCGACCCGTCCAACCCCTTCCCCACCACCTTTGTGCAGGCGGACACCACCTCCTTCAAGCAGGTGGTCCAGATCCTCACCGGCACGCCGGAGACCGCGGCGGCCGCGGCGGCGGGAGGCGCGCAGGCGTCCCCGCCGCCGCCGCAGAAGCCGGCGCCCACCCCGCCGGGGCCAAAGAAGCCGGCTTTCAAGCCTATCTACGAGCGGCGGAGCAGCATGAAGGGGCTCAAGATGCTCTGCCCCCTGCTCCCCGCCGCCGCCGCCTTCGCCGCCGCCGGCGGCTTCTCCCCGCGGGGGTTCTCGCCGCGCGGGCTGGAGGTGCTGTCGCCGAGCATGCTGGACTTCCCGTCGCTGGCGCTGGGGAGCCCCGTGACGCCGCTGCCGCCGCTGCCGGGGTCCGCGGAGGCCGCCGCCGCCGAGGACCGCGCCATCGCCGAGAAGGGGTTCTACCTCCACCCGTCGCCGCGCGGCAATGCCGGCTCCGGCGGCGACCTGCAGCAGCCGCCAAGGCTGCTCCCGCTCTTCCCCGTGCAGTCGCCGACGAGGCCGTGACCTGCTGCTTCCCCATCCTTCCTTCCGCTAGGCGACTCGCTCCTTCTCGGTATGCTCTGCTCTTGATGCTAATCGCCGTGCTCCGGGAGCGTGAGGCCGGCTCGATCTGTGGATGATGATTTGCTCCTCCCCTCTCTCTCCCTCGCGTGAGCTCTGGCATGATTCTGTATGTCCTCATGTTGTAATCTGGGTGTTTGTAACAGTAATTCGGCGCATAAGAGGGATTAATCGATCACCGAGTTTGAGTGTCTTTTTTTTTCCTTCGCCTAATTATCGGTTAGTTTCATATAGATTTCAGCTTGGCATTTTCACCTTTTTCTTGCCTCCTCATGTGTTTGATTTGACATACTGTGGTTTGGTGGCGCAAGCTTGTAAATGAAGCTGTCAAAATTAAGTTCAGCGTGACTGCGTGAGGCAAGTGGATGTTCAAGTTGACCTTTTCTATTGCAGAGGTAAAATATTCAAAACAGAGCAGGGAGCTCTGTGGTTAGAACTGGCCTGAGTTGAGATGCTTAGAAAGATTTACTACAAGCTTTTAGATAAAGGTAAATAGTGTGTTCATTTTACCATTCAGACACGCATACAGTCTGTGATCAAGGAGGTTAGTCAGTACACTCTGCAGAATCAAGAGAAGCTGATGTGAACAGAGGGCCCCTTGAGCCTTGTTTCATGGAGCCGCCGCCGGCAGCCCTACTTAGGAAAAAGAAGGCAGGGCACCCAATAATTGGCCCAAATCTGAACAAATCTGCTTAAAACCTGGAATGGTAAACATTTCGATCTGCATTGGACACTGGCATAGTAGAACAATAAAAAGGCAGGCCGCTAAAAGTGGCATCTTTTTTCGTAGGAGAGGGAAACCAAAGTAAAATGCCCTGCATATTTTGTTCATCATGTTGGCTGCAGCTGCCACTGGTGGTGGGAGTGGGAATATGAGACCGATCAAAAGACCTGTGGTGGTGGAGTGGTGAGCTCCACCACCATTTGCGTTTCGGCATTATTAAAAATATGAATCGGATGAGAACGAAGTGGTGGAAGTTTAGAGGGGAGCTGGCGCAAACTTTTAAGGAGAGGATGCTAGGAGAGGGACCCTGGGAGGAAGGAGAAGGACCAGATGACATGTGGCTAAAAATGGCAACATGTGTTCGGAAGGTAGCTTCAGAAGTGTTTGGCGTGAGTAGAGGAGGCAAACAAGAAGCAAAAGACACCTGGTGGTGGAATGATAAGGTGTAAAGGGCTATCAAGGAGAAGAAGGAGTGTTTCAAACGCCTACATCTTGACAAGAGTGCAACCAACATAGAAGGCTATAAAATAGCCAAGAGGGCTGCAAAACGAGCAGTGAGTGTAGCAAAGGGTCAGGCATATGATAACCTTTATCAGCGACTAGGCACGAAGGAAGGAGAGAAGGACATCTATCGGATGGCTAGGATCCGTGAGCGGAAGACGAGGGACATCAACCAAATCAAATGTATCAAGGATGGGGTAGACCGACTCCTGGTGAGAGATGAGGAGATCAAGGACAGATGGCGAGAGTACTTTGATAAGTTGTTTAACGGAGAGGAGGAAGGTCCTATACTTGAGTTGGATGACTCATTTGATGATAACAACAGACGCTTTGTGAGAAGAATTCAGGAGACAGAGATAGAGGAAGCTTTGAAGAGGATGAAGAGTGGTAAAGCGATGGGCCCTGATGGTATCCCCATCGAAGTATGGAGATGCTTAGGTGCCAGAGCCATAGTATGGTTAACTAAGCTTTTTAACCTCATCTTTCGGTCAAACAAGATGCCGGAAGAATGGAGGAGGAGTATAGTAGTACCAATCTTCAAGAACAAGGGAGATGTTCAAAGTTGTACTAACTATCGTGGGATTAAGTTGATGAGCCATACGATGAAGCTCTGGGAGAGAATCATCGAGCATCGTCTAAGAAGAGTGACAAGTGTGACGCAAAACCAGTTTGGGTTCATGCCTGGAAGATCAACCATGGAGGCGATTTTCTTAATGCGACAATTGATGGAGAGATATCGGGAGCAAAAGAAGGACTTACACATGGTCTTTATTGACCTCGAGAAGGCATATGACAAAGTGCCAAGAAGTGTCATGTGGTGGGCCTTGGAGAAGCACAAAGTCCCAACTAAGTATATTACCCTCATCAAGGATATGTACAGGGACGCGAGGACGTGTGTTCGGACATGTGATGGCGATACCAATGACTTTCCGATTAAAATAGGACTACACCAAGGATCAGCATTGAGCCCTTATTTATTTGCTTTAGTGATGGACGAGGTCACACGAGAAATACAGAGTGATGTCCCTTGGTGTATGCTCTTTGCTGATGATGTGGTGTTAGTTGACGAGAGTAGGGATGGGGTTAATAGGAAGTTGGAGCTGTGGAGGCACACATTAGAGTGCAAGGGTTTCAGACTTAGTAGGGCCAAGACCGAGTATATGATGTGCGAGTTTAGCGTGACTAGACATGAGGATGGAGACGTTAGCCTTAATGGACAATTGGTGGCCAAGAAGGATACATTTCGTTATTTAGGATCGATGTTGCAAAAGGACGGTGACATCGATGAAGATGTTAGGCATAGAATTTCAGCCGGCTGGTTGAAATGGCGTCAAGCATCCGGCGTCTTATGCGACAAGAGGGTGCCACAAAAGCTAAAAGGTAAATTCTATAGGACGGCAATTCGTCCGGCGATGTTATACGGTGCTGAGTGCTGGCCTACGAAAAGACGACATGTTCAACAACTAAGTGTAGCAGAGATGCGTATGTTGCGTTGGTTTTGCGGGCATACAAGAAGAGACCGAATACGGAATGAAGATATCCGGGACAGGATAGGAGTGGCACCTATCGAGGAGAAATTGGTTCAACATCGGTTGAGATGGTTCGGACATGTCCAACGGAGACCTCCGGAGGCGCCGGTATGTAGTGGGGTTCTAAAGAGAGATGCTAATGTTAAGAGAGGTAGAGGCCGACCTAACTTGACTTGGGACGAGTCGGTTAAGAGAGACCTGAAGGCGTGGGATATCCCTAAGGAGCTAGCTATGGATAGGAGTGCTTGGAGACTAGCAATAGACGTGCCGGAACCGTGATTCTCTTCTTTTTTGGGTTCCCATGGGTTTCATCTCTAGCCTACCCCAACTTGCTTGGGATAAAAAGGCTTTGTTGTTATTGTTGTTGTTGTTGTTGAATCGGAGGCAAAAGGCAGCAGCTTTTTCGGAGAAAAAGGAGGAAATTGTGAAGGGTGTCGAGAGTGAGAGTGACCCACTCCAGTCTCCAGCTGCTGAGTTCACTTCCCCACTCCATCATGGATGAGTACATGGATGTGGCTCCTGTAGCAACAGCGGGGAGCTGCTCTGGCTTGTCAGCAAATGAGCGTATCTCAGATCTGTTGCTCACATCCACTGCCAGATGGGGACAGGGCTCTAATGCTATCGACTTTCGTTGGAATAGAACCGCACCTTTTTGGTTATACCCAACCAGTAAAAATCGATGAGTATATTTGTCAATTGACGAGAAGAGAAGGTAACTAAACGAGAAGCAGTAATAAGGCATTCCTATCAATGTAGTTACAGAGAATACAATGAAATTGTGAACACCTGTGTGTACGTTGGAAAGGTGTGCGCATTGTCTCTTCCAAACCTCAGAAGTTGCAAGTCTTCATTCAGAATAATAATGTAAATCAAGAATACAACAAGAATATGACTCTTTCTTCGACATTTTTCTGAACCTCCATTTCAGACGTGACTTCCATCCCCTATTTCTCAACACGAACGTGTGTCCTGTGTTTCTATATGCATACGCTAATACCATTCTTATTTGGATAATACCATAACATCTGGTAAATGTACATGAACATGAATGACAATTGAGAACATGAGATGAGCTCCGAGAAGATGAGTCGGTGACACGACAAAGTATCTGCCACAAAAGATCCGCTGGAGTAAAAAGTGTGTACTGCACATCCGTTACTTCCACTAAATATTTACTGCATGCTGACATCGATACTGATATGGTCAGAGTCAGACCAAAAAAAAAAAAAAAAAGCTTACACCGACGGCGGCACACACGCTTGGAGGCGCCCAGCAGCCCGTGCCGCCCCCTCGCCAATTCGCCATCAGCTTTGCGTGGTTTGCACTTTTGCCGTGAACGCACGAACCGCGGTAACTTTCACTGAGACAAGTCAAGTGCTCTGGTGTATGCATATCTCAACTTCACCGTACGTAGAATACCAGTAGGGTACAGTACAAAATTGACTGGTAATTGAGCACTAGTGGCAAATGCTGCCTTAAAGCGGTGGTCACAAGCGACTCGTGATACATGAAAATATCTTGACTTTCTCACTTTACTTTTTTGGACGAAATTAACTTTTGTTCACATACAAGGGATATCGTATCATTTTCTATATGTGATAGAAACCATGTACAACAATTTGGTGAAAGCAGTTTGAAACCAAGGGAAGGGAGTACAGTGCGTACGTATTTTTTGAATTTCGAACGGTATTGTACCGTGTTGTTCCGGCCAGTCATCACAGGGAAGCTACGTCATGGCATCAATGTGAAGTTATTCCGTGTGTTAATTATGTATGACTAGTAGGCTCTAAAAGAGTACTACCCCCACCATTAAATTGGTCGGAGCCTCGAGATGGAGCCGTTGTTGTTGTGGCACCGGCCGTTACGGGAATCCGATGATTGCTACGGTAATAATCTGAGAGTGCGTAAAACGTAACTTCAGGCTGTACGTTGTGCTCCTCGGCTAACAAGCCTGCTACACTGAAAAGCACTGGCCGTGCGAAATCCACAAAACTTTAAACTCGTTTAAACAAAATAAGACAACTCTTTGCTTGTTCCCCTTTTAAAAAACTAAAAAAAAAGTAGGTAAGGAAATTGCTCCGATGTTGTCCGAAAGTGAAAAATATCCACATCTTATAATAATCAAATTAAATCGAGGATCGGATCTTCACCCACATATAAACACAGGCCTACTCCACTACTACTCGAACTGCATTTTCACCGACCATATGTGTCCTGGTAAACAATTCCGCCGTGGTCGCAAAAGGAAGACTAACTACTGTAATTGACAGCCGAAATAAATTAATTAGCGATTGATGAGCCAATGGAAGTTATTGTCAATGCGAGGTGGTAATGTACGAAATCATTGCACGATTAAGACGTACGCTTCCGATGCAAGTGGGGAATGAAGTAAGTAATCGGAGCCGGTGGGTCGCCTGGCTGTGCTCCGTCCGATTAAACTCCCGATTAAACTAGGAGTTTGGCATCCGATCCTTGTTCCCCGTCACGGCGAAACGAAAGGCAGTGGTGAACTGGTGAGTGATGCAACCAAATTGTTCGAAGCTGCGGCTGTTTTCTTTCTCTGGGAATCTATATATCTCGAGCATGTCAGCTACTGGTACCTCATGCTAGTACAACATTATATATAAAGCAGTAGCTGGAGAACAAAAAGGAGTTAGGTACAGATGCTAGTAAGCTGTTTTAATTTGCTGCTGCAATTCATCCGACTCGACTCAGTGCGAGGATCTCGCTGTGCTTTCGGACCTAATCACCAGTAGAGATTGACTTTATTAGCATGCACCACGATGTGGCATATAGGGAAGTTAATTACTTTTTCTTGTTCAGAAAAGAGAAGGGATTTTATTTTTATTTTTTGAAATGAACGAAGGAAGGAAGGAAGGAAACATCCAAAGAGCCTGCCTGGTGGGGGTCCAGGTTGGACTGGGGCGCGAGCGTGGCAGGCAAGTACCATGCCATGCCCATGTGACGCTTCACATATCACATCTCGCCAAGCTCCAATAAGCCAAACCAGCCAGGCGATGCGAGACTCACGGCATGAGTCATGAAGTAGCGCCTGCCGTGGAGGGCTCCTCATGCATCGTCTGCATTGCATGCCGTCCGTATATCGTTTCGTCTGCTCTCAGTACCGCCCGTTGTCAGTGTCTCGCAACAATAAACGAGTGCCAGTGCTGTAGCATGATGTTTCATTTACTTTTTTTTTTTAGCGAATGATGTTTCATTTACTCAAACAATGAAATAGAAACTCCTAAAAATCATATTCCCTCCATTGAAATGTCACAATGCAGGCCCATTATATACGGCCCATGTACAGCAGTCCTCGCCACCGCGCGTCTAATGCCATGGCCCAATTGGTTTCCGTGGAGGCCTTTATGGACCAAATTCTTTTCATAAACTGCTCTACGGTTTATTAGTTGGCTCCGCATCTTCATTTTTGCATCTCCAGTTTCCTATTTTTACCCCTACCAATTTCTTTGTCACGTCATCCTAATTTTTTTGGTCATATTTTACCGCTTCCATACTTTATAATACAATTTATTATTTTTAGACAATAGAATAAAAGGTCCCAGCCTTGACCTCGGGAGAGACTACAACCTACTCCCTCCGTTCATATTTAGATGTCGTTTTGGAGTTCGGTACGGGAAATAAGTAGAAGTAAAAAGATGGATGCACTGAAAACGAGAAGGAGAGAGATAGAAATAGAGATGTAGTGGAAAAAGAGAATATTTTACTAGGAAGAGAGAAAGTTACATTGAAAAGCGAGAATGACATGTAATTGTAGAAAAGTTGAAAAACTTAAAATGACATGTAAATATGAACGGAGGGAGTACCTATTACAAGCTTGCATAGAATTATCATGAGCAATCCTATTGCGTATGATATAATGCTTACACAGATACAGTTAATTATTTTGTGGTACCTTGAAAAATCCGTCATATTTATGCTATTTGATTTCATCTTCTTATTAACTGCATACCCATTTAGTGGAAACAATTACCTCCAGAAGAGTCAGTCAGTCGGTCAACAAATGGCACGACAGTTAAGTCTATGCCGTTCCATATGCATAACCTCTTTCACGCGGTGCTGTTCTTCATCGACTCAGTCCACTCTACTTCCTATCATGTATTTTATTAATCTGCCATTAGCACGGCAAATTGATCCGTGACGGTGTGCTCCGATTTCTTCTTCCCATCATACTCGGCGTTTCACATGTCAGATTCCATAATCCCTAGTTCTCAGATATAATAAACGCCGGACTTTCTCATGATGGATTGGTTAGTCGTCCTTAGTTGATGGAGACAAGAGAGAGCTCAAGATTCAAAAGAGCGCTATATTCTTCTTTTCAGCTATGGCCATGAAACACGGGGTGTGATCCATTTGATTGCTATCAATTCTCATGAACAACATGCTCGTCGTACTTACTAGGTAAACGTCCGAACAGTGGGGCTACTAGTATATGGTTTCTTTCTTGTTGCAATAATGCTTCCCACTAGCTTGTTTTTTTTTTAAAAGATCAACAACTTTGGTTCCTACAAGAGAGAACACACACCAGGGCCAGAGAGAGGTCAGAGCTCTTTACAAATGAGTCGATGCATTACCTGAAAAAAAAAGGCTGAAAAATTATATTTGCCACACCAAAATGCACGCAAAACGTGTCTGGCTAAGCACACTATGACAATTTAAGACCATTCCGACGCCAGCACCTGTCGCCGAGAAACAACTGCACGCACACAAAAAAGAATATGTGATTCCATGCCTGATACTCCCAGGCATGATCCGTCTTGCGCACCTCATCCTTTGACGTTTCTGAACCCCAAGTGGTACTGTTTCACTTACCGCCACCACGGGGATACTTGTGTATCTGCCTTTGTCACTTGTCCGTTTCTGAAACTGTCAATTCTTCAGGACCCAACAGCCTCTTTTTGCACGGCGCATAGTGGCCACTCGGAGGCACACACCCTGCATCCAGCGGCAGTGTTTGTTTCGTTGTTCTCAGCTGATGCCATATTCATTTGAGGGGAGACAAGGTTGGGTGTCCCCTGGATAAATGCCTAGTTAGATAAAGAAAGCTAAAGTCAAATGAATGAGCTGGGATCTACCGTGGCATGGACCTTGAGGTGTGAACGGTGCCGGAATCTCGGGGTCTCCAATTTCCAACAGTGTTGGCATCCCTAACACTGAGCATGTGATTTTGCCATTATTAGAGTCTTAGATGTGATTGGGGCCGGGTCAACGTACTGCATATTTTAGGTTGTTATGTTATATTGTAATTGATAAAATATTATAGTTATACCTACACATTAGTATGCAATATTTTTATTTGTGTACTATTGGCTACACTTTTACATTAAATTATATTAATCAACAACAATATGAGCTATACATATCTTCGTCTCTTTTATCTCATTGTGTTCCTGTATTGGTGGGATCATAGGTTTTTTTCATCTTTTTTTTTCACGTAGTTATATAGCTAAATATTTGATATTATTAGTAAGTACTAACAAGGTTTTTATTTCTTTGTCTTATAGAACTTCAATAAGTCATTATCATCTTTTCTTATCAAAAGTTTTTTGTGTGGCTGTTCTTAGCAAGGTCTCACTTGTTTTTTCTTTGGTACTTTGTAACTATTGCTATCGTTAATAGTCGTGGTCCATTAACAACCATTTCTTCACGTGTCGTCGCATCTGCATACATGCTATCGTCATTGTCATTATTGGCAGATTTTTTGAATCTTATTTTTCAGCCTCATAATCATCATCTTTTATTGCCACATGTTTCTCCTAATAGGTGGCAATATCCTCAATGACATATAAATTGGTATTTCATACTCATATTATCTCTTGTAGCAAATATATTTCATAGACAACCAAACCAATAAATATTTTTTTTGCTCGTAAGCATATTACTTTTAATTGGTATATACATCCTATCATCGTCGTCACTGCTGATGCATTTTTAGCTTGCATTTTCATGCCTTTAAAAAGGATGTTGAGGTTTTTACTACCATAAAATCATGCATTTTTAGTATTTACATAATCAACATAAACTATACTGATTTTTTTGTTATATCATCTTTACAAGGTTTGATAAATAGATCAACACTTCAACCTATAGTATATCTCTGTTTCACACGTCTCTCTCTCCCTAATAGAATATAATTTGATTTATTAAAAATAACTTAAATAAATACAATATTGGCATCCTTCTAAAGAGTACCTACAGAAAAGTTTGCAAAAGAAAAATAGAGGGAATTGCACAAAGAAGAAGAAACGAAATAATGTGATGTAGGAAATCCTCGCCGTGGACGATCACCAGCACCAATAATAGACGCAAAGAATGTAGAAAAGCAAAGCGTCATGAGGACTAAAATAACTCTTAACCACCCTTTTATGCGAAAAGCTGTGACATTCCCAATTCTGCAGTCGCTCTCTGGCTGCCGCTGATTGACACCAGCCCCACACTCCACCACAAAAACCTCTCTCCTGGTTCTTGGCTCTGCCGTCTGAATTGAGCCATTGACCCCTCTCAAATTATTTTCATATCTTTTATTTTATAAACCCACAAATCATTCATATTTTGATCAATGTCCCCAGCTCCTTCCTTTTCATGTTGTCGCGTAGGAACCTCGGGGCTGATCCATATTTAACAGACGGTCCCCAAGAAGCGGAGAATATCCAGAGTTCCGTTCAATCTGCAACTCGGTGTGCCGCCGCAATTTCTGCTGCGTGCTGCTCTTCTCTGCCTATCCATTCCGGTTGCAGTCCCTGCGCCTGTACGTATTCCCAACGAAGTCCTTCAAGCAACAATACAGAGAGAGAAGAAACGCCGCCCGCCTGCTTGGCTCGGGAACAGGAAGCGTTTGGGAGCCCGTAGTACGGCGGTGGGGGAAGGCGTACGTATCCACCGGCACGCGGCCGCGTTACAGGGAGGGTGTGCGTGCGCTCGGGCCCGTTTCTGGTGCGCGCCCTCAATGCGCTCTTGATATCACCCGGGTCCTCCTCGATCCGCTTCTGCTTCGGCTGGGGCGGCGGCAGTGGAAGAGCGGTGGACATTTTTCGATCCGTATTTTCCGCGTGATTGATCCGTTGCGAAGCCGCCGCGATCCGTGGGAGGTTAGTTTCTTGCTGCTTTGATCTTGACGGCGCTCAGAAGCAAGTTTTCGTTTTGTTCTCCCAAAACATTTAGTTTGGGGGGCTTCGTCCAGCGTTCGGCATGCCTCTTGCGTTTTCTGATTGATTTCCTCTTGAGAGGCATGGATCGCTTTGATGTTTGTCTGCGATCTTTTTTGGGCGCTAGTGTTCAAGTTTTCCCCTTTATTATCAGATTGGTTTCCTTGAGGCAACTCCATCGTGTTTATATGCGTCATATTTTGTTGCCATTAGTGTGCAGCAAGTTTGGGTTTGCATTACTTTCAAAAAAAAAAAAAAGTTTGGGTTTGCATTTACCAGCCTGTTCAGTGCTTTGGGTTGGTCCCCTGCGCTGGATCGGGACATTTACGAATTACTTGTTGATTTTACATAGAGCCATGTGACATGTGTTTGAAAGAAGTCACGATTTCAGAATGTTTTGATAGAATGATGTTTTTCCATGGGAAAATAAGTTGTTTGTCTGTGAATTTGTGTTTAACTCAGAGTGTCTATGAAAAAAGCCATTTGTTTGTGCGTTTGGTGTGCTGTCCCATGAAAAGTCAGAGCATGACAAGGATAGATCTGTGTGAAGTCAACAACAGATGCTTCCAACTGTGGTTCAGATTTGTGCTTGATCTGGTCATTTTGGAACTCTTGCAGTTTCTCTGGTTCAATGGATTTGTCAAAACCCCTGCATCTGCACTGTTCGAAATCAGTTCTTCCCCAATGCCATTAGAAAATGTCAAGTCCTTAATATATTTCAACGGCTATTGTCTACTATTTGAGTATATAGAAAAGGTCAAGTCCGTAATGTATTCAAAATGCTTCTGTTTTGTTCGTTGTGGCAGGCTCTTTTTTCAATCACAATAATTGCGAATATAATAATTGCCTTGCTTAACCGATTTAATTAACAACTCTCCCTTCATATTGCTGTATGCTAGGATTATTGAGAAGCTCTGTCTGTGACAGCCTGATTCTCCAACGACCTGTTCCAGTTTGAGGATCCATTCGGTGGTACCTTGTAAACCCAGGATCCTTGTGGATTATCCATCAGATGCACTACTTGATGCAAGAAATCGACTGAAAAGGGGCCCAGGAATCATGGTAATCTCAGGTTTGAGGTCTCTTGGAGGTGTTTCCAGCAACAGATTCCTTGTCTCCTCTGCCATCCAGTTCAACCTGTGGTTTCTATGGATCCAGACCTCTAAAGTTGGAATCTGATCATCTCCTACGGTGCTTCTTGGCTTCCTTATTTGCCATAATGGAGGAGCAGAACTCATGGCTTAGGAGGACCAAGTTCTCCCACACTGTCTACTCGAGGGTGGATCCTCGCCGGGTACCTATTGCTCCACTTAGCAAGGATATTGAGCGGAAAGTGCAGAAATTTGCAACTATGGGAAAGTCCATGTCAATGCCTGTTGATCGGGACAATGAAGATACAGGGACTGCACTTAAGCACTCTCCTAGCTTGCCTCTAGTCCGATCCTCGCTTCAGCTTGATAGTGATAAGGCTAACAAGCCGAAGAAAGCGAGCTTGGAAATTCCTTTAAGCTCCCTGATGAACTTGGGGAACTCCAAGGGTTCGAGGGCAAAGAGCCTCATCAAGAGCCCAAGTTCGACATTGCTCCTCAGCTACTTGAACAAGGCAGAGATTCCTTTAAGCCCATCAAGGAACCAGGAGAATTCAAAGGGTCCGAGGGCAAGGAGCCTGGTCAAGAGCCCAAGTTCGATGTTGCTCCTGAGCTACTTGAACAAGTCACCTTCAATCCAAGGTTCAAGTCTGCAAAAGGCTGATAGACCTCAGCACAGGCCCAGATCAAAGTCACCCCTTCCAACTACTGCGCCTTCCGAAGTGTTCCGGGAAGCGAAGTCTAGCAGCAAAAGGTTTGCAAGCCCTCCTCCAGAGCGAAGAGGATCTGAAAAGAGCATCTATGGAAAATCCTTTGCTACTCAGGTCTCTGATTTGGGTCAAAGTCCTGATTGGTGTTCGACTCCAGTGTTATCTGGTAAGCACAAGTCTGTGAAGAAATACAATGGTCGAAGGAGGGTTAGTGCAGTGGACACCACTGATGATCGAAGGGTACATAGGGTTAGAATGAATCAGGCAGTGCAGACAATAGTTGATTGGACACTTGATCCATCCAAGCTGCTTGTAGGGCACAGGTTTGCTAGTGGGGCATATAGCCGGTTATACAGAGGATTGTATGATGACAACCCAGTTGCGATTAAATTTATCCGTCAACCTGATGATGACGACAATGGGAAGTTGGCTGCAAAACTTGAAAAGCAGTACAATAGTGAGATCAATTCCTTGTCTCACCTGTATCACAAGAATGTAATCAAGGTAACAATCAACTGTGTTTTTTTTACATTATGTCTTCTCTTATATTTCAAATCTCAGTTTTCTCCAAATGCTTGATCTGGTTGTACATTTGGCCATGTAAGCTGATCGGATTTACATGAGCGGTGAGCATGTAGACTTTGTTTTCTAAAAATTTACTGAGAAACAACCAACTGGTGATAGTAAAAAAATGAACTGATTAACCTTGTCTTTCTTTGGAACATGAGAACTGATCACATTTGTTTTGTGTTTTGGATTGCAGTGCTCAGGATATTTATCAATAATTCTATGTGATATGCCTGACTGTTTGTAATGAGTTGGTCTGTTATTCAACTGAAATGCACTCATTGCGTTGCTACTAATCATCCATAGCTGATCATTCTTCTGCATACTGGATAGTATCAATTATGCATTTGAACTACACATCTGTGTTGACTTTGCTATACAACCACCTTTCCCTAATAATTTTTTCCGTTAATACAGCTTGTAGCAGCCTATAAGTGTCTACCAGTCTTTTACATTATTACCGAGTTCCTTTCTGGAGGCTCCTTGAGGTCATACCTAAATAACACAGAGAATCACCCCATCCCTCTGGAAAAGATCATATCCATTGCTCTTGATGTTGCATGCGGACTGGAGTACATACACTCTCAAGGAATTGTACACCGTGACATTAAGCCTGAGAATATTCTCTTTGATGAGAACTTCTGCGTGAAGATTGCTGATTTTGGTATTGCCTGCGAGGAGACTTTGTGTGATGTGCTAGTGGAGGATGAGGGCACTTACAGGTGGATGGCTCCTGAGATGATCAAGCAAAAGGCATACAACAGGAAGGTGGACGTCAATAGCTTTGGGTTGCTCATATGGGAAATGGTGTCCGGAAGAATTCCTTATGAGAACCTGACCCCTTTCCAGGTGGCTTATGCTGTTGCCAATAGGGTAAATATCTTTCTTTCTTTCTTTCTTTCTTTCTTTCTTTGAATACCGCTATTATGAAATCTTTGACAATGAATCTGGAAGTGCATGTTTTTGTTATTTAACTATCTGTGACATTCTTTTTTCAGAATTTGAAGCCAACAATTCCTCCCGAATGCCCCTCAGCTCTCAGGCCCTTGATTGAGCAGTGTTGCTCGTTGCAGCCTGACAAGAGGCCTGACTTCTGGCAGATTGTGAAAGTACTAGAACAGTTCCAGTCTGTTCTCGCGCAGGGCGGCTGCCTCGATACACTGAAGAGCGGCACCTGCCAGGATCACAAGAAGCGGCTTCTGCATTGGATTCAGAAACTGAAGCCATCGCATGGCACCTGAATTGTTGTAGCATCTTTTCAACCACAGTTTTATCCGGTTGATGCTCACTAGTTTAGTAAGTCTCGCGGTCTGTTCGTTTGAGACGCGATGTAAGAATCCTTAGCATAAGTATTTTTTTTTTTGTTCTTTTGGAGAGAAAGGATCCGCTTCAGGAACCTGTGTTCTTAGGATGCTTGTAGTAGCTGTTTAACAAGTATTCTGCGAATAGCGTTTACAGTAGCTGTATATTTTTCATCATAATGCTTTTGCCTATTGTTCTCTTATATTAAACTTTTCTGCACTGCATGGTACAGCGTCTTGTTAAAGAAAGCATCTTTGCTAATCTGCGTATGTTTAAAATAATCAGAAAGCGGATGCAGAGTTGACTTGGCGCCATCATCATGATTAAAAGAGGCATCCTAGTATAGTCATTGGACATTTTATCATTCCCATCTCATGATCTGCTACGTGGCTGTTCGATTAAGATGCTGCTTATCCATAACAGCAGTTTTTTTTTTCTGCTGAGGTTTCAATTTTCAGGCAAAGCGTGTGCATTTTTCAGGCACTGTTTTGTCTTCCAGTGGACTGTTGGGTTAGTTCACCTGCACTGTTGAGTCCTGACGCCAAACCAAAACTGACTGTAGACCTTTGTCACCGTGACTCCTTGAGCTTGTTTGAGAAAAGAGCATAAACTGACCTCAAGAACTGTACATTGCGAAATCTAGTATGTGTCAGTATCCAGGAAAGAAAAACAGGGGATCAAATCAAACACTACTAAGAAGAGCATTCTTGACACAGTTCCATCCATGGTTTGGTTGTCACAAGCTGAAATGCATGTATTTTCCTCCTCAATTTTGAAATCGAGTAAGTAATAAACAACATAAACAGGATCACAGGAGGTTGCAGGGTAAGAAGTAAATGTATATGATGAGAATCTCTTTCTTTCTACATGTCGATGATGACTTTGTTTGTACAATAATAGTACATGATGAGGAACAACACACTGTCTGTCTGTCTGTCTGTCTGTCTGTGAATCTAGTTTCCTACTTGCACTGGCTGTTGGCGAAGGCCTCTGACCTGACGATCCTGTCCATGAGCCTCTGCAGCCGGTCCGCCCCGGGTCCCGGCCTGAGCACCCAGTCGTTATCCACCTCCCTGCAATTCGCATCCTCGCCGCACCACCCGCCGGGCACGAACGCCATGGCCGCGGCGGTGGTGCCATTATTATTGGCGATCGGAGGATGAGAAGAAGAAGAAGAAGGAGGAGGAGGAGGAGACGAAGAATGCGCGCGGTGGAGGATGTCGGCGTCAATGGCGTCGAGCACGGGGTCGTCGCGCGGGAACTTGCGCGCGAATGGCGCGCCGCTGGCGACCATGCGCGGGAGGTCGGGTAGCGCGAGCGCGTGCGGGTGCTGGCGCGGCGGCACGTCCCACTGGATGTGGTGCAGGTCGTGGTTGGCGACGGTGGGCACGAATCTCGGCGCGTTGCACAGCACCGTCTGGAAGTAGCCCTCCGGGGACGACACGAAGTTGGCGTAGTACATGAGCAGCGTCCGCGGCAGGTTGTCCCACCCCCACACGCAGTACTCCACGAAGTCACGCGTCAGCCCAACCCAAGCAGACCCTGCCATGCATTATTATCAATCAGTTCATCATTTTTTACACGATGCATCTTTATACATATGCATATATATCATCATCTTTGAGAATTATTACTCTAATATATACCAACCTGTGAATAGCTTGAATGCGGTGGGGAGCTCCCGCTTCTGTGTGACCCAGAAGATGTCCTGCTTGGTGGACTTGTACAGCCCCGGGTCGACGATCAGAGGCTTGGCCCGCTGCCCCCTGCAACCAATAATTCAGATACAAGGTTATCGAAACATTCTTCTTCTTCTTCTTCTTTTCGAGCACTAGGCTTAATAAGCTGATGATGAATGCATGAACCAGTCTAGGCTTAAGAAGAGAAGAAGAATTAAACTCACTCCTTCCATCCCAAGTAACCGGTGTGCTCCACGAAGTTGACGTTCCTCGGCACCGTCGAGAAGACGTGCAAGATATCTGGCCACACAAGACAATCAACTAGGATTAAATTAGTAGAGTAGCTCATGGACGACTGGGAAAGAAAACCATTGATTACTCGGTCAGCGTGTGTCGTCAGACTAATAGTTCAGCCAGCCCGTCATCAGCAAATGCCATTTTTCTCTAGTTTATTAATCGGAGACGCCGTCGAGGCTCTGATCGAGCTGCCCAGACTATGATGGCTAGATTACTATATAATTCCGTCTGATTTCCGCATTAGTACACACTACGCGTATACGAACTAGTATAACACATACGTGATGATGTATGTACAGAATAAGTACGACAAGAAGGAGCACTATACACACGTACCGTCCTGCGTCATGAGCGGGTAGTCGGAGGCGGAGAGGTTGATGAACCAGTCCCATTGCCCGCCGCGTCTCAGCAGCACGGCGCAGGCGTGCAGCGTGTTGGCCACCATGGTGGGGCCCCGGTACGTGACCATGTTGGCCCGCCTGATGACGTGGACGTTGCCGGCGCGGCGGAACACGGCGGAGCCGGCCACGCGGGCCGCCAGCTGGAGGCGCTCGCCCACGGGGGCCTCCCGGTCCAGGTGCACCACGTACTGGTTCCGCGGGTGGTACAGCGCGTGCAGCGTCCGCCACAGCCGGTCCAGGTCGCCTTTTGAGCCCGAGATCAAGTAGGCCAGACGCGGCAGCCCAGAGCCCGGCGGCGGTGGCGGAGGTGAAGAGGAGGCGTTGGCGTTGGTGGTGGGCTGTGCTGCTGCTGCTCCGCCATTATTGACGTGGACGTGGGCCTCCACGAAGTCGGCCTGGTGGCCCGACGGGAGGAAGGAGAAGAAGGACGACGCGGAGATGTAGGACGAGCTGGAGGTGCTGGTCATGGCGAGCCCGGCCGCGAGGAGGAGCAGCAGGCTCAGCGCCGCCGACAGGGCCCACTTGCTGTCCACCAGCCAGGCCGCGCTGCCCGGCTTCGACCCCGCGCCGCCGCGTGGGGTCTTGGACGACGGCGAGTAATGCTCGCCGCCGCCGGCGACCGCGCGTGGGGAAGACGACTTGGCCATCAATGGATCGATCGGCGAGCACGTATTACGGCACGCTGGTCCGACCGATGGACGGACGGTCTGACGCTACTATAGAAGAGTTTGCATGCCTCTTATGATGGACGCCGTGCGTGTCCAGGCGTCGTGTCGTCCCGAGAACGATTCTTCCTTATTTCTGTCTTTCTTGTGATCAGCAAGGAACCTGCTCTGCTGAAACAACAACGCGACCGGAGACGGTAGGACGGTGACTCTAACGTCAAATAAAAAGCAAATCGACGAGGATCAGGAGGTGAGATTAAAACCTGGAAACTGACAGGAACCAGCGACGACGACGCTGATGCAAGGGAAAAAGACCAGGGCGACAAATAAAGGATCGTCTGTTGACCAGTAGATGAGATCGCGAGGAGAGAACGATTCAACAAAGGATCGTCAGTCCAGCGAAGACCCGACAACAGCGAGACGGATTGAGGCTTGTTGAGAGATGAACAGATGCAACCTTTCTATGTCTAGGTCGCAATGGCCGGTGAATCACCAACACCATGTGGGTTATTGCGCGTCTCTGCTGTCTAGTCTCTAGAGAGAGAGTCAGGGAAATCGGACCAGAGGTTAATTTATTTGGCAGGGATTGAAGGAACTGCTCCAGAAAAGAGTTTAGTAGGAATTGATCCACCAGTCCAGGGACGAGACGAGATTGGTTGGAGCGAGGTGGCGATGGAGAAGAAGGGCAGGCAG
Source organism: Eleusine coracana subsp. coracana (assembly GCA_032690845.1). Taxonomy (NCBI): domain Eukaryota; kingdom Viridiplantae; phylum Streptophyta; class Magnoliopsida; order Poales; family Poaceae; genus Eleusine; species Eleusine coracana. The sequence goes on from CM064418.1 coordinate 1,766,184, forward strand.
GTATTGCGGGGAAAACGGTTGCTGGTTTGCAGAGATATCGCGGGTTAAAGGCACTGGGAAGTATATATATAGCATATAAACCCCTCTCTGCTTTCTGCTTACTGTAAGGGAAAAAGCAAGAAAAAAAGGATGAATATTAAACTTATGGAGTGGCGACTCCCCCGTTACCACGGCCGTAACCTCCCCCGTCAATCCTCCACCACCTCTCTCTCTCTCTCTCTCTCTTTCCCGTACGCTATGCCATGCGTCACGCATTTCCTCTGTCCACACACACAATATTCTTGTTCTTGTTGCGTCGATCTGTCGCGTCACAATACGCTGCATGTTCTTCTTCCAAGGTTCAGCTCAGCTCCTCAAGACTTTTTCCATGATTTGAGACAAGAATTAAGTGCTGCTTTACCTTGCGCCTGGAAATACTTTTAGCCATCGGTTATCGCCGGCCGGTCTACCAGGGATGAAATGAAACTGCTGATCGGTGACGAATTATTTGCTCCAGTTTGCCTATGACAAGATAGATATGTATTACTGCCAGCTACTTTAATTTATGACGTGAAAACGAGATATGCCTCCTGGCCAGTCGCCTTGTATTCTAGACTCTGCCACAGTGCTACTACTAAAGATCCCTGTTGCCATGTCATCCAAGCCATCAGCCTATAACAGTGTGGCCTTGTTGGTTTGTTAATGCGTTTTCCTGTTATTCCTGTAACATGTCCTGTCTATGATGTGCTATAGCCTTTCCATGTCCACGGTTCCAAACGCTTTCAAAGGCTGTGGTATGAGTTCGAGTTTGGATGTGGTACGGAGCGGAGACGACGTACGTTTGGCACGCACGGTCGTACGTTGCACCCAAACACTCTGCACAGCTTTCGTAGGAGTACTCTGCGTACCCATCTCTGAGCCAGAGCTTGGAGTCCTGACATGTCGTCTTCGCGCTCCTCTTATTTCCTTGCCTGTGTACGTACACTGTATCACAGTATACCCAGAAGCAAGATCTATGGATCGGTCGTCGAGCAGGAACCAATTCGATTTGGCATGCACACGGTTGCGTCGCAGATTGGTCGTCGCGTGTCGCTGTCACAAGAGAAGCGACGCGCGGAACGGGGCATGTGCCTACACCTACACGGCGTTCTCTGTCGTACGCCGCCGTTGACAGAGTGATTTATTTACCGCATAATAACAATTCTTTCTTTTTTAATAAAAAAAAACAGGATCGGCCGGGCGTACGAGCAAACGAACGGCTCGGGCACGGCAAGATGACCCCGACATGTCGCTCTCAATCGCGAACGAACGGCCGTGCTACTGATTCTTCAGACTTCGTTTGCTGGTGACGTGGCCGCACAGGACTTCGTCGTTACAAAAAAGATGCAGGCGGTTCCACATTTGTTACCTTTCTCAGATATGGTCACATTTGTTCCACATTCGTACGTACTTCCGCTAATAAGCACGTTGCGTACTTCTTTTGAAAACACAGTGAAGCTTTCTCTTGATCTTTAAGCACTGACGCCATCAGACCCAAATCTCGTTGAATTGCCCAGCACCCTTTCCACAGCATTGCCGAGGTTGCGCCATGACTTTTAAAGTTGCAAGCCTCATCTTTCGTTTCCACCTCAAAAGAAGAAGTTAACTTACGTTTTCCGCTTCGACTCTAAATGCTTTACCTCAACAATAGAAACGGCAGTTCTAAAAAAACAATCAACATGACATAATAGTGGAAGCTCTATTGGCAAATTTCGTTTTCAGACACTGGGTTGAGATTCGGTGAGCTGAAATACACCCACAACCTACTACTACTACCATTCAGCAACCACTCAAAAGAGCCTGATGATTAGATGCCAGGACATTCAGATTTGCTGCAAATGAACAAATCGCCTCAGCTCATCTTCTTCGAAGTTTTTGCCAATAAACAAGCACTACACATCTAAGCCTTCCTGTACATACTGTGCTATATCCCCCTCAAAATTAATAGGGGAAAGACGCCAATCTTCTCCCACAATGCCAACTCGAATACATCTTGATCTTTACTACTGCTGCACAGACTGATAGCTGGAACGACTAGAAGGGTAGACCGGGATGGCACCAAAATCGCTGGGGTGGTGATGCCCATTCCTCACTCTGGACTTCTCCACCCGGGTTCGCCTGAAGACTTCTTGGATTTGGCGATCGTTCTCCTTCAGCATCTCATCGACATTGCCTGAAGGGCATGTAAGGGGTCCGGAATGGTGGATCTTGTTGCCCTTGGATCCATAGCCCTGTTATCAAAATGATAAACGATCAGCTTTCTTGCAGTTACTGTCAAAATAACAGAGAAGGTACAGATAACTGAATTAAAAACCATGCTTTGTGAACTCTATAACAACCTGCAGGACTGCATAAAAATAATACCTGGATTAAATCTTGGGTTGTTGAAACTACATTTTGGGTTTTTGAACTATTATTAGGAAACAAAATGTCATAATAAAGTTTTTCTCATTCAAGTTCCAGGTTTTACTTACAATTGCTCCATCCACCCGGACGTTCCTTTCATCCTTCTGGAATACTTGGTCATACTTCCCACTATTACTGAAATGCTCGTTGATAGACTCAGACAGCCTCCGTCCATGAGCAAAAGCTTCAGCTTGAGTTATCATTGTCCTATTGCTGTTATCGGGTCGAAGACCTGCTCTTGTCGATACAACCACTGAGACATTGGCAGCACCAGGAACCTGAAGTTCACCACTTTTGCCACGTCCAGCCTTTGATGGGTTATTCTGATTAACCAAAGGCCCAGAATGGAAGGTTCTGGTCGGGTAGGCATGTCGTGAGTCTTCAGAAGATTCAATAACAGGAGTTTGCCTGAGTGGTTCAATTCGAAAACCAGAAGCAGAGTCTTCCTTGCTGGGATTAAACATCTCACTCCTGCTCTTGGTATTAGCTTGGGCTTGCCTCTTCTGAAATCAGACACATTAATGCATCATGATAAGGAAAATGCATATGAATCTCCAAATCAAAGATGGAAGGGTCAATATATTCAGGAAAATATCAACAAATGGTGGTGTGTTACCTGCAAAGACGACACTAGTTCTGCATTTGCGTCAGGAGCAGGGACAGCTCTTGATTCTCTACTTCGCCTTTCAGGGTCATGCTTATGATGCTTTCCTCCAGCAGCACCTTGCCTAGAAAAATGAGTTTGCATGTGTTGTATAAAAATTAAAACCCACAGACGAAACCATGCAATGAACCATAATAGCAATAGAATTGTATGCTCACAGAGATCTTGAAAACATACATAAGAAGAATGAAAATGAATATTAATCATGTCTAGGGGTAAGGAAAGATTGAGTGCAGGGTAGCGGCACAACTGATAACAGAATGAGAGAACAGGATTGGTTATCTATTTACTCTGCTTTGCAACATCAGCCCAATTACCTTATAATAACCAAAGGTAACTCTGCTAGTCTGATTCAATGCTTTGGTTATTATAAGGTAATTACCTTATAATAGCCGAGAGACAGAAACAAAGGTAACATAAGAAATAATAATAATTAGGCCAGCTAAATGCTAGTCCGATTCAATGCTTCAGCTACACCAGTAACTTAATCTTGTAACATCTACCAAAACACATGGGCAGATATTCCAACACATTGGATGGATCTTGTGAAACAGAGGCTCATCCGCTGGCAAAACATAATGTTCATAACCAGCTTAAACAGATGAGTTATGTGGACTATGTTATAAAGATATGAGTTGTGCTCCAAGACCTATTGATCATATTTAGAAAATGTATCCCTAAGGAATAATAGGGAACATGGTCCCATTCAGAAAGTATGTTGGTTCATATTAGATAAAATACACATGCCAGGTAGGATGTGTACCTTCGAAGTTCCTCCTCTCGCCGTTTTGCATCAAACTCTTTGCTTGGGGGATACCTTGGCAGGCTTGAAGGATTACAAGCATATGGCTTTGTTGTAAAAAACTACAAAACATACAGCAGACTCAATGAATGTTTTAATGCAAGAAGAATGAAATAGAAGAACGAAACTGTAACTTTGTATCGGTTGGACATATCACTTGGTAATAAAAGGATAAACTTCTGAGATGGCTTCTGAAAGTTTTTAACTACTTGCGCCAGTTTGTACATAATATTAAAGCAGGCTTCAAATATAAAAGTCACACCTGTTTTTTTATTGCAACAATGCTATATTCCTTTGGAGATTAGTTCTGCTTTGGATTAGTGCCACCTCAAAGTGCTAGTCACATGTTCACGGATTGTCTTAATGGAATAGAAAGCAACTACTTGCAGGGATGCTGGCTTTTTGTTGGGCTATATGGCTAGGTAGGAATGATGTTGTTCTTGATAAAACTCCTATGAAATCTTATCTGCAGGTACTTTACAGGGGAACGTATTGGCAACACTTGGGAGTCAACTGCATAAGCATAAGGAGGACAGGGACACAATAAAAACTGCTTGTTGCAACATGGAGATGGTGGCAATGCAGATTTTCGTCGACCATGGATGGAGATTTAGCAATAGAATTTGCTTTTAATGTTTTGTCATCCAAACTGTAATTGGTCGATTTTTTTTCCTCCTTTGGAGCAGACAGAAGGGCTGCTGTTTATGTAATAAGCGGGCTATAGCTTCTATTGAAGCAAAGGCTGGTACTTTTCCACTATCTATAAATCAACAAGTGACACAAGTGTTCGCCTGTCATGATTGTGATTGCCATAGAATAGAGTATAGACAGATAGACACATGGCAAGTTCAGTTTGCTACATTCTAAAGTCAAACTCTAGAATATTTGGAGAGTAGATAAATGCAAGAACTGAAACGACACATGTGATTAAATAGAAAAAAGCAATAGCAACAGAAAAAGGCCTTGTCTGTGGGGATAAAGATTCATGACGGAAATTGAATACCTCACTTTGAAGCGCAGATGATGCAGTTCCACGATCTGCTGGGTCAACTGAAAGAAGAACATCTACTAATCCCAGAGCAGGAGAAGGAAAATCTTTAAATGTTTCTGATACACGCCTGGCATACGGGTGTTGTGGTTTGAAAATGGTGGCATGGGGAAGTTTAGATTTTCTCCAATAGTCCTCCGATGGTGAGCCACAAAGTTTAAATATTTTATGCAACTGCTCAACCTAGGAAAAAATAGAAAAGTTTGACAGCTTAGTCTTGTGAAGAAGTAAGACAATCAAGGATGTTTTCCTTAAGATGTTTAATTGTTTACTTTGAGTAGCAGGGGAGCTTGCTAGAATACCTCTGTTCTACCAGGCATGATAGGCTTGCCAGCATATAGTTCAGCAAGAATGCAGCCAGCACTCCAGAGATCTACAGCAACACCATAATTAGTGGCACCAAGCAAAAGCTCTGGTGGCCTGTACCAAAGTGTGACAACACGACTAGTCAAAGGGTGCCGTTGTTCAGGATCGAAAAAACTTGCTAATCCAAAATCTGCTATCTTTAATATGCCCCTGTTGTCAATCAAGAGATTGGAACCCTTGATGTCACGGTGCAAAATATGACGACTATGACAATGCTCTAGACCACGAAGGAGCTGTTGCATGTAACACTTCACCTGCACAACAACAATAAGAAAATCATTGGAATGCTACTAAGACCGGAAAAACAAGTGCAAATCCCGATAACTGGAAGAAATCATTATTGAAAGCATGCTTTGACCCTAGTTCAAGCATTTTCATTTGTGTTTGTTTGGACCCTTCACCTAGACATGACCAGTCAACATTAGCAAGCAAAACAGATGTTGCTTCCTTTGCCTGGTTTAAATCTAAAGAGATGAGGCAAAACTTCCATAAATTTTCATACTTTTGACAAAGAGCCAAAATGGTTCTCCTCCACTATCAAAGGTTTATCTTTCTCAACCTCAACCCTTATTTCAAAACCATTACTGACTACCAGGCAATGTCGTACACTCTTTTCTTTCAGGGAGACTAAGAAATTAATAGACGCATAATAAGACAGAAAAGTAGATGAGACACTGACCAAGGGATAAACAAAGAACCACAACATACTATTGTACATACCTGAGACTCAGTGAATTTTGCTCCAGGGAAAGAAGCTAGTCCAGCTAGATCATGCTCCATATACTCAAAAACAAGATATAAGCTGCAGGACATTCTTGATGTTACTAGGCCCTCTAGCTTGATGACATTTGGATGATCAAGACGTCGCAGAATGAGGATTTCCCTAGCCATAAACTTCACACTCTCAGGTTCCAAATTATCAAAGCGCACCTTCTTCAGAGCAACAATCTTCTCCTTTTCAAGATCACGAGCTCGGTAGACATTACTGTATGTTCCCTGGCCAATCTGAATAAACAAAAGAATAGTCACTGAAACCAATTTCTAATACTCCATTAAATGAACAAAAAAATACTGATTCAAACCTTCACTGTTAGTAGTACAGAGCAACATTCATGACGGTCATTTTTATCAACAACTCACTGCAAACCTCAATTCTTAAAATTGTTTCAAGTCTTTTTTTTTCAATAAAGTCTTCACTATTGCTAATTAGAGAGGCCTTAAAGTCAAATATAATCCCCATACTTCTGGTAAAAAAATAACAAATTTACCACTTGAAAGCAAAAACTGCAGCAATGTCTATTCCTGGGTTCCAAGGTCCACCAAAACTAACAAAAGATCCAAGAGAAAGAAAACGCCACTGCATTCTCGCATCTAACATAAGAGACATTAATAACGGAATTTTACTATTTCCTGTCGTCCCCATCTACCAAGCATCAATTAGCACCAACCAGAAGAATGAAAAGATCTAACGATATTAATAGTTTCCTTACCAGACAAAAAAGGAAAATTTCCCGATTTATTGTACAATTTTACTGCCCTCTTTCCATTCTGATGGAGATTCTGCCACTACTAGAGCAGGGGCAGACCGGCAGAGAGAGAGAGAGAGAGAGAGAGAGAGAGAGAGAAAGAGAGAGAGAGAGCGAGAAACAAGTCATAATATCTTATCATAAATCAAGTGCCAGAAATCCTGATCAATAGGCACAATTTGCAACATAATTGTGCTAATTCAGACCATTCTGAGGCTCCCGCACAGGGGGAAGAAAGCGAGAGAAAAATGTGAAGAGAGAAAAAAACTAGCGGGGGCGAAGCAGTGAAGGTGGACTGACCTTGTCGAGCTTCTCGAACGACTCGGCGCGGCGCGGCACCCAGCCGCGCACGGCCTCCGGCGCGACGGCGACGAGCCACGGCGGCCACCCCGCCGCCACCTGCTCTCCCTCCACCGTCCTCGGCACCGGGCTCCTCGCCTGACACGCCGCCGCCATCGCCAACATCGCCCGCCGCCTCTCCAGCACCTCCTCCCTACGGCTCCCCACCCTGGCATGCTGTAATTGCTGCTGCTGCTTCAGCACCTCCTCCTCCCTCCTCACCGCCGCCACTCCAGCCGCCGCCGCAGAGAGCTTGGACGCCGGCGGGGGCGTCGTCTGGCACGGGCCGTCGTCGACGACAGAGGGGCGGCCGCAGACGCACCCCATGGTGCCCGGCCCCTGCGGAGAGGGGGACTCGCTGTCTGGCTCAGCTCAGCGGGCGCCGCCACCGGGGAAAGCGCGGCATGAGGAGAGCGGATCTTAGGGATGGGGCTCTCGGTGCGCGCGAGCTAGGGTTACGGGTGGTTGTGGCGGTGGTGGAGGAGAAGGGGGTGGAAACCGTGGCGCGGTGGAAGTGGAAGGGGAGCAGCAACGGCAGTCGCAGTGGCAGAAGGCAGCAGGAGAGGAGGCGCTTGTTTGTAAATTTAATTTCTGTATAAGGGGGTCCTCGTAGTTTGGTTTCACCTGGGTGTTTTGCACGGAGCACCTTGCAATGTTTTATAATTAACGGAATCCTTAAAACAACAGTGAGAATACACAGCGGTTTTGTCCGTCGCTGCGACTGCGATGTCTCTGCACCTCTACATCATTTACATTTACCCACTTGTCAACGTACTCGCCTGTTTGCGCATACTGACAAGCATGTCTATTAATATTGACCCCGCATGTCAGTGAGAATCTAGCTTGTGGACGGGTATACTTCTGGGTAAGCCTCTTCGAGACCGGCGCCGGCCGTTAGACTGTGCCCCGAGCTAAGAGCCAATTGGATTGCGAGCAGCAGTAGCGCCTGACGCTACGCCCCCACACAGCGCGTACACAGAATGCGTGCACGGCAGCCTGACGCGGTGGCCCCACCGGTCCTCGGCGCGGGTAAATTTTGGCGGGTAACCAGCGTCTTCCCGCCTCTTTTGGGTTGTAGAGAGAACTTTTTCACCTCTCCCCCCAAACAATTCTCCCCTGCTGACGAGTTCAAAAAAAAAAAAAAAATCTCCGCTGCTGACTGATGGATGAGTGACGACTACTACTACTATATTACGATGCCTTTTATCTGTTGGTTCCGGTATCATTCGGTTCGATGTGTCATCTCCCATACTTTATGAGGCAAGCAACAAGCATAACATAATTAGCAGCAGCAGCAGCTGGTGAGTGATGACACATTAATCGAAAGAGGCAATCATTAGAGACCGTGCAGGTTACACGATCCAGGGTTTGCGCATCCAGGAAAGCTTCCTGTTCGTAGACCGGTGTGCAGCGCGTAAGATAGTAAGTATCTTTTAAGTGCGTGCCCGGATCCGATGACTTCATCAAATCCAATCCTCGATCGCAACTTGCAGTAAGTAAATACGGTCAAATCCAAATGAATGGATAACGAAGACGAAGGTAGTGATCTGGTGATGTGTGTGCGTGGACAAAGTCATCTCTCCGACCGTGAGACAGACACAGAGGGGGGACGGGAGAAGGAGACAGGTCATACTAGTATGAAGCAACAAGTGATGTGCTGCCTTGTATTACCGACCCCTAACATGGGTCCAAATCATTTCCTGATGCCCCCCAATCAGCCGAGGTCCAACTGTGCATGTACGTAGTACTACAACCACAGCAGTCTTGTAGCCTGATTAATCAATTATAAATCGCCTCCGTCCAAAGACACGGATTTGTCCGGCACCTCTCTACCTGAGGCTAGCGTGTAGTAGCTGCTCATCACCTCATAGTACTAGGAAAATAAACTGATTTTAATGAGTCAAGTTACATCAAGCTTATTGACCACTCCCAAAACAGAGCATCAACTTGTTATCCTCGACCTCGAGAGAAATACATATATTTGGAGCCATATGTCAGTGCGGTTGAGACGAGAGGTACGGACAAGCTCTCGTAGGGCACCGGGCAGAGCACATGGCGATGGTGGCCGCCGAGCCGGCCGGATTGGATCTGGCAGTTGCAGGTGATGACATACACCCAATTCCATTCCATTCCAACCACCGGAAGGCCGGTGGCCCTCCTCTCTCTCGCGCGCCCGCACGCGACCAAGCAACGGCGCAACACGTGTGATTAATGCTAGGAGCTCGATCGAGCAACCATTTCTCAGTCAGGGAGGGAGATAGCAGATTCAATAAGAGCGCCCAAACATTTTTCGCATAACGATCCCGACGGCCGGTTCGCATCGATCCAGATACGTGCGTGTTCGGCGAGCAGATGATCTTTGCTTTTGGACGACACGGTTTCCATTGGTCAATCTCTCTCTCTCTCTCTCTCTCTGTGTGTGTGTGTGTGTGTGTGTCCATGCCAGCTTCGCTACCTCTTTGCGCAAAATTAGTAGATAATGTGGTTTATTATGGCGGCGGTTCTGCTTCTAGTCTGAGTTGGGTCACATGCTCTTTGCTTGTGCTCTCTGTTCTCCTCCTTGACATTTGTTTACTGGTCGGTTTGTGTTAAGAAATTTGAAGCAGGAACGAGACAAGGGGAAGAAGAGACAAAAGACGAATATAGATAAAGAGAAGAAAGAGCTTGTGACTGAATCATCAGGGGTTTCAGAGCAGAGACTAGTAGTAGTAGCTACTGCTCCTAGACACTGCGTACGGCCGCTCTCTGCAGCACGAGCAATGGCCGCGTCGTCTGCCTTCTCTTGTCGTCACGGCGCGGCGGCCAGTGCATGCAGACGAGAGCAGTGCTGTGCTGTGCGCAGGCTCAAGTTAGCAGATGCTCATGCCGTCCCCTCCTCAGTCATCACATGCATGGCCATGGATTACTCGGCTGGCGGAGGAGCAGCGTCGTTCGCTCCGCTTCCCTGAAACTGTGTGCCCGCCCTCAAAAAGCTGCCCTCTTTCGCCCTCTAGCTCCATTCCTTCTGTGATTGCTCATTTGTAATCTCTCTCTCTCTCTCTCTCTCTCCGCGTGATTGAAAATAATATAGCGACGTAAACTTCAGATGCAACCGACACATGCACAGAAGTACACCTGATTCAATTCAATATTGTAGATCGAAAGTGGTTGGAGTAAATCACGGCGGCCATATGGAATTTTAAGCTTGCTGTATACTATATCGAATTTTCCTCCTGCGCCTACGTGTGTTGTACTACACTGTACAGCATTTTTCTTCGTCCATGGATGATGCCGCGCATTCTTCTTCTTCCTCCTCATCATCATCAGTCTAAGTAAAGAACCAGGTTGTATTGTATCTAATCTGACTGGGCCACCAAAAAAACATATGCCTATCGGCTGGTGGTTACTTAGGCCCAAAACGTGACTGGGCCAAAAGAACATAAAGGAAACATTGCATCAGCCCAAACATTTCTTCCGCAAGCTTTTTGACCTTTTATATTTTTTGTGAGCAACCTTCTGCTTCAACAGAGCTTACAAATGGATGTTTAAGAAAAGAAAAAAAACAGAGATTACAAATAGTGAACTCCGAGTCTATCTCGCAACGAAACATTGGTGGTGTCTATTTTCTAGTCCTAGCTCAAGGTAGAAAATTTCTCGTCTTCCCCGTCGAGCTCACCGCGCCGTGCCTGCGCACTGCTCCGACGCCGCTGCCCCACTCACGCTCACGTCTGTCCGGGCGCCATCGCACAGCCTCGAGCCTGCGCCACCTCCCTCTCCCATGCCGTCGCGCCGCCCGCTCCGGCGCAGAGCTACAGGTCGACGAGCAGCGGAGCACGGAGGAGGGAAGGGAGCTTGGTGCGCGGGGTATGACTACGTCATCGGCTTAATCGGCACCGTGCAATACCGATTGGACGACGCAGGCAGATGGCTATACTGGGTGTGGTCGACCACCTCTTGTGCTCTGGCGCAGCGCGTGGCGACCAACCCAGGCACCGGAGATCATGGAGGCGGCGAGAGGGAAGCGGCCAAAGAGGAGGGAGTGAAGCTGGGGAAGAAGAGACCTTTGGCGCGCCGCTGACACAGGCGCCAAGACCAGGTAGTGTCTCTTCCCGCTCGCGCTGCGCTTGTGTTTTGGCTCGCCTTCTCCAGTTCTCCTGGTGTGTGCTTCTTCGAGTTAGTAGCGCAAGCCCCTTCTCTCTCTCTCAAAAAAAAAAAAAAAAGTGCCGCAAGCCGGCCCGGCTGCTGCAAAGTTCACGTGTGCTTTCGACACGCTGCGTTGGCCAAGGGTGCCGCCGTCCATGGCGCCTTGCGGGATGCTCTGTTCTGTTGGATAAATTAGCACTTTTAATTTTATATTAATTTAAAAATAAATTATAAGTATGATTAACAGATTCTATAAAAAACTAGACAAGTCTACGCAAAATCTAGACAGATCTATTAGATCAGATAAAAGCATAACATCTACCATACTAGCAACATCCATTATAGACAAATAGACTACGAAACCTAGTATGAAAGACATGGTATGAGATAAGAGTACGTACGTTTCCTTCTGGACTGGGTAGAGAAGGCGGCGACGACGTGCAGCACCGTCATGTTGTTGACGACGGCGAGTGAGACCGACTCGACGACGAGGAAGACGAGCCGTGGCGACGAGCTTGACGAAGACGAGGAAGCGATCGAGCAGTCGCGCAGAGCGCTTCTCAAAAACCTTATTCGCCCTCTCCCGGTGCAGGATCACAGAGTACGATGGTTCCGAAGACCTGCTCTCCTGTTCGCCGGTATACGCCGACAATCGGGATGGAGAAGAGTTGGCGGTGCAACAGTAGCGAAAGGCAAAACCCTAAGCGATTGCGTGGTATGATTTGCGGCGGTACCCGTACGTATTTATAGGGGAGAACCGCTAGGGTTGGGCGTTCCGCAACTAAGTTGGTTACCATATTAATATGTCTGTTTCCATAAAGACATATGGAATACGCAGCAAAAAGAAAGTGCAAAAGGAAACCGCGCCCCCACAAGGCAAGGAACCGAATTTTGACGGACTATTCACGTAGGTGATGCGCAGCCGCACTCATCGTCCACGCCCCGCCCTGCCCCGCCCGGCGAGACGAGGCGAGCGAGCGCACGCGTGTGTTCTTCCTTCCTCCCATCCACACACTTACAAGAGATGCTAGAGCAACCAACCTTATAAGTTGGACTTCATCCACCTCCACTAGCAATGTGGGACTAAACCTTTGCACTTCCACCACTCATAAATGGGCCTTTGAGATTTTCAGGAATTATTGTTATTATTAATGGGTCAAGCCCATATAATTCCAACAATCTCCCACCAGATCTCAAAGTTCCAGCTAGACTTTACCTCACCCCACTGTTGTTTAATATACCAGTGTTTTCAGTGGAGACTGTTAATTACACTAAAAAATATTTGTATTATGATCCTGGAAATACATTGAGAAAATTTGGCCCCGTCGGTTCTAGACAATCTTATTTTTCTGCACATAAAGAAATAAAGAAGCCATTGCAATTGCCGGAAATACTAAGCCTACTAAAGGCACGAAAATAGAGGGTAAGTTTAAATCTGTCACCTAGAACAATAAACTACACTCATTCACAACTTGAACAATAGACTACGTCTTGAATTGTAAGTTTTGTGCAAACAAGTTTCACTTACTGTCATAACTGATACTAGACCTCCAGTAGACTTCTCCGTGGTTGGAGCATATAGGTCGTACTCCCTTGGTCCTTCATGAGTTTAATAGAGATCACCCAAATCTCACAGATTGCGACCTTACAAAATCGGGCTCATATAGGTGTATTCATTTAAGAATGTTCTATAGGACAACATTTTCACTATTTAAAGCTAACTGAATACATTAAGGCAATAACCAACCTGCCATACAGATATCGAGAGTAATACATCGCTTTTCGAGTGAGTCATAAAAAGGTTACTCTCATGCTAACCAATAGCTTGTTCTTCCCAGGTCATACTTCAAGGGATCTCCGATTATATAGGTTGGGTTATCACTATGAAATAGCACATATGGGTCTCATACCCATCTTCGATGCACTGTCTATCACGTTACGTGACAGCCCCTTGGTGAATTGATCTGTCAGGTTCTCATCAGTTGAAATATATTCTACTGATATGACTCTGGAGTTTCTCATTTTTCTGACAGACTTCAAACGTTTCTTAATATGTCTTGATGACTTTATATTGTACTTAGAATTGTTCACTTTGACTATCATAGTTTAATTGTCACAATTTATGAGGATTGCCGGCACAGGTTTCTCGATAATAGGCAAGTCCATCAAGAGCTCACGTAGCCAATCAGCCTCAACTGTAGCTGTATCTAGTGCAGTAAGCTCTGCTTCCATGATAGACCTCGTTAAAATAGTCTGTTTGCATGATCTTTATGAAACAGCAGCACCACCAAAAGTAAATGCATATACACTCGTGACATACAGCTCATCAGCATGAGATATCCAATTGGAATCACTATAACCCTCTAGTATTGCTGGATATCCAGAATAATGAATTCCATAATCCATAGTACCAACTAAATAGTGCATTACCTGCTCAAACGCACGCCAATGATCATCTCCCGAACAAGAAGTAAACCGGCTTAGTTTGCTCACAGCAAACGAGATATCAGGCCTAGTAGCACTGGCTAAATACATAAGTGATCCAATTATCTGAGAATATCTTAATTGGTCTTTGTCAATTCTCTTATTCTTTTGAAGGATCAAGCTGGGATTATAAGGTGTTGGAGAAGACTTGCTATCCTTGTAACCAAAACGGTTCAAGAGCTTCTCAACATAATGAGATTGCGTAAGAGTAATCCCATTCTCTCCTTTGATTAGCTTTATGTTCAAGATAACATCAGCCTCACCCAGATCCTTCATATCAAAGTTTTAGCATAAAAAGGTCTTGACCTCATTGATCATGTCAAGATTTATTTCAAAGATGAGATGCTATCAACATACAAGCATAGTATAACTCCCTGATCCTCATCATGGTGGTAGTACACACATTTATCAGCCTCATTAACTGAAAAGCCTGCTGCTAGAAGTGTTGAATCAAATTTCTCATGCCACTGCTTAGTAGCTTGTTTCGGACCATACAAAGACTTTAACAACTTACACACCTTGTCTTCCTGATCCTTTATTACAAATCCATCTGGTTGATCCATATAGATTTCCTCATCCAACTCTCCATTAAGAAAACCTGTCTTAATGTCCATCTGATGAACGATAAGACTATGTGAGCCAGTAAGAGCAAGTAATACACGAATAGTGGTCAATCTAGCAATAGGTGAATAAGTTTCAAAGAAGTCTTCGCCTTCTTTCTAAGTATAACCCTTAGCCACAAGCCGAGCCTTATATTTGTCAATAGTACCAACAGGCTTAAGCTTTTTCTTGAACACCCATTTACAACCTACAGGTTTGCAACCATATGGTCTATCGATAACTTCCCAAGTTCCATTAAAAAGGATAGAGTCCATCTCACTATGGACAGCTTCTTTCCAGTCATCTGCATCAGGAGATGCATATGCCTCTGAAATGGTTCTACGAGTGTCATCCACAAGATAAACAGTAAAATCATCACCAAAAGACTTTACAATCCTTTGTCTCTTGCTCCTCCTAGGAGCTTCACTATCAATCTCCTCATGGATTGGTTCAAGTGTTTGTTCAGCATGATCAAAAAAATGCACTAGGTTCAAGAGTAGTTTTAACAATCACATCAGAAGATGATCTAGACATGCTATGTAAATCTTTCATAGGAAATATATTCTTAAAGAAAGTAACATCACGAGACTCCATTAATGAATTAACATAAACATCAGACACCTCTGATTTAACCACTAAAAATCTATAGGCAATGCTATGATGAGCATATCTAAAAAAGATACAATCCACAGTTTTAGGTTCCAACTTATACTTCTTGTTAATTGACACGTTAACTTTGGCCAAACAACCCCATGTGCGTAGGTAAGAGAGCGATGGCTTTCTACCAATCCATTCCTCATATGGAGTCTTCTCCTTTTTCTTCATGTGAACTCTATTTAGGACATGACATGATGTCAATAAACTCCCCTCACCATGCCTTAGATAATCCAACCGTGTCTAACATGGAATTAACCAAGTCAGTTAAGGTGCAATTCTTTCTTTCGGCAATCCCGTTTGATTGGGGCGAATAGGGAGGCGTCCTCTCATGTATCAAACCATGTTCCGCACAGAATAAATCAAACTCATTAGAGAAATACTCGCCATCATGATCGGACCTAATTCTTTTGATCTTTTTCTCTAGTTGAGTTTCAACTACAGCCTTATAAATTTTAAAGTAGTTTAGAGGCTCATCTTTTATTTTTAACAAATAAACATAGCAATATCTAGTCGCATCATTAATCAAAATCATGAAATATATTTTTCCACCCTCAGTCAATATACCATTCATTTCACAAAGATCTGAATGTATAAGTTCTAGTGGTGCCAAGTGTCTCTCCTCTGCAGCCTTGTGAGGCTTTCGAGATTGTTTAGATTGCACACAACTTGAGCACTTAGAACTTTTGACAATGGAAAAAATTGAAATTAAATTCAAGCTGGACAGTTGAGACATAGAACCAAAATTTAGATGATATAAACGTGAATGCCAAACACTAGCATCACTCTCATTAACACCATCACAAATATAGTTCACAGACTTATTGCAATAATCTGAAAGGGAAAAGCGGAACAAGTCTCCGCACTCATAGCCTTTACCAATAAATTGTCCACTCTTAGACACGACAACTTTATTCGACTCTAGCATTACCTTAAAACCATCCCTACACAAAAGGAAGCCACTAACGAGATTCTTTTTGATAGAAGGGATATATTGTACGTTATTCAATTAGACAATCTTTCCCGAGGTAAACTTCAGCTCGACCGTGCCAACATTATGAACAGAAGCATATGACCCATTCCCTATTAGGACGGAGGAATCTCGGGCGATCTGGTAAGAAGTAAACAAAGAGGCATCAGCACAAACATGAACATTAGCACCAGTATCAAGCCACCAACAAGTAGATTGAAATACAGAAAAAAACATATGATAAATTATCATACCCACTATTTTTTCCAGCACTGGTCACCATGTTCATAGACTTCTGCTGTGGAGGCTTCCTTCCTTTGTATTCTGGACACTTCTTTGCCCAATGCTCATTAGAACCGCAAACAAAGCATGCTCTCTTCTCCTTATTCTTCTTCTTGAAGGTAGTGGTCTGCTTAGGTTTATTGTTCTTGCCCTTGCCCTTACCACCACTGCCATGAGAATGTTGTGGTTGATGCACCATATTGGCAATAGTGTTTCCCTCGTTAACTTTAGAACGTCCATTCTTCTCATGAACTTTCTCCTCAACATCAAGAGACGCGATCAAATCTGAGACAGATATGTTCGTCCTCTTGTATTTAAGAGTAGTGGCAAAATTCCTCCAAGTTGAAGACAATTTGGCAATAATACCCCCAGCCACAAGCTTCTCAGTTAAGACGATCTTAAGCAATTCGAGTTCCTTCACTATGCATTGTATCTCATGAGCCTGCGCGACGTCAGATTTGCCATCTACCATCTTAAAATTATGGTACCGCTCAATGACATACAGTTCAGCGCCAGCATCTGAACCACCATAGTCAGCGATCAGAGCGTCTCACATATCCTTTACGACTGTATGATGGATGTAGACGTTCTGAAGACGATCTACCAAAACTCCAATAACAGCGCCCAAGAATATTGTGTTAGCTTCACTGTAGGCCTTTTCCTGATCTGCAGTGAGATCGCCTTCAGGTTTGTCAGTGTACACCCAGAACACATTCATGGCAGTAAGCCACAGAGTGACTTTCACTTGCCATCTTTTGAAGTGCACGCCAGTGAATTTCTCTGGCCTCAGTGCATCGACAAATCCAGTCATAAAACTAAATTGCCTACAATAAGGTTTTTGGATTGTTAGATATATTAGCACTTTTAGTTTTATATTAATCCAGAAATAAATCATAAGTATGATTAACAGATTGCATAATGAACTAGACAAGTCTACGCAAAATCTAGACAGGTCTATTAGGCCAGACAAAAGCATAACATCTACCATACTAGCAACATCCATCATAGACAAATAGACTACGAAAGCTAGTATGAAAGACATGATGTGAGATGAGAGTACGTACGTTTCCTTCTGGACTGGGTAGAGGAGGCGGCGATGACGTGCAGCACCATCACGTTGTTGACGACGGTGGGTGAGACCGACTCGACGACGAGGAAGACAAGCCGTGGCGACGAGCTTGACAAAGACGAGGAAGCGATCGAGCAGTCACGCAGAGCGCTTCCCAAAAACCTTATTCGCCCTCTCCCGGTGCAGGATCACAGAGGACGATGGTTCCGGAGACCTGCTCTCCCGTTCGCCGGTGCACGCCGACAATCAGGATGGAGAAGACTTGACGGCGTAACAGTAGCGAGAGGCAAAACCCTAAGCGATTGCGTGATATGATTTGCGGTGGTACCTGTACGTATTTATAGGGGGAAACCGCTAGGGTTGGGCGTCCCGTAACTGAGTCGATTAATATATTAATACGTCGGTTTCCATAAATAAATATGGAATACACAGCAAAAAGAAAGTGCAAAAGGAAGCTGCGCCCCCGCAAAGCAAGGGACCCATGCCCACGCCCACGCCCGACCCGGCCCTGTGAGGCGAGCGAGCGCGCGCGTGTGTTCTTCCTTCCTCCCATCTACACACTTGCAAGAGATGCTAGAGCAACCAACCTTATAAGTTGAACTCCATCCACCTACACTAGCAATATGGGACTAAACCTTTGTACTCCCACCACTCATGAATGGACTTTTGAGATTTTCAGAAATTATTGTTATTATTAATGGACCAAGCCTATATAATTCCAATATATTCTTGGTTATTCTCCCTGTTCAGGGCGGGAGCATCTTTGGCAAAATATGATCAATTTCCCACCATAAGCAGGTGCATCATCGGCAAACTAGTATCAATTTATTATCCAACCACAGAGTTGAGATTCAGAGAATTCACAAGTAAGAAAAAGCTTCTTGTCTGCGTTCTGTAGAGAACAAGGGAGGCTCTACAAATTCAAATGCACATGTTGGTGTATGTGATGAACTGACAGCAGGTAATTAACTTCTGCACTATTGTGAATAATTGTAGCCACTAATAATTCGTAGCTTTGCCTTTGGACGTCTCTACTTGTGCACACTTGGATGGAGGGAAGGGCTCACCGTGTCTTGAAGAAACTGCATGCTTTGCTTGGTGGTTGGTGCCATGGAGTTCATCGTGTATGTTCA
This sequence comes from Eleusine coracana subsp. coracana, assembly GCA_032690845.1. Taxonomy (NCBI): domain Eukaryota; kingdom Viridiplantae; phylum Streptophyta; class Magnoliopsida; order Poales; family Poaceae; genus Eleusine; species Eleusine coracana. Next base: position 1,784,667 of record CM064418.1, read on the forward strand.
GACCTGATGAGACCATTGGTCGCCATTGATGATGATTTTTATGGCCTGAAAGAAGGAGGAACGAATTAGACGCACAAGCACACAAAGGTTAAGAGTCCAAAACAAAATAGAGTCCAGTTGGCCATGCACGCACATGACACTCTCAACGATTTTAAGGGCGAGGCGGTTGGGATGATCTTCCGCGGCCTGCCGCAGCGCCGCGTGCATCCGCTCTACCGCCGGGGCGGCGTAGTCCTTCCTCCTGTACAACAGGTGGACAGTAACCTCCTCCAGCGAAGGGAGGTGCCCCATGCGCAGGTCGTCCCATCCAAACCCACCTACTCCGTCGTCGAAATGCCATACCCGAACATTGAACTCAAGGTGCTGCACGTGTGCCATGGCGCCCGGTGGGATCATGGACGGCACCGTCATGAAGTTCACGAACTCGCACCACCTCGCACATGGGAACGCGCCAGTGTTCACTGTCATCCGTGCCGGCGGGTGGTGGTCGACGGGGGCGTTCGAATACAGGCTGACGCCACGTAGCAGTGGGAGCGTCCCGAGGACCTGTAGATCATTGGGGGCCACCTGTCTGACTGAGACCTCCAGAAATGTTAGGGACAACGAACTGTTTTTGATCCATGCCGGCAGCGTCGGCAATGCTATGGGCCAGCCCCTGCACAAGAACCTGTGAAGGCGCGGCGGTGGCGCCCAACCAAGCATGAATTTGCCACACCCGCCTACGATGGACACATCAAGACTCTGTAGCTTCCGCAAATTTCCAAGCGTCTGTACCAAAGCTTCACAACCATCCTCCACATGCCACCACAATGTGAGTATCCTGAGTCTGGTGAGGTTGCCGAGTTGTTTTACAACAACTGCAGAATCCTCACTGCTGATTATTGTCAACCCAGTTAGCTCTTCTAGGGAAGTCAGATTCTCCAACCCTTTTGGCATCCGCCTTGAATGCAGACCGAGACTCAGGCACATCAGATTTCGCGGCAATTCTTGTACAAAATAGCATCCTCTAACATCCAGTGTTTGCAAGAACTGTAACTTTCCCACTTCAACCGGCAGTTCATAGATGCCTGTGCGACCAAGCCCCAGGTACCTCAGGTGACAGAGTATGTCTAGGTGCCTCAAGTTAAGATTGCTGCCACATTTGCTAAGATCACAGTCGTCTAAATCCAGCACACGCAGAACTTGGAATTTTGAGAGGGAAGGCATTGAGTCGATAGCAGGGTTAGAAATGGTGAAGGACCTCAATTTTGACATGTTTGTGGGAGCCTGGCGTGTAGTTGTATTTTGGAGAATGGATAACCTGCGAGCCGTGATGATACTATTATGTGAAGATGTGCCTTGTCCTTCATCTTCATCATCCCATACACTAACAAATTTTTCTTTTGTTGACAAGGAACGAATGAGATCAAGCACTATGTCATGCACATGACATGCTTGAGCTCTACCTTCAGGATCGATGGCTGTTGGCTGGATCATAGTTCTGTTCACAAGCTCAATAAAGTAACTCTCTCCGATCTCAAACAAGTTATCATACCCACTAGTATTTTCATGTTGGATAAAACCTTCAGCAATCCACCTCCATATCAACCGATCTCTCTCAATGTCATAATCTTCAGGAAACATGCTCAAATATAATAAACATGGCTTTAGGTGAGATGGAAGATCATAATAGCTAAGTGATAATATCTTATGCATGTCCTCTACACCCCAAGAATCTTTAAGTCCATGTCCAATAGAATTGAGCAAAATGAGCCATTGATCTTTCGTTTTTACCTGCTTGCCACTGGCCAAAAGGCTAGCTATGGATATGATGGCTAACGGTACCCCACCACATTTCTTCAAGATATCTCTAGATACTTGTTCCAATTCAGGATGACATCTATTACCATGATGAAATATTCTCAAATGGAAGAGTCGGAGAGAGTCATCATCAGATAAAGGCTTCATCTTATAGATTATATCACCGTCGGAAGAGCAAGATGCTGTAGAGACATTGAGTTTGCGTGTTGTAATGATAAGCCGACTGCTACAAGTATTCTTGGGAAATGCACACTTAATATATTTCCAATTTGTTTCATCCCATAAATCATCAATCACGATGAGGTACCTGCGTTAATGTTAGAGAAAAATAAGGCTCTTTCACTTTTATTTATAAAAGAATTAAATATATATCTTGATTAACTACCCCTCGACATGTCTTTACTCAAATAAAATGGAAACAACAACACTTGGTTATATTGCGTACCTCTTACTCTGAAGGTATTGTTTGAGCTCACGGATGAGTTGATCAACATCCCTCACTGCCTCATTGATGTCCTTAAACTCTTCCTTGTCAAGTTGATGAAGGATCTTCTTGAAAATCCTAGTGATGTCCGGGTTTCGAGACACCGAAACGAAAGCGCTGCAAACGAACTGCACTTTGATCTTGTCATATACCGCGTTGGCGAGTGTCGTCTTGCCCAGCCCACCTAACCCAACAATGGAGACAATCTTCACATCCACTTCCGAGCGATTAGACAAGACCTTGATCAGCTCGTCCCTCGCGTCGTCGACGCCGACAAGGTCCGCGGCCTCGGTGAATGTTGCCATCAGACGAGGGTCAATGTCAGAAGCGCTAGCGCTGACGCTGACATCCTGCAACTTGAGCCCAGCGTACCTTTGGTGGATCTCACCCAGCTCCTTGGCGAGGTCCTTGGCGTCTCTGACGGCGCCGGCGATCTCGTGCAGCGCCTTGCCCTTGCTGAAAAGCCGAGCCATCCTCTTGAGGAACCCTCGGAGCCCGGTGTCGGTCGGGTCCCCCACGTGCAAGGTGAAGGCGTCGATTGCGTCGGCCATGTCGTAGGAGAGCTCGCGCACGTCGCTTGCCCAGAGCTTGGTTCCCTCGTCAAGCCGATCTGGAGGCACCTCGGCCACCTCCCTGAGCTTCACGTACATCACCTTCAGCTCCCGCTCCAGGGAGGCGACGTCTTTCCGCAGTCTCTTCTCGAGAGTCAGCTCGGACGCTAGCAGATTGCCGAGCTTCCCGATGAGTGGCTTCATCGCCACTGCCGCGAGCTCCATTGCTCGCAGACCTCGCTCGCTGCACCCGCACACTTGTGCACAGCTGATGGAAAACAGAGAGGAGCACAACGAATCGTCTACTATTTGAAGCAGCTAGCTGCAACGATGACCCATACTGGGTTTTGGCTGAAGGTGGTCTGAGAGGATTTGTTTATGGTGTATGATTGAGCTTTATTATTGATGGACGGAGCGTGAGTTGTTGGATGCTTTTCTGCTGTCCGTGTCGGACTTTTTTTATCTACCGGCTGCTTGAAACATCGTGGTGATAGACTTTGCTTTATACGGTTTGGTCTCTACTTAATTTTCTGTTCTTTCAAAAGAAAAGAGCAGCTATCTAAGCCTAGCACATCGATGGACTCTTTCGACGTCCAAAGGAAATCGTTCCACCCAGTGCGGTAGGTGGCCTAGCACCCCCGCCGACGCACGTGGTTCCTTTTCTCCGCACTGCTTTACTGACCCACCACTCATCTTAACAGTCACGCCCTGCTCCATTTTCACATACGTCGGCCCTACCGAGAAGCACTCATTCTCTCTTTACCTAATTCATTCCCTCTCTTAATAAAAGAATCTAGTATTCCTTCTGTTCCGAATAGTATTAGACCAGTCTTAATTCAAGTTTTATATAGGTTTTAAACTCATTAAACAACATGTCACATAAGTAACACTACGGGAAAATAAAAGTTTACTGTGTGTCAAATATTTTGTCGTGTGTAATCTGTTGGAGACACGGTGAATAGCTGATTTGCCGTGTGTTTTTTAACGTGCACACGACAAAGCAATAACATACGGCAAAGTGCAGCTTCACTGGGTGTCAAAAAATGATATCCATGATACTGAGACTAGTATAAGGCCATATACAGCAGTTAAAATAATAGAATAAAGTAAGTCAAAAAATAATATCATGATACTGAGACTACTGTAAGTTCGTATATAGTAGTTGAAATGAAATTTCAAAAGTCGTATTTATGAAATTTTGCCTCAAATATAGGGTCAAATAGTATTTAAATTCTAAAGAATACAAACGAAGTTTAAAATTTATGAGATTTGTCAGTATATCTTTTTATCATATATTGACTCTATGGTAAATAGTTGAGTAGGTTTTACACATTTTGTCATGTACGATACTTATAAACTGAAGCTGCCCCGAAGAAGTTTCATAGAGAATAGAGAAGTTGTGGTTAGATTCGTAGATGTAATAAACATTCGAATTAGAATTTAAATTGATGACCATTTCTATAGAAAATAGATAACACATAATTCTTCACTTTAATATTTCTGTATTTTTTAGACTCATTTGAAAATTCTAATATATTAACTACAATTATATTGTTTTTATATTTGTTTGCCATATGTCTTGATCATGACACACGGTGAAGAAGCTTTTTTGCCGTGTAACAAGGTGAACACATGGCAAATAAAATTTTCGCCGTATGGCTCAAATCGTAAGTCTCTTTTCGTCGATGAGGAGATTCAGACTTAACTGTTACGCGCGTGCTCTTTTACCACATCTAGGTCGTGTGCCTCAATTAGCACACGGAAAATACCATTGCCATTTGACCATCAAAAGACACGCAGCGAAGCGGCCTTCGACGTCTATCCTAATCACCATCGGGGTTTCGTCATGGGCCGCACATGGCGAACCTCTTTGCCGTGTGTTTAGGGGCATTCGCCATATGACTGCGGCACACGACGAACGTCGGGATTCCGATAGTGTAAAACCATTGACGTGATATTGAACTTATAATGAGAGAGAGAGAGAGGAGTTTGGTTTCATAAAAATAAAATCTGATGTACACGATTATCTAAACTATAAAGCTTGAATGAAAATTTTAATTGAGAATATTTATTTCATTTCTACATATCTTATGAACTATCATTGGTCAATTAGATGCAACATTTAAATGATCTCTTAACTTATAAAATAATAACATGAAATTTTATATCAAGGGAGTTTGTTTTATTTACTATCTCAATATCTAGATATGACAGGACATTTTTGAAAACCATTTAATAAAATCTTACATTAAGACTGATCTTATAAAAAAGTAAAAAAGTATATGCATAGAAAATAAAAAAAAGATAGAAATTGAGGCATATTGGAAAGAGAGAAAGATATATTAAAATAGAAGGATAACAAATAAATTAGAAAAATTAGATAAGTATAGGATGACAAATAGTGTAGGATGGAGAAAAGAGTATTCTACTTCTTCTCCCTCCCTCCTCTCTCTCTCTCTAGACATGTGTGAACAAAAACTTCTTTTGTCCCGATTTACTTGTGATTCTAACTGTAGACACAAGAATTAAGGAGAGGTGAAAAGGATAAATGTAGAAAACAAGAAGAGAGAGATAGAGGTAGATATGTATTAAAAAGAGAAAAGATGTATTGTAATATAAAAATAACAAGTATTCTCTCCTTCCAGATATATAATGTGTATTAAGAGAAAAATTAATCCAAATATATAGTGCGCATTTCAGTTGCTAGCCTCGTATTGTGTGCGTGGGTGTTGGTTTTTAGAGAAACTTAATTGTGTCATTAATTTGCATGTTGCCTCTCTTTATTAAATGATGGGCTTTTGTTCGTTCGATTGGCTAGCACCCATGGTCCACACAATTTGATATTATGATGCAAGTTAATTAGTCATAGAATTACGTAAGAAATCAAAGTAAAAATAGCAGAATAGTATGTTGAATTAAGCTTGGCAGTTTTTTTTTCTTGGTCTCTGTAAAAGGGAGCAATACACACTATATAGATGGAAGGAGAGAGTAATTTAGGAAAATTGAAGAAGACTACATGAAAACTAATATGGGACAGAGAGAGAACTGTACATGTTAGTGTAGGCGTGTAAACTTTAAATGCAAGTGGCACATGCACAAAAGTACATCTGATTTAACTCAATATGTAGATCGAAGGTGATTGGAGTAAATCATGGCGGCCATCTGGACATATCCTTGTTTTTTTTTTGTTGACGATCACGGGGGGAGGAGAACTCCTCACCTGAATTCCAGTATATTGATAATGACGTTGGCCCCAAATTGGCCCAATATAAGTTTACAACACATATTTTGAAGAGGGGGATGAGAGTTGAAGGATTACATGGGATCAAATATAAACTTCAGGCATTAATGATAGAGAAAAACCTTTTACAACTGCCTAGTATCGCGCCCATGAATCTTGATGTTAAGATCTTCAACATGGAGCATAGTTATCTAAGGCAACACCCTCAGGAGTGAATCTTTGTTGCCTCGATCCTGCAAATTGCTGGATCTAGGTTTTCACCCAGATAGCTCATAAGGCCGACAGTAGTGCACTGCAGTAGCGCCTTCAAGAAGGGAAATGACGCACAAGTCACCACCTCTGCTGACTGGGTGAGGCTTTCGCCTGTAGCACTCCGTCTTTCTATTGCATGTGTTGAAGACATGTCCATCGAACCGTCACAGTCTACAGTAAGAAGCACACATACACTGTCCACCGAGAAGAGCCGAGATGAAGCACGACCACCATGGGCACGCCTCGGCCTTTTGCACTCGACGGAGAACAGGTCATCGATGTGACCACCACATCGAGATCACGAGCCTCTGACTGAAGCATCCATGACCATACCTGCCGAGCCGAAGAACCTGAGCAGATTGAGGAACGCCATCACACCCAACCGATTGAGCCCTTGTGGCTCGCGCGAGCAACAGGGCGTAGGGTGCCTCTGTGAGCAGAGGAGATGGCAGCTACCCCCAAGCCGTGAGACTCAGATGTTGGTGGCGCAAAGGCCCGAGGGAACATGAGGCGGGAACCGCCAAGGGGACCAGATCCGAGCCATGGGAGGCCGGATCTAGCCATGGATGAGCCGAAGGAGGTCGAAGGTGTCTTGTGCATCACCGCCACTACGCCACCTCAACCGCCGAGCACATGGCCACAATGGCGTCGGTGGCGAGCCGGAGCCAGAACAGCGGCCAGCATAGCGCGGCGCCGTTCGCGCCTCGGAGCAGCAGCAACATCGTGGGCAGCCGCCAGCCACCGCGACCGTGGCATCTCCCCTCCCCGCGATGTGGCCAAGCCCCCGTGTGGATCTGGCGGTAGAGGGGCCAGATCCGGTGACGACGAGGATGGAGCTGCCACGAGGGAACCTGGGGAGGCCACGAGACGCACCGGAGCCGGGGGTAGGGGGATGAGATCAAGCTGCTCAGAGAAGGGAGGCCCCGACGCTGCCATCCTTGTGGCCGCTTGCATTGGCCGACGGCCTACTCCGACGGCGGCGAGGGCGAGCGAGCTCGGGGGGCGAGGCTAGGAGCGGTGGCGGTGGCTAGGGTTCTGCCCATCGCCCTCACAGCGAGGGCGCGGGCTCCCCCCCTCTCCATCCTTGTTCTTCTACACCCTTCATCTCCAAATGATTTGAATAAAATCAGTTGTACTAACGACATCATTTGAAGAACAGAGAGATTATAAGCTTGCAGTATATATCCAATTTTTCTCATGCACATATATGTGTTACACAACATTTTTCTTGGTCTATGGATGTTGCATTCTTTTCGTGTGATTAATTTTGTTGATGATGAATTGACTATTTGTGTGATAATAAATTCTTTGAGTTAACTTGTTATTTTTTAGAGAAATAATTATTATCTTCTTGCAGGAGATCTTGTGGGGAAAAAGTCTTACTAGACCTTTCCGTTTGTACATTCCACATGCAACTGCAGGTAGAACTGAAACAAAATGACTTTCCTTGCTTTTAATACTTTTTTATTGAACATAAACCCAAAATGTTCTCCTTTTTAAGTCCTTAGAATCTTTTTTTCTGGTGGTATTGAACTGGCACCTAATATCATATCTGCCTCTTCGGGAAAATAAATATCTTTGAAAAAGATTTTTAATTCTATGATCAATGTTGTTGGCACTATCAGAGCCTGTTGTTAACACAATCCGACTGATGTCAAGGGTGGTTGTTGTGGGGCTATCGTTTTGGTTCTCCGATGGCATAGGCCTATGTAGTGAAGGATGGTCTCCTGCTAGCACGACATATTGGTTCAAATAATTTGGTCATCCAATTTGATTGCATCGAAGTTGTGACAACTGACGATGATGCAAAAAGGCGGTGAATCAACAACCTCAACAGCCGCAGTTTATAATGGGTGTTGTGTGATGTGGGGCAATTTCAGCTCGATATCAATTGAGCACCATGATCGAGAAGCAAATGAAGTCACTCATGAACTAGCTAGGCTAGTTGTGGTATCTAAAGATCATTGTACTTGGGTCGATGAATCCTCTATTTATTTACTTTGTGGCTTGTAGGGCTATCATTTTGGTTCTCCGACAATCTTCAATCTCGGTAGCACATTGCCCCAACTACAAAATTGTCATCCATGGTGGCCTTTTTCATCGCTCACTGGTGGAGTCCATCCAAGACATCTAGTGTGACATTTAGAAGAAGACAGTGCAAACGAGGCGATAGTAGGGAAGATGGGGCACTGAAAGGACCTTGCTATCACCTAGGGGGAGGGGGAGGGGAGAATAGGAGAAACTATAATTCTTTTGGACATTAACAAATAAAAAGTGCTAGTTGAGTCCAAAGTTCCGATGACAGACACACTGTAATGCGGAAATTTAAATCTAGGTACTTTCTAAGAAATTTAATTCGAATGGAAATGCAACAACAAGTAAATCTAAGTACCCTAGAGTAGAAAGAACAAGCTTGTAAGAACCCTAGAACATGTATGATTCCTAGAAAAGTAAGAACAAGAGCACATAGAGACAAGTGTTTGATTCCCAAAGTTTGTACTCCCTCAAGAATCCTACTCTCCGATGAGGGGCTCAGTTGCACTTGAGTCGGGTCTCTTTTATTCCTTAGTTTTTCTCTTCTTGATTCCTTTCCTTATAGAGGTGAATCAAAACTTTGTCATAAACTTCTCGCAACTCACCACAAGTTTGGGAGCTCACCGGACAATACCTTAATATCTAGTGGATCAACCCTCAAAAGTAAAAAAAAAATGTAAATCGTGAGTTTGTTGATATCAAGCTGCTCAATATTGAAATGAGATGCTCTCAACTCTCAAATCTTGATCTCACTCAAACTCTACCTTGAATCTTTCTTGCTAGGCCTTGGAAGGGATCAGGGAGTGGAATGAAAGCTAAAGTGTGTTTTGTTTTATGTGGGCAAGAGTTGTTTATCGAATGGAGGTGTTAGGGCTTATATATAAACAACTCAGAATGAGTTGTTAACGCTATGAAAATCCTATATTGGAACTTCCATGGACGAGAAACACTAAGAACCCTAATGATATTGGAACTTCCGTTAAGCCTATCGACCATAGCGTTCCAATATGGGGTTTCCGGTAAGTGCGATAAACCTTTGGATGGGCCGCATCAAAACTTCTAGCATCGTATTGGAACTTTTGTCAGGGTCTTCACCAGAGACCCGAATATAGAGCTTGTTGGTTGGCTCCCGCCGGAACCTTTGGTGGAATATTAGAACTTCCTACTAGGAGTTTTCAGGCAAGCTATAGACTGCTTTTTCTTAGAATTTGATTGAGAGCATCTCTACATTTTGAGCATTGTAATTTTGCATCCCCATTGATAGTACATTGCTATAGACAAATATAAAAACTACACTAACTAGAAACACCTTCTTTTCATATCTCTCTTCTTCTTGAGGGTTGTCAATGCAATGAGCATCCCACTATTTGGACATTCATTTAATCAAATATGAATAACCATACTTGTCCAATTTATGTCTTTGTCTTGAGCAATGTTCACTTTATATTTGTGCTTGATGTGAATCAACTAATGAAGTATGATCATCACTTCTATATGTTTAAGGGACTTGATATTCATCACTTTTGTAAAACCAACTATTGCTCTTTTTCCATTTTCACTTGAATTCAATCAATCCATGAATCACGTCTTTTCATCTTGCAATGTTCAAATGAGTGATATGGATCATCTATTGCTTCGCATGGTCTTGTATGGTTCATCGCATTAAGCATTCACCCGCTCTTCAGCATTGTCTTTGATCCTTCGGCGCCAAGCCTCTTACTTGTCCACTACTCTCGCATGTTGGTCAACTCTCACCGTCTTTTTATGTAATGCTACTTTGTATCCAACATCATCAATATGCTCACTTTATGATCTTGTTGTATTTTAACTCTTCACTTTATACTATCTTCTCTTCTCATGATAGCTATTTGAAATCCATACCCGACAATCTGTAATTCAATTCTTCATACATCACCATATTGACATCATGAACTAAGAGATTTTAAATTATCTTATATGTTGCCCCTTGATCTTCAAACATGTAAAAAGTATCTTCATATTTAAGCATGATTGTTAATTATGTCCACCGATATCTTAATCAATACATTGATCACTATTATCATTTGTAAGCATCTTCATCGTATATTTAACATATTAGTTCACAACAAATGACCAATCAACCATCTCGTTGTGAGTCAATAACCTTTGTGAATATGTTGTGCTTGATTTTTTCCTGATGCTGTAACATAACCTAAACTTGTAAACCATAAAATCATATATAAAAGATTAGTTTCAATATATATTATCATTTATTACTAAAACTCATAGTTAATTAAAGTCTACTAGAACTTTCAGGCGCCCGTATTGGCCCACGGGATTTTGGCCCATCTCATATTAGTATATGCGGTCCTGAGGGGAGACAAAAATCGAAAGCCTATGTGTCGTTTCGCACCACGTATATGGGCGTGGCCCATTGATTCTGCAGATGCATCGCGTGGTGTCGCACCGTCCCTCCTCCTGGACGCGGCGCCGCCCGCCTCTGAAAATAAAACTAATTTGATTTCAGAGTTAATATTCTTGGTTAGGCACTTCATATCTAATCGTAGATGCTTCTGTCTGAAAAAAAGCTAGGATGCAGACGGGCACAACAGAAGTTCGATTCTTCAATCAGTTTCATGGCGAGGAATTGTTTCCCTTGTCTCGGCGTTGCAGCAGGAGAGGAATGATGGCTTAGAAGGTGCTCTGGTGCAATCCTTACCGACATTGCAGTCGGGTTGATTCCCTTGTGGCCTTGATTAGCCGTACTGCCCCTTTCGTGTTGGTATGCGGGGGGAGCCCGAAATCGAAAGCCCACGTCGTTCCGCACCACGGTCCACGGATGTGTGCGTGGCCCATTGATTCTGCAGATCCCGCGGCAGCCCATTCATGTGCTCAACTGATGGGTGCAGCCCATCGCGTGGTGTCGCATCATGCAGTCTCCATTTTCCCCTTCCTCCTGGACGCGGCGCGCTATTCGTCGTCCCCCGGAAAGAATCTGTGCTCTGATCAGCCAATCACCATTCACAAACAGTACTCCCTGCCTGGTCAGAATTCCAGGGGCTGATATATGATTGTACAGAGTTCTGATATCATGTGTTGTCCTTGGCGCGTCTGCGATTCATCAGGCGCCATTGTTTTTCTTGCCTCCGATTCCGAGCCTCTGACGCCGCCGCCTCCCATGCATCACCGCCGGACAAGATTGCTCGGGCCGATCAACCATCAGGGGGGAACACGCGACCGTCCTCGTCAGTCCTGACAGCATGCTAATGAATGTTATTGGCAACCAAGTAGACATAGCTACTCTACTTGGGGTTCAGATAACTCTGAATAATGCTGGACCTGGATTCAGATGCGGCTCTGAACGGTTAAGCAGCATCGGCCGGTCCGTTTTCTCATGAACCATGTGACTGGTGATCGTTAGAGGCAACATCCATCAACCGCAGCCGCAGGTACACCGAGCGTATCTGGCCGTTGGCCGCTAGCTCGAGACAAAACAGCAGTATGCCCGTGAGCATACAAGTGTACTCCGCCTTTTTCATCACCTAATTAATTAATAACGCGAGCGCGCGTGTAAGATGAATGCTACAGTTGTTAACATTGATTATTGGCCGATCGTGAGGCGCGAAAGTGCAGCAGTTGGCAACGGAACGCAAAGCTCAACGGATCGCGGCGCCTAAACAAAGCCTCACGCATGCGTATCTCTAGTTAGTCCTACGCTTTTGCCGGGCGCACCATACAGATACACAGATACGAGATACAACAAGCTCTGGATATGTCATCCGTATCTTTCGTTACTCCAACAAAAGCGGGTCCTTTTCACTGGCCTAATACGATCGAACCTACTTTACCTACCTCAATATCTGCTGTATTCATGCACGCTCAACGTACTCAACGACCAATCTCTTTCTCTCGGGGACTCGGAGTCTTGATCAAGAGATTGGTAAAGTAGGTTCGATCGTATTAGGATTGGAGAAGAAGAAGCTGGAATGTGATTGAAGTTGCAGTAAAGCTGTGTTGCTACAGTAAACGTTCAGGCTCTCTGAACCGTTCAGTAGGTGTCACTGTAACTGTCCGTTGATGAAGATCGACTGATGGATCATTAGCGAGAGCCGCCGGGATACATGCTTCCTGTTCAGTTACGGTGGATGGTGGAAGGCGTGGCCGCTGCAACTACTGAGATGAGAATTCAATGCGCCTACTCATGCACAGCGCCGCCGTGGCGAGTGCACGGCGTGCCAATGATGCACAACTGCAGAGGATTTGGTTCCGCCAATAATCACCGCTCCAGCCTTCAGGCTCGGTTTTGCTCCGTAATAATATCGTCGATGTTTATCCACCATTACCATATGATCAGAGATCGGTTTGAACTTTCCACGATCTCATTGCGAGCTTGGCTCGTCCCAGACGAAATCGACCCGGTATCGATAGATCGCCTCTACTACTCCCTCCGGATTTCGTTCAGACAACTTTTCTAGTTCAAATTTAGTTCAATTGTGTTGTCTGAACATCAAGAATTTGAGTCCGGAGGTAGTACTTTGAACCAGTCGGCAACCTGTTACTGTGCTCTGTTCAAGTCGTTTACTTAATTATATCTGCATATAAGCTAGCAATAATCAATATATAGTCTTCACTATGAACAGAACAGCATTCGCATATACTAGTACTGTTGATAGAATCTGTTTTTTTTTACTGCAGTAAAAACCTTGAAGCAAAGAAATTAAGAGGGGGCGTGTCCTTCACTCTGAACCAGGAAGCACGAAGCTGTGCTACGCTGCATCGATCGATGCACGCGCCCAGCAGCAATTAACCCGCGGCTTTGCCTGCGCGCGTGCAAGCCTCGGCAGAGGCCGAAATCAAGAGCGCGAAACGAAGAGCACAGCCACGCACAGAGCCTGGAGAGGAAAGTGCATGCACAAGCCCGCCGTACCCGTACCGTTGCTGCCCTGGTGGCTCAGCTCCGTCAGAGCCGGCCGGGAGAGAGGAGATTGATGGAGACGAAGACGAAGGAGACATGCAGGTCCGCGAGGTAATGACCAGGTATTCTGATTATTGCTGATCGCTGCGGTGTGGCTCGTCGTGATCTGATCTTACTACCTGGGTCCCGGAGATTAATTAAGCTGGTTTGTGAGGAACGGGAAATTTTTGGATTCTTGTTAGGGGTTTGGTTGGTAGGCGCCCTTGAATTGAATGATTGCCATCTAGGGTTGATGCCTCGTTGACAGGGAGCCATGCATGCCACTGGTTATGGTCTCTTCAGAGCGCGCGCTAATAATCTGCTTGGGTGGGGTCTCCAATATAAGAAAGAAAAAAAAACTGTCGTGATCTATATTGTGGGTCAGGCAAACCTAATTTGAGGTAGGGTTTATCAGTATTTTGATCCTGCAGATCTCGTCCCTAATTAAGCAACAGTCTTATTGCACTGTACTACACAAATAGTATAGGGCACGATTAAGCGAGCGCACACTCCCAGTACCAGTATGCATGAACCTGTGGGGCAAGGGTGCAGTAGTTTATATATACGACGATCGACTGGACAGGTACCTTCTTTCGCTTGTCTTTCTTTGGATCATCTACTGATGCCGTGTCTCTGTTTGCAGTGGCCAGGTTGTACTGTAGCTCATCCGATCCTCATGGCGTATTAGCGCAACCCCATAAGAAAATACTGATAATGCTCCAACCCCATAAGAAAATACTGATAATGCTCCAACTTGTATATAAGGTTCCAAACATCGTAGACAGCAAAAGTCATGGACGCCGCAATTGGGCACGAGTTAGGAATTAATTAAGGGGATGAAGAAGATCTGGAAAAGAAAAAAAAAATCCTGCACATCTAAACAGGGCCCTGATGAACTAAACTCGATCCCCTACGACGACTCTTGTACATCGGCAGGTTGCAGATATTTGTACACGTCAACGACAGTTACTGTGTCTTTACTCTGAACAATCTTCTCGAGAAAATGTTCTCTGTAGCTAGTACTCGTGAACAATTCACCCGACTTATTATTACCACAGTAAATAAAGTAATACTATTTTGCCATGTGCGTCCACATTTATGCAGCCCAGTTTGTAGACGAACAATTCAGTCACACCTTCCCCTATCCAACACACAGTATGCTACATACACCTGCCGATCGATTGAACAGTGCGTGAATAATCGAGGGCGCCGGATCTGATCGATCCGACGGGTGCATGGGTGAATATAATGGTTGCGGAATGGCATCAAAATCTCACGCATGTACTCGTGCCGGGCAAACAATACGGCCAGCACCACACAGCTAGAGAGACTGAGTTGACCGCCTGCAATTAACCAGAGGCCGGGTGGTAGAGTAAGGAGATGGGTTGGGCATGGCCACGTACTGCATCCAGCCGGCCATCCAGAGCAGGCACCCTCTCCTGAGAGACTGTTGAGACGCGCGCCACACCATACGTGCTACCTTAGCTGCTGCTCGCGACAACAATAATGTCCGATCCGGCGGGGCCATGTACTCATGTCATCATGGGTCGTCTGGGCTTCGATCGCCTCTGTGTGCGTGAGAGGCCTCTGTTTGTTTGTTTAAGCGTCGCTGTTGCTCGACTGTTACGTACGCATCCTCCCTTGCCCAGCTCCTACTTATACCCCCCCGGCCGTCTTCCTCTCGCCACAACCACCATTGCATTTTGCACCAGGCTCACAGCTTGATCGAGCTCTCATTAATTTGTTGCGTCATCTATATATCAACCCATCTTTCTTCCTTCCTCACTTAATTGGTCAGCTCATCAGTTGGTTGCTTGTATATGGCAATGAGCGATGAGGCGAGCTCGGACACGTCATCGACGTCGTCCTGCTACGCCTCCTCCTCCTCCCCGTCCACGTCTGACGGCGGCGGAGGCAACAAGGGAGGAGGAAGCAGCAGCAGGAAGCGGCCGCGCGAGCAGCAAGAAGGCATGGTGCCGGCTTCGTACCGCGGCGTGCGGATGCGCGCGTGGGGGAAGTGGGTGTCGGAGATCAGGGAGCCGCGGAAGAAGTCGCGCATCTGGCTGGGCACCTTCCCTTGCCCGGAGATGGCGGCGCGCGCGCACGACGCCGCCGCGCTCAGCGTCAAGGGCCCACGCGCCGTCCTCAACTTCCCCGACCTCGCCCACGCCATGCCACGCCCGGCATCCCTCGCGCCGCGCGACGTCCAGGCCGCCGCCGCCCGAGCCGCGCTCATGCACCACCTCAGGCCGCCGCCGCCGCCGGCGAGTGACGACGGTGTTGCCCTGACGGAAGAAGACGACGACGGCCAACCACGGCAACCTGATGCTGCTTCGTCTCGCGGCGAGACGGAGCCGAGACCGGAGGAGGAGCGGCGGCAGCCGGCGGCGGAGCTGGTGTTCGACGAGCTGGCGCCGCTCTGGGTGGAGGACGTGGTGGAGGAGTTCGGCACGTCCGATCACCAATGTACGACGCCGTACGACGGCCTTGACGCCGTCGGCTTCCAGCCTCCTCTACTGTGGGAGTACTAATGAGTCTTCTTATTAGTATTCTATAAACGGGCCGGGGGCTTTAATTATTTCTTCGTCCTGACTCCCCCCCCCCCCCCCCCCCCCCCTCTTCCTCTTGTTGAGTTTCGGTTTGTGCGGATCAAGTGTGTTGTCGACTTTTCCATCTGATTTTGAGTTGGATTTTCTAGTTATGTGTGGGTTATATTAATTATAGCTAAGTACGTAGTGCATCATGAGATCAGTGTACAAAATGTGCGAGGAGTTTGGCGATGAAACATATAGTGTGGCAAGCAATATGGGGTTTTTCTTCAGTGGTGAAAATTAAAATTAATGGTGCTGGCGGCCTCAATGGTACCCTTCATCCATCAATGAGTACCATTCATCATCCATATTTGTGACAAGTGCCATTACATACATGCTTATAATCATTTAATTTGTTTTCACACTCCATTGCAACTATCATTTCAGGTGCCATTCCATTACGTGATCCTACACGTTTCTGGATTCAACGTAGTAGCTATTTTCATCATAGCCGTATTAATGGTTTTGGTCTAGTGACTTGCGTGCTTTCTCTTAAACCATATCTGTTTCGACCAATTTGTGTTGATATATAGTTGATATCTATCGGTTTATGCGGTATAGATAGCATAAAACGATATGTGACTTATCGAGCACCTAACGATCATTAAAGCTGTTGGTGGATGCACCAATTTTTACAAAATTTCTTGTTTTTATTTCAGTTTCTAAAAAAAAAATTACTACGCATTTCGTCCCCTTTTCGATATTTAGAAATGCCTACGTATCATCTACACTGTGCTAAAAAAAAAACTCTTAGCAAGAGGACCAATTATTAAACATATAAAACCAAACCAGGAAATCATTGATTCTGGTCGGATCCTCAACTTGGGAAACAATTGCTTTATTAATTTGCACAGCTCAGAGATTTGAGGGAGATTTGGTGAATGAACCAATTGTACTGAAAACGCTAAAATATAAAGGAAAACCCATCTCTACAGGTGTTGGTAGTAAATTCATCGGCGCCACGAATGCTAAATGGATGCATGCATATGCATGCACTGCACTCCCCGGCCTGGAGCTGGAACCATCATAATTGAGGCGGTGTAAACTAGCTGTCTGAATATTTTTGTCGCCTGTACGGGACGCATCTGACGACCGGATGGGTGAAATGGTTTCAATGGCGCTGCACGCTCAGATCGTGCTCAGGAGGTAGGGACGCCTATTACACGTTGTTTCGCGTTGCCTTCATAGATCGTAGCTCCGTCGTTCGATCGCCGGCGATGGCCGTTTTTGCTTTCCGTCATTTCCGTGGATGCAACGCCAGTGATCGAGCGACCGGAAAGACATCATGCATCACATTTGCATTGTTTCCTTCATTTTGCTTAGAGCGTAATTACTTGGAATGGTCGAAAGCACAAAGCATAAGCAATCCTCATCTTTCACACAAACCCAGTGTCATTAGGCGCAGTTTTGAACCTAAAATGCACTGACCTATCTATCTGATTGCCAGTAGTCCTTTTCGCCGACCGCCAAGTACGTCTTCACCTGTCGATCGACAGAGAAATATCAGACACCTACTTAAAACACAGTTTCGACAGAGCAGTACATGCAAGTCACACACCTGGATGGTCCGGCAGTGTCATACTGTTATTATTCAGCGACAGTGCACAAGTTTGATAGAAAACTGCCATCCATGCACACCTGTAAACCAGCCGTAGATTACTTCACGATTATTATGTACTAGTAGTACAAAGAAAGAATCACCTAGATTCTGTACATGAGTGCCGCTGCTGTCCAGTATGTGCCATCTCAATGTTTATCCAAGTCCAACTTAGTAACCCTAAAAAGTATAATATCCGGCGCTGACAGTAGCGCATAGTTATGCATTTTCTTGTTTCCATATTTTGGATCAATCAAGGACTGTGTAAGCTATAACACGTGTTATGAGGGAACAGTCTCCAAATCCACATACAGCGAAGAAGGTAATACTTGAAAGACTTCTCTTCTTAATACTGGCAATATGTCCTTTATTTTTTCTCAAACATGAAAGTCAACCTCAAGTAAGTTTAGTAGTGATGAAGATACTAGTATAACAGTGCGAATGAATGCGTTATTGTGATTCAATTTTTTATGCACTAAGCATGATATTTATGGCTTGTCAACTAAAATAACAACAGTTTGTGGGATGATAATACTATCGTAGTACAGTCTCATGCTCGTGCAAGCTAGTTATATTATATACTTATCGTTATTTTTAGGTAACTTGTCGCCTGGCTGAGAGGCAGAGCCGCTCCTCATATTTACAACAAACAGACGTATTCAATTCAAAGACGTGGTTGAAGATAAATAATTTAGTTCGAAAAAAGAAAATAAATAATTTTTTATGATGCTACTAGAATTCATAGAAGTTCCATAGCGTGGTACCATCAATCCATCATCATCTTTTATGTATGGACTCATGACCGAGTGAATGTTAAGTTGGGGCAACGAATGTTGGACAGGTGTTCGCACAAGCCGCATTTTTGTTGCGTCATGAAGAATGTCAATGTCATAATAATATGCTGATTTAATGTTGAAAGCTTTCTTCGGAGGGATTTAATGTTGATTGACTATTTTTCAAAGATGATCGACCTGCTCCATGGATGAGGAAAAGCTTAATTGTTCTACTGTATAATTCTTTTAGTACTCTTCTCATTTTTATATTGTTGTTGTCCTTGAGAATAACAAAAATAAAAACTAAGGGTCTATAATATTTATATATTTGCATAATAATCAGTTTAAGTTTCTTTTCAAATGAAAAAACATCTATGATCAAGTATGGTTTTGGCTTTGTCTTTGCCCAAATATCTAGTTAAGTATAACTTAGTTCTAGCATTAGTACGTCATGCAGTCATGCAGATTTGAGCTAAACCATAAAGTGGCGGAGCCATACGAGCTCCCCTGGGACAACAAACAATGTTCAGTTCCACTTCCACTCCTATAGTAGCCTAATTAACTAACTTGATTAGTAATAAAGAAAAAAAAATCCACTTCCACTTCCCAAATAGTGGCCGTCCTCTCTTGATTTATGGACTCTGAAGTCTGCGCACATTGATTGGGAGTTGCCCTTTCTGTTCTGGTGGAAGGTTCGTGTCATACCAACACTTAAGTTGTGATTCCCTAAAAAAAAACACTTTAGTTGTGATTATGAATAATTTTGAACATATTGTTTTTATCGGATTGTACTAAAAACTGTGATCAAGTACTACCTTAGTATTAAAAAAAGAAATGACGGTTTGAACAGCTAATTTAGTTCATATTGAACTAAATTTCTTGTCCTAAACGTCATATATTTCTAAGAACGGAGGGAGTTGGTGTACGTGCTCTAACCGTTTCCACATGTTTTACAAATTGCAAGATGTTTCACTGGCAACGAGATAAATATATAACACTAAATTAATGCAAGTGTTGTGTAAGGTTTATGTTGAAAACAGCTATAAGTAGGACACCTTGCTGGCTTCCTGATGACCAAACTATGGGTGTGGACTGTGGAGACATTCCACCTTGAATTTCTTTTTTTTTTCGCTTTCATTACCGTTTTCAATTTGAATTTATACAGTTGATAGTTGTTCGGTGACACAAAAACTACGAGTTGTGGGAGGTTTTCCAAAAAAAGGAAAAACAATTGTTTTCTATTGACCTTTTGTGTACTGTACTTTTTGTTGATTTGTTGAAACAACGTGCTGGTGTCCAGGCTTGGAAAACAGGCCGTACTCGGAATTTGTTAGTACATTGCTAAAGGCGTCGTCAACTGAGGGATAATAATATTTTAAGCCTCGTGTACAGCACCACTACTTCTACTGGTAATTAGTGAGCTGATTTGACTAGCCCAGGCTAATTATCTCAAAGACCACTTGGAATTGCACCCCCCTGCAGAATATGGCACTATATCGTCCTGTCTCTCACCATTGACAAGAGCTATTTCAGTTATCAGTTGCTAGTATTCTTTTGTGTATAGTATTGGAATTTTTAATCTCCGAGATAGTTTGCGAAAGTCAATCCTGAGCTGAAAGCAAAAGGTCATAGCCTGTTTTTTTTTTATTGTTTTTCCCTCTAATTTTTGTTCCTGCAAAGATACACAGAACAACAGATCTAACGATACCCCAAAATTCTATGTTTCCACGAGCTGAAATGTGTATGTGGTCTGATAGAGTTGAATATTAAGCTTATTTGAAGATTGTTGGCTTCTAATATTTCTATGACTGTGTATTTGAATCAGATGCTATAGAGTATTATGTGAATTCTATGATAAACTAATTCTGGATAGCCAAACAGGCTTCAGATTTCAATTCTAATAATTCAATTCTGTGTCAACCAAACAATAACATTTGAATTGAATTGCTCTGAAACTGATTCAATTCTGAAAAATTGATTTTCTTGAAATCTAATTCTAAGAAATGGATTCAATTCTAGGGTTCCAAACAGGCCCTAAGAGACTTCCAGTCACTTACAAAATAGTTGAAGTTTTACTAGATTTGTAAGAGGAGAAAAAAAATCTATTGATGTCTAGAACTATAGAAAAAATTAATTTTATACCATTGTATCTAGACCCGAAAGCTTAAAGATGTGATTGAAAATTATTCAAACTTTTAGCTAATTAAAAATTAGCATGACCCAAAAGACATGTTTTTTTCTCTCTCCATGATTATTGTTTTTCTTCTGATCACGAGTTCTCTTCATTTTTCCAGAGCATAGTTTTCAACAGCATCAGTGCCATGCTAGGGAGAGGTTGAGGAGGGCATCCCAAGTAAACCTGGCTTCGCCTCATCAATCCTCCTCTTTCAAATAGGTAGGTGTAGGTGTCATGATGCTCGGTTTTGAAGCTAAAAACCTAAAATGCATCGAAGATGCATGGCCACGACGTGTCTCTTATTGCTAGCTGACCTGCATAATATACTCGTAGTCTTTTCCCAGACTGCCAAGTGCCTTGCTCTGCTCCTGTTTTGCGGCAGAGAAACATCATAGAGGAACAAAGCAGTTGAGACAATTTGGACGGAGCAGTAAGCCAGTAAGTACATGCAAGCCACACACACCTGTCTGGCCGTGTTGTTATCGCTGATTGAAAATTACGGCAACATCCTTCAGAGACAGTGCAGATGTTTGACAAAAGCACCTGCCATCTGTGCACACGTGTACGCCTGGAATAGATTACTTCAGGGTTACCAAGATTATGTACATACATGAGCGCCACTAACTGTCCTACCTCAATGTATGGCTAATGAAGTAACCACAAAGATACATGATATCCTGGGTTGAACAGAGAATACCTCAAAATTATGGTATCGTATTTTACTATGGTTCTTTTGGCGGTGCCAAGATACTGAGCTCAATCAAATACACATATATTTTCGGCTGCAGTTTGGATAAATCAAGAGCTGTAAGTTACAACACGTGTTGTGAGGAAGCAGAGTCAAACTCCTTTTTTCTTATTATAACTGAATCACATATCTCTTTTTGTTGGTATAAACACGGAAGTCGATGTCAGAGTAAATGAAACTTCCTAATACATTAGAATGGTTGTAGTACCATTTTATTCCTATATTGCAATAAGTTTGCACGCAATAAGCATAAACCTAATGATGATATTTATGGTTTTGTCAACCTAAAAGAATAAATATTATGCTGGAATATCATACTAATACTGTACCTTAGGCCCGTGTAAGTATCCACATACAACTCAATTATATACAGTCTCATCTTGATTGTAACGTAGCTTGCCTGCTAGATGTGAGACAAAGCTCGTTTTGTTATAAATCAACAGAAATATTCAAGTGAAAGACATGGTTAAAAATTGTTGTTTGATTAATATGCTTGAACTCGTGGAAATTTCTTTATCTTGTCATTATCAACTTGTACCATCACCATCATTTGCATGACTCATGACCGTGTCAACAAAAAGTTGGCGCCAAGGGATGTTGGACATGCGGTGTTATCAGCCGTGCTGTCATTGCCCCATGAAGCATGTCAACGTTGTAGTAATCTTCTGATTTATAGACTGATGGCTCGATCTCATAAAAGGATTTAATGTCCATAGATATATTGCATCCCTATTGAAAAGAAAACTTAATTACTGTACTTTATTAATAAGTTGTTATACTATATGCAGAAATTTCGATCTTCATATTTGCGCAAGGATATATGGTCCAGTCTAAGTATATATTCCTTCAGTTTCTGAAGTCCTTTCCCAAATCTCTAGGTAATAACTGTAATAACTTACTAAAAAGAGGTTTTGATATAGTAGCGGATGCAGATTTGAGCTGCACTATATAATGACTAGGTTCAGTCAGGCCGTTAGCTGCCCTCCTTGTTGAGATCGTTCGGCATTAGTGACCAAATTAAATTTCATTAGTAAAGACAAAACGTCCACCTCTCATTCCCAATTGGCAATCTCTTGATTTATGAAATCTGGAAGTATGAACATAGTGATTGGAATCTGCCTTTTTGGGTTCTGTTGGGAGGTTTGTGTCACGGCAACACTTCAATAATGATTATGCATAGTTTAAACATACTTGTTTCTTGGGTGGTACTAAATTACAGAATTGAAGTACGTGCTCTAACTGTTTCCACATGTTTAAAAAATTGCATGATATTCACTGGCAACGAGACAAACATTTGTACAAATTAATAATGCAAGGTGTTGTGTACGGTTGTTTTGAGAAGGCTGACGTGCAAGACGCCTTAGCTTGCCGGCTTCCTGATTAAACTATCGATGAGGAGGCACACCTTGGGTTTATTTTTTCCTATCTGGTTATTATAAGGTATTTGATCTGCATAAATAATAATTTTCTGTACACAGGTGCTCATTCGTTTGACATCTTTTTTTTTCAGATAACGGAACACAAGTTACAGCCTCTACATATTGGAGTTCATTTGACATCTAATTTCTTGCTCGAGCAAAGTCAACAAACCTTTCGTGGCAGGTTTATGAAAACAATTATTTTGTGATGATAGTGTATTTTAGGTTTTTTTTTTGCTCATGTATTCTACTTGTTGATTTGTCCAAACAACGTGCTGTCCTTCAGAGTTGGCAGCGCTATGAGGTACATATAGTACTTACTAATGTTAATTAGGGAGCTGCTTTGACTAATAAAAGTTAATTATATCTCAAAGATCATATTTCGATTGCCACCCTCCTGCAGACTAGTGGCATACTCGTATGTCCTGCCACTCGAAAGTTCTTGCATTGGCCAATTATTCCATTTTTTAGTTATTGTTCTAATGTTTACCCTTTGAATTTCAATCTTTTAGGAATGTCCCACAAGTCTACCATGAGTCGACAAAACAATAACAATCGAGAACCAGATTTGTTGTTTCCTCGTGGGAAACAATTATGACCCAGTTCCCTGTCTGACTTCAGAACAGGATATCATTACCATGCATAAAAATTTTCAGAAGCACATTTAACAAGCACATAATACCTCTGGTGACTGAAGGGAACAAGAATCATGCGATCGTTAAATGAGTCAAACTGAGGAACCAATATTACAAAACTCGCATATCCAGGATCCGATCATCTAACTCCAGCTGTTCAGCATTCCCAAAGGAAAAGGAACAAAGAAGAAACCTGTTACTCAGATCATGTGCCTACTTAACAGGATCTATATCAGATTTTTCATCCCTTTCTCCGTTTTAAAGATCCACTGCATCAACAAAAATAGTCACGGCTGGGTGAACCACTCCAGATCCTTCACTTTAATTTGGCTTACTGCCACACATCGCTTTTGGAAAATGGTCGGTATGTCAGCACAACTCACAATCTGTATACTCATCTGAGCTACACACCTGCAGAGAATGTTATCACCAAAACTTCAATAGGTGATACTCATGTTGCGTTAAAGGCCAAACATCAAGTCCATAACTTTGGACAAAGCTGATTTTGTAGGTGAAGCAATGGCCCCAGAAGCACCACGGCTGCTCTCGATGCAGCTGCCATTTGGCATAGAGTTGCTAGGCAAAGGTGCTAGCGCACTTCTAGTTGAAAAACCACTAGCTGCAGCAGACTGAGAGGGAAATGTGACAGTTGCACTGCCCTGATAGTTCTCATTGGTGTTCTCATTCAAATATTGGCGCTGCCATGGATCAACTGGCTTCACACCAATAATAAGAACACTGTTTAACTGCTGACCATGTTTCAAGAGTGCTTTCTGTGCATCATAACGGCTCTAAACATGACAAAAAGAACAAAACAAATCAGCAAAGATAAATTTGAACAGGACAAAATTGAAAGCAGGAAACTATCAAGATCAACAACTACAACAACAACTAAGCCTTTAATCTCAAGCAAGTTGGGGTAGGCTATAGATGAAACCCCGAAGAACCCAAGCATAAGAGCAAAACAAACTAAGGAAACTATCAAGAAAAAAAAAGAAAAATAAAATGAAATGGGAAGACAATCAAAAGGTTGAGAAAAGGATATGCATATCAGTGATACCCTAACATACATAGCAAGAAGACCATGAAACGGAAAATACAGCTTGTAGACCTTTTTAAGCATTGAACATATTAACACAATTATATTCCTGAAGTTAAAATAGGAGGCCAAAGGCATTATTCAGTTTTCTGTCTCCATTATTACATGGCACACATGAGTCACATACATAGTGATTTCTGGGTTGGATCGGCTAAGGGTTAGCATGTCTCTTGAGGGCTCAAAATAACCCATTATAATGATTCATAACACTTTCCCCACAAAAATGTTAAGCAGCTAGTTACATTAGCAAATGACATGGAATCTATGACATTGGATTACTTTAGGCTTATTCTCAAGGATAGTTATCAGAAAATGCAGGGACATTGATCCATTGTGTTGTCACTGTCAGTGCTCAAACACTTCAGTTGTCGGCAGTTACCTGATATAAGATATGCACCCAGTTCGCATCCCTTGGACCAGGAACATGTCGCAGGACTATCCCACATTTCTCAAATTCTCGCAGCACCATGTTTGTATCACCAGGTGAAAATCTGACAGAAATGGAAAGGTCATCAAAATGAGATACATTATACACCCTTACAACATGGGCATCCACCTAGCATAACCATATCCACATTTCTCAAAATGAGCTCAGAACATGTCAGCTATTGATGTAATCAGATATTCAGAGAATTAAGTACACAAGGGAGACAGTGTGTCTTATGGATAGCCATAACTAGTTCAAAACTTCAAATACATTGATAAGCCAAACCATATAACACATAACCAAATTTTTAGTCTATATATGTAGTCCTGGCAATGCCTGTGAATTGTAGATTAAAAATTAAATTACATACTGGATCAGCCAGTGGGCCTTCCTTACATCCTACCATAACAAAATTGAGCAGACAAAACACTAATATTTATAAGGCATGAATGTCTCTATTAACAGGCTTTTATTAGCCTAGCAAATAGCAAAAATTAAGGAATTTCATGTGGGAGCACAACCAATCAAGCAGTGCAAAGTGCAAACCAACAAAAAAAATTGACTACATCATCATCAACCCTGTTTGGCAGAGCTCCAAATCCAGAAAATCCATGGATTTCTTGGAGGTGCTCCTACCTAGCTCCAGAAATTCATGGATGTGGACTTATAAATGAATTAAAGATCTTTGGTTGTGTCATTTGTTCTTATTTTAAACAAAACCACAATTCTAAAGTTCTTTATTTCTTTAAACTATACAACCCCTTAATTGGTCTTGGAGCTCAAGTTGTGCCAAACAGGGCCTTTGTTCCCATGTGGCAATTGTACCAATAAAAGTCTAGTATTCTACATGTATAAATCATGAACTGCCCTTAATTGGTCTTGGAGCTCGAGTTGTGCCAAACAGGGCCTTTGTTCCCATGTGGCAATTGTACCAATAAAAGTCTAGTATTCTACATGTATAAATCATGAACTGTTGCTGAAAAATAAACTTGTACAAGATTTAAAAAAAAAACAGAACAGAAAACGTATCATATCGTCCTGACTCCTGACACCCAACAGGATATGATTTCAGTTCTCACATATGTAAACTACCATGTTCAAATCGCGGAAGGTAACAAACATTTCCTATTTCAATATAGAATCATCATAACTCTGCAGTCTGCACATATTCCATGTAAATTACTGTATTCTAGTTCGGGAGAGGGTCAGTATCAAACTGGCTAATAAACCTCAACTCCCAACATGTCAAAAATTGAGGGGCTGTTTGCTTCATGCTCTCCCACGCAGCCTGTCAGGTAGGCAGCAAGCTCAGCTGCAGGGGAACCCTGCCTAAGCCAGGTAGATTCGTGAGGGCACAAAGCAAACAAGCCCTGAATTATGGTTTCTAAAGCTTCTCTTGGCCAGTTATGAATGAGCCAATCATATGATAGAAGGTATCTCATGGATACTGCCTCAATGCAAAAATGGGATCCAACCTAATGGTCCAAACGATCTCAACTCCAACCAAAATCCAGTGCCGTTTAAAGGATGCAAATAACCTAATATAGACATCAATATCATCCACACCGTTTTCACCTCTTGGTTTCTACATCTACATTGCTTATGTTAAAATCTCTTAATAGGCGCAGCGTTCTTCAAAGTCATACTAGGCACAAAGCAACTGCATTTGAATCTTTAACGGGGAAGGGGGAACTCTTAGGCATTGTGTGGTAGGTGAACATTCAGCAACAAAATTAATTCCGAATAAACAGTAAGTTGACAAGTACGTCATCATCTGTATCTCACCAACCACACAGAGATTACAGGTTATGCTACATTACCAGTTCTGCACACGCTAATACAAGATCCTTATAATAACAGATGGTCAAATGGCTGCATCAATTAGGTTGTGACAAGGACGACACATACCCAAAAACGGTGACCCACTCCTCCTCGTCAACCCGTCCAGCGGTAGGCACCGAGTCCCTCGGCATCTCTGGCCGGGCCACCTCCCTCGGTGGTGGCAGCGTGATCAGCGCCACCTGCTGCTGCTGCTGCTGCGACTGCTGTCCCGACGGCGTCGTCGGAGACTGCTGCTGCTGGTGATGTATGATGCCGTCCATCGGAGACCCCTCCTTAGGCTTCTCCTCTCTCGAGGGGGACCACCACGCCGAAGGGGCCGGAGAGCCGTTGGACCGCATCGGGGAGGCGAAGAGACCCCCGCGCGGGGGCGGAGGCGAAGGGCTCATCGCAGCCTGCGGAGGGGTGGCTAGCTGAGGCGAGGGCGAGAGGTGGGAGAGGTCGTCAAGGGAGCGGAGCGGGGGAGGAGGCGGCGGGGTGGATGCCTGGGTCTCGCGTCGGAGAGAGGCGGGGGGAAGACGCAGCGATGAGGAGATGGGGGAGGAGAGGTCGCGGAGGAACGGCGGGTGGTGCCTCCGGTGGTCCGGCCTGGAGGCGCTCATCGTGGCGGCGAGGAGGAGCAGCAACGGCGGAGAGAGAAACCCTAGAGAGAGAAAGGGGGAAGAGATCAAGAGAGTGTGTGCTTGGGTTTATGGAACGGACCGGCGCGCGTGAGAGCGAACAGGACGCATGTGTCACCGACTTGTTGGGCCCACAAATCAGTTAAATAAGAACATGAAGATTGCTGAGCCGAAGGAGTATAGAATACGCTTGACGCATCTCAGAGGCGTATTTTGGTAGGGTTTAAACTTCGAAGAAGGGGCCACAGAAATAATTCGCTCGAATAAAATGGAGGTTGCGACGGCGACAGAGGCGTCGGCGCCGGCGGCGAGCGGCGGGGCAACGAGGAGGAACCACCCGTTCCCCTGGCTAGACGCGGCCATCTCCGAGCCCTTCTACTTCCTCCACCTCGTCGCCTTCTTCACCTACTTCGCGGCCCGTAGCACGGCGCTCTCCGCCGACGATGGCGGCGAGCTCCACGGCCGTCTCCTCCGCAGGGTGACCTTCGGAGACCCATGTGTCGCAGATCGTATCGTTTATATGGCTATTCAGCTGTGTTGGCTAATGCGGATCGGTTTTTGTGTGTATGCTTTTGCAGGAGATCCAGGCGGCGCTCGTGTTCCTGGTGCTCTTCATAGTGAAGGTGAGTTGGTTAATAGCGAATAGAATGTTGTAGTGAAGTTATTTTCTGAGAAGTGTGCTGGAATTTAGTGGCAATTTTGGTGGACATGGGTCTTAGGCTCTTAGTTCACCTGTTAAGGAAAATTTATGGGTGTAGTAGTAGTATATGAAACCGAGAGGTGGAAATGTGGAATCTCTTTGTGATTCGAATGTTGTCTTCAATGTAATTATGTTTGAATTCATTTTTATATTATGCTAAGCGGTCAGAGATTGCATACCTCTAATTTTGGGATATGAATAAATTTCAGTGTTCTTAACTTGAGAGCTGAACTCGGTGTATCAGTAAAAAAGTTACAATGTTGGATTGAAATGCCATTGTGCAACATAGGCCAATACACGGATTTCTGTTCGTGATGGACCTTTTTTTTCTCTATGTGGTCAGATTGCATTCTATTACTATACAAGGTCCATGCCCCATAGAAGTAAAAACATTTTCTGTTGTCATTGTGATGTCTGAGACAATGCCATGCTATTTATTATAGGAGGACTTCCTATTGTATTGCAAATACACAGAGAAGGTTGCACATGCATTGCTTGATTTAAATTATTTGTCTGCTATAGAAGTGCTGATTGTAAGATAAATGGTTCCTAGCCTTTTTCAGGGGTTGTGCTTTATCTGTGTAATGCAGATTCTTTAAGCTGGCATGCAATGAGGAATCATGTACAATAGTATAAGCCCTGAAGAAGTTTGTTTTGCTAAGTAATCATTTTACCTATGCAGATTGTGAAAGAAGAAACCTGGGAAACGTTCATTGCTGATTCATTGCTGTATGCGAAGGTGTGTTTTGATAAGGCATGATTATGTCTTCATATCCAATGTTTGTTGATTTATAATGAAATAATGAAGAACTACTTGTTGTTTTCTTTGATAGAATTAGCTTCCATAGAGCATGCATATCTGTATTCATTACTGCAGTTAATATGAATCCGTTTCCTTTATTTTTTCTCTCCTTTTCTTGCATTGTAGGGGCTATTGTTGGCAGTTACTTTGTTCATCGACTATTGGTTGGCCCTTTGCTACTTTCTGGGATTTGTTGGTATGTTTGTTCATCTGTTGGTTGTATGCATGTCTAAATTGATTATGAAAGAGAAAACAAAAAGTTGAGGGGTATATATTTCTGTAAATATTATGTTGTTGTTCTAGTTACATGTCTGATATCTATCAATTCTTACTCTCTATGTGTGTAACTATTGTACTTGCACTGTTAGAGCTACAATCTTGTCCTGTATCAGTGGATTTATCAAATTTAAATCCTAGGATGGTTCGTCTAGGGGAGGGGTGGGCATGTGGGCCCTGATTATCAACCTATGTCAAACATATAAGATTGGAGCAGTGTCTTTTCTTCCTAAAAATTAGTGAAGATTTTCTGCCTTGTTTACGGGGGAGTGTGTAATGCATGCCAGTTCTATTATAAGTTTAGCCCATCTTTTTTCTATTCATCATTATTTGCGTTGTGTATGTGTAGTGTACGGAGGCAGGTACGGATAGTTCCCTCATTGGGCTGCTCTGTAGACAGGAAGGGAGATCACCCTGTAGGCAGGAAGGATTGCCATTTTTTGTCCTGCTAGCTCATGCTTTGAGAAGAAGCTTGAGGGTTATCTGCTGAACACTCCAACACTCCCTGGCTAGCCCTGAAACTGTATTATATGCACCCTTATGCTAAACTTGGAAGTACAATAATACAGCTTCTCTAAAGCTGATATGAGGCATGCTGGATACGAATTACTACTTGCCCCGCCTTGTTTTCCTTATTCGTTGCAGTCAGAGCCTCATAGGTTTGTTAGTATTTTGGTTATTATTAGGTCCAACATTAAATATCTAGTGTATTGCATCCTCACTCACGTGAACACAAGAGTTAGCTGCTAGAATTTGAAATACCTCTTGGCTGCAATGTTCATGCTAATCTCAAGCTCTCTGCTTCACTTTTTCTTCCCTTTTTCTGATGTCTACTTATGATTATTTCTATTTTCATCTGCAGTTATATATGCTGTATCTCAACAGCCACCTCATGATGATCTAGGTATGTCTTATGCATCCATGTAAGACACAAATGATGGCAAAGTATGCCTGGGATGACTACCTGAGCATATATGATTAGAATATTTATACATCAAGAAAATTCTCCACAACTATATTCCTATTTCCTAAGTATGGATGTCGCGCTTTTATTTGTATTTTTCTCGTTGTTTTCTGCAAATTGATTTCAATAAATGTTAAATCACATGTTCATCAAAACTAAAACCATATATGAAACTAACTTGTTAGATATTGATAATGAGCTTCAAACTAATATAATAAGTTTTGCTGCATTTGTTAAGGCAAGAGGTTGCAATATGTTAGGCATTTCTGAATATGGTATTTTCTTGTCAGTTTCTCTCACAGTACCTCTAGTAGAAGGCCGGATTTTGGAACCCTCAACTTGTTTCCCAATTAGCCATACTGATGCAATGCTGACTTAAGCAGTGATTGTCCATGTATATAATGGAACACTACCTCCAACTGTCCTACATCAAGAGTGGACTGATTTGGCTAATGACGTCTTTTTTTATGACATAGTGTGCTTATACACACTAATACTTTTAAAATTTGGATGCTTTTGATGAGAGATTTGTTCATACCTAGGGTTACCAGTTTCATAAAGCGAGGTTTTTAGCCTGTATTGTTCTGAAAGAAAGTGAGCTTAAGTGGGATTACCAATATTACAAACCTTTGATACTTAAAATAAAGTTTGCAGCTGAATATAGAGCAAGCATTCGCAATAATGCATTAAAATTATTTTTAAGCATTTGTTTTCCTTTTCGAAAGTATGGAAAGTGAACTATCTCTCATTGTTTAAATCATTTAACCTTTTCTATACTACCCGTAGCTGAGAAGCATCTGTATCTATTTATTATTTTTTGGCTCCAATGTCAACTATAGTGTCCTAATTCTTAACTTCACCATTTTTTTCTTAGGCCATTCAAATCATTTGACCCCATTGCAACTGGAAAGCCTGCTAACTGAAGAGCCCACGTCACGATTTTGGCTGGTACTTTGTTTTACATGTCTTATCTAATATCATTATTTGCCCATTTTCACTCACCATCAAATTCCTGCATAATTTGTTTGTTGTGCAAGCCTGGAGTTACCTACAGCTATAATTATGTATCACTCTACCGCATTTGAAGTGAGTGGGATCCTGTGTCAGTTTCTAAGCCACTTAAATGTGTACAGATAACTGGCTTTCTTTGTTTTCAGTTTTTTTCTATGGTTATGGCACTCCTCCCTTTTGTACAGTTCTCTTTGTTCTTACCTACTACTACATGCTGTTTGACAGCAACCAGCCAAATAGCTATTGCAAATGTGCCGCTGAATGAAATACTGTTGTTAAAATATAGCTTGTAATTTGGATTGAGTTAATATCAGTATTTGATCAACTCTCCTTTCTTCAATTAACATGTAAATTTCTAGGAGTTTTTCTGAAGAACTATCTTCTGAATTTTCGAGGTCCTAGGGCGAGGAGGGTGATTTTAATCTCATCAGTTGTTTCTGTTCATGTATTTGACTGCATATTGCTACTTTTATGTAAACAGGTTGAATTCCGAACTTCATTTTCAGCAACATGTATTCAAGCAAGCAGCATTCTGCCTGAACTCTCTAATATGTAAGAAATTGTTGCATGTATACTCATTTGTGGAGTTTTCATGCTTTGTAATTTATCTTTTGTGACATTTTACAATAAAATATTTTTCTGCATTCTGAGAGGTTGAGCAATAGATGTTCCATGTCATTTTTCCATGTAGCTGTACGATTAACCTTTCATGCTCATCAAATACACTCTTGTGCTGATTAAGCCACTAATGCTCCAGATCAATATCTCCAATTAGTTTAAGGAACTATCATGTATCTTCCTTTTTTCCTGAATAGGTATAGCTCATGTTTATTGTTATTTTAATGCAGCTTCTCCAACAAAAACATCTCTTTTGGAATAATTGACCTTGGGCACTTTCCAAATGCTGCAGCAAAGTTTGGGATATCCATGTGGGGTAACTTCCTTTTGGCCCTTTTTCTTTAGCTATGTTGTTATCTGTATAAATTAGAGATTTAGAGTGCTGCATTTCAAGTCTTGATTGCGCAGAGCATATTCTGAGTTCTTTTCTTTTTTAAGAAGTGTTATATTCTGTCTTCTGGATTTGATTGAACAGATCATCTTCCAACTTATATATTGTTTGACAAGGCGACTGAAGTTGCTCGGTTCCCTGTAATCACAAGTGAATCAAAAGTATTTGTGCCAAAGGTTACTAAGGTTATTTCCCTCACTCATTTATCTTATGGTTTAGATAAGTGTTTCACATTTCCTCTTTTGGCGGATTTACTTATAGTCTCACATAGTTTTGTGTGGCTTTGGAATTTTGTTGTTTTGGTCAACACGCTTGCCAGACTTTAACATCATCATATGTTTGTTATTTTAGAGGAGTTCTTATTCACAAATTACATGTGTAATTGTCAACATGTTACTTATTATCGTATGTTAGTAAGCATAGTAGGACTCTGGATTATATGTTTGTTATTTTAGAGGAGTTCTTATTCAAAAAAATTTGCAGTATATATTATTGGCATGACTGGTGATCTAATTGATGGGTAAGAGGTGACCATGTGCCTGAAATGGAAAAGATAAGCTTATTACGGCGGTAAGCTTTGTTAAACATTAGGGCAATGAGTGAAAGGGAAGTAATGAAACATGGTCTTCCAAAAGAATAGGGTGAAAGGAGACACTACCAAATACAGCCTGACACTCTAGTTCACTTTCATTGTACTTGGACAAAACATTGTGATTGGTTACCTGCAGTAGTCATCAAAGTTTTGGTGAGATAAACATAGAATGATTGAGGCATCAATGATAGAACCCCTGAAACATCAGTTAACAATCTTGTCTTCCTTAGTGGCCCCGCATAAAACTCGGTTACATCAAGTACCACTGACGTGTTCATCCTATGTGTTATTGCTTTTGTAAGAGATAGCTAATAGCATGCTTATATATTTCTGCAGAAACTTCTATGCCAGCACTTTGATCTTGACAGACGGCTGATTGAATACCTATCTAGATGTAAGTCAGCCAGACATGACTTTCACTGTCCTTTTCATTCACCATCTATAGAACATCTGGTAATCAAATACATTCTCATTTCACCATCTATGAAACATCTGGTAATCAAATACATACTGTCACAGGATCCATCGTCTATCCCAGGTGTCTCAAGGAGGGGTACATTTCCTTATTTGCCGCTGGACCATTCTATTGGACATGACAGTTGTATGGCAGCAACCACTTCAGGGGTATCTTGAGGCTTGTTTCATTCACGCTTGTATCAATCTAATCAAGGCCAGTATGCTTTGTACTGGAAAATATGACTTGCATCTTAACATCTGTTAGTTATTGAACTATGGAATTTTACAGCCCCATAGAGATTTTCTTGTAATGATTTGCCGACTATTTTGTGCACTGCAGCAGCAGTCAATTCAGACACATTTCTCCACTGAGCCCATTGTCCCGGAATTTGTTCGGATCACCACCTTTTCCAAGTGTTAGTGGTCTGCACGGTAGGCCTTCTGGCTCTCCTCTGTTTTCATTTTATTATCTGCCATTCCTGATTGCTTTTCCTTGTGATTTACACCTTAAATATGCTTAGTGCTCTTTGATAGCCCTAATTAAAAACCCAAAGCATTGCATTTGGTCACCACCATTGTCAAGTGGAGAAAAAGTCTGGTTTTGGTGGTATTGTTAAGAAAGGCTGATTGCCCAGTAAAAGGAGGGATTGGTGATGTGCTGGAAACATAGAATATTGCAAAAGCTGGGTCTGTTGGGTGTTCGAAAGGAGGGGACCTTGATAGATAGAATGGTAGCAAATCTGGGGAGGCCGAATTGGGGCTTGGATAGGTGATTGGTTTATAATAACAAAAAAGGCGTGCATATCCAGGCCATGACACGTCAGACCCAGGTAAGTGGTTGGTAGTGGGATAGGACAAGCTCTAGCTTTTAGCTTTGCTCAGCTTTTCATTTTTCTTATGTTCTACAAGCATGGAGTGTCCCTTCTCCTCGCAAAGAGAAAAACATGGAGGATCTCTTTCTGAGTTTTGATATGAGAGAAAGTGTGGTCTTGGCAAGTGCCATGTGGACCAGTATTGAATAGTGGGTTGGCCTGCAGCTGTCAAGCTGATGATAGCCTTGTTCCTGGTTGTCTACCATGCATGGTGTATCCGTATTGGTACTGCTAATACGGCATCATTGCAGAGTATACAGGTGGAATATAATTAATAGGCTTGCATGTCAATTCGTTTTCTATTAGATTCGAACAGAAATGTCTAGTGCTTTTAGTCAAGAATTCTAGTGACGACTATAATTATTAGGATCACTTATTGTCATGTGAACCAATTGTTAAAATTTCGCTGTCTACCTGAATGATCACAAAAACAAAGAGTCCCAACAAGTCGGCACATATTCGTGTTGGATATACTGTACAAGTACTTGGTAGGAGTAACATTTAGCCAGTAGAATCTTTAGCAGCCCTTTGTTGAAGATCATTTTGCCGAGATACAGCCTTTTTTATTTCGTGTTAAAGTACTCTAGAGTACAGTTTTTTTCCCTTCATTCTTGAAAAGACTTTTCAGTGGTACATTAAATCATTACCAGATGAGTTTGGAAAGAAAAGAAGAAAAAAAAAAAGAGTCATAACCAGTGAGTGCTCGCAACAACAGGCTAAGTTGCTCCCACCCAGTAAGAGAGCCAGGAGCTAACCGCCAAAATAGCATTTTCCATGATTTACGTTTGCATATTCATTCTGCAGAGCCATGCTTTCAACAAAGTATCTCACTTATACCACAAACTGTTACATCGGAGTAGTTTTAGAAAGAAAAAAAAAGAGTATCGCATACAGTTTAAACTCCTTGAAATCACTTCATATAGAAGGGTACATTAAACATAGGCAATATGAGCTCCATGGCTGAGCAGTGCTTTCTGAAGTCTGAACAGTCAAACACCAAGTCGGGCAGTTTAGCTGTCAGTAAAAATTAAAAAGCAGCGAAGAAAGAAAAAGGAAGGAAAGCCTGAGCGGATTTTTACCGAGGCGCGTAGCCGCGGCGTGCAGATACAGAATCTGCGTGGCGGATCGGTGTACAGAATGCGGATCACCGCCTTTAATCGGGCTCAAGTTGCGAGAAAAATCCGCTTTTCCTCCGGGTCTTCTGCATTCGCACAACCCGACCCGATGTATTTTAACCTGGTGCCATTCTCTACAACTGTTGCAGTCCCCAATCTCGAGGAACATCCTCTGGCCTTCGTCGGGTCTCCCCATTTGCTGTTTTGTTTGAGTTTCCAAATGCTGTCACTAGTTAATCACCGGTACAAACTCATGAACAGACTTTATTTTCATGCTAAAACACTAGTAGTTGAAAATTTACTCTTTTCTAGACGAAGTAGAGAATTCAGTTGTGAGTATAGAGGACAATATGGGGGCAGCTCGTGCGAGGGAGCAATATGATATTGTCGAACTCACGAAATTCCATGGGGAATTATCCCCGGTATATTTGTTTTAGGGGATCGAGAGCTCACGCTTTGAGTCAGGGGGGAATGTCTTGAGTCCAACGCTGGTAAATATATTGAAAGGAGAGCTAAAAGAAAAAGGAAAAGAGATTCCTTTAAGCACTGCTGCTAATTTTTATTTTGTTCCCTCTCCTCTCTCGGCGTGACGGGAAAAAGGAAAAGATGCAGGTTGTATTCTACCGATAGAAAAACAGAGGGAAGAAAAAAAGAAAAGAAAAGCTTCGAATCTCCTAAAGCATGTGCAGAAAGCTCTCAATTATTTGTTGTAAACTAGTTCACTGTTTTGCTAATCTGCAATAAATTCTAACCAAACATTTACACGTAACTTTAACGTAGATTTAACACGATACGAAAGGGATTTGCATGTAATAGTGAGCCTAACTTATATATTTCTTTGACAAACCTCTGAAGGGGTAGCTGAAAGTTGACAGCGCTAGGTGCTTCTTTCAGAGTACATGGATTTCACAAAGACTATCCTGCTAGTATAATATATTGTTGTTTTCTGTGAAATTTCTGCATCCTAAACACGAGACTTAAAACTTTTTCAGAACTGGAGTTCGTTCCCAAAAGGAAAAAAGCACCCTGTATTGCGGAGTAACTAGCGAAGGAGAGAGTTGGAATGTTGGTAAGCGGTGTTGCTTTCGGCGAATACGACCACTCAAAAATTGCGAGTCCCAGATGGCAGAGGTTGCAGGAGGCAGCACGGAACCATCCTTTTCCAAAAACTAATTGGTCGCGGCGGGACCGATTCGCGTTTTGTTTAAAGACGAGAAGAGATCAGAGCAGGAGCAGCTCGCTCTGCTTGTACCACAGCTCAGTTCCGGTGGGCACGGTTCCAGAAGCTAGTTCTCCTTGTGCTTGCCGATGTCCGTGCATTAGAGGAAAGCGGCACCGGTGCTCCGGCCATGGCCTCTCGCCCCCTCTGCCCATGACCCCATGCATTTCTTCTACTCTTACCAACGCACATGCGCCCCCTCCCAGCTCTCCACTCCACTTGATCACCACGTCGCCAATGCTTGCATGCCACGACCAGCCCCCAGTTGCTAGCCTAGCTGCTAGACTTGAACACAAGTGCAAGCTAGTTATTATCTGCTAGCTAGGCTGCTATTGCCGGCATAGCTCTAGCTCTGAGACGTCGTTGGTAGGTGAACTAGGAAGGAAGTTATAGTTTGGGCGGTTGGTGTCTGACCATTGAGGGAGCGGCCGGCCAACCGGACAGGAGAGAGCTTCGTACCGTATGGTGACGGCGAAGGAGGCGGCGGCCATGGACGCGAGCAAGTATGTGCGGTACACGCCGGAGCAGGTGGAGGCGCTGGAACGGCTCTACTACGAGTGCCCCAAGCCGAGCTCGCTGCGCCGGCAGCAGCTCGTCCGGGACTGCCCCGTTCTCGCCAACGTCGACCCCAAGCAGATCAAAGTCTGGTTTCAGAACCGCAGGTGAATTACCTGATCCGCCTTCCTCCTCTTCGTTCTGCAAAATTTATCAGGTCTCGATCCTGATTAGTTCAGTTGATGTCATTAACTCATGTAGGTGCCGGGAGAAGCAGCGGAAGGAGTCGTCGCGGCTGCAGGCGCTGAACCGGAAGCTGACGGCCATGAACAAGCTGCTCATGGAGGAGAATGATCGCCTGCAGAAGCAGGTCTCGCAACTCGTCTACGAGAACGGCTACTACCGCCAGCAGACGCAGAGCGTACGTGTCTCCAGCCGTCTCATCACCTCCTCCTCTCACTGCAAAAGTGCAAAACCAACGCTATGTTAGTCTTGCTGTCTAATTTCTCTGCCGTTGCCAAACTTTCAGGCGGGGCTGGCCACGACAGACACGAGCTGCGAGTCGGTAGTCACCAGCGGCCAGCAGAACGCGGCTGCAGCAGCGGCGGCAGTGGCCCCACAGGTTCAGCCGTGCGACGCAAGTCCTGCTGGGTACGCAATTCTTTCTTGGCTCGTCACCACCAACATCTTTTCCTTTTTTGCTTTTATCATGCTTTGGAATTCTTACATAGTTATGTGTGCGCAACATGGACGGCTCATCGCTTTGCAGGTTGATGTCCATCGCCGAGGAAACATTGACGGAGTTTCTGTCCAAGGCCACCGGAACCGCCGTGGAGTGGGTTCAGATGCCTGGGATGAAGGTTATTATTCCTCTGAATCAATTCCTGTTTAATCTGAACATTGAAGTTGTTTTGCTCAATACATTTTTCTTTTCATGACTGCCTTCAGCCTGGTCCGGATTCCATTGGAATCATTGCCATCTCACATGGCTGCGCTGGTGTTGCTGCACGGGCTTGCGGCCTCGTGAGCATGGAGCCTGCAAAAGTAAGCATCTTTCTTCCATTTCCCCATGCCACTTTCAGTTCTGAATGAAACTCAGAGTATGAAAGTATATATGATACGCTTGGCTTGTGTCAATTTAGGTTGCTGAAATTCTCAAGGATCGGCCGTTGTGGCTGCGTGATTGCCGGTCTATGGAAGTGGTGAATGTGTTGCCAGCAGGCAACAACGGCACAGTCGAGCTGCTCTACATGCAGGTGCGAGCTGCTTCTTCAAAATTATCAACTGAAAGGGTATCTAAGTCCTTAGATTCTATGAGCTTAATATTTTTTTTCTTTTGACCTTTAGCTCTATGCTCCAACGACACTGGCACCAGCTCGTGACTTCTGGTTGCTGCGGTACACCTCCATTCTTGATGATGGAAGTCTAGTGGTGAGTTTCAGAGCATCGAACTTTTCTCCATTATTATCTAAATTAGTATGCACGTATTTATATATATACATCTGCAGTTACCTGACTATTTTCACTCTTAAGGTATGTGAAAGATCACTCAGCAGCAAGCAAGGTGGCCCAAGCATGCCGCTTGTTCAGCCCTTTATCAGGGGTGAGATGCTCCCTAGTGGGTTCTTGATCCGGCCAAGCGATGGAGGAGGCAGTGTCATACACATTGTTGATCATATGGACCTGGAGGTAATTCAATTAAAATAAACTGACAATAGCTACCATACTTTAATTCATTATAGTTGCAGAAATCACAGCTGCTAATGTGATCACAGCCTTGGAGCGTGCCTGAAGTTGTGCGTCCACTGTATGAATCTTCTGCCATGGTTGCCCAGAAGATGTCGATGGCGGTACAGCAGCATGAGCTATAATCATTAATTGTTTGCTTTCGTAAATAGCATAAATTATATAAACTGATTCAATTCTGCAAATCCAGGCCTTGCGCTATCTGAGGCAGGTTGCAAATGAAGATACCCAGTCTGTAATAACCGGATGGGGAAGGCAGCCTACTGCTTTGCGGGCTCTAAGCCAAAAGCTTACCAGGTTTGGCTCCTTGAACAGCACAGACAGACAACTCGTGGTTCTTGTCATGAATCATCTTCACCAAAAGTTGGGTTTTTGTTTTTTTCAACTTTCCAGAGGTTACAATGAAGCTCTCAACGGGCTTGCTGATGATGGATGGTCTGTGATCGAGAGTGATGGGGTGGATGATGTTTGTATCTCTGTTAACTCATCCCCCAGTAAAGTGATCAATTGCAATGCAACTTTCAACAGTGGACTACCCATAGTCAGTAGCAGTGTTCTCTGTGCGAAGGCATCAATGCTACTGCAGGTTAGTTCACCTTGTAATTACAATATCTTCATTTTTTTATTCAAACATGGTCAAAATTTATTTCGTTTTTCACATCTATTCTGCTACTGTCTGTTAGGATGTTTCTCCGCCATCACTCCTGCGATTTATGAGGGAACAGCGGTCACAGTGGGCTGACAGTAATCTGGATGCATTCTTTGCTTCTGCAATGAAACCTAATTTCTGCAATTTGCCAATGTCTCGCCTCGGAGGATTTAGTGGTCAGGTCATTCTTCCTCTAGCCCACACGTTTGACCCTGAAGAAGTAAGCTCCTATTTTTACTTCTAGTTGGAATCATTCCATCCAGTGTACTGCAACAAAGTTTTTAATGTTTTGGTTGCTCTAATTCTTATTTCAGTTCCTCGAAGTTATAAAATTAGGAAATGCGAGTAATTATCAAGACGCACTCATGCATCACGAT
Source organism: Eleusine coracana subsp. coracana (assembly GCA_032690845.1). NCBI lineage: Eukaryota > Viridiplantae > Streptophyta > Magnoliopsida > Poales > Poaceae > Eleusine > Eleusine coracana. The sequence continues at coordinate 1,824,168 of CM064418.1, forward strand.
CTGTTTCTGTTGCAGGTAACTATTATTTCTGCTTTTACACCTTTGTAATTGACACTAATTTGACCCTCCAGCAAGATAGCCTGAGCCATAATATTGATTATGTTGTACCATAGAACTTTCAAAATTTCATTGTATTCCTTGGTAAAAATTGTGCTCTCTACTGAACCTGCAGATGTACAATGGGGTGGACGAGAACACTGTGGGTACCTGTTCAGAGCTCATCTTTGCACCTATAGATGCATCGTTCAGTGATGATTCCCCTCTGTTGCCTTCTGGTTTCCGCATCATTCCGATCGACTCACCTCTTGTAAGTATACCTCACTCAGAGAGGTCTCTTTTCAACCTGAACGACCAATGAACTCTACTTGACTCGTTTACCCTGCATATACGTGGCAGGATTCATCTAGTCCCAACTGCACTTTGGACCTTGCTTCCACTCTTGAAGTTGGAACTCCCCGAAGTAGGATGACTGGCAATGGACCCGTGAATGCTTCTTGTGCCAGTTCAAAAGCTGTGATGACGATTGCGTTTCAGTTTGCATTTGAGAGCCACCTGCAAGATAGTGTTGCAACCATGGCAAGGCAGTATGTACGCAGCATCATCCAATCCGTTCAGAGAATAGCACTGGCCCTCTCCACGTCACGCACTGTACCTCAATGCGGCATCAACCAAACGCCAGCTAGTCCGGAGGCAACCACACTCTCCAGATGGATTTGCCAGAGCTACAGGTTTGTGGTTTGTAGTCTGTTACCTAGCTTACCTGGTATAAATAACATTTGATTTGTATTAATGCTGCTTCGTTGTGCAGATTTCATTTTGGGGCTGAACTTATCAAATCTGCAGACTCCAGCAGCTGTGAACCAAGCCTTAAAGCCCTTTGGCATCATGCCAGTGCTATACTCTGCTGCTCTTTGAAGGTTCACTACCTGATTTATTTATAACAATAGTATTGAAATGCTCCCTTTAATTTCTCCTTGATCACATCCTGCTGGGCAACGTTTTTCATGCAGGCAATGCCGGTCTTCACCTTTGCGAACCAGTCCGGCCTCGACATGCTTGAGACGACTCTGGTAGCACTGCAAGACATCACTCTGGAGAAAGTCTTCGACTATCAAGGAAGGAAGAACCTGTGCACAGAGCTCCCTAGCATCATGGAGCAGGTACATATGCATGTTCTGCAACACTGTTCTCTGAAAAGTGAAATTGCATCCCTCTTTTTTTTATTTACAATATAAATCATGTACTAAAGTAACAGAGGACCTTGTTTCTGAAATAATTTTGCTGCGATGCGGTGGACACACAGGGATTCGCTTGCATCCCTGGCGGGCTGTGCGTGTCGAGCCTGGGCAGGCCGGTGTCGTACGAGAAGGCGCTGGCGTGGAAGGTGCTCAACGACGTGAACAACGCACAATGCATATGCTTCTTGTTCATCAACTGGTCTTTTGTTTGAAGCACCATACTCAAAGTGGGAACTATTGTTGCCCGGGGAAATGTAAAATGATTTGCCGTCTTGCCGAATTGAACCAAAGTATTTTACACGAAATGGTGGATTTTGTCACCGTATATAGAGACGGTTTCGTTACCTTTCACTTTGCCATCGTAGTTTTACATCTTAGCCTCCTTTTCTACGTTTTGGGATAGATTCAATGGTGAATTCACACCGATGAAAAATCAATGGAGCAATTAGCGGAAAAGTCCCAGCCCTCGACGGCCCCGTCGTCTGTCCCGGAATTTGGAGTCCCGCCGCCTGGCCACCGCTTGCGATCCAAGACCCAAGATAGCTGGAGAAGGAACGGGGCGGCGGTGGGAGATATCCGGTGCAGAACAAAGAGGATGAGAGCCGGGAGCCCATTCGCCGGTCGCCGCCACTGGAAATGGAGAAACAAGAAAACGATCCAAATTAAGGGTCTTTATGAAAATATTCAGATTACAATCTAAATTAAGGGTCTATATTCAGAGGTATTTCTGCAGCTATTTTTTTTTAGATATTTCTGCAACTATTACAACGCCACCAGCACTGGTCTCGTCGCGCGGCTTCGACCTTGCTGCGGCCCGGCCACCCATCCAGTGATGGGTGGAGCCCTGCCTCCCTCGAATCATTGCTACCAACAAGACACGGCCCACTCCACCAACAAGATCGTGCGGCCCGTGATTAGAAGCATCCAACTGACTCTCAAATCACTTTTCTCTATGCCAAAAGATTTGATGCCAGCTAAACATATTTCAGCTTTCAGACTGTAATTCCTACACCAAAAGAAATTTCAGAAAAGAAAGGAAATGGTATGACATGTAATATGCGGGCTTCACTACCACATGTGGGTCACGTAAGATAAAACCACTCTTTAAAATAGACGTAGGATGAAAAACAAATGGTATTGATAGTTTGAAGAGTTGTCAACTTGGTTTTGTAACTGGGTGAACTTTGACAATAGCTGAGACATTTTTCTTATTTTGTCGTGATCAAAATGGCGGGACTTAAAAGGCATGAGATTGTAGTAGATCAAATCCTGGATTTTAAGTCTTTAATAAAAAACATAACCCATGATATTGCCGATACGGCACTACTCTACCTAATAGATTGTCATGTCGTGATAGACTATCTAACAGGATAACGATGAATGCGTGTAAGAGCTCTATAAAAGGAGATCCAATAGACAGCATATGGCTGCAAAATAGAAAGGCAAAGCAATTAAGACATAAGAAGTTCTACCTTCTTCATTTTACTTTGTAGAAATAAATTGTTCCTCTCTTGCTTTCATCTCTGATCTACACGTCGTGATTAGTCACATTGTGACTAGTCACAATTAGTCGTATGGATGAGTTGATGATAAAACCACCACATCTAGGAGGGAGGAAGTATTAGATCTCACTAATTTAATACTTTTAAAATTTCTATTTCTATCTCTAATCATGATTTATTTAGTGTTTTATGAGATTTATGTAGAGAGAACTATGCCGTGGTGGGGTAGTGGAGGACAAAGTTACTACACCGCCTACCAGAGCTCAAACATTGGTGCTCAAGATTTACACACGCGTGAATGTTTTGAATGGTTATATCTAGAAGTCAAGATTCAACTATCAAGCACAAGTTGTCTTCTATACAAGTCACATATTTCTCAAACTGGTGTTTCTCATGGACTGTTCATCTTATGTATCACAAGTATGCTTAAGTCATCTTTTCTGTTTACTTGGTTGCCATTTGTTTTCTTCTTTTTTTGAAATTTTGCTAAAGTAAATATGTAAGTATGATCATCTACAAAAGCTGAATTTTGAAGGGATCTATTTCATTTATAGTCTAATTTTTTATTGTATATTTGTAGCCGTATCTTAAAAAAGAACTCATCATTTTTGTTTTTTTAGAATGTATAAAATGATTTTTTTTGGAATAATATGGTCTATGTAACATATATAAATATGAAGGTAAAAAACCATGAGTTCATCCCTCTATATGGAAACTATGGCTATAAAACTATCATTTCTTATGAATATACCAAACAATAACATCATATGACAACCAATGTAGAAAGGTGCATGATAAATGCATGTTTGTTCTAGATAGAGATAAACCAGTGACTCAAAGATATCCCTTTACAGCTCAAATAGACATATATTATAATGGTGCCAACTCATAAAAGCTGAAGTTCTATAAAGTAGTTTTCTTGATGTGCAAAACAATGGGCCTCACATAGATCAATGCATATGTGGACCTCCCTCGTATGAAACAAGTGATGTACTCACAATTCATGCTTGTTTTAGAATGAGACGAAGAAGTGACTAGAAGAAGTCCCCTTTACAGCACATATGGATATGCACTATAGTAGTGACAAATTAGCTTTTGCAAAGTTTTTTTTTAACTTACACAAAACAAAAATGTCTCATATGGGACAAGCATTATCTAAACATAAACACAAGAAACATCATACTTTTTGTTTCATGACAAGCACTCCTCGGCCTTTATCTAAGCAACCATAATAGATAATGATGACTTATGATAAATGACAAATTGATTGGAGTTAAACAATATAAAGCATGGAGCATGGATAGAATTGAGTTCACATTTTTGCACAAGCTTGTATTACATGAACCAGTCTACCCAACATCATGAGCAGTGCATGCACCATAGAACGATATAATCTATGATGACAAGATTTATTTTACAACACATATGGATATCCACGACACTAATGACAAATCAAAAGTGATTTAGTAACTTGCACGAAAGATGACTCACCTACCTATGTATACATGCACCTCTCCCTTTTTACATGCATCATATATGCAATTAGTAATATAGTCACAAGCACACAAGTAATCCTCATGCATGGTGACAACCCTACAACAATAAATTTGTTGGACTCTCCAACTTAATTAAAGAAACAGCTAATAGATACAAAAAAGGATATGGTACATGACAAATCTACAGTAGCCAAAGAATATAAAGCAAGGTGCATGTCTATCATTGAGTGTGCAATCCATGAGATTACTTATTTTGTTTCCTTATATAAGAAATATATGACATGGATAACTCTTTGATGATAAAGACAAATCCTTTCTAGAAAGATGGTGGAAAAGTATCATATAAGGCGAAAAGCACTAGAAGAAACGTGCAAGCAATTAATTAACCAACACTAAATTCTTCATTTCTTATTCTTTTATTTGTATTATTGAGCCTTTTGGTGTGCTATATAAACAAATCATACATGGTTTCCATCTTCATCAATCACCAATAGAGCCTTCTGAGTTCTAGATTAAGGTACAACTTCCATCTTATTATTTTCTAAAGTTTTTTGTGTCTATGGTATTTATACTAGTTTATGCTTGAAAAATATGTTTGCTTGTGAAATCTGTTGCAGTCTTGTGACAGTGTTGTATATGATGTTGGTTCTATAAAACTCAGAATATTTAGACAATAATATTGATATTAAGAAATGTTTTTTTTATATCTAGGCACATTTACCAGACTAAAAAAGAAAGAGATGGATCGTCCTATTGAAATTTGTCCATCACCAAGGATGGTTGCACCAATGCCGCAGATAGAAATGATACAAGAATTTTGGAGGAAGAGAAAAGAAGAAATTGAGACAATTGAAGACTGGTGAGCGTGCAATCCCCGTGACCCGTTTAAAGAGGGTCCTTTCTGCTGGAAAAGGAAAATGATGATGACATTCAACACGTCACCCTTCTTGACAAAGGCATGTGAGATATTTGTCCATGAACTCGCATCCATGCTTGGATGTGTGCTTCTTCTCACCACCGTTCTATCATATTAGACACTGACATGGCCGAGGCCATAGCCACCACAGAGTCTTTTGATTTTCTAAAAGATATTCTAGATGCTTTTCAAGAGGAGCGTAAGTCTATATCTTTCTCCAAGCCCACCAAGAAACGAGGTGGATCCATAAACCAACCTTCCACATCAAGCCATCCTCCTCAAAATAGCGGGTCAAAGTTTTATCCACGGTTTGCACAATATCCTCCTATTGCTCGTGTTCCTCTTCCTTTGCCACCAACAAATGTTCATTCTACGCCGCTGTCATTTCCATTTTCACTGCATGCGTCGCCTCCCATGATGTCAATAGTAGTTACATCCACACGCATGGTGACTTCTACAATGATGGCGCCTATCAACTACATGCCTATGGGTTTGGTTTTTTCTGAAAATGGTATCAACACTACTATACCAAGCAATTTTGTTATGAATGACAACATTGTTGCTTCAAGTTCGATCACTCATCCATTGCAAGTATGTGCACAAGCTACAACCAACAACCCTATTACTTCCTTTTATATGACCATGACCAATGCTTCTGCTCCTGCCTATGATATTGGTGGTGCTACTTCTAACAACATTGTTACTTCTTCGAGTCACCATCTAGCAATTAAACTGGATCAACAGGAACAACATATCAACATTGATCATGGTGAACAGGACCAACAACATCAAGTGGAAGCAATTCTTAATCATCCTCTAGATATTGTGGATGGAACCTTGGATGAGGTAGTTGCTTCTACCAGTGCTACTAATGCGAGTGCAGATAACTACGATGACTACTGGGATGATTTTGAGATACCCGATGACTCTTTGATGTCCAATTTTTGGGAAGATATTATGGAGGTTAACCCAACATCTTTGCCTCATGCTACCGCTTCTATTGACCTTCTTCTAGCCATCGATGACATGCAAGACTTTGAGGGATTCTTCCAACATGAATCATATATCTTTGATGACCTAGCTCCAACTCAAGCACAAGAAACAAGCTCACCAAGAGCACCAATGCAATCATAAGTAGAAATTGCAATTGTGCCTCCAAGCAAATTCATGAATGCTATGCTCTGTTAGATGTGAGATATAAGCTTTGTATCAAACTTGTATTTATCTTTTTTGGTACATGTGTGATTTGTTTAATTTGAGTAATTATCATTTCAAATCATATATACATCTCTCTCATGATTACACCTAAACTTCGTGGCATAAGCAAAAACACTTCTCAATGAAGGGGGGTTTGAATCTAGAATGCCCTTTGGTCCAGGTGGATGAGATAGATAGATAGAGAGAGAGAGAGAGAGAGAGAGAGAGAGAAGATTTGCAAGAGTAGAGTTTGCATCAGCGAACAAAATTCCACTTTATCGGTGGCTTATAGCTTCCTACAAAAGTTTGTAAAATGATCCTGCTAGACAAAAACTAAACATGTAACATCACTAATGTTTTTCTTTTTAATGTGTATGCTACCAAAATACAAACTTAAAGGCAATAAGCCATGCACCCTCACTTCATTAAGTGTACACCAAAATTCCCCTGCCAAAATGTAGAGGGAAGAATAATGATAACTTGTTGTCATCAGAGTAGTGGCCACATTAACCACATCAGAGTTCAAGACTAATACTCAACATGGTTCCTTCACAGCCTCTCTAAGCTCACGTGCAGTCACCACAACACCAATCGCTTGGAGCATAGTAGTGAGCTCATCCCTATCAACAAACTAGATCCTAATCAATAGATCTCTCTCTCTCTCTCTCTCTCTGAGAATGATCTGGATGTCCATCTCACATGTTGCTTCAATCTCCATGTTGAATTTATTAGAGAGAGATGAGCTGAATAAGGTACATTCTTCGCCATTAGGCAAATCACAACATCTCTTGTTTCTAGTTGACCACTAGACCCATATGAAAGTGCAAACTTTCATTTGGCATCTGCATTTTTCCTATTTTCTTTGTCCAAGTAGTAGGACTGTTGCAAATATGTCCATCTAATGTATTCTATCATTACCAGATTCTAATCTCTCAACATAATACCTACCTTAGAGCATCTCCAGAAAAATTGCTATATTGAGTTGCTATCTCTAAAAACTGCTCAAATATCTAATACACACAAAAAAACACAGCTTCAATAGAGTTGCTATATGAATTGTTATCCCTAAAAGTTTTAGCAATTGACCTAAAATCCTCCCACTGCTACCCGAATTTACCAATACACATCGAGACCAAACTTGATTGTAGTGGTGAGAGAGGCCAACAGCACATGAATGGACATTCCATCGCCTGATTTCTTGCCACCTGCCTCATCACCCCTTCAACTTTGGCTGCCAGCACAGCCATGGAAGGCGAGAACGACCTTGTTGTGTCACCTTAGTCTCCGACCAGGTCGGTTAGTAATGCTATGCTTAATACTAAGATATCAGTAATGCTATGTTTAACACTATGATGTCCGTAACTGTCGAGTAGTATGGAGACTACTCGTCTTGTTTCATTTCCCTGTACAATTGGTTTGGGATCTCACTAGATGATAAAATGGAGACCAGCAGATGGGGATAATATTGGATAAGATGGAACGAGAAGGTTCAGCCTTCATAGCGGTAGCCCTATCTGTGTTGATTAAGGCCCGTTCATTACCGGTCCTATTGAGCAATAAGTATTGAATGTACTGACTACATATTGGAGATATGGGCCTAGTAAAACCGACATAACATGATTGTCTTGGATGTCTGGAGGTAGCCTACTCTTTCTATCACGGAATTTGAGATCAATGCACTTGAATCTAGGGACAGCAGGGCAGGTAAAACCATACCATATTGGAGATAAAAGCTATGAACGATCGAAGGTCCAACACAGATGCACATATACACTGCCAAGAGACTCTGTTTATAGCGATGTTGGTAGGCTTCTGTGATTTCTAACTATGGTGTTTGTAACATTTTTTTTCCGAGCTCATTAATATATATAGGATGGTGTGCTCTTAAAAGAAACTTGGGCATCTTTGCCCGACCTACACAGAAACCTCTACTGGACTCTCGTGGCACATTTTTTCTTCTTCTGTACACGTTCCAACTACAAAATATCGCAATTCCGATATGGCTGCAAGTAGAAGTTCAAAATGTTCGATCCATTCATTGGTGCAAGATCGAAAGAACTTAAATATGAATGGCAACAAATAAAGTCCGAGTTTATTCAGGTGTATATGTACATATATACGGATTAATCATCTCTTCAGTGTCTGAATATAGTGACGATGGCCGCGACACACACTCACACACACACACACACACACACATGTATAGGTTCAAGCATAAAAAGTAAACTCTAACCAGTTGCACGAAAATAATACGAACATCATCTGCGTTATCACATGCATGAGCATCGATCGGCTTGCTGAGGTCGATTCGATCGGTCATCTGCACTGGTCCCCGGCAGGTCCCTTCATCACTTGCGCCAGGAACCACGGGTCGCAGCTGGCGGACCTCGCGAGCGCCGCCGCCTCGGCCTCGCCGCGCCCGCGCCCGCGCTCCTGGCACGATGCCGCCCTCCGGTCGAAGCTCCGCCGCGCGATGCGGCGCATGGATCCGGCGAGCGACAGCGTCGGGTTGAGCCTCGTGGTGGCGTTGAAATCTCTGCACTCCGCCTCGTGGGCCACCAGCGCCGCCGCCACGTCGCCGGCCGGGTCGCGCCGCACGATCTCCTTTACCGCCGACGAGCACAGCCCGCACAGCCAGTCGCCGCAGAAGGACGCGCGCACGCCGCGGATGTACGCCGCCGTGCAGTCCTCGGCCACGCCGCAGCACGCGCACCGGACGGTCTCCACTGCCTGCTGCTGCTCGGAGGAGGCGCTTGCGGCGTCGGGACGTGGATTGCTCTTGCTTATGGTGATGACGAGTTTCTCCAGCTTGTGCGAGATTCCTGTGCAGGCTCGTCGCAGATCTTGGCTCTCCATCTGAAAACAAACTAAATGAGGAACCTACTAAGTGTGTAATCTTTTTCCATATATATATATATGTAAAATTCAAGAAAAAACAATGGCAGTGCATCGAATATTGACTCTCTAAATTGTGCATCTTTTATCGAAACCTAACAAATACCAACTACTGTGGATGGCTAAACTGATTGTTCCTGTGTTTCCTGTTGTTGATCTCACTCTCTAATGGTTTCGTGCAGAAAATCAAGCTTCAATTAATGAGCAGTTACATATATAGAATGATGCAGATAGGAATGATCATATGGAGGCGTCTCTAATGCAAGTATTAGTTTCTCGGTGCCAAAAATTAAGGAAGACTTTGGTACCACATATTTTGTGATGATAAGTACGGCGAGAGAGAATGAATTTAGTAGTAGAAGTTTGGGATCCCTAGCAAGAAATTTACCTTTGGAGCTAGCTCGCTCGTTTTGGTTGTGGTTTCCGGTTGCATCTCTTTCCTTTCTAAGATTGTAGCAGTGTTTATGGCGCAACATGATGCAATCCTATGCCCTATTTATAGGCTTAAAAATCACTGGGTAGTATTCGCACAGAAGTATCAAGAGATATGCCTTTTTGCAACTTGTATAGAGAATGGTGACACTCCTGGTTAGTTGCATCACAAAAAGTTTGCAGAGGCGCGTGCATGCATGAGACTAGCTTCTCCGAATCCACCAGGCCAACATCTTACATGTGAAAGAGATGCTTGTGATAGTGGCAAGCGAGGCCTCCACTACAGGCAAGTTTGCGAGTATTGGCACTGTCGAACACCCCAACTGGCGCCGCAAAGCAAAGTTTGTAGGATCAGAAAAGGACACTTTCTAGACGGTATTCATGCATCGCATATGGGAACGTGATTTCTGCTGTGTTCTCATCATTGTACACTATCTAGAGTCATGAGCAATCATGTATCATGCAAAAAGCGTAACAGGAAATTAAAACAAGCACAGTTCATAATTTTTAGGCTGATATATAGGGAACTAGCTAGGGATACCTTTTTCATTCTCTCCATTTTAAAAAAGTTCACATGTATCACCTTGGATCCATACACGGTCTATTATTATATACAGCGCCTAATAGTGATGCAGATATTATTTCTGAAAGTGATGCAAAATAAGTGTATCTACCTTGGATCCATACACGAAGTAAACCCTCAACCAACTTAGCAATCCAATGGCTGATGAACAGTACATTTCATGACTTCAAGCTTCTCATCATGAAACATAAATATTTATTTGCGACATCTTAAGAGATATATCTAATTGTTTAAATAAAATTATGTGAAGTCATTATAATTGTAACGGTGAACCAAACAGAGGTACTAAGTGTGGCACTCTTATATTAAGTACGGTGTTGCTAAGTAAAGTCAGCTTTGAAACAAAAACCCTCAACATATTCATGCATGTACTAGCTCTTTTGCTGGACTATCTCTTTCACAATTTATCATCACCGATCACTGTCAGAGTAAGTGCCCCAAAGGGCCAAGGTGAGCTATAGGAAAGCACGATGCCCTCGTGCAAGCTATGGGATAGAGTTGTAAAGGGGATCGCCAGAGTAGGCAAGTGACTTGCAGCAGAGCAGCTCCATAATAATAAAGCAATGTCAGGGGATACTATCACACGTGCACTTCGTCGGCTACAGTGTACTCGTACCAAAGCTTGCCAAATCCTCAGAGCAAGTAAGCACCGGAGGCCACACATTGCCGTGATCAAGCTAATTACTACATACTCGTACTCCATCGTTGGCATATAAATAGATATATTATTATTAGAGCATCTCCACCAGCAGCATACTTAAATTTGGATACCTAAAATTTTATTTAGGTACAAGATAGAGAAGGTTTAGGGAAGAATTTTGTGTTTCTCTCCAGCAAAATACCTAAATTTGAGTACCTATAAAGTATCATAGAAATTCTATGAACTTCAAGGGTTTTTTTATTAAAATACCTAGATACAGAAAAGAATAGAAAAAATACAATATTTCAAGAGGATGTTTTTACAAAACATGCGACCATGGATGGCCTTATCCACCCGCACGATGATCCTGGCCATCTCGTTGTGGATCGGAGGGCAGGTCCCTAGCGGGCCTCGCCAAGGGTGCTCCCGCACTATCGCCTCCTCGAGTCCGCTCGCCGTTGTCGCCAGCGCTCTGCCGATGTAGCTTCCTCTAGCTCACTTGTCGCCACTGCCTCCTCCAGCTCCTCGTTGCCATGGGAGCGGCGTGTGGATGAGATCGACTTGTTGGGGATGAAGATGCTCAACGCGGAGGAGGGCGAGGGGGGATCCAATGGCGGGTAGAGTAGAAGGGGGCGAGTGCACCCCTGTGCGAGGGGAGTCGTGCGAGTTAGGCTGGGCGACGGGCAGAGGCTATGGAGGTCGAAGAACGAAGTTCTGCTCCTTACCGGTGGGATTCGATTGGCGGCGACGAGGCTTGGAGGGTGTCGAAACGTTCCGATTCCGGTAGTTGGACGTTCGCGCACGCAGAAGGAATTTTTGGTTGTGAGTCCGTCGAAACCTATGTTTGGGTCTTTGATTGAGAAATTTTGGTTCTGACCTAAAATTTTTAAGTATAGGTATTCTGTAGAGTAGTTTTTGAGCTCTTTTGACACTTTTTAGGTATAAGTCTTCAATTTTGGTATTCTGTAGGAGATGATCTTAGACAGCTAGTCTCAGCAAAAACACTATATGGAATTCTAAGAAACTCACGTCGAACATATAATTGAACATAAACCAAACGAACTCAAATTCACGTGGAGCATGAAAACATGGTTCTTCAACTTGTATTGGTTATAATGTCATAAAATCAAATGACCGGTTATGCGCTGCAACCTAATATACATTCGAGAAAACCCCAATGCAGCGCTGGCCGGCCTATAGTTGGAAACTATAAACAACAAAACACTACAGAAAATGCGCAGTATAGCGGTGGCACCTAGTCATCTAGAACATGGTAGCGGTGGATAACTGGGTATAAAAGCAACCCGTTGCTATAAAGGTTAAATGATTTTTAATAGCAGTTCATATTATGATCCACAGCTAAAAATTGACTTTTAGCTGCGGACCATAACATAAGCCACAACATGTCCCTCCTGTGTTTGGAGGCTTGGCCCCACCACCGATGGCAAGGATCCGAACAAATCCAATGACTGGTATGGTAAGGTTGCATTAATTAGTTCTCACCTTTTATCTCTGTCACTATCTAATGGCAGCACGAAAATGGTAACGGACGCCGCACGTTGCGGACATGTGCTATAGTTTATCGAGTATGACATTTTAGAAACATTGCTCGTTCTCGAGTGTGGTGTTTGTTGTTGAGTGTCACAATTGGCAAACATTATTCTTTGCCGAGTGCTGGTTATTTGTCAAGTGTTACCATACATACACTCGACAAAGAGGTTATTTGTTGAGTGTTTGAGATAAAACACTCGGCAAACAGGCAGACACTCAGCATTTTTTATTTTTCTAGTAGTGTGGAATTGTTTGAGATCTATACCATTGTATGTACTTTGCATATAAAAATAATGTGCCAGCTCGACTCATGTCACAGTTACATGCTATATATTCATCTCTCACGTGGTGCTGTCCATACAAAATTTTACAGTAAAATATGCACGTCAAAGGGGAATACAGAAAAATAGGAAATTGCGGCTGGGATCCGGAGGTCCAATTCCACTATTCAGTATTTGACCAGTCAACTTTTCTACAAATATTTATAGAAAAAATCTGAAATTATATGGCACATATAAAGTTTGCTACTTTTATTGTTATTATACTTAGTTAACTAGATAGTTGAACAGATGAGAACAGGCTAGTAGTCTAGTGGCAAGCGGCTCGGTGGTGAGCGCCGTCTGCTTGGGTTCGATTTTCAGGAATTGCACTCGGGTGTCTCATCGGAGTTTGTCTCTAATAATTTCTAGATACCTCTTCCTATGTGACACCACAGTGCCACGCGCTGAAAACTAGTGGTTTTCTATCGATCTCTGGAAGGACGCATTCTTCGTCCCTGTGCGTGAGTGAGTTTACAAATAAACAGATACTATAGTTGTATCCAGTATGAGAGCTTCAAAAAAAAAAAGATAGCTGAACAGATATTGCTATAGTGAAGGCACGAATGCTACTCGTCAAAATTGACTAAGTATTTTGAAATCGAGATTTGTATATTGAACTCTTCCCATCTGTGATTCCCTGCCTCTCCATTTTCTTTTGACCAGTGAAACGATCGCTCACCACGGCACACCACATGCTATACATAGTCGTCAAATGTAGATGCCTGAGAAGTCAGTCATCGACGTTGTGAAACCTACTTGCCATGTCTGGGAACGTATGCGAAGAAGATACCGTAGACCGAATCAGCTCTCTTCGTGGCCGTGGTAAGGAACGGACGGACCATGTGGGGTTACTGTACATGTACGGTAATAGCCTTGATCCACCGTCCAAATCTCATCGGTTGGCTCTTCTTTTTCTCTATTAATCACCATTATTAATTATGCTGCTCTATTAATTGGTGAGGGTGGATACGAGCCTGCACTTGACGCCAAATCCGGCACCACGTGGCTCAAGGGCCCTCGCCTTCTCCACGCTGCACCGCACGCACCCACTCTCCTTCCTCCTCCAACGCCGATCACCCGCTCCGCCGCCGCAACCCGCACGACATCGTCAGGCTCCTCGACGTCGAGTTCGCGCTGGCCAGCAACCCCGCCGACCTCGCCGCCGAGATCGCCTCATGTCCTCGCCACACGCACCTGCATGCACCACTCCCTCCTCCCCTCACGCGTCATCAGGGAGACGCGCTCGTCTCCGCATGGCAGTTCACCAGGAAGGCCGCGGCGGCGTTCGACCCGGACAAGGTGCTGTTCCTGAGATACGATCGAGGAGATGCTGTGTGATCGTCCTCACGGTAACGTCAGGAAGCTTGCCGGTGTGCGTTCTCCGACGAAGAGGAAGAGAAAGGGCTGGTGGACGGAGCTGTGCAGCCTCGACACGCTGAGAAACATGGAGGTGAACAAAACCGGGAGCGGGAGCGGCAACAACCTGCCCGTCGACAAGGAAAGCTTCTTCAGGAAGCTTGTATCGATCTGTGGCAGAGAAGCCAATTTTCACGTCGGTTTATTTATTTGGTATCCGTCTATATATTGCTATCTTCCTACTATTTCCACGTCCGGCGAAATGGTGACCATTCTCTGCTTAACAGAGGCATGCAAACCAACTTATATTCAATAATAAAGTGAGGGCGTTCACCAATCTTGGACATTATGCAAACTTAGAATTACTTAACTTGATTATTCAATTACTGATGTAGTAGCTCAAATATCGGCTTGACTACTTGTTGCTCATGGTTGCTTTTAGCAATATGTTTAACAGCTCTGAACTCAGACATGGATGCAAAAGCCACTTTTCTGTTATGTCTATAATCTTATATCTCATTTTCATGTACAATGTGTACAATCTTTACAGTAACATTTATCAATTCTTGGTAGTGCACGTGTATACCTACCAATAACAAGCAATTGTTTATGTCTTGTAGCGTCGGATGCCTTCCAAAGGCAGCAGCGGATCGCCGCCGATGCTTGCAGGAAGCAACGCGAAGCTCACCTCTGCCTGCTCCGTCCTGCTACGGACCCCAATTGCCCGCCTGCACCTGCTTCGCCCAAATCGGAGTCGGAGGCTACGGCGGGGAGCGGGTACCCGAGTTCAGTCGAGGACAATAATGTTTCTGAACACGTAGTTTTTTAACAGGCCTGCTGACATGGCCCAATTTAAATTTGGATTAGATCACTTTTAGGGTAATTGTTAGAGAAGGGAAGATTTTTTGGCCCCAATAGTTTTTGGGCTGCTCCTAAAAAAATAATTTTTAGGACCTATTTTTAGAGGAGCTCTTGGAGATGCTCTGACTTGGTGCATTGAAGTGTCTTCCACAAGGTACAATGGATTGAGATCCTCCACCTTTTTATGGACTTTGCCCCTCTTTCCCATCATCAAATCGCCAAATGAATATCAAGATGTAATGCTACAGTGCATACAGTAAAGCACTTTTGCTGCAGTAAGCTCGGAATTTTTGCTAAAGTATCTGGATGAATAGTTTGGAAGAAAAACAAATGGTATTGAGAGTTTGGAGAGTCATCTGCCTGATCTTGTAATTGGGACGAATTTTGGCAATAGTTGAGAAATACGGAGAGGACTTTCTTTCTTATTTTGTATGTGTGATCAAAATGGTGGGACTTAAAAGGCATAGAATTACATTAGGCTCGACCTCAGTTTCTAAGTATTCAATATTATTAACAGTTAAGATAAAAAAACAATAACTCATAATATTTCTGACATGACACTACTTTACATAATAGATTGTCGTGTCGTGACGGACTACCAGAGAGGATAACGATGAATACGTGTAAGAGCTCTATAAAAGAACACCTAACAAGCAGCATAGGGGTGTACAATAGAAAGGCAAAGCCATTAGGACATAAGAAGTTCTTACTTTTCCATTTTACTTTGTAGAAATAAATTATTCCTCTCTTGCTTGCATCTCTGATCTATAGGTTCTAATTAGTCACAATTAGTCATATGGATGAGGTGATGGTAATTTCACCACATATGAAAGGGAGTAAGTATTAGATCACATTAATTTATTATTTTTTAAAATTTCTATTTCTATCTCTAACCATGCTTTATTTAGTGTTTCACGAGGTTCATGTAGGGATATCTATGTCGTGGTGGGGTAGTGGAGGACAGAGCTACTATACTGCCTATCAAGACTCAAATATGGGTGCTCAAGATTTACACACGCGAGAATGTTTTGAAGGGTTATATCTAGAAGCCAAGATTCAACTAGCAAGGAGAAGTTGGCTTTTATATAAGTCATATATTTCTCAAACTCGTGTTTCTTATGGACTTTTCATCTTGTGTATCACAGGTACTCTAAGTCCTCTTTTTTCTCCACTTGGTTGCCATTTTGTTTTTTGAAATTTTATTAAAATGCATATGTAAGTATGACCATCTACAACAACTAGATTTTGAAGGGATGCATTTTACATATAGTCTAATTTTTTTATTGTGTATTTATAGCCACATCTTAAATAAAACTTATTGTCTCTTTTTTCTAGAATGTATGTGATGAAAAGTTGTCTTTAATATACAAATATATGGTCATGAAAATCATTGATGAATTTGTGTAGCTTTTGAGCGAGTTGGTCTCTATAACACATATAAATATCAATGAACCATGGATACTTTTATCTTTATAAAAACTGTGGCTATAAAAAACTATCATCTTGTATGAATGCAAGACAATTGCACATTGATAATCATGGTAAAAAGGTGCATGGTAAATGCATGTTTGTTCTAGAAAGAGATAAATGGCTCGAAGATACCCCTTTACAGTTCAAATGGACATCTATTACAAAAGTGCCAACTCATAAAAAATAAAGTTCTATAAAGTAGTTTTTTTTTACATGTAAAACAATGGGCCTCACATAGATCAATGCATATATGTACCTTCATAGTATCAAACAAGTGATGTACTCAGAATATGGTCATTTACAACACATATGGATATGCACTATAGTAGTGACAAATTAGCTTTTGCAAAGTTTTCTCTAACTTGCACGAAATGAAAATAGGCCTCACATGGGACAAGCATTACCTAAGCAAAAACACAAGAAACATCATGCTTTTTGTTTGATGACAAACACTCTTGGTCTTAATCTAAGCAACCATAATAGATAATGATGATTTATGGTAAATGACAACCTGACTAGAGCTAAAGGATATAAAGCATGATGCATGAAAAGAATTGAGTGCACATTTTTGCACAAGCTAGTCTTGCATGAACCATTCCTCCATGCAACCTACAAAGAGATAAACTATGATGACAAGATTTACTTTATAGCATGGATATCCACTACACTAGTGACAAATTAGTGAAAAATAATTTAGTAACTAGCACGAAATATGACTCACCTAGCCATTTATGCATGCACCTCCCTTTTTAAATATACTATACATGCAGTAAGTAATATAGTCATAAGCATATAAGTAATCCTCATGCATGATGATAGTCTTACAATAACAAACTTGCTGGACTCTCCAGCTTCATTAAAGAAACAGCTAATAGGTACAAAAAAAAAGATGGGGTACATGACAAACCGACAGTAGCCAAAGGATAAAAGCAAGGTGCATGTCTAACATTAAGAGTGCAGCCATGCTTCAATATGTTACACCATGATATTACTTACTTTGTTTTTTAATATGAGAAATATATGACATAGATAACTCCTTAGTGATAAAGACAAATTCTTTCTAGAAAGACGGTGGAAAAGTATCATATAAGGCTACAAAATTACGAAGAAACATGCAAGAAATTAATTAACCAACACTATACTTCTCTATTTCTTTTTCTGTGTGTGTATTGTTGAGCGTTTTTGTGTGCTATATAAACAAGCATACATGGTGTCCATCTTCATCAATCTTCAATAGAGCCTTCTGAGTTATTGTTTAAGGTACAACTTGTATCTTGGTATTTCTTAAAGTTTTTTTTATGGTATCTTATACTAGTTTGTGCCTTGAAAAATATGTTAGTGTGTCAAGTCTGCTCCTCTCTTGTGATAGTGATGTATGATGTTGGTTCTATAAAATATATAATATTTATACAATAATATTGATATTAAGAAATATTTATTTTTTTATATCTAGGTACATTTATCACACTAGTGAAGAAAGAGATGGATCGTCCTATTGAAATCCGTACATCACCAAGGATGCATGCACCAGTAGCACAGAAAGAAATGATAGAAGAATTTTGGAGGAAGAGAAAAGAAGAAATTGATGCAATTGAGGACTTTGGTGAGCGTGTAATCCCCATGACCCGTTTGAAGAAGGTCCTTTCTGCTGGGAAAGGCAAAATGATGATGACATTCCACATACCACCCTTCTTGACAAAGGCATGTGAGTTATTTGTCCAGGAACTCGCATTCCGTTCTTGGATGTGTGCTGCTTCTCATCACCGCTCTATCATCTTAGACACTGACATGGCCG
The DNA here is from genome assembly GCA_032690845.1 of Eleusine coracana subsp. coracana. NCBI lineage: Eukaryota > Viridiplantae > Streptophyta > Magnoliopsida > Poales > Poaceae > Eleusine > Eleusine coracana. The sequence goes on from CM064418.1 coordinate 1,842,420, forward strand.
AGGTCATAGCCACAATAGAGTCCTATGATTTTCTAAAAGATATTCTACATGCTTTTTGGGAGGAGCATAACTCTATATCTTCCTCCAAGCCCACTAAGAAGCGAAGCAGATCTATAAACCAAGCTTCCACATCAAGCCATCTTCCTCTAAATCAAGTGTCACAATTTTATCCACAGTTTGCACAATATCCTCCTATTGCTCGTGTTCCTCTTCCTTTTCTGCCAACAAATGTTCATTCCACAACACTGCCATTTCCATTTTCACTGCATGCAACGCCTCCCATGATGTCAACAATAGTTACACCCACACGCATGGTGACTTCTACAATGATCTCTCCGATCAACTACATGCCTATGGGTTTGAAATTCTTTGGAAATGGTATCAACACTACTATACCAAATAATTTTGTTATGAATAACAATATTGTTGCTTCAAGTGTGATCACTCATGCATTACAAGTATGTGCACGAACAACAACCAACATCCCTATTACTTCCTGCTATATGAACATGACCAATGCTTCTGCTCTTTCCTATGATATTGGTAGTGCTTCTACTAATGGCATTGTTAGTTCTTCGATCCAACATCTCGGAAATGAAATGGATCAACAGGAACAACAAATCAACATTGATCATGGTCAACATGAAAAACAACATCAAGTGGAAGAAGCAATTCTCAATCATCCTCTAGATATTGTGGATGGAACCTTAGATGGGGTAGTTGCTTCTACTAGTGCTACTAATGTGAGTGAAGATAACTATGATGACTACTGGGATGAGTTCGAGATACACAATGACTCTTTGATGTCCAATTTTTGGGAAGATATTATGGAGGTTAACCCAGCATCTTTTCCTGATGCTACCACCTCTACCGACCTTCTTCCGTCCACCAGTGACATGCAAGACTTCGAGGAATTTTTCCAACACAAATCTTATTTATTTAACGATCCAACTCCAACTCAAGCACAAGCAACAGGCTCAACGAAGGCACCAATGTAACTATAAGTCTATAAGTAGATACATGCAGTTGGGCCTCTAAACTACTTCATGAAATGTGGTGTCAGCACAATAAAGAATTAATTCTCTTGATCTATATTGGCTGTGAGATATAAGCTTAGTGTCATGCTTGTATTTGTATTTTGTGCATGTGTGTTTTGTTTGAGTAATAATAATTTTATATTGTTCACGAAGAAGGCGACACGAGCGTTCGGTAGGCGGCCGCAACGCGGCGTGTTTACTTTTCGGGAGGCGTTTGATCTGCAAGAGCCATGCATAAAGGGCCTGCAGTGGCGGGACATGCGCGAGTACTAAGAGGAGATGCTGCATGAACCTCATGGTAACCTCAATACGTTGGCCGAGTTCATGGGGTGTAAGTTTTCCGAGGAAGAGAAGAACTAGGGGTTGGTGGATGCTGTTGTGCAGCTCGATCTGCAGCCTTAACATGCTGAAGAACATGACGGTGAACAAAAGTGGCAGCGCTAACAACCCGCCATGAAAGCTTCTTCAGGAAAAGGGGAGTGCTGGGGACTGGAGCAATCACATGACGCCGGAGATGGCGCAGCGGCTGGACAAGATTGTCGAGGACGTGTTGCAAGGTTCTGGGTTCACCTTCTTCGACGATTCAAGCGTGAGAGGAAGCGTGTAGGCTCTGGATGAAAATAAACGCCAGTTACAACTTACAAGTTACAACTCTCGATTCCATCCGTGTGTGTCGTCGGTTGAAGTTTGCACCTCGGGTGAAAATGCCAAGTCTTGTCTGCTTATTGCCGGAGGCATGCATTGCAGTCCATATCCATGGCCCTTCCCTTCTGTTCTTTAATAAGTAGTACATGCAACAAATAAAGTAGTATATCTTGGATAATGAAGTACTGTATATGAGAGTACTAGCATCCAAAATGCTATATAAAAATAAAAACAACGATCGTCCACACCACACGCTACCATACTATATTCACGCTCTATGATTGATCGCTCCTTCGGCGGCCGCGCTTACGCACCAATAATGCCGGTCCAGCTTAGCTCACACTATACTCGCGAGCGCGCTTCAACGCTCAACGGGACACGAACCACCCACCCAGCCACATCGCCTGAACAAGTCCAGAAGACGCTGAGATCGTCCATACATCCAGCACGAAAGATGGACCACCGCCGCGCGCAGCAACAGCAACAAGGTGCCGCCGCGCCGGAGCCGGAGGAGACGACGATGGAGGTGGATTCGCTGCCGCTCGAGACCCGGTGCCCGCCGTTCCCGCTCCGCCAGTACAAGGGCTTCTGGATACCGGAGCTCACGCTGCGGCGCGGCGTCCCGGGCTTCCGCTCCCGCTTCACGCCGCGCCCCACCGACATCATCCTCGCGAGCTTCCCCAAGTCCGGCACCACCTGGCTCAAGGCCCTCGCCTTCGCCACGCTTCGCCGCGCCGCGCACCCGCCGTCCTTCGCCGACCACCCGCTCCGCCGCGCCAACCCCCACGACATCGTCAGGTTCGTCGAGACCGACTTCGCGAGAGCGGAGAGCGCCGACGAGCTCGGCGACGATCTCGAGGCGCTGCCGTCCCCGCGCCTACTGGCCACGCACCTGCCTCACTCCCTCCTTCCCCAGCGCGTCAGGGCGATGTGCAAGATCGTGAGCGTCAGCCGCGAGCCCAAGGACGCGCTCGTCTCCTGGTGGAACTTCGTCAGGAAGGCGGCGCCGGCGTTCGGCGGCGACGCGGCGGCGTTCACGTTCGAGGAGGCGTTCGACCTCTTCTGCGACGGCCGGTGTGTGTACGGCCCGGCGTGGATGTACACGCTCGACTACTCGGAAGCCGGCCGGAGGAGGCCGGGCAATGTGCTCTTCCTCAGGTACGAGAAAATGCTGCTCCAGCCTCGCGACGAACTCAAGAGGTTAGCTGAGTTCATGGAGTGTGGGTTCTCCGTGAAAGAGGAACAGCGAGGAGTGGTGGATGATGTTGTGGAGCTGTGCAGCTTCGACAAGCTCAAGAACATGGAGGTGAACAGGAACGGGACAGGGAAAGGTAAGTTGCCGGTCGAGAATGCGGACTTCTTCAGGAAGGGAGTTGCTGGTGATTGGAGGAATCACATGACGCCGGAGATGGCGCAGCGGCTGGACAAGATTGTTCAGGATGCGTTGCAAGGTTCTGGGTTCTCCTTCAACGACGATTCAGCGTGAGCAGCTATCAATTTCACCATGATTGTATCCGCGTGTGCATGTACTGCCTATTGCAATTTCCACATCCAGTGAAATGGTGAGCATTCTCTGCTTCACCGAGGCATGCAGCCCACCTTATTCAATAAAGATGCCCACCAGAAACAAAATTTTAGGCATATACTGTCATACACATAAACTTATTTTTTTATCTAAAGTACACCTCCATATTGAAAAGGCTACGAATTTCCCTAATTCCTTTTTCCTTTAAAGTCAAATCATGCCTCATCTTTAGGCATGTGTTAAATTCGAAGGTAAGCATGACTAGCAAAAGAATGTCAGCAACCTACAATGCAGGGTGAGCACCAGGATTCGACCAACTCTCCCAACCAAGAAACGGCTTGTATCATCACGGTTACAGAATGCCATCACAAACTGACTGGAAAAGTAGGTCGTCCGCTCGTAATTTCTTTCCAATTAAGTACATAAGATTTTCACTTCAGATACTCCTCCCAACCTAAATCCTCAAGCCTTTTTGCTTTCTCCAAGACAATGTCCCTCAAATTATCCTGGTATTTAATCACCCTGCAAGTAATAGCATACATCAATATTGTATAGCAAAATGACCTGTGTAATACAATAGAGAAATGATTAACATGCATTGCATGAAACAGGTTTGCAGAAAGGGTAAATGCAATGGCTTGTTAGGCTAATCCTAGACAATTTAGAAATGCAGAAATAGTGAAGTAAAATGACTACCTGGCAGACACTTTTGAGTATCTTCACTGTTTTTACTAATGTATAAATATTAAATACAGTCCTTAATTTTTTTTAAAACTGATGATAAATTACAATTATTTTTCTTCTTTGATTAACTTTTTGGCCACTTAGTCATTGACTGCTTATATACCAGCCACCACAAAGAATCAGCTGGAATCACTACTGTTCCATGCCTATCAATTTTGACACATGGCACTATCATATTTTTGAAGAAATATAATTCATTTAACATATGCAAGACCAAACCAAACAGGGTAAGTTTTCAATTATATTAAGAGGAGCTATTAACACTAAACTTGTAACATTCAGAAAATTTGATGCAACTAACAGTAGCAAAGAGTCATACATGTCTGAAAGCTCAGGATCTCTTATGGCCAAAATCCTAACTGCCAGCAAACCTGCATTTTCCGAATTCCCGATAGCAACAGCCGCAACAGGAATACCTTTTGGCATCTGTAAGAATACCAGCACAACAATAAACTTCATTCAGAAGTCAGTCACGACAAGCAAAGGAAAATCATGCATACATTGACGGTTTCTTTAACAAAAACACTGAGATACAATAGACTAGTATCATTCTAACATGCAGCTTACAAAAAGAATCTATCAGGCTTGAACAACTTATCATACCCAATCATGGTTATTCTAAATACAACACCAGCTAAACATTCTAATCTTGCACAAAATATAACCATTTTTTCTATGATAAGAAACTAGAAATGCAAAATAAAGCCCAACAATCAACTTTGATACTGAAGAATTCAGAAATATGCAAATGTAAGCCATCTGGGAAAAAAAAATAGGCCAGTGAACTTCTGAGTCAAATGTTTATGACACAGTACATTTTTAGTTTTGAATAATAGAATTGCTTAAAGCACTAACTTGCACGATAGATAGGAGAGAATCAACTCCAGAAATTTTGGTAGAGACAGGAACTCCAATTACTGGAAGACAAGTTGATGAAGCTACCATCCCTGCATTATACAGTTGACAATATCTTCAGTTAATAACAACAAATCAAAATTAAGTTGTTACATAAACTTTATGCATATAGATCTGTTCGACAGTTTAAAGTTAGACCCATTTCACACAGAAACACTACTGTCTGGCATCTCGAAACACACAAAACAAGTGCCAGTTGGTGGATGGAAACTTATGAAATGCACCTTTATCAAGTTAACACCCTTCCACATCACTTAGTTGTATGAAAATGTGGCAGAGTATTAATCCTCAAAGTAAAATATTCCTTAAAGGCAAATCACCAGAAGAAAAGAAATACACCAGCAATTGGAACTTATATCCAGACAAAACATCATCGTCAATCTGCATATGTTTTATGTCATCTGATACTTACCTGGTAAGTGAGCTGCTCCGCCTGCGCCTGCAATTATGACCTCTACACCCCGGTCCTTGGCAGATTTAGCATAATCATTCATCCGCTCTGGTGTTCGGTGTGCAGAAACAATAGTAACCTGCAAAATTCAGCTCTCCGTCATGTTACATTTACCAAATTAGTCTAGCCATGCAAGCAGAGCAAAGTTTGTCAAGGCAATGTATCCAGGAATCAAACCTCAAATGGTATGTTGAAATGTTCCAGTATAATAGCGGCATCTCTCATCGTGGGAAGATCAGAATCAGACCCCATAATAACACCAACACGAGGGCTAACTGCATTACATTAGCATCTCTATCAATCAATTGGAATGAAAAGGGAATAGGTGTTCCAAAATAGAGGGGAAAGGGCAGCTCAGATCACAAGTAATTACAAATTGATAGGTGTAAACTTTAAAGAAACTACAGTGTCGATAACCTCAAGGTTCATTTGCTCTACATGATTCAGATAAACCAACAGATTTTCTGCATACAAGGACATTAATTTGAACAGGTTCTTGGTTGGATCAATGTGATACCTTTATTGGGCTCTTGCGTGTCTCTTTGCAGCAGCCTATCCAAGCGTGACTCAACAGTGTTCTTAGAAGGCCCCACAATTGTAATATGACCCATCTTCCTTTGCTTTCGTATCTCTGACAGAACAAGAAAGAATGAAGCGTGCATAATCTTTAACTTCCTACAGTAATAACAGAAAAGTGTGTGGACTGAACTAACCTGGTTTTGCATACCAATGGACTGATGCACCTGGAATATTCAATGCCCTCTGAATAACCTGATGAGCCAGAAGGAATCCTGCCTCACCCTACACAAGCATAGTCCAATATTAAAACATAGGATCACGACAATAACTAGAATAAGGACATGACATGGTTCCAACAACAGTCAGCATCGATCTAGTTATTAATGTTTATAGCCCATAATGTAATGATAAGTCAACACAAGAAACATGGCCCTAATTACCTCATCCTCACCCAATATGTTGTACATTATTGCTGCAGGTACTTTCATTGAAGGATCACCAAGAGGAAGGCCAAGAATAGCACGTAAATGCTGCTCGTATTGAGAGGTGTAACATGACTCAATTGTGTGATGCCCACTGTTATGAGGCCTTGGGGCTACTTCGTTCAATAAAATCTAGTGCAATTTAAACATGAAAAGACTGATGTCAAAACCCTTCCAGGAGTATGTAATTACGAAATATAAGTAGATGGTCCAACAAACCTCATCATCTTCTGTTAAAAATAGCTCTACAGCAAAAACACCAGCACCTTCTAAAGATTTGATAGCTTTTTCAGCCACGCTAGTAGCCAGCTTCTTTATTTTGTCAGATACCTCAGCAGGAGCTTTGACAATATGACAGATGTTATCCCTGAAATTTCAGAACAAATGCTTTGTATGATCATGAACTAATAAATTGTAAACAATAAGAAGCAGGAACATGTGGCAAATTATCATTAAAAAATATATCTTACTTGTGAATAGTTTCAACAACAGGATAGCAAACTGTAGAGCCATCCCTGCTCCTTGCCACTATCACAGAGAGCTCCTAAAAAGAACACCCAAAAAAACACAATAAACTAAACTTAGCAGAAGCGTTTAAAAGTCAACAAACACGGTAATTGGCTCTTTATCATGAATCCATGAAAATATCAAAAACACTACATTACACCAGTTATCTTCATATATTGACAATTTGACATTATATCCTCTAACACACCATTTTTAGCAAAGAGAACAAATATCATCTGGTTAACTTGCTGAACTCATCATACATTCATTGTACATAAACACAAGAACCAAGAATAATGTACATGTACTGTAGGTACCAGGAAGCTTAGCATAATCTGCAATATGACCATATTTTCAATTAAAAAACAGGGTCTACAGATTACAGATGCAATTTATGGAACATCTAGACGAGTTACAATAACGTCAAGCAGGATATCATTACAAAGAGATGCAGGGTACTATCACAATTAAGAATAAACTGAGTTTTAACTTACCTTTACAAAATGGGTCCACCTCTCAACATACAAGCCATGATCAAACCCACCCAACGCTACAGGGTAAGCAAGTCAAGAAACATTAGATTCAGAAGTATGGACATCAGAGTAACAATTGTTAAAAGCAATTACTAGCCAACAAGCATAAGCTACTTTGAGAATCAGCAAACAGTTTCTTCCCAAGATATAAATCCAACAAACCCACCTATACCAACATTTATCTACTTACAAGCAACGACAGAAGATAACTCTTCTTTCTTCTGTGCAACTGCATTGCCCCGGCCGTCATATGCTAATCTCTTGCTTTTTACCATTAGAGGATAGCCAAAGATTTCCCCTGCCTCCTCTATACTGTGTAATGTCTCTACCTGAAAAAAAAATACCATGTAAATATATTGATACACTTAATAACGATGTTATCCCATCCCAAAAGTTAGAAGTTAAGTCATTACTTCCACAAAGTCAGGCAACGGGATTCCAAATTTGGAAAAATGCTTTTTCTGCCTGTACTTGTCCTGAAATTGAGTATCAATACAAGTGATTGTCAGAAGATCAAACATGGCACACAAATAGAGTTGTCAAAAGGAAGTTTCTTAAGATAATTTGCTCCTGGAAGACACAATCTATGAAATTAGAATTGAACTAAAAATAATTGAAGTGTGTAATGAAATTGGTTCTGCTGGACAATGAGAATTTTTCTTTATGGCAAGAAGTAGGACCAAGAGATAAGAGCCTGAGCTAATATCATAAAGTGTTCAAAAAATTATAATAATACGAGTAGCAGAAAAGAAAAGGTGAATGTGCAGCTGCAAGTCAAAATTTCCTCTCTGGTGAGCTAGATGCAGTATCATTTGTTTACACTTACAGCAGGGAAAATCAATGGAAAAATGATTGGAGGAAGAATTAATACCTGAATAGTCATGATCGTTGAGGCTTTAGGCTCACAATCAACACCCTGTTTTTCCAGCTTCTCCAGTGTTGCAGCATCAACGTGTTCAATCTCCACTGTTAGGACCCCACACCTAACAGAAACGAATCCAAAGGGTTAATCACATCACTTTAGAAACATTGTATTGGAGATGACATCCACGGACCAATATGAATCGGGAACTTTGTCTACCTCTTGGCGAACTCACGGACCGTGTCACCGTCATTGAAGCTCCCGACAACGTGCTCGTTGCACACGGAGCTCGCCGGGCAGCCCTCAAGCGGGTCCAGGATGTTTATTTTGATTCCCATCTGACTCGCCGCCTGGCAGAGCATCTTCCCGAGCTGGCCTCCACCCAGCACACCGACGACCGTGTTGGACACGCCGTGCACGGGCGGGCCGCCCTCCCTGAAACACAACAACACAATGTCACGCCCACGAGCAGGTGAGAAATCCGCAACAAGGGGACGGAAAATCAGCCGCGAATTGGGCAGTCCCGAGAGGCTTACTCACCCCTCTGGCGTCGCCGGCTGCATGGCGGCGCGCGTGCGCAGCGAGAGCGGCGGCTGCGTGGAGGCGGTAGTCCCCGAGGCGAGACGCGGGTTCCAGGAAGCGCGGCGCGGGCAGCCGCCGGCGGAGGGGAGGGAGGAGGATGACGCGGCGGCGGAGGAGGAGGACGGCGCGTTGAGGAGCCTGGCGTGCATGCTCCCTGGCTCCCTCCCGGGAGAAGGTGGCTAGGGTTCAAGCGGGGTTTAGGGGGGAGGGAAGGAGGGCGGCGAGGTGAGGAGCGAGAGGCGAGGCGAAGCGCGGCGGCGGCGCTGAAAGCGATAGGTGGTGGTGGCGTGTAGCGTGGCTGCCGCGCGCTACACAATAGGCATCTGCTTTTGCGCGTTCTCCGCCTTCGTCGTCCCTCTTTCACAAAATCCGACAGAAATTTGTGTGTATTCGTAGTAACGATTATTTTTTTTCTTTTTTGACAAGGATTTTTTTTTTTTGTTTTCTTTTGAACTATCGTAGTGGCGAATTTTTTGTTTGAAGATAGACTTCTGTCTACAATTTGAACATGCAAGTGAGCCAAGAAAACGATCTTTGCCATGAAAGAAATCCTCGATTAACATTTAAATCATTTGTGAATCTAGGTTGATTGATTTCATAAGAGCTTGTACACGTTCATGGCCGGAGGCAGCAAAGGAAATTCCATCGCACTGACGAGACCAACTAAAAGGCTGGCTGGACTCTGGAGGCAGTAGTCAGCCCAATAGAGAGGCGGGCTCAACTCAAGTGAGGAAACTGACGCCGGGAATGAGGAAAGGAATGAGGAAACTCTCACTTACTCACCCGTAGGCCCATCTTAGCTGCTGGAGATAGAGGCCCAAAGAGGAAACAAGAGGCCCTATAATCCGAATCGGCTCGGCCCGCCAGAAAATACACCGTCATCTTCTTCCTCGGTCGGTCGGCATCACATCGCCGGTCTGCCGAGGATGCATCACACGAACGATGAGTGGCGGCGCAACAAGTTGATAGAGCTCGCAATGATGGGCGCAAATACAATGATGAGGCCCGGTTACCAGAGGCGGCAGACCGAGCGCCGGAGCGAGTCAGGTGCAGCGAAAGAAAAAGCGCGGCTCCTCTCACTCTCTCTCTCTCTCTCATAAAGGAAAGGGAAAGGCGCCATATAAAACGCATCCCAATCCGGCACCAGTCATGCCTCCCGTGACCCCCTTCCTCTCCCCCGATCTCTTTCATTGCAATGATGACCGATGCAAGGCGCTCGACGGCCGCCTCGCCTAGTCACCCGGCTAGTCATGCAGGGGCGGAGAAGCTTGTGGATCTCGTTGCGTAGAGCCGTCGTATGTGGACATAGGGGCAGTGCCCGTGATTTCTCGCAGCTCGATCTGGAGATCTCCCTTTTCGGCTGAACTAATAGTTTTTAACCGCACGATAATATTTCACTTTTAATCAACGTACTACGTAGTAACATTTCACAAAGTGGGAAAGGAAATGGTTTATTTCTTTCTGTTACGTTTCTTTTTTAAGTATCGCTGAGAAAATATGCATTTTTTTTTCGTTACAAGGACCATGTTTCTGCTTCAGAAATAAAGCAGCTGGTACCTTATGGAGTCAATACACTTTGCTTCCTTTCAGTTGAAATCATCTGCATTAACTACTGCAAAAATTGCTCCCAAAGTATGAAGTGGGTCCATTCCATGTACATATGTATCTGTTACCTTTTTTTTTTTGTCAGTACCTGCTGCTATCCATGATCCGAAGAGATAGCAAGAAGTAAGCAACCTCAGTACACTACTACAAAAATTGCTGCTATCACGCACGCACGCACATCCATCGTTTTGCCGTTAATAATTACTGAAGTGATTTCTACAAATAGTTCAGCAGAAGGCATCTACTGTTGTTACTCGTGGACGGGAAAATTCGAGTGAACCTTAGACGTCCCTACATTACCATCTGGGTCACGGGCATGAGAAACTGAGGCCGCAGCCACTGCTCGATCAGTTGATCGTGGCCGCAGATGTGGAGAGATCTAGGCGTTTCAAGCGCCTCCATCAACGGATCTTCGTTCCCCTTCGTTTTTCCAGCTCGATCATGTCACGGGCGAACGAGGGATGTGTGTTCGCGTCTGCTCCACTAATCTACACTTTTCCGTGCACCGGCGAGGGGGTGTGTACGTACGCAGCACTCGGCAGTATATATATTGATCGTCTGTACACTGCCTTAATTCAGATTCAAGCAAGGGATCGGCAACCAAACTGTCACTTAAAAGAAGCGTTAGCTACTTGATCGTCAGCCATCACTCATCATTAGCTATTAGCAGCCTTTTCAATTCTCTGTCTTGACTAGATATCGTTAGCTCTTTCTCTGTATTTATAGGCAAGAAAGAGATTGATCAGACAGTCTTTGTAAGTGCTCTTTGATTTGCTTGCGTGGTCCAGATCGAAGATGGCGCCTAACGGAGACGCGGCGGTGGCGGCCGCACCGGCGCCGGCAGCGCCGACGAAGCATGTGGCGCGGCGGCAGAAGCCGAGGAGGATCTCGATGGAGGGTCTCCAGCGCGCGATGTCAGACCTGGCCCTGGAGCTGGCCAGGGACAGGAAGCAGTCGTCGTCGACGGCCGACGCCGCCACCACCAATAACAACACCAACAACAAGCAGAAGCAGCTGCCGTCGATCACGGAGCAGCAGCAGCAGCAGGTGGAGAACGCGCGGTGCGAGTGCTGCGGGATGCAGGAGGAGTGCACGCCGGCGTACGTGCGGCGCGTGCGTGACCGGTACTGCGGGCGCTGGGTGTGCGGGCTGTGCGCGGCGGCGGTCAGCGGCGAGGCGGAGACGCGGCACGGCGGCCGCACGGAGGAGGCGCTGGCGGCGCACATGGCCGTGTGCGGCCGGTTCAACCGCGTCGGACGCGCCAACCCGGTGCTCATGCAGACGGAGGCCATGCGGGAGATCCTCAGGAAGAGGTCCAGGTCCAACAGCCCTAGGGTGCACGTCGGACCCGGAGGGCTCACCAGGAGCACAAGCTGCATCCCCGCCATCACCAAGGACTTCAACTGATGGATGATGATCCAGATTCTTATTCTACTTCATATCAACCTCTGCTTCAGCTTCATTTTATAAGTAGGTAGCTCTGTATCGCGTGTATGATCATGAGCAATGTAAACGTCTTGTACGGAGTGATGAGGGTGCCTCCAAATTTTTTTCTAAGCTTCGCACTACGTTTTGATTGTATTGTTCTGTACAAAGATATTGATGATAAAAGAAAAATTGTGAATAATTTGTTGTGTCTATATATATTTCATCCAATAAATTTTAGAACACTGATTTAAAAAGAGAAATTGCCTAGAAAAAAAATCGAATTCATTACTACCTCCAAGTTCTATTTGTTGTCATATTATTAAGACAAGATATGCTTAGTATATATTTAAACTAAGATTCTTTTTCCAATACAAGGAAAATATGAAGCCAGTAGTTCATAAAAATATTATAATTTCAAACACATTGCCTTGGAGCACCCTATGATTATGACCACAACTACTTTTGGAAACAACTATAGAAAAATAACAATTCTATTGAAGCAATAAAGAAGATATGGCCACTTTTAGGAAGACATATCTTTGCATACCGTGGATGGAGAATTACGAATAGAATTGCTCTATAATGTGTCTTGTCACCCAAAATGTATGGTGTGTTGTTCTTATGTTTTAGTGGCGCGCAAGTGGATGTGCTGCGGTTTTATAGTAAAAGGCTATAATCATCAAAATAGATAAAAATTGAGTACAATTTTTCATATTATCTATAAAATCATTTAAAATACTCAGTTGATGTGTGTCTAATTTATCATTATATTTTACATACAAGCTCACACTGTTAATAAATTACTCTGATTATGTTTGAACCATGTTAAATTTAGCTTGTTCGTGAAAAATTCATTTTATCAAAAGTTTGTAAAAACTTTCTTTACATGAGATCAATTTATGAACTAATTGAACATTGTTCCTAAATTAACACTAGCGCTAGCAGAACGTTGTTTCCGGTTTAAGTATTATAGTGTGCTATTTGAATATATATGACTATATGAGAATACTGCAACTGACATACGGTGGGTAATGAAAACAGTATGGAATTTAAAAAGGGTATTTTTTTAGCAGATATTATTTTTCAATCATAATTTTTTTGACTCGTGGATTTCAGAAGGCAATTTCTTTTTTTAGTTATGGACGAGAACTGCTTTTTTTTAGAATTAATGGATGAGAACTGCTGCTAGTTTTTTTTTTCCTTTTGAGAACAAGAACTGCTGCTAGTCTGCTACGTTAATTAGGCGCAACGCAAATGAAGTTGGGCTACAACACACGGCCCGTGGGCCTTCCCGGTCGTGCTAGAGAGGTCGCCAGGGCTGTAGCCTGTAGCTGTAGGGACGGGGCTTCCCTGGCTTCCGCTTCCTCCGCCGCGGCGCCGCCACGCAAACTCCTCCGCTCCCAGGCAGGCAGGCAGAGGCAGCACCACAGCGGCCAGACCTGGGCTCAATCCGGCCGCCTTTGGTTGGGTCGGTCCTCCGCGTCCAGCTTCGACGGAAGGTGAGAGCTGAGCTCTCCTCTCCATTCATCTAATCATCTCCCTCCTTCTGTATTGGGCTGGTCTTCCTCGTCCAGCTTCGACGGAAGGTGAGAGCTGAGCTGTCCTCCCCAGTCGTCGAGTCCTCCTTCCTCCTTCTGTAGTTGACATTTAGGTTGGATGTAGCGGGCATCGGTCGATCCGTGCGGCGGGGACGGAAGAAAGTTTCGCCGTGGGCGGGGACGGGGACAGGGACGGGGAGATTTCATCCCCCATCGGGGAGGGGATGGGATTCCGGGCAGCTGTGTCTGGCGTCCCGGGGGCGCCCTTTTGGTCGGTCCGCCTCTAAACATGTATTTATGCTTGCTAACTTCGATTTTCTTCCAGATATTGGGCGGCCCCTATCCTCGCTGCCCATTTCGCCGGACTGGTACGTGTTCGAATATGGTAAGTACTCAAAACTCTCTCTATTGTGACCCGTTTATGGTTGCATATGTCAAAGCTGGGTGGAAGAATGGGAAATTTGTAGTGGTATACACTCTGCAGGTTTGTTAACACCACTGGATGGAACTAAACTGGTCATTTGACAATCTGTTTATCAAGCTTCTGGTCATTTGACAATCTGTTTATTCAGTTTTATTTTAACGTACTGATAAAGAAAGTGCTAAAGAAGCTCGAGATTGGTACACAGGACACCAATGTTACAGTCATTATTTACTTCTATCAATTTCTGCAGGCTACGCCACTCATAGCAGGACTTGCAGTTGCAGCAACTGCTCTTGCTGGTAGATATACCATCCAAGCTTGGCAGGCTTATAAGGCAAGGCCTATAGTGCCAAGGATGCGCAAATTCTATGAAGGTGGCTTTCAACCTACGATGAATCGAAGAGAAGCTGCTTTAATCCTGGGTGTCAGGTACACATTGCAATAAAAGCATAACATATGTATGGCAGCCATTATTGTATTTGTTTAACTTGCCATACAGTTTTTCGTTTCTTTTGCTTTATTTATCGCAATCTAGGTTCTGTTAAGCTGATAGCACCGATACTAGGATTAGGAATGTTAAATGGATGAAGAAAAGGAACATATTCACATAAGCTAGGATCTTCCTTCTGTTATCCTTGCCACCTGCCATCTGCCCCATTGGGAGATTTCACCTATACATGAATCATGATTTTCTTTTACTTGTTAACACTGTAAATTGAATCACCAGAATACACTCAAGAGTTAGTTGCAAATGTATTGTAAGGAACTTCATTGTTTTCCAAATGAATAGATTACAATCAAGTCAGACAAACTCTATCCCTTCAAGGTATAGAATATTTCTGATAGGAAAGTAATCTAAGAGCGGTCGGACAGTTTAGACGGCTACAATTTTAGATGCAACATTTATTTATTTGGAAATTAGAATTTTAATATAGTAGAGGGCTCTTTAACCACTATGGTCTCCTAGGATCAGCTAGGATTAGAGTTCAGTGTGACCAGAGGAACAAGATCCCAGCGAAACGATAGAACATAGAAGCTGCAGCTGAAGCATCATGTGGGTTGAGAATATATCTAGGGTAATTGTCTGAATCATCTCCACAGCCGCTAAATCTAGGGTAGCATGTTATAACCCTAACAGCCTGCTAACAAAAAGGGAGCTGACTAATGTTTTTTAGAAACAGAAATCACTTGAGAGCCATTATATATACAGATATATTATGAACTATTTATCTCTTGACTCTTGAGGACACAATGGATATGCTTGGACAAGATTGGCATGTCATTCCATCATCTCCACAGCAGCTAAATCTAGGTTTAGTTTTTCACTAGCCCACTGAATATAAATTTATAAATTCCGAATGGTTGACTATTTTAGTATCAAATAGTAGAACCACACTTTATGTTGTATATCAGAGCCCTGTAACATGTTGCATTCTATGCCAATTAAACATAGCTGTTAACTAAATGTTCCCTGTTAAATATTCAAAATTTCTTTGTACTGCTTTAGTACCTATGTTCTAATAATAATTATATATGGAAGGGTGCTTACTCTTGATGTGCTGAGTTATTAAGCTTGTTTTTACAAATTCAATAAAGCTGTATCGGTACACGTCTGAACAATCATTCTTGTTTGGAGTAGTGCAATGAATTGTGGTTAAACACTCTTATGTTATTGATTGTAATTTGGCATGTTGTATTTTTTCTGTTTCTGTTGATCCCTCAGGGAAAGTGCGAATGCTGAAAAGGTTAAAGAGGCACATAAGAAGGTCATGGTTGCCAATCACCCTGATGCAGGTGGGAGTCACTACCTTGCTTCAAAGATCAACGAGGCAAAGGATGTAATGCTGGGGAAGACAAAAGGAAGTGGGTCGGCCTTTTGATTAGATAATAGGGATATGCTCTTCCAGTGAAATGATAATGTGGTGTATCCGTTTTCAGCATTAGAGCAGACAAAATCCATGTTATGCCACTAAAATTTTTGGATCAAGGACATTTGACCTTTTGAGAGTAGGTTGATACTCAAATTCCAAGTGTACCTACCTCCGTGTTCAGTAGTGATGATTTACATGATGAATGACACCTATGAATTCTATTTTGATGGCTATAGCTGTACATGCTTCTTTGATAGCTAATGGGCCTCATGTCAGGAGGTCACCCTTTGTCTCTGTTAGACTTTTCTTTTTCTTCTGCTGAGTCTCCTGTTCTTGAGTTATTTGAGTAAATCTTGGCAGCATCTGTTGATTGGAACAGTGAATGTCATGAGCTTGATTTCATCTGTGATCTGTCATTTGTTGTACAAAAAAAAAAAAAAAAAAAAAAAAAAAAAAAAAAAAACTGGATGAAGTTCTGAAATCAGCACAATCGATCGGCACATCAGGTGACATCTTCTGGTTTCAAGTCTCAACTAGTGTAATAAACTGTGAAGTGAGCTTGTTGGGGTCTTCGCAACAAACCGGAGTTCACTTTCTAATGAATTCCTCCTGATGGGTGGCCGTTCTGAAGCCACAGCAATGAGCTCCTGAACACAAATTTTAGGACGTTCAGAGTGGTTCCTGTTGCCTGCACTGGTATCTACTGCTGCCCATCGTGTGATTGAGCTACAGAAATCAGGGAGAGCAAACGCAAACAGAGGTTGGACGAGCGAGCGTGATGGATAGTGCGCGCGGGTGCATGTTCCGAGTTCCGCCGCGAGCCATGCATGACGAGCGAGCTGATGCCGGCGCCCTGCATTTCAATTTTGTTTTCTCTTCTTTTCGGCTGTGAGTCGGGGTTTCTCTTGGTAACCTTCGTTTTCATAAGAACACAGCTCGCGGCCGTAGATAGATAGTCTTGAGTGAGGGATCAAACAAAAGAGCAATAGCTTCCTCTAATAAAACAAAAGAGCAATATTAGTTTATGTAAGTGTCTAATTCTCAGTCAATTAAAAATGGAGATCTCTTTTAATCAATATTTTTGACTCTTAGATCTAGAAGATTCAATGGATTAAAAAAACTAAAAAATTTTCATAGTCTATACATAATACTAATTAATACAAATAATCTTACAAATAAATAAATAATAAAAAGAACAAAAGAAAAAATAACAAAAAAAAACAAAGTCACCCGCCATGCACCATCCGGCCGTCAACTGAAAGTCTCTGATGTTTTGAATCGATTGAAGAAGAGGATCCTTAGTTTATTTCGATGGTTTCAGGCTTTCTCAGACAAGGATTTTGATTGGCAAAAGACCGACATGAGGCCTACGCTCCTACTACTTAGTCTACTGCTCCAGTCGACCAATTACTGCAGGTGCGTGCGTTCAACGATGCGATGGGACCTGGGTCATCTAATCTAGTTTCTTTTTTTTTTTGCAACAAAAAGGTTATACAACTAAGAAAAAAAATTAGAAATACAGAATCCCACGGTTCAATACTCATCAAAATAATCTAGAGTAATCTTTGAGTGGCTGACACTGAGTGGCGCGAGAACCGGACATCATGGGTCCATGAACATGAATGAGTCGCAGCTGGATGCCGCGGTTGCGCGTGGGGCCCACCCGCCAGCCACGAAGACTTTCATTTCATTGCCGGCTGGCCCGGAACGAAAAGCGAAACGAACGGGAGGAAGCAAAACCGACCCAACGCCGAGTTCCAGGAAGCAAAGCCAGCCAAGCAGTCTCTCTTTCTCTGCTTCCCTCCTCGTCGTCTTCCTCTTCCCTTCCCTTCCCTCCTATAAAACCGCCGCGAACCGCGAAATTCGCCAAGGGAAAGGGAAAAGGAGAATTTAATCTCGAGGAGAGAGCGAGAGCCAGCGGCTGCCGTCCCGCGATGGAGATGGGCGGCGGCGGCAGCGGCCGGGACGAGATGATGATGACGTCGGGCGCCACGAGCCGGATCGTGCCGGTGTTCCGCTCCGTGCTGTCGCGCCGCGCGCTGCTGCGCCTCGCCGTCGCGCTGCAGACGCTCTTCCTCTGGCTCCTGCTCCTCGTCCCGCGCCGCCGCCGCGCGGGTGCCGAGGCCTCGTCGACGTCCTCCCCGGAGGCCGCGGGGGCCTGGACGAAGGCGCGCCGCCGCAGGATGGCCGCGGAGGAGGAGGACGTGCGCCGGCGCAGGGCGCTCGCGGAGGAGGTGGCCATGGAGGAGGAGGACGCCGAGGGGGAGGAGCGGCGCGGGACAAGGTGGGCCACCTTCCTCGTCCCCGGGGCAAGGAGGAACGCGCTCTTCTGCCGGCTCTGGACGCCGGCCGCCGCCGAGATGAGGTGAGCGCGCCGCGGAGTTTTTCTGCGATTAATTCGCCTGGTTCGTTGTTCCTGTTGCGGGAATTGACCGCTTCCGCCCCTTTTTTTTTGTTGGCTTGTGCGGATTTCGTTGTCGTCTGGGCATCATATTCGAAACAATTTTCTTCGGCGAAAAAAAATATTATTATTATGCAGTGTTGTGGTGGGGGAGAGTAATTTGTGGCTGTGATGATTTCGCCCGAATTCGGCATCATTATTTATTTAAGGGTTCATTTGAACTTTTTGGTTGAGATTTTCGCCCGGAATTTTCGTTCACGGACGATGATCATGGAAAAGTAGAGTCCTCTGTTGAACATTTTCTCTGTTTTTTTTCTAAAAAAACTTTGTTGGACATACCCCTTAGTTTTCGGCATTTGGTGGATTATTCTCGAACTGGTGGAGTGATCTTAAATGACAAATATGAAATGCAAATGGTGATCCGGTCTAGGATCTTTTTTTTATCACGCGTGAAGATAGTTTTACACGATATCTATTCTAATTAGCCAGCTCTAACTGTGGTATAGCTACTGATAAACAAAAGTCAGAATAAAGAAGTGCCGTGTATTGCACGTCGAGTACACTCACTTTGCATAACGGCGGTGTTTTTGCATTCATCGCACCTCCTAGGCTTGCATTGAAGCTAGCAGTATCCACCACGCGTGATTCATCATCGTTCTTGGCTCTAGTATTCACTGCTGTTAGGTTGTTGATTAAGGTCGGTCCAATTGGTTGGTTGTCACGCTTTTGCATATGAACTGCCCTTCACAAGCCTAAAAATGTTTGACTATACTTGTGCTAGCATCTTAGTCAAAGAATCTCTGCTAGAAACAGATAACGTCGAATAGTGGAAAGGTGGACAAAGCAGCTTTGATCTTGATCTCATAATTTAGTGCCCAATTAATGTGAAGTCCGTTAGCAGAACCAAAGCGATTCCTTATCTGGAACTTTCGCTCTCTATCTCTCGATTGCTTAAAATAAATCTTAATGTGGGGGCTTAGTGTGGTTCAGAACATAGGTATCAAGTAAAGTGTTGCAATTGCTATATTCCTGTACCCCAGTAGCTGTACAACTAAAAGTCCGGGTGATGTTATCTTTTGTCCGCATCATCTTTAGGACTTATTGTCATGCCTTCGTGCCTTGTGGCATGAGCTCTGTTCTCATTTTGAATCACACTGTAGTCAAATGGCCATACTACCAAACAAAAAGTAAAAAGGCAGGCAACCGATTTAGGTAATCCGCCACTCCAACTGTTTCTGTTTAGTTGTTGGGTAGGTGTTACTATTACACGTCTTATTTGTTGGGTAGGTGTTACTATTACAGTTATCCTGTTTTGTGAAAAAGGCTTTGTTTTATCTTTAAAAGGCTTTGTTGTTGTTGTTGTTGTATACAATGTTGGAGTGATCATTCTAAGTTCCCACGTTAATACATTTGTGCAATTGCTTCCTGCTAACCTTCCCTGATTATTTTCCTGTCTTACTTCAGGGGCATTTTGGTTATCATACATGGGCTGAATGAACACGGGTTAGGAAACCCTACTGAGTCCTTTTCTCCACCAGCTTTTTATGTATTACTACTATGTTTATTTCCTTGTATTTAGAGAATAATTAAGTAAATTGATCCTGCATTTCCAGTGGAAGATATTTGCATTTTGCGGAGCAGCTGACGGCACGTGGCTTCGGAGTATACGCAATGGATTGGATTGGTATGGAGTTTCTCTGAATGCTACATATGCATGTTTAGTAAAAGATAGTGCTTTAGTTAGAAGGAGAGGATGGATGATTTATCAACATCAAAGCTAGCTGAAGGCATTACATAACTGATAGTGTTTTATGTTGTAAACCATTTAAAATTAACGTCAAGAGTGAAAACCAGACTAATTTTAAGCACTCAAACATCCCCATTTGCCTTGCAAGCATACCCATTTAACAACATTTGTTTCAAAAGTTGAGGGACTAACTTTTGCTCCTTGAACACGACAGGGCATGGTGGAAGTGATGGCCTGCACGGCTATGTGCCTTCACTAGATTATGTTATTGAAGATATTGTAAGTTTCATTTTGTCTTTAATTCTTCTGTGTTCCTGATATATATATTAATTGACCTCATTATGTGTAAACAGGAAGTCCTTCTTGATAAAATTATGGAGGAGAATCCGGGGGTCCCATGTTTTCTTCTGGGACACTCCACTGGTGGAGCTGTGGTCTTGAAGGTATGTGTTACCAAATTAAATATTTTTCCACTAGCTATTTAGGCCAGGATTAGACACTGACCCTACTTGTCTGGGCCTGTGAACAACGGATACCCTGATGGGCCAAGAAATGGTGCAAAGCGTTAACAATGTAGCCTGGTTGAAAATGGTTTGGTGCATATGCTCATATTCTACATGCTTCAATTTGTTCTTTCCTTTATGCTCATCTAGTTTACGCTTGGCAGGCATCTTTATACCCACATATCAGAGAGAGACTGGAAGGGATCATTCTGACTTCACCCGCTATACGTGTAAAGCCTGCTCATCCAATTGTTGGGGTAATACGACCACTCTGTTCTCTGTTTATTGTGAGTTGGTTATGGTCTAAGTCTATGAACATTCTGCTTATCAGTTGGCCAATTCCTTGAAATTTGGGTATAGTAGATTGGATATTAGTAGAGTTCAAGACAGTATTGTGCTATATTTCATCTGGATTTCAGAAATGGTTCTCCACAAGATGATAACAATTGTATTTTTACTCTGGCATGACTCATAAAATGATTGTTCAAGGCACACAACCTTTTTATGTACTGTGATGCCTCTGAAGCCATAGTGAAAAGTCCTAGCTATTATTTCATCATCAGTCCATATGTTTGCAAATGGCCTGACAGCCTGACATTATTTTTATCTTGATATAACTGAGCCTTATTTGGATCATGCAGGCTGTGGCACCCATATTCTCTCTAGTTGCACCCAAGTTGCAGTTCAAGGGAGCCAACAAAAGGGGTATACCTGTTTCACGCGACCCTGCTGCCCTGCTTGCAAAATACTCTGATCCACTGGTTTACACAGGGCCGATAAGGGTTCGGACTGGCCATGAGATCCTGCGCATATCCTCCTATCTGCTGCACAACCTGAAGAAAGTCACCATCCCGTTCATGGTCCTGCACGGAACCGCAGATCGGGTGACAGACCCGTTGGCTTCACAGGACCTCTACAGGGAAGCTGCGTCGAAACACAAGGATATGAGGCTGTACGATGGCTTCTTGCATGACCTGCTCTTCGAGCCCGAGCGTGACGAGATCGGAGCAGAGATCATCGACTGGATGGATGGAATGCTCACAATGCAAACCGTATAAAGGGCAGCGGGAGGGATTATTACACAGTGACTCTACGGCCGCGGCACTGGTCTCATTCTTTCCTGTTGGTGTTCCTGAATGTGATTTATAGATTGGGTATGGTGATTCTCATTTCATCCAAGTAGAAAGAGATGATTTGTGTAATGTAATTATTTATAATATATAACAGAGGGGGGAATCTGTATATTCTTGCACTGCTGGCTTGAAAACCTTTTGTCAATTTTGCTAGGGCGTATGGGCCAGTGTTAAGCAAAATGTCAGTGTTGAAGTCAAGTGATATGTGGGGATATGCATTAAAAGGAGTATAGCTATCTGATTTAATGAGTAGCAAAAGAAAAGTTCGTTGTTCTGGATATGTATGGTTGCTGTAGGTTGAGACAACTGTCTGATACACGACGTCATTGTTAGATTGGTAGCTGGCCAATCGACGTGAACTAAAAATATCCTAATCCCTCCTTGTACATCGTTTGGCTATCCGTTTATGGATTTATTTTGAGGAAAAGATGAGGCCATTCAGAGGACGGATCTCACTCCATTAATGATGGTCGTATCAACGGATTCAAGCAATTGAAGACAGCACAGACGAAACCTTCAACGCACGATAGCAACCAACAACTAATCATAGATTCATATGTTACGGACAGAGTCCTCTGCACGTAGTAGTGGTAGTTTGGAGGCGTTTCCATTTTTTTCCCCGAGCAAAGTAGAATTCCATGTTCAGCTGTGTAGAAAAAAAAAAATGGCCAAATTTCACCGAAATATCGCATTTATCAGTGAGGTCCGTTATAATTTTTATCATCAAAATTTTGTTATTGATTATGTTTATTTAGCAAAAAAGGATTTTCTACAAAAACTGTTCATGATTGGGGCCTGGGGCAACACCACTGAAGCAGACCGCAATTTTATTCAGCGTCTGATGGTGCCAATCGAGGTTTCAAGGGGTATAGAGTTGGTTCATTCTTCGACCTATTCATGGATGGAGATAATAAAAGTACTCTAAAATGTATAATTGTGTACTTAGTTATTCTTGGTTCCATTGCCAACTCTTTGGTTGGGAACGCATGGTTTTCAGAAACTGAAACTCCAATAGTTAAACTGCTATGGATCACATTTCAGTGGTTAGTTCCAAGTGTTGGATCTAAAACGAAACTTTGAAATACACGAGTAGACATTTCATGAATTTCACCTGCTGCAATGAAGTTTACACGAAGTTGGAAGTTGGAACTGAATTTTTGCCGCTCCAAAATTAATCAATGTTCAGAAGACCTCAATTCGACGACCGAGCAGAGCAGCAGCCTGCTGCCACCGGCGTTTTCCCCACATCCTATTCCTCAGTCCTCACCAGGCTGGCGCGCCGTGTAGCCTGTAGCCACCGATCTGATGATGCCATTTTGGCGCCTTGGGCTTCCAGGAAATCACGGTTGTACGAAACGACTTCTGAAAAAAAGAAGAAGCACGGCTGTGCATTGACTTGATGCCGCACCGCGCCAGAGTCGGCGCCGTGCTTGCGCAGTTGCGCTTGCTGTCCACTGAGGCACTGACACTGTCACCGGGCAGGGGTCGAACCTGGCGAATGGTAACCATGAACCAACGCCTTGAGGGCGGGTCTTTTCCGCGAACGCGACTATATAGATAGAAGCCACCACGTCGCTGGTGTCAAGGGCATACGGCAGAGGGTATGCCAAGTCGACACCGGAGGAGACGAGCTCCAGGAACGGACAAATCATGGCGCCCGACCCATCAGTGCGAGCTCTGCGGAAAAGGGCTCAGATGACGGCCTACACTACAGATCACGTCGTCATCTGAAGGAAGGGTGCCGAGCCATTGCAAGTTTGGCAGGTGAAATCGAGGTCTCGATGGAGGTCTATACGGGCGCCAGTAGCGGTGGAGCTCCGGCGAGCCGAGACGCCATGCACAGGAGGCGTTCACGGGAGCCCTGCCTAGGTCGGGGGTGGACGGTATTTCATTTACCGACCACCTCGTGGTACCTTTCTGAACGTTCGATTGAGAACCGGCGGTCCAGATTCGATAAAAGTAATGTTGACCTGGTCGTTTTCTCTCACGGAAGTCGAAGGGCGGCGGGTGTCCGCGGGCGGCGCGCGACCCAGGCCGGGTCGGATGCCGGACGCGCCACGACGGCGGCAGCCTCGCCGGTAACTGGCTAAGCCTCCGCTGATTGCATCAACCGCAGATCAATTGCGACGGATACATGATCCCGATTGAACTTGTCGCCGCCGCCGATGTCGCCCAGAACCACGAGTTGCCGCCGTATCTCGAGCAGCGTTGTGCCCTTGTGCGCCGACGATAAGAGCGCTTAGCAATCTCGACGGCGGCGCCGAGGTTGGGGACACACTTCGAAGCCTCAATCTGCCGGATTTAACTCGAAACAAATAAAAGCAGCCGTGGCACACGCCCTAGGCAGGAGCTCGCGGTGCCTAATTCCATGGCCGCCGCTGCATCAATCTTTTACGAGTCCAGTGCGGGCGTGGTGTTTGCAGTGTATAAAGAGACAGAGAAAGAACGCTGAACTACTCCAGTGTATCCAACTCTTTCTTTTTTACTTCTTCTTTCCTACCGTTGCTCAGAAAAGAGAAAGAACGCTGAACTACTCCAGTATCTGGTCATTTATCAAACAAGATATCACTGACTATTCCAAATATACAAGGTGCAATTTGATCTGTTATGCAACCTCATAATTTACGAATCTCAAATTTGCAGAATGTGACATTGATGCTGTTTTATTTTTTGTTAGGATCTATCTTGATTTCCGTAGCCAGTTTGCTTCTGTCGAACCATTGGACAAGCAGGCAATGGCTGCTATTTTTGCAAATGAGTTTGGTGGTGTGAGGATTTTGAAGCACCTAACTAAGGTCAGTTGAGTATGTAATATTTCAATAGTTATGCTTATACAGTACAAATCAGATTATTTATTTTGGAAATATTTTTTCAGCTACAGGCTGAGAATTGTATGATGGCGTTATGCTGTTAGCTTCTTCAACGCAAAGGCAATCCAATCTCCTCTGGAGCTTAGCGTCCGCAGGGATCCCGTTCTGTGTTCTTAGTAATCTGATCCATTGTTGTTTAGTAATATTGGACACAGCATGTTCCTGTATCAGATTTGACTATCATGAGTCTAATTTCATTAAATCCTTCTGCCTTTACTTATTTGAATTCCAAGTAAAACTCCTTGTCCTAGTTTGTTACAGTTACTCTGTTTCATGCTATTTTTTCTTAGCAATACATCCCTTCTTGCATTGTAGAAGTCTGTTGCCTCCTTTTCTCAGATTCTCTAATTGCCTTTGATATTGTGCTCCCAATACCAGGTGTCATCCTGATGCCGCTTTATCACAGCAGTTTTTTTATGAATATAAACATTGCTTGTTCAGATGCAAGAGACATTGCTTAAGGATTTACAAACAGTCCCCGCGGAGAACATACCTTGGATCTATGGCCTAGAGCTTGCATCGCCTGCTTCAGCATACAATAGAACGCAACGCCTGCCGTCGTGCTCTCAACCCTCTCCCGTCCTCACTTCTCTCTGTTGCCTCACAAGCTTCGAGCAAAGCTATCATGGCTGCACCGCCGGCCATGGCTGCTACTCAGAAGGATGGCCTCCTTCCCGTCGAGAGCAGGAGTGTTATTTCTCCCCTGAATTAAATGTGTCTGCCAGCGCACTTGAAAATGGCAGACCAAAACGAAAATTAGTTTGAACGATTCGTTTCCCGCCGGCACCAAACAATCCACGCTGGCATGTTTAACATTGGAGTCACGTTCATAATCTCCACGCACCCCAGCGCGCTCACATCCGTCCGATAAGGGGCGGTAGCTCGCCTCCGCGCGAGAAAATCCGGGTTGACGCTCTCGCCCCTTTCCCCTCCGGCAACGGCCACCACCTCGCTGGCTCGCCGTCACGAATGAAGCTCCGACCTTCCTTCACTTCTACGCTGCCCCTTCTACTCCGCCTCTCCGCCGAACACATCAAGCACCAACTGGCATCTCCGTCTTCCTCGCGATCCCGTCTCCGCATTGGCTCTCCAAGGGAAGCTGCTCCAGATTGGTCGATCGGAAACCGAATCAGCCAATCAGGTTCTGACGGCGCCGCGATATGGGGGCTCAATCACGTCATCCACTCCCTTCGATTTGTTCTCCAGTAGATCGATCGATGCCCAACTGATCTGTTGCACCTGCGCGGCGACCCCAGATTGTGCAGGAACCGGAACCCGCTCATGCCTCGCCATGTCCGTGGCGCCCTCGGGAATCCGGGCTTTGCGGGAGGAGGAGAGTGGCGGCGCCGTGTGCAGGAAAATCGCAGCGCGCTCTTCCTTCCGCGGCCTCGCCGACGAATTGGTCGAGCGGACCATGCTCCGAGTGCGAGCGAGGCGCGCGCAGTAGGTGGTGGTGGTCGGTATTTCATTTACGGACCGCCCCCCAGCGCAGGCTTCTCAATTTTCGTCCTCCCTCTACAACTCATACCAAGGTCCGGAATTTCACGGGGTGTTTATCCAGTTCATTTCTCGTCCGCATGATTTTTCACAAGATTTTTGTGCGTCCATAACGCTGCGAAATCGATTTTTTTTTTCATGTCAACAGGGGTGGTCGGTACTTCATTTACCGACCACCCCGCCTCCAAATTTCGCATTTTCCTTTCTTCGTGTGTGGACCATGGTTAACCCTGAAATTTTGCATGGTGATTCTTGGGCACATGGCCGGTATCCACGAATTTTACTGGGATTTTACGGCCCCTGTACCGCTGCAAAAAGTCAACTGTTCTGTTCTGGAAGCAGCCATAGACCGGAGCTGAAATGAAGTCGCTGAAACTGAAGATGTTGTTGAAGAAGACGGGCTGTGGCGCTTCAGCGTACTGCTGATTCCTCCACGGCGATGAAGCTTGCTTCTCAGATGCGTGGTGAGAAGGTGGAGCGCTCTCACGGGAAGGCAGGAGGATTTGTTGGGTGGCGCGAGATGCAGAATGGGGACGGAAAACAGAAGAAGCCGGTGCATGGAAATTCTGTTCGACTCGACGCGATGCGACGCAAGAAGCCCCTTTGTTTTTTTCCCCCTGATTTTGGTCCACTAAACTAAACAATGGACCTGATTTCAGGCCCGAGAACGAACAAGATTCAGCCTCCTTTATTTTTACGCCCGCGCGACGGAAAACAAGAAAATAACGAAGCAATGATGAACCAGTAGTGGTGTGGCCGGCAAGACAACAGGGCGACATGAGCGTTGTAGCAGCACAGCACAACCTGTCAGAAGTCACAAGTGCGACTACGAAAGTCTGCGGCAGTGGGGCTCCAGCTCGAGACGACGCCATTGCCCGGCGACGGCGATGCAGCACGCGCACCGTCATGTTGAGTCGACATGCTCTTCGACGGCGAGGTGTGACATTGATTTGGGCCTCGAGGGCGATCGTTCCACATCGATCGTCTCGACCGTAACGCCGTGGCTTCTTGATGGGGCGCACTAGTACTCCGGATCCATCAACTTGTGTTGTGTGCGAGGGGATAAGATTCGGAGCCTCTGCTGATGACTTTGCTCGTCGCGGCGGTTTATTTATGTTTAAGGACTTGAACGAGAACTACAACTTGAGATGGAAGTGGAACACGCATCCATCAATAATCGTAAGAGACATACAGGAGTGATGCAGAAACATTCTTTAAACTGACGAGAAAACTATTCGTCAACAGAATATCTGCTGCATGTTCCGGCCGCCACTTTTCGTACAAGAAAATGTACAGGGGAATGCCAAAACGTCATGGAGGTTCACTGCCTACAGTTGACTTATTTCGAACAGTCCAATTGATAACATTATCAAGTCCTCCATCGATCATCACCTAAATAGTGACAAGGATACTTCTGTTTGGAATTTACATATAGGGAGTGGCATTGCTCCGTCGGCTCTCTCTATACACGTTTCTGAAACAAAATGGTATTGTCCATTCACACACACATGTGACACTCACATAGATAATCTAAAAAAGAGATAGTAGCAAGGTGTTACTAAAGTTGTTCTTTTATTTCTGAAGAAACTGATGTTCAAAATTTATTTTTTTTCTTGCCATTTTGCTAGATTTATTATATCACATTTGAAATTCAACCGCCTTCTAGCATGTTTGGTTTATATTTTACTGATGTCAACCCAAAGTTTAAAAATCAGATTTTATTAGGTTTTGCAGCCCTACCATTGGCAATTTGATTGAATAAAAATTAATATGATACTCATCAACATCAAATTTTGTAGGTTATTTTAGATATGAGGTCACTGTTACATAAAGATGATACAAGAATAATCTTCAAGAGGGGTATTGGCTTTTTGAAACCATGATTATGGAAGTGTCCGTGAAGTTAGAATAGACATTGATGACTGAATAAAACCAATAATAGTTAGTTGCACGAATATAAAGGATGGAACTTATTTTTATTATCTTAAAAAATTCATATAATTACTAGGGTCCTCATCTTCATTCTTCTTCTTTCTTCTCTCATCTCATGTCTCTTTTATTTTCATGGAGTCTCAGCGAGTAAGGGGGCTTAAGCCCTCCTACCCTTTACTGGATCCAACCTTGATGATGACTCACTCGGTTTCTTTTTTAGATACTGTATTATTTTGGAGTCTCAGCGAGTAAGGGGGCTTAAGCACATGGGAATTAAGAAAATATATAAAAAAAAAGAGATGTGCACAGACAATGCAAATGAGATAAGAGATAGAGATATAGAAGCATTATCGAAAAGAGAGAAAAATATATTAAAAAGAACAACGGGGAGGGGTATGCTATCTATTTGATACGGAGAGA
Source organism: Eleusine coracana subsp. coracana (assembly GCA_032690845.1). Lineage (NCBI taxonomy): Eukaryota > Viridiplantae > Streptophyta > Magnoliopsida > Poales > Poaceae > Eleusine > Eleusine coracana. The sequence goes on from CM064418.1 coordinate 1,870,591, forward strand.
GTAGAGAATAAGACCTTAGAGGCACCGATGATCATATGAGTTGTGAAGGACCTCATAAGGTGAGTGAAGGACACCCATCGAAGTAGCGGGCGCGCATGGTGAGATTGACTGTACAACGATGAACCTTAGAGGAGGCAACATCAACAGCACACCACATGCGTCGCACATGCATGCAAGCACAAAACGCCTGTCAAGCAACGCAATAAGGCAGCAGTAAAAACTGGGCATTCATCATTTTCGCAGAGAGGAGACATAGGCCCAATAATTACACGCCCGATTGCCTGCCTGTGTTGCGTCATACTCGCCGTTGGCCCGTTGCTCAGTACTAGGTGGATCGGTTCCATCAGTAGCAACTGTAGTAAGCCAAAGCATACATGAGGAGCGATGGAACGAGTAAGTAAAATGAACATATCGTTACATTTATTCCCAGAGCATCAGTACAGTACACGTACGTACACATGTACGGGAAGGCCCGCAGATACACAAGTTGCTGATGAGGGAGAAATGGATCAGACTAGAGAGGGCGATATGATGAACCCATACCCATGGGTGGTCATAGCACACGTACAGGTACATGTTCGTGATCAATAAAGGATGATGGATGATTTAAGAACGACGACTTAAGCTGGAGGAGGCGCGGCAATTACGATTTAGGACCAGACGACAGAGCAGCACGCCTTAATTGGTACATACGTAAGCGCATCATCGTCAGACGGCGATGGAGTTGTCCTGCATCTTGATGAGCTCTTCGGCGGTCTCCACCCCAACCCCTGCCGCCGGCACGACGACGGTTTCGCGCCGGGAGGCGAGGACGTGGTCTTGCACGCGCGCCGCCATGCCGTCGAGCCCGGCCTGCAGGCGCGCGACGAGCGCCTCCCGGGGCGTGGCGCGCACGGGCTCGCACTCGAACTCCCACCGCAGCTCGCACCCTTCTCCTTCCGGCGGGCCAACACCACCAACAGCAGCAGAAGGGACGGCGACGACGCGGAACGTGGCGAAGAAGACGCCGAAGCCCATGTTGTTGTCGTTCATCTCGTACCGGAAGAACCGGTTCCCGGCGTCGTACTCGAGGAGCGTCTCGTGCGCCCAGTCCGGCTCAGGCCGCTCGCCGGCGTCGTCGACGACGACGCCCTCGCAGTAGCGCACGCAGCCGGGCGCGCGGGGGGTGCCGGCGGCGAGGCGGCACTTGGCGACGCGCGGGTGCCAGCGGTGGAACGCCAAAAAGTCGGAGAGCAGCGCCCACGCCTCGTCCGCCGTCGCCGCCGGGACGGGAGACACCACGCGCCCTTCCCACTCCCACGCCTGCTTCTTCTTCTTATTCGCCGCCGCCGCCGGCTCTTGATGATCTGCTGCTGCTGATGCCATCATCGTCGTTGCCATGTATCAACTCCTCCTCCTAAGCTAGCTACTAGTAGCTACCTACCCACTACCTCGCAAGAGCAGGAGCAGGAGGTCTCTGTGCAAAAGTACGAGCTTTGGTACGCTAGTGTGGTGTGGGGGCGTGTGACTATGTGTGCGCGTACTAGCTCGGCGCCCGGCCTGTGCACTATATAGGCAGGCACTACTTAGACGTGTGCGCGTTCCCGTTCACACCGCTACGTACGGCGTCGTTGTGTTGTATGGGGACCTGGGCACTGTACACGAGTGTTGCAGCAGCTAGCAACTAGTTGACTGCTATGTGACCGTTTGCATATTTATTCCTGGCAGCAGAAAAAAAAATACTAGTGGTCTGGCTGGCTAAGTGACGCTCTGTGCTTCTGTACGTGGTACATGCCAGTACGTAGAGGACGGAACGGAACCTACCCGGCGGAGACGACGGCGACGGCCAAAGCTTCGAGTCTGCGGCGGGGCCAGCCGACCGCCTGGCCACAGCAAAGCACGGCGGGGTTGTGGGCCGCACGCAACGCAACGCAACGCAACGGAATCAGATCACTGAATGGCACACACGTACCGCATCAGATCGAAGAAGGGACCGGCAGGCACGGCGGCATGGCCACGCTACGCGCGCCCCTCATGGCTTTGGCCCGTTCCGGCGGCAACACGGCCAGGACGGGGTCCGGCAAGCGGCGGATCGGACCTACCGCCGTCGCTTCCGTCCGTCTGTCGCTGTCGTGCCGAGAGAGAGAGAGAGAGAGAGAGAGAGAGAGAGAGAGAGAAGCTTTTGGCTAAGCTTAGCTGTGAATCTGTGATCAACGGAACCAGCGGGTCCCTGTCATGGCGTCGCGAGCATCGGATTAATTAGGAGCTGCTCGGAGAGAGGATGAGGAACCGTCTGTCAGTGTAATGCGGTGAATGGGCCCGTCCGACCAGCTGCTCACATCCGGCGCTGCTGGAATGAATCGATCGATCGAATCCTTGCTTTGTCATCGCCATCCATCGATTTCGGCGCCTCAATCACTCTCACGCCATTGTTGCTCGCCGGAACAAGCAACCTGCGCCGTGACGCACATGTATAAGCCCCTAGCCTGCCTGGCTTTGTCGCCCACGGCCGGTCCACCACCACGCCACGCGATGGCGCGTTGGTCCGAGCAAACACATTCATTAATTTCCGCTGGTGGTGTGGCCGCACGGTGATCGAGAAACAGGGCATGGTCCACGCCGTCGTGCGTCCATACGTGCTTGCCCGGCTGCTGCCTCTTGTTCTGCATAAGCAAAACCCTGCCCGCCCTGCTGATCGGCGTTCCGTGCGCTTGTTTACCGCGCCATAGCAATCAGCGAGTAAAATTTCTGTGCACTGGTACTACTCTGACCCATGAATCTTCAACGGTTTTCAGTGCCACTTGGCCTGCCGCACCCGTGACCGCTGACAACACTGACAACCTCAAAGTGCTCCCTCTCATCACCCACAACCAGCAGTAAAAACCTCTGACGCCTGCTGCTGCTTGCCTGCTTGACTTGTTGTACAGGTCTCGCGCAAACCCTAACTTCACGATCAGTGGCGTGCTGCTGCACAGTGCAAATAATCGCAGCAGAGTGGGAACGAAATGGCTAGAAACTGAAACTTTGTGGAATGTCTTTGTTGACTATCTGTAGACGCTGCAGAGTTTTAGTTGTGCTTCCCTTTCAGGACATGTACCTTCCTTGGTACGTTCAAAGGCTCCCGCCCATACAACACAATTGTTTAGAGCATTGTTTGTAGGTTGACTCGGTGGTTTGCGGATCACTGTACTGAACATCCTTGGTATTTAAGCTACATCTACAGTGTAGATGACAAGGACACTTTTCCAAGCTAAGCAGAGTCGTCCCGTCGCAATTGCAACATCCCTTTCTACTGGAAATAGCAGCACATTCCCGTAAATTTTACTTCTTTGCTGCGAGCCACGGATAAGACTGATTAAAAGTCTTTTTTTCTTTTAATCGTATGAACGTTCATCTTCTTATCTTCAGACCAGGGTTTCTACAGTGTTTCGTATCCCGTACATCTGTTTCTACAGTGTTAGCTACAGTTCATTGGAGACTGTAGCGACCAATTTCATGCACTGGATCTTGATCGGACAGCTCAGGAGGGGTTCCAATGCTAGTTACTGTAGCGACTCTGCATTGAAAGCTTCAATGCAGAGGACCCCGATCCGGCTGCATGTAGTTGTACACAGGTCTCATCCCATAGAACGATTCCGTTAACAGAAAAATTATGAACAAGTTTCTTGAAAGAAAAACAAATTTATGAACAGGATCATAGCCTGATGTTTTCAAAAAAAAAAATCATAGCCTGACGATCAGTGATCGTGCTGCTGCACAGTGCAAACTAGGTTTCACCCGGGCACACGCACTCGGGCGCGATTGACATCCGACGGTGAAAAAAATCGTGCCGATGTGGCGCTGGGGTACGCGCGCTGGGTGAAACTCCTAATCAGAGGAGAAAATAATCGCAGCATTCTTTTTCAGAGATGTGAACGAAATAATTACTAGAAACTGAAACTTTCTGTGATGTCTTTGTTGACTTGCTGTAGACGCTACAGAGTTTTAGTTGCGCTTCCCTGTCAGCACAGGCGCCGTGGTACGTTCGCAGGCTCGCGCCCATACCATTGTTTTATGCATTGTACGTTTATAGGTTGACTCGATAGTTTGCGGATCACTGTACTGAAAATCCTTGTTATTTAAGCTGCATGTGCAGTGGAATAGTGGATGACAACGGCACTTCCCCAAGCTAAGCAGTCGTCTCGTTGCAACATCCCTTTCTACCCGGAAATAGCAACACATATCCGTAAATTTTACATCTTTTCTACGAAATCTACGAGCCACGTCAGATAAGCCTGATTAAAAGTCGTTCTTTTTTTTTTTGTCATAGGGACGTTCATCTTCTTATCTTCAGACTCAACGTCATTAAAGCTTGGTGTGATAACAAATCGCGGATAGGCGAGATTGCCTTGTCAAGGTGGCTATAGTAGCTCAGTTGTTCGCGCATCTACCAATCAAAGAGATTTCGTGGGCGCGAGAACGGTTGCATTTGCATACACAACCCCGTCGACAACAACGCGATGCAATGACGGGGTCTCGTCGACGACGTCGCGCTCTGCGTTTAGCCATCAACGTCCCAATCGGCGATCAGGTCTCGATCTGTTGTTGCTGATTTTTTTGCCCTCCCAAACTCTAACCTTGGCCAGCCAGCCACCCGATTCTTGCGTTTATGTCCTAGCGTACTGTTTGTCTGCCGTTGCTGATTACACGCAAATGAATTATGGCCCTCTCGCGGTCTCGCGCTCAGCTCTCTTGCAGTTATTGCGGTGGTACTGTAGCACTAGTGACTCAATTATTTAGCTGTCTGATAGTGCTAGGAGCCAAGAAAACCAAGTACATTTTGCAAATAATGGGACTGGACAGGAAACGAGGATGAATGCACTGTGAAGAATTCAATGGCTTGTCTCGCAAAAGTAATGAGAAATGGATTGTTAGTTGAAGGTAAAAGAACATAGAAGATTTTTTTTTTCAAGGAGAAACAGAGGGAGAGCTATAGGAAGATGAACATGGCGACATGGGGATGCCGGGAGCCGAGACCAGGAAGGAGCCATACGCGGATGAGGCGATGGGCTCGCAAGGAAACGATACTCCCCTACTATCTGTATTGGGCCGATTATCCAAAAAGAAAAACTGTATTGGGCCTTATTTTTCTAAACATAACCGTGAGTAGTGCTGTTCAAATAGGCCGTGTCGAGCGGGCCGGCCCAAAGCATGATTTTTTTGGCCCGGCCTAAGCACGGCCCGACCCGTTTATTTTCATGCCGGGCCGGCCCGGCATATGGCCACGGGCTGTGCTTGGGCCAAGGGGCGGCCCGACGGGCGGTACGGGCACGGCCCATTTAGCTGTCGGCCCGTAAAACACGATATAGACCCAGTTAAGCATCACTCGAAAATAGGCGTTAAAAGGAAAATATGTGTTTCATGCTACAACAAAGCATGATTGGTGTAGTGGTAATGGTGTTTTCTCCCAATCAACAGGTCTTGTGTTCAAATCCTCTCTTTAGCACATATTTTTCCTTCATTTTTCACTACTCAAATACTAACGGGCCGAAATAATTATTGGGCCGGCATGCTTAATGGGCCGGCACGGCATGACTAACATAATTCGTGCCGGGCCGTGGGCCAAAGGCGCGGCACGGCGGGCGGCATGGCACGGCCCGAAATATATTCTGTACCGGGCCGGTCCGAAACTAAACATACCGGATCAATTCGTACTTGGGTCGGGCCGTGTCGGGCGGCCCGTTTGGACAGCACTAACCGTGAGCCCGAGACAGTATCTTGGGCTCGCGCGGAAACGATACAGAGTACCATACTGTCTGTACTGGTCCAGTCAAAGTTTCCTATCGCAGCCCATGTTGAACGGGCCAAAAGGCCCAATGTAGCATATTCTAGGCCTACACCACACATCATCCTTTTTGGACTGGTCGAAGCCACAGTCCGAGTGCAATTTTGAGATCTTTCCAGTAGTAAGCCGTGGGGGTACCCAGTTCAAAAAAAAAAAAAAAAACATGGGGTACCGGATACCAGTTCTCCATTGTTCACTACAAAAAAAAAAAAAAAAGACAACCCAGTTGTCCATGGTAAGTAGGGCACTGATTGCGGTTTGCTGATGCTGCTATTGCGGCATTAGTGGCGGAGCCCTGAGGCGTCGCTGTCTCGATGGAACAACGACGTCCGGTAGACGGCACCGGAGTGTAGCCCACACCCCATCTAATCTTAATTTGTCTCTCACTAGTGTTGACACATGCGTGTTACAATTACATACAGTACGCAACAGTGAATGCCCAACCACTTGGTCGCCACGTCCATAATAACCGTGTGTATGCTACTGTATATAACGATTGACAGATTCAGAATCTCCTTTTTCTTTTTTTCGCTTAGACACCAGATTAACAAGCTAGTAGTATATCAGTTGCGTCGCGGCATCCATTCGATCAGCCATATATATTCTGGTGAAGGCGGGAGTTGTTTAATCGATTCTTGCATGTAACAAATTCGTGCTACGTCGTTGTCCATGCATGCGGCCGCGCTCCCGTTCCCTTTCAGTAGTCACCGGCGCTAGCTAGCTCCAGCAGCCCGTGTTCTGCTTGATATCTGAAATCACACTGCTGTTTTCTAATACCTTTTTTTTTTCCCACAGCACAAAAGCAATTAATACGTACATCACCGTGCTTCCTGATGCTCTAGCAGCGGTCTTTTTCTTCCTCTTTATTTTCCGGCGACGACGAAATGCTAGCTCCGGTAAACTACGGTCAGGAATTCACTAAAAGAACTAAGTTTAGGGTTTATTTGGTTAATGAAAATGAAGCTTCCCTTTACGGAGAGAAGAGGTAGGCAATCACTCGACTAGCACTAGCAGCAGAACAAACTCGGTTTGCAGCAGCTAGCCTATATTCGCCGGATCTCCTGCACATGGTACGGTACTGATTTCAATGCGCCGCCGGCCGGCAGAGTGGAACGGTTGCTGGATTGACCGGCCATAGACGGAACCTGTCATCAACGGCCGGCCGGCCTTCATCTCGTGAATGAATCTCTTTTATTAGCTAGGCTGTTTAGACGACAACATGAACCAGGCCAATGGGGTTATTATATGCATGAGTTGAATTGACCCATATACAAGTTTATTTGGTTCAGAAAAAAAAAGAAAGAAAAGACATGGAGTATATATATCTACGTCGTGAACAGGACACGGCGACTAGGCATCTGTGCATTGTGCTCGAGTGCTTGTATTTGTCTAGCACTATTATTTGTACCAGTACATTCATTCACACGTTCCGCATCACTATTATTTGTGACGGGACTCCTCCATTGATTGGATTCCAAGGTGTGGCGAAGAAAGGACCGTTCACGTTTCCACTTGGTGTATCATTAGTCGGTCAACACGCCATTTTTTTTTTATTTATTTGTTCTCAAATGTGTAGACGTGCGGCCATATGCATGCCGTATTTGACTAGCTAGCTGTACTATTTACCTGTATATATATACTTGGAAAAACCTGCAACCTTATTAGCTACTAGCTTAGTACTAGTAGTACTCTTTAAGTTTAATTACCTGATCTTTGTCAAAGTCAAAAATCTCTATTCTAGTGACCAGCATGTACTCCCTCCATATTTCAAAAAGAAGTTATTCTAAGTATATAGTTGATTTTATAAAAATAAGTCGTTTTCTTAAAAAGCTAGCATGTACTCCCTCCATACTTTAAAAAAAAAAGTTATTCTAGGTACGTTATTAGAGGGAAACATCATTTACACTACTAAACAATATATTATGATTCCTTGTTTGTCGATCTCTTTCGCGATTGGGCCCGGAACGACGACCACGACACACACAATTGACAAGAACCGGGCGGTGGCTGGTGATGATGACGATGAAGCTAGCGCGCGAGACAGTGACAAGAATGTGCAACTAATTAACAAACGTCCTGCATGCGGACGACAGAAGGGAGGACATATACATGCGCTCCGATCGATCCGCACCCCCCGCTTTCGCCGGGCGCGCGGCAACGCCGTCGTCGTACGTGCGGTGGGACGTCGCTGCTGCAGCTCGCCGCACGGGCCGGGCTGTCCGATGCTCGCGATCGACGTCCATCCCCCACTACTGTTCCTTCTCCTTTTCCACGTCCCGTTGCTCTCATCGCCCCCGCTGTTGCTGTTGTTGGGGGGGCGCTCTATCTAGTGCGTGCATGTGGCTCCATATGCTATAGCTACCTGCTCATCGACCGTCACGTGTGACATAATTAATAAGACATTGTTTGTGTTGTATAATAATCGTTAACCATTCGATTTAGATTTGATGGCTCAGAGGAAAGCAGCTAAAAAGCAAATCCTATAATCTAATAGAAAAAAAAAACATGGCTGCCATATGCGCATATATGGATAGATAGAAGCAGCAGCGTACGTTTCACCCTGCACTGTCGGTGCACTGTGCGCGCACGTCCACGTCCCGGCTGACGGGCTCGACCGCCCCAGTTTCGTCGCCACTTGTGCAGTTGTGTTGTGTGTCTCTGAAATCGATCCAACTGACGAAAGGCTGACGATCGCTTGTGCTCGGCGGCCGGGTCGCTGTAACAACAGCAGAATTATTAAAGTGCTCTTCGACTGTGCAAATTGTGGACTGTACCACACGCGCGCGCGCGCTACGTTTTGTTGGTACTTCTATGGCCTCATGAAACACGACGCACGTGTGTGGAGCGATCTTCTTGTACAGGAGTTTAATTTGCTACTCCTACTGGGAAATCATTCCGCCGATCGAGGTCATTGCTCCTTCCATGCGACAAAAAACCTTTTGTGACGGTCGTACTTTTCGGTGATTTGACGGAAACGATCGACTGTATCGTCATCATCATCTCCCTCTTTATTTGGAACGTAATACTATGTTTCCAAGTGCTCAAGGCACCACGTTCGTCTTCTTCTCGACGACGGCAACCGTGCTACATGTGTTGTAAATTGTAATCCTCTTGGAAGTCAAGGCCACTGAGGTTGTAACTTTCTTCAAGGTTAAAGTTAGGATAAATACAATCTTCCCATTATCTAATAAAAACAAAATATATACACATAGCCCAATGCACCACACATGTATGTTTGTTGGTATTTCTATAACCTCATGAAAGACGACGCTAGTGAAGCTATCTTTTCTACAGAGTTTGCTACTGGGAATAATTCGGCAGAGCTTACTGCTCCTTCCAAGTGACAAAACCTTTTGTATCGGTACGGTAGTACATTTTCATGATTTCATGGAAACGCCTGACTGTATCATCTGCTCTTGGAACTTAATACTATGTTTGGAAGTGCTCAAGGCTTCATGTATGTTGTCATCGAACCTAGCAGTTACTCCCTCTGTTCAACATTATATGACGTTTTGGTTTCGGGCACGGGAATTAAGGATAAATAAAAAATATGAGTGCACAGAAAACGAGGAAGAGATAGATAGAGATAGAGATATATTAACAAGAGAGAAATATGCATTAGAAAGCGAGGGTGTGTTATAATTTGAGAAAATTTGAGAAGCCTAGACTGTCATATAATATTGAACGAAGGGAGTATATTTTTAAAGGCTGTCGCCATATCAGATGACTGAAACTTTGTTATTCTTTCACTTACTTTTTTTAGTCATTAGATATAGATATGGATCAAACCATCTAGTTTTTTCATTCATTGCACCGAAAACGAAATTCTCTCAAAAATTGAAAAATGTTTATCACCTAAGAACTAATTGTCCCCATCTATACATTTTCATTGTTCTAGCAATATATTTTTTATTATTCTAATAATACATTCATATTGTTCTAACAGTGTAACTAAATCAAACGTACAATTTCAGTTAACTGAAAACTAACAAAATTGATATTTCTTTAAAAAAATATATATTGGTATTTCAGCCTCTATATTAGACTAGCTCTCTCTATGTGTATACACAGCAGGTAGGTCGCGTATAACATCGATCTGACGTGTATATGCCCCGCGTGCTGGCAAAACGGCCAACATATCTACGTGACACACTGAAAGACGCTAACAGTCGTTGTAGGAGAAAATGTGCGTGGTCGCGCCTAGTACGTGTCATGTTGTGTTCGAACGCTACTGCTACTGTATTATATACTTTTATTTATGTGTGCTCCATTCAGGTATGGTCGTGGTGGTTACAATAATAGTTAGTTAAACGCATAGAGACGAGAGCACGCACTGGTGAACCGAGGGCTAGCTCGATCGCTCACCCAACTGAATGATATTGACGTGCCCGAGTTGCGATCGATCGAGGTGTGCTAGACTCGGTGCCAAACACACGGTCGTTGTTTCTGTCGCCATGCTGCCTGTCATCTCGTCTGTGTATGTACGTACGTACCATATATGTCAACGTTACAAGGACGCCCAACGGCCCAAGGCACCAGTCTAACTATATATAGCGCTCATTGCCTCGTTGGCTTGTGAAATGGTCCGTAGTATATGTAGCTTTGCCTTGTTGATCTGCCCGGCCGGTAGGATTTGGTCGTTATATTTTCATGCGGCTCGATCGGTCCGTGTAATATCAGTACCAGAAAACGTTTTGTTTTTTAATGAAACATAAAAGATTCTTTCTCCTTTTTTTTTTATCAAACGGCTGGTGAAATCAGACCTACAATGAGACACACGCAGAGAGGACACATATTCAAACAATGGCAAAGCTAGAGGAAAAGTCAAAGGGGTACTACTGCACTGTAGTAGCTGGTTACTGTTTTTCAATGTTTTGTTTTCTTGCCTTCTGGATGCATTAATGATTCAATGTAGCTTCGCCCATCGAGAATGCTTACTGTACATGGTAGCAATAAGGAGACTATTACTGAATTTTCGTTTCTTGCGGTCTAAATTTTAGTGGGATCATATCAATCATTAAAACGTTACATATAATTATTAAATATATATTAAATATAAAACTAATTATAGAGTTAAATACGTATCAACGTGACAAATTAATTAAGCTTAATTAAATCATTATTAAGATATATTTACTGTAGCATCATATTATCTAATCATGATCTAATTAGTTTTAATAGATTTGTCTCAGAGGGAGGGCTATTGACTGAGTTTTATCAATACTCTATATTTAATACTCCTATTTAGTATCATAATATTTAATGAGACATGTCTAAAAATCAGAGGGGTGGAAACGAACACACCCTAGCGTGAATCTACACCCGGTAACAGCTGCCATATAGCTGCGCCCATGACTACAAAGGGTACCGGACGTATGGAGTTACTATACGTACTACTCCTACATATGTACCATGTGTAAACCCTAATAATTACCGTAATAAATTTGATTAATTCTACTAGTACAAATTTACAGTAGGAACCCACAGTTATATGACTTATGAACCCTACTTATTAGTAATAATTCACCACAAGGCGACGTCAATCCATGCTTTTATTAGCTGATAAGCATAGACACGAAATACTACTGGAGGATGGAGCTTTGCATATATACGACGTACTGTACATGAGCAAAATATGAATTGGATGAATGGTACAGTGAAGAAGTACAGAGGCTTATCATAAAAATTGCCGTCTCGAATCGATCAACACAAAGAAATTAGGTGCGGCTTCACATCGAAAACACGTACGGAACACGCGCATTATTACGGACACTGCCTTGATTAATTGATGGGTTACCAGTTAAACAGCTAGGGGCCGCGCTAGCTGATAGCGCCACATAACCGTAACACACGCACGAAAAGATATCATCAGCATAGTACCACTGCTTCATACTGACCCCGATCGACTTCTTTGTTTCTCTAGAATAATATAATGCGTGTCTGCCAAAGCTCAACTCTATTTTCCTCTGTATTTCTTTTTACTATTTATTACGCACAGGCAACCGGAATGGAAACAGTAACCTATATATACGCATTTTAACGCATGAATGAAATAGAAACCTAGCTATACAGTTAAAAATGTTAAAATGCGCAATCTTTTTATATATAGTATAGTTATGGGCTTCTGGCGACGTAAGGAGTTGACGGCGTACATGAACGGGCGACACGTGGTGGATACAGATGCGCGAGCGCGAGGTTACCCAACTAAACGGCGAGCTGGTTAATTTCGTTATTAGTTGTCTAGCTACTCACGATGACACCTCCAGAATGGCACACAAAGTCACAAGTGTCCTATCAAAAAGAAAAAAATAAAGGAAAACAAATGGCACACACGACTGGATTTAGCTACACGTCCTGTCGCTTTTGCACATGCAGCGTGGCGTGACTAGATTGGCTTCCCCGGATTGGCATGGATACTCACCAACGTACGTGCATGGTGGAGATTGAAATTTTCAAAATGCAGAAAAGGTAGTAACTGCCTGGTACTAGCAGCTACCTAGCTACTTACATGGACGGCTATCATCTATGCGACTTAAGCGGCCCGTAGTCATGCTAACTTTATCAGCCTGCAATCTGCTGCACGTACACGTAGGTTGAGTTGGCATGGTAATATTCTATTCTCTTGAATTTCAGAGAAAATAAGTAGTAACCATGTTCTCTCTCATTAATAATGAAATAGCCCCCAAACTGTTTTTTTTTTACCATTTTCCATCATGAAGGAAGTGGCCCAAAACTCTCATACATAATTTTATAAAATACAAAACCAATCAACCAAAAATAAGAGTGACAGAAAAAAGAGTGATGATACGACAAACATAATTAGTACGAAATTGAAAGACAATACAACATTACTTATAGTTTGATTATGGATAGTGGCCGCTCTCAAATGCAAGCACACTAATTTTTTGTACGGGACCACCTTATCAGATAAGTAATGAATATTACATATACATGTCATATGGTTTATTATTTCCTCACAAAAATTATTATGTGGTTTATTTACTACCAAGTTGTTGTAAAAGTAATGTGTAGTGTACGGTTGTCAAGTGTAGTGCTTGCAGGGCCGTCTCCAAGTTTTTGAGCCCGGGACAAAATGCAAAATGCATGAGGGCACTAAATTTGGAAAATTCATATAGCCAAATATATTTACAATTAACTACATTACTTGCTATATTCACTTTTGAGTACAACCTCAAGATGAACCTCGTAGATGTTGGATTAAACAACAAAAAGGACATGGCTACTTGCGACTTGCCTGCTTGTGCTCATGGGTCCTGACACAAGCTCAGGCTTGGAACGAGCATGCATCGTCTCTTCCAATCGGTCGTTCGGACTTCGAAAATTGGGAGCATTTGTGATTCGGTTGGAAGGAGCTGCTATGATTTAGGAGTTATGCTAATAGGGAAAGAACTACATCGGCAGCATGCCTTCGGGTGGAATTATGAATTGGGGGGCTCCAAAGTTTTAGGGGCCCTGCCCTGTCGTCCACCTTGTCCCTGTTAAGGGATGGTGCTGGTGCTTGAGAAACCATTTTTATCTTGAATATACGACGTGTGAAAATCCCTACAGTATTTTCAAAAAAAAATTATTCTTTAAACCTAGACTGTACAGATGCTATGCCGACGATCGACAGTGTAGACTATTAATAATGAATTAATCCGCCTCCCTTTTGCAAAAGCCAAGTACCCATGCCATCCAAAGCAGCGTGGGTTCGAAAAGCGGGTAGCTCTAGCTAGAGACAAGCGTACGGGCGAAAGACGTCGCCGTCGTTGAAAACGTACGCGGCCCGGGTAGTAGATACGTACATGTGGGCATGCACTCCCACACGGTATAGTATATACCCGCATGCATGCATGCGTACAAGGGCGGACAGCTAAGCAGCTGCCCACACAACCATCCAACACGAGGAGAGGCGACGGCGACTTTTATTATGCGCGACAGCGACGCGCCCAGCTCGTCTTCGTCTTCGTCTTCCTTCCTCTCGCCGTCGTAAACAAATTCTCGAAAGCTTTTTAATTCATAATTACTTTACTAGTCCAACCACTTGCTTATTAGCCCGGCCGCGATTAATAGCCGGGATAGAGGGCGGTGGCCCGCGTCATCGTCGTCCTCAAGCGCGCATAAGCAGACACGCATCGATCGCCAGTTAGCTGGCACGCGCGCACAGCTAGGCAGCTAGCTCCCTTGAGCTAGCTAGTACAGTAGCTTCTGTGTGCGTGGTCCCGGAATGAAGGCGGCCTGCTTGGTCGCCGGCGAGCGAAACCCTAGCTACCGACGGCGGCTCGCGGCGGCGCTGGGCATTGGCCCGGGCGTGACGCCAATGCAAGACGGAACCGTGCAGAGTTTATCCTTGTACGCACGCGCGCACGGTTGCTATATATCGGTCCATGCTTGCTCACTAAATACCATGGGACGGACCATGGCCGCGTCGTCCCTACACGAATCCCAGGCTTTCTCCACCCCAAGATTCGTTCCCGGCGAATCGTTTAACTTTTCCAATCAAATTTGACGTAAAAAAAACGGACGAAGAAAAGTCAAGTTCTTACACGCGCGTACTGTACTTTCTCCCCCAATTTTCACCTGTGTACGAGAGGGAGAGGGAGAGAGAGAGAGGGGGGATAGGGGCCAAGTGCTAGCTGGGCACAGTAACCGCGCTGGCTTAATCATTGGACGTGGTAGTACACATTAGTGAGGGGGAGGGCCCACTGCCAGGACCCCACGAAAGATGCCGCCATTGTCAAACCAGCTTTCGCCCGTGACCACCTTCCAATAGGTGCCTTGCAAATGGCCTCATTTGTTTCCGCGACACGTCCGGTTTGTCTAATTAAGCGCGCCTTTAATTATTGCCACCCCTTAAAACAAGTGGATCCCAATGATAAAACGGACGAGAGAGAGAGAAAGAAATGCACGCGCCTCGTCCTTTCCTTTCCACGGAGATATTCTTTCGTCGGAGTAACATGCATTTATCTGGAGCCAGAGAAATTAAGGAATTTTTTCTCTGAGGAATTAACAACTGTGATAATGAGCGATGGGAAAGTTCATGAATCCCTAAAAAAAAAAATACCCTCAACTCGAACGAATTGTCAACATAATGTTTTTTTTCTCATAATGGTTGGGGTGACCCTCACAACACTGTATCCACTGAATGAAATCTTCGGGAACATACAAAAGTCACACTTCTATTTGCTCACTCTATCGAAAGGACGATAAAAGAAACCCCAGAAAATCTCCAAAAAAGAACAAAGGAAGCTTCTGAGCATCGGGAAAAGTCGACTTGTACAGATCAACCGGATTATAAAAAGGTTCAATCAACGATAATCGTCTAGCTTTTTGTTTAATCGCAACAGTATCCAGACACATGGGCTCTACGAGAGGATGCTGTTATATGTATCTACCAATCATCCGTCATGAATCAACTGATTTCTATTAGCAGGCAGGCAGGGGATAACACATAAAAATACAAGCTTGGGCTAAGCCACCTCATTGAGATCATTAATAAACGTACCGTGTCCTTCTGCCTCCCAACAAATCATCATTTGGAGCCTTTCGCATAGGAACTATAAAGAATTTAACAACCAGCATACTTCTCACAACACTGACCAGGCCACGGTTACCGAACATGTGCATGGTGCGGTTGTGCGTCGTTCAAAGCCTGTCTGAAACGCGGCCGACGAACAAATCATACGATTTGTACCGCAGCCGAGGCAATCATCTGTACAGAAGGTCCGATTCTTTCGACTGATTGCCAACATCTTCAGAGGTGCCAACATGCTTTTCCTTTGGATTGGAGCAAAGATTTCGGATTGGACCTTGGAGGTCCTAAAGAAAATTTGCATCGCTGGCTTCCAGAGACGAAGAAAAAAGAAGATGCTCTCTGTCCTGGAATGCAAATATTTGATGCCACCCCTCTGATGATTGATGACGGAAAGTTTCTCCAGGTAACAAGTGATCCAGTGACTTTCCTGGGAAAACAAAAGGCGAAGGAATAAACTTGTGTCTAGCTCAACATAGAAGATAAGAGGCAAAAGGGAGTACGCAAACATGTGTATATACTAGAAATCTAGTTGTATATAGACGCTGTTCTGATGAGAAGAAGTTTCCCAGCTGTGTACTTTCCCTGCATGGAATACCTGTGACGCAGAGGTTGCTGGGAAAAAAAAGGTTCATGGTACCAGTGACAGACTAGCTGCTCAAGTCACATTCACTCACTACAGGAGAAAGAACATCAATCCCTTTCCAAATTATGTAACTTTGACAAACCTCTTTCACTTATCTGACTTGTGTACAAAGTAACAATTCCTTGATATAGGAAGGATGAACTATCCGGAGTTTCTTATAATAGTTCGCAGTAACCAGTAATAGGGACAAGTGGGAATACAAGCCCACCGACGGTTGAAGGGACATAGATTCTTAGGGGTCGATAAGACATCAGCACAGACACGTTTACAGAGAAGGGCTAAGATTGTAAGGCACCCACAACCACCAGCTTTAAAAGAGGCAATTGGGAGAAGGCCTGCAAAGAGTGCCCTTAGCCTACCTTATGTCATCCTCCAAACTCTGATATCAGTAGCCAGCAGTTGCTGCCATTCCCCCACAAGCTCCAGTACTCTCCCACAAGCTCCACTCTATCACGCCCACTACACGAGTCAATATTGAGAATTCAATCCCACCCTTGAGCCATAAACCATTGAAAGGTGTTCCTAGAACCAGAGGATTACCCGTGAAGGATTGTGTGCTACTCCTCAAGGCGTGGTCTGTGCAGATTGAAGAGCTCAGCTTCAGCATCTGCATTGCTTTCAATGGGGAGGCATTCCTGCTGTTACAAGCAGAAGCTGAGGAAGGGGCTCTGGTCTCCTGAGGAAGATGAGAAACTCATGAACCACATAACCAAACATGGCCATGGCTGCTGGAGCACTGTTCCAAAGCTTGCAGGTACAATCAAAATACTTCACACTTTATCCTTGTCAATTATCCAGTTCCACTCATCCACTTATCCTTGTCAAAATACTTCGGCTCTTTTACAATACCATTTCTTTCTCCCATTCTTCTGACACATACCCAGTGGATGATTGCAGGGCTTCAGAGGTGTGGCAAGAGCTGCAGGCTGAGGTGGATAAACTACCTGAGGCCTGACCTCAAAAGAGGTGCATTCTCTCAGGACGAGGAAGACCTCATCATCGAACTCCATGCTGTCCTGGGCAACAGGTAAATTTAAGCCCAAATTGAGAATTTTACACCAATTGCTTTAAAGTGGCCCTTCTTTAATCATGTGGCATTTTTCACACCCATGAGCAGGTGGTCTCAGATTGCAACACGGTTGCCTGGAAGAACTGATAATGAAATCAAGAATCTATGGAACTCAAGTATCAAGAAGAAGCTGCGGCAGAAAGGAATTGACCCCAACACCCACAAGCCTGTTGCCGAGGTTGATCACAGCAAAGCAGCTCCAACAATCAGTACTGAGAGAACCTCTGAGTCCAGTGATGTTGACCCTTCAAGTGGTGGAGCACTTGGCAACCTGAACCATCTTCTCAGTGAGACGGCACAATCACCAGAGCTGCTGCCAGTGCTTGGTAAGCATCGCAAAGAAATTACTAGCTTGGCTCATCTAAGGGTGCCACCAAAGGAGTTATTTCTTGACCAGCTTGTTCCTGGTCATGATAACCTCTCCAGTGGCCGCTTAACAGGCCCAATTCCGAATTTCCCTTTCCAGCAGCTATCGTGCTACAGCAATGGATTTGGTAGCAGCCATGGTGCTAGTACGAATTCACTCTGGTATAACCAGAATGAGGCCAGTGGCAGTACAATTTCCACTGTGATGCCACCAGTTTCACCATCAACTCTCTCAACATCAACAGGCCTCAATAGGTCACCAGACAATCAACACTCTGGAGGAACTGCAATCCAGAGTGCCCAATTCCACTGGGATACTACTGATCCTAGCAGCAGCAGTAGCAGAGGAAGCAGTGGAAGCAATGGCTTGGGATTTGAGCTACAAGGCACGAGCTCACTACTAGACCATAGTGTGTTCCCATGGACAGAGTTAGCACCAGATAAAAATAGCCAAGCTCAACTAGAGGAAGAACTCAAGTGGCCTGACTTGCTTCATGGAACATTCACAGATACGTCAGCGACCATGCAGAATCTTAGCCAATCACTCTATGAAGACGTCGTCAAAGCTGAAAGCCAATTCAACATGGAGGGACTCTGTGCAGCTTGGTCTCAAAATCTCCAGCCAGCACAACATCTGCAGGTTGTATCGGATTTGTATGACAAGGATTTGCAGAGAATGTCCTTGTCTTTTGAGAATATCTAGGCAACGTTCTTCAGCGTGGAGGGAACATAGCACACAGTAGCAGAAAGCTGAGTTTGAAGCCTAGAAAACATAATGTTTCTTCACAGTTTTATTTGCAGGCTATGTGGAGGTGCTTCCGTAGGTACATTCTTGTGATGATACGGAGATCAACACTGATAACTGTTTGTCAGTTAAGATACTGCACTACATGAAAAGAACAGAGACAAAAAAATGTGAATTTATATTACCCGTAATGTATAGATTTCCATATTAGAAATATATGTTACCAGAGTTTTCCTTCCTTTCACTTGAAAGTAGCTGTCCTTATCTGTACATGCAAGCAGCTTAACTTTTGTACATGTGAGTTGCGATTCATTTTCTTTATACCAAACAAATACAGGGAGGAATGGGGAAAACTGCGTCTGTTGATAGCTCCTAGAACAATAATCAGACCTCTTCAACATGCGTGAGGCATGAATTAATTTATGGATGATGTGTTGTTATTCGTTCCACTTCTTTCTTTTGAGAAATTCTTGAACGAATCTTTTGTATATTCATGACGGCTGGACTAAAGCACATTGACCTTAGTGCTACTTTTTCTTCGCTTTTTTTCTTTTCTTTGTTCACCTTTTGCTAAAGAGAATCTGAGGCTAGCTGATCACTTTCCACTTGAATACATAATGGAAAAGGACTGCTTGATTTAGTATTGTCCAGAGGGGCAACATCCTCAACGATATTAAACAAATACAGATAGGAAAATGAGGAAATTTCTTACATGAGTGACACTACTAAGTAGGTGAACAGAATCCAAAGACTTCTGCTCATACATGGACGTCTTTAATTTTAGAAGCTATGTGGGAAGTCCATTGACGAGTATTTGATAATAAGGAAGGTAACAGTTTCTGTAGTGTTTTAGTCCACCACGGGCAGAGGCAACCTATGGAGATAAGTTGGTGGCTGACAATTTTTTTCCTCGAATACGCAGGAGAGCTGCATATCATTTCATTAAGAAGAAGAGTTGTAAAATACAACACACAGACTACACTCCTTGTTTGGTGGGCTAGCAAGAATTTTATATGCATATCTTGCCTGAAACAATGTTGTTTTCAGGCTTTTTACATGTCAGATCAGGTGCTGTATGTTCATCTTCATCTCTAGCTGAAAATTGCAGCTCTCCTCATTATTATTATTTTCTTTTTTGAATAGCTATAAAAACACAGAGAGATTTGTAAGCAATGATATGAAACTTGCCTTTACGCCCCAAGTGGTCTGTCTAGTGACTCTAGTCATTTTTGCATGTCATAGATAGTCTATATAGTTTTTAATCAGAAAAATGCATAAGCATTTACACTACATAATAGTTACACAATGCAGATAGGCCATCCAAATTAAAATGAGATGGTTAATGAATAATGATGATGGTTCAATAGAAACAAGATATAGATCTGGGCAAAGGTTAGCCAATATTAAAGCAAATAGTTAACGAATGCTTGGAACCAATAAAACTGTCTAGAGTCAGTAGCCTTGAAGGCTAATTAAACACAACAATTCTAAAATACACCGATTGAGAGCATGAGCAAACAGATCTCCTCACTAAAACAAAGATAACTATAGATCAATCACTAGTTTCTGAAGTTTGCACAGTGCAGAAGTTCCATAATCTAGCATGAATTTCTAGACTCACGTGAGAATGATTGCTTAAATTTCTGGTTTAGGATGTACCTGCATAATGTGATGGCAAAGATGATCATATAGCATGGCTGGCAGAAATATTGTATCAGCATGTTTATTGGAAACAGAATGTCACTGCAAAATTTACACATTAAATAACAGTTCAGTAGCAAATGTTTAACTTTGACTGTAAGTACAGTTGATGTGCTATTGAACGCTGCAAAGCCAAATGGGTGAAGATTTTTTTCAATACAGTCAAACAGACACCACTATATGTATCGTTCTAATTGAAGCCAATAAACATCTTGAATGTTGAAATAATCCATATGACGATTGACCATGATATAATTGAGAAATGGAATAATCCGGCTCAGAAGAATATCTGATTTATGTGATAAGATAGTCAATCAAGCAACCAGCACGTCATAGTGTCAAGACTATAGAGTTAGACGGAATGAGCAAGTGAAAAGGATGCCTTCTTGCATGTTTGGTTGTGGCTGAATATTTAATTTTCATCTTTGCTTTGGACATAAGCATGACAATGGAATCACAATAGCATGACAGAGCACAGTCATTCCTTATAGAACTTATAAGACACCAAGCATTGCCCAAACACACCATCTATACACCAGATTAGAGCGTGCAGTTAAACACTTGACACTTCACAACAGGAACAGATGTCACTTAGACTCTGATGTCGAGCAGTGACTATTAATAATCTTATGAATTGATAGTGATCAGCTATAACTTAATGCAAGTGCCAATAAACGCATTAAAGCATGCAATTTGATAAAAAAAACATTAACATAACTCAAAATCCTATTCTTGCAATATTTTAATTTATATGATTATATAGAGTGATATTCAGATGCCAATATACTACTGGAACAATCTGTTTGCACATCGTCAAAATGGACTGACAACAATGATGAGCAGGTTAGTCAAGAAAGAAAACCTTCAGTGTCCAAACATCAGAGTTTAACGCACTGACATTCTGCAGCAAATTCATGTTACACATGGAGTCATATTTAGCTGCTAGCCAGAAAGAATAGAAAAAGAACAGCTAAATTAAAGCAAGCTCATAGCAGCAACAGTGGAAATTGTCTGTTGGCAGTGTAATACACTGCTACTGAAAAGATATTGCTGAACAGAGGTACAGAGTACAGACAGCCAAGAAAAACCAATGAACAGCTAACGCATTGTGACATCCACTATGGCGTTCGACAGAATATAAATATAACGAATAAAGATGAGCAGATAATGTTAGTGGCATAATAAATCTACAGCTGGTAGCATGAGTGTGGTCAGAACCAGCATCTAACAGATTCAGTAACTCATGTACCATCAATGAATGACGTTTGAATGTAACTGATAGTTGACTATTGATGAGCTAACCAGAAATGATCCCTCAAAACCAAAAAAAAAAAAGAATGGCAAGCTTGAACAATATATGGTGGAAATCTGTAGACAAAACATTGATTATATGGTGATTATTTTGGCGCCTCATCAACCCAGCAACCGAATAGTACTAAAGACAGGACAAAAAAAAAATATCTGCTGGAAATCTGTATATAAAACATTGAGCTCACCAAAACGCGCCAGAGAAAGTTAAAACTGGAGAAGATGTAAGTACCGAGAATATAGGACAGTCAACCTCAACGCAACTGTCGCTCCAGGGGCAATCCACACACAATAGTGAAGGGACCAAGTAATAGCAATGATAGGCGATCTGAATGGTACTGCCGAACCTCACGGGCGTTCCTTCCGGGGATGATGCCGCCGAAGGGAATCCATAAAACACGGCGAACAACGAATGAATCAAATCAATCGCCTCGCATCCACATCAAGGGGTTCAGGGTTTTAGCAACGCGGAATGGGAGGACGGGAGGAGGGGCGCGATTAATCAGGCAGTCCCAATGGCCGGGGGTGGCGCCCCGGGGGAGGACGAGGACGGGGCACGGGGGTGGTGGGAAGGGGGGAATGCGGAGGCGGCGGGCGGAAGGTTTGGCAGTTCGTGTTCGTCGCGGCGCTGCCGGCCGGTGGTGGGGCCGGACAACGGACATGGCGTCGCTTTCTTCTCCCGTAGGTAGCGCGGCCCACTCGGTTGTTCTCCTCCTCACCGGCCGCGGCAGGGCGCGTCAGCCCACGATACGGCCCAGTCGGTTTCAACGGCCTGTTGGATGGATGGGCTGCGACGGGCAGTTAAGTTGGGCCGTGAGCGAGCAGGCCGCTGCGACACACCTCCGTTCCTCGCTCGAGATGTTTGGTCCCGCGCCGCGCCGCGCGGCGGTCTCCGGCGATCACCCTTTGGGTCGCAACGGCGGTCGCCGGCCGGCATGAACGCATTTTGTGGAGGTGAGCAGAATCAGGTGATGCAATTGAAACACCGACCACCCCTTGGGTCGCTTTTTGCCGTCCGATTCAATACGTGCGGCCTGGATCTTACGAAACTGGAGGCGGCGAGCGAGGTCGTCCAACAAGTCCGTGTGTCCCGTCACCCGTCGGTCGCAAGGCGCCGCCGCGAGGCTCGACGGCGACCGCGTCACTAGTGGAGGACGCCGGAGACTCGCTTGTCACGCCTCCGCCCTTGACGCTTTGCGCAGAGCCCAGAGGCTCTGTTCTCTGCTCTGCTCTGCTCTGGACACCGTCGTCTCCAGCCCCGCGGTCAGGCTGGATCAGAGTGCGCGCAGCGCCATGGACGCGAGCCCAGGGTCGGTGGTCAAACTATGAGCTAGGCATGCACCTGGGACTGGGAGGAGAACGAATACAGCGAGGGTACATAAGCTTCACGATGGATCTTGCATGGAACGCATAGAAACCGAGCCATCGTCGCAGCCTCCGCAGATCTTCCCTGACCCCACGGCCATGGGACGCACGACGCTCGCCGCCGCGATGACGTCGAGGACGCCGACGCCAGGTCGTGCTACCATGAGCGCTGGAGTGCCCGCATTGTACCTGCTGGATTGGCGTTAGGTTCAGCGCCTGCGGAAAAACCGGGCCGAAAAAAAAGAGTAGTCGGCGTTCGAAGCGCACGCCGAGGTCGACCACCGCCGACCATGCATCAGAGCAGCCCGTGTTTTCAGCGCCCTCGTTCTCACATGGTTATGTGTAGCGGAGGCAAGCGGCTGCGCAGCGGCGGAACGCAGGTCGCCTCAATCGCTGGCGCAAAGGACAGGCTGCGGCCGCCGATCCAGAAAGGGTCGGGGGTGTGGACGGTATTCGAAATACCGACCACCCCTTAGGTCACTGGTTGCCGTCCGATCTGATACGTGTGGCCTGGATTTTACTGATTGGAGGCGTCGAGGTCCGTGTTCCACTGTCTCGCGACGGGAGCACGGACGAAGCCGCGGCGCGCGGGTGGGGCTCGACGGCGACCGCCGCGCCGCGTCACTAGAAGACGACGCCGGAATCGCTCGCCGCTGTCTGGTCGGGCATCCGGTTCCCGCTTCGAGATGAAGACCCAGCAGCCTCCTTTCTCTGCTCTGGACACTGTCTCCTCTCCAGCTCTGCTGCCCGCGGCCAGGCTGGACGATCATCGGCCAACGCGCGAGCGGTGCCATGGACTCGAGGCACGGGCTGAGCAGGCATGCATAATGCATTTGGGGGGGAACAACAACGGATTCTGCGAAACCAAACACAAGAAGCTTAATTACCGATGGATCAAGGGGCGCGATTGACATCAAATTATTCAGTACACTGACGATAGTTGTTATTTCTGACCGTGCCATCATGAGCCGGATTGGCGTTCATCTCAGATGCAGCAGCACCAACGGACGCCGGGGCGAAAAGGAATAGTCGGCGTTCGGAAGCGCACGCCGAGCTCGACTGCCCGCCCAGCAATCATCAGCAGAGACAGAGCAGCCTGCGTTTTCACCGCCTCCTTCTCATGCGGTTGCTCTCGCGATCGCGACGACTAGCGACCACGCATCGGCGGCGGAACGCGTCAATCGCTGGCGCGGCTGATGGCGCCGGCGTCCATGGAGCCGCCGGGTCAAAAAAAGGGTCGGAGAGGGTGGACGGTATTTCATTTCCCGACCACCCCCTGGGTCAGCTTATCACCGTCCGATCGGATCCGTGCGTCCTGGATTCTTTCTAAAGACTGGAGGGTTGGAGGTCGCGACGCGGGCACGGCGGCCGCGTCCACGAGACTCGCCGCTGTCCGTCATTGCCTCTTTGATTGCTTGCGCCGAACCTATAGCCTCTTTTCTCTGCTCTGAACTGAACACCGTCTCCTCCACTTGGCCACGACCACTCTGGATCAACGCCCAACCAGCGTGCGTTGCAGTGCCATGGACACGAAAGCGAAGCACAGGCTGGGTGCTCAAACTGGGCTGGGCGGGCATGACTTTGGGGAAGGAAGAACACAGTAAAGCCCAATCACAGAAGATTACCGATACATCAAATTAAAAGCACGCGATGACTATCAATTTGTTTAGGACAGTGACGATACTAGTCATTTTCTGGCTCATGGCGCCAGAGCCGTCAACACGCCAGACATTTTCCTGCTCACGCTGAAGGGCGGCTCCTAACGATGGTGAAGGCAAAAGAGAGCAAAAGAAAAGAGACGCACAGTCGCACAGAAAAAAAAAATATTCAAGTCGGCAAGCCTGATGAAACATAAAAACAGTTTTTTTCTTTTATTATTATTAAGCGCGCCGGTTGCCCTATCGATATCAAAAAAGGTTCCCATGGAGCAGCAACTCCAGCATTTTTCAACTCGCGTTTACTAACCAGGAATAGGGAGTATTAAGCTATATAAACCGAAAAAATGAAATTATTTTGCGGAGATTCTTCAGACCGCCACCTCCCCCCCAAACCGTTTCAACAGTACAGCAATATGGGCAGCACATACACACAATCTATACATACGACTATTTCGTTTCACACTTTCACTGATATGATATACTTCTATACGGCTCCGTTCACATTATTGGGGCAGAAACAGAGCCGCCGCATCGGTCGCAGGATATGGTATAGAAAGAGTAGTGGCTCACTCCATGTCCATGTGTCCGCTTCGATATCAAGAATTGCTCCTCGACGGGGAAAAAGAAGAAGAAGAATCTGTCAAGAGATAGTCCAATGAGCAGGACGGCGCTGTGGCCCGCACGCAGGCGCACGCGGTGCTTCAGTTCGCGGTCTGTCTCGCATGAATTGCCGACCCTGTGTCTTGTGATTCAGTGATTGCTATCTGACGGTAAAAAAAATGGTCAATATTACGGCTCATCACATTGGGTTAGAGTCGATTCCCCATCCAAAACACCATTTGGGATGGATCGTATTGATGAGCATGTTCAAAACCTAATGAAATTGAGTAATGAGCAACTGATCTTCAGTTTGCCTCAAGTTAAAGAAACATATTCCATTTCAAAAAAAAAAAAAATAATAGTTTGCCGCAACGTATCAGCAATGAACAGCGCTTCCCAAACCCAAACCAGACTGCGTGTCAGGCCGCCGTCCCTGCCGGACGCACGCGGGGGCCTCGGCCACGCCGCGCGATTGACTTGGCCGAGTCCTGGGCGGCGCCACCTGTCCCGGCGGGCCCCGGCTGCCGGCCTCCGACAGTGACCCACCCACCCCAGTCCTGCGCCTGCGCGCTTGGCGTGTGCCACCAAGCGCCACGTCCGCACCGACAGCTGGACCCGCCGGCTCCCTTTCTCCTCGAGCATCATCAGGTTCGTCTTCTCTGCTGATCTGATCTGCATGCTCAGCACGTACCTGTGGCCACGGGGTTCGGTGTTTTCCTGTCTCTTCGTTCAATCCTTATCGGGAAAGGTGATTTCCGATGGGTCTCGTATTCCACTTGGAGCTTTGTATACCTTTTTGAGATTTTTTTTTTCATCCACCGCCTGTAGAGTTCTTGGCGTAGGAGTACGAGTTAACCTCGACCTTTGTCCCTGTGGTCTAGGGAACAGAGGGTAGAGAAACAAGTGGCAACCATGTGTAAACAAATAACATGAGCTATGACCATGAGGGAGGCTTTACCCCTTAATCAAGGTTACCATTCCCACGTGTCACACGGCTGAAGAATTGGATCGTCAGCAGGGCTCTGTATATGGTTACTACCATGTAATTTTAGAATGCTTTTTGCAAAAAGAAAAAAAGAAAAAGAAAAAAGAAAAACCGCAATGCTAAGAGCAGCACGCACTGATGCATATGAGTAATCATCAGTAAGAAACCTAACAAAAAAAATTGCCATCTTTGGTGAACCTTTAGTGGCGAAATGAGCATGGAACATTTTCTGAAAAAACTAGTACTTGCGAGCTGTTGCATATGTTAAACAGTTTGATCCACACCCAACTAGCCTGTCCCTTTATCCACAGCTGCTGCTTCATCGGCTCGGCCCTTGCATTCTTATGGATCGAGACAATAACTCATTGTCACTGGACAGAGACGGCATCACTGCCTAATCTCAGTATCTCACGTGCTGAAATTGTAAATATCACGGGAATTGTATCAACATATCTGTGTGCAGAAAAAGAAGAATATCACTGTCGACGCTTCCAGCCCGTGATTTGAGCCCGGATATACGCGTGCCGCTCAGTTGACCAACTGATGAGCAAGCACTTCGACCCCCTTGTGGTAAGGAAAACATCAATTGCATATTATAGCAGATCTAGAAATAAGATCAGTAAAAATGTTTTTTTAACAGAACGATCAGTAAATATGTTCAATCATGCGTAATTTTTTTAGGGCAATCATGCGTATTTATTTGCTAAAAAACGTATCTTTTGCCGACCCCCTTGTCATCAGGAAATCGTCTCAATTACCGTTGCTGATGGAGAAATCCATCATCACGGACACAGTTAGCTCTTCGCCCCTTCCATTCCTATCCTGCGTGCCAATATATAAACCAAGCAGCCATGGCGCATTTCGTTGGGAATATCGCAGCATATTCTGTGACGCTTGCTTCTCTCCACCAACTAACTTGCAGGAAGCAAACAAAACAGAGAGCCCGCCCGCCCGTTTACTTGTCATCGAGTCATCCATCCATCTCTTTTTTCCTGCTTAATTCGCCCAGCTCTTCTCCAGCTTTGCTTTGCTCCGGTAGGAATGGCGTCCCCGTCGATGGAGGCCGCGCATCCCCCGACGACCATCCGCGACCTCATCATCGGCCGCGTCGACTACTACTACGACGACACCATCGCGGAGGAGGGAGAGGAAGAGGAAGAGGAAGACGACGACGACGAGTGGGACGACATGAGCAAGCGCATGTCCCGCCTGTCCATGGAAGGCTCCGACGGCGGCGACGCCGACGACGAGAACGACGGCGGCGACGTCGAGGAGGAGGACGACGAGTTCGACAAGGCGAGGTCGGACATCGACGGCGCCACGCCGTACCGCCCGTCGGTCCCCTCGTCGGCGTCGCTCCCAGGCACGCCGGACCGCGCGACGCAGGCGGCGTCGCAGTCGTCGCCGTGGTGGCCCGGGCCGAGCAGCAAGGAGTACGCGAGCGAGACGGAGGCGCGGTGGCCGCCGTCGGGGTCCGGCCGCCGGCGCCACCACCACCACCACCGGCGGGAGCGGATGATGCGGGAGGTGTGGCTGGAGCGTGCGTGGCGGATGCGGAAGCAGCGCCGACAGATGATGCAGGGCCAGGTGGTCGGTGAGGTGCCGGTGGTGGTGGTCGGCGGCGGCGAGGCGTCGTCGTCCCCGTCGGCGGCAGCGGCGCGAGGCGGCGTGGCCATGGACATGGAGGAGGTGCGCGCGTGCAGGGATCTGGGATTAGACCTCCCCGGCGACTGGACCGTCGAGATCCCCTGCTACGCGCTCTCCGGCGTCGACACCGCCAGCAGCGGCGGCAACTCGCCGGCGTCCGGCAGCTGGCGCATCTCCAGCCCAGGTACTGCTCAAACTAACCCCCATCCCAATCATTGCCATTAATTACGATACTTCCATTTCCAGTTTTCTACTACTCTTTATTTTACACTGGTTCGCTAGATAGACCGAAAAAAAATATCATCACGAAACAGTAGATAGAAACAGAAGCAACCAAGCATGGGGTTTGTCAACGATTGTTGGTATCGGTTTGTCCGTACGCGCGCGAGCTGCGTCCGTGCCCACTCGAGTCCAATTAATCCACCAGCTCCGATCGGCTCACCATCCGGTCAAAATTCCGCGTGGTTAATTCGTCACTCGGCAGCAAGCACACGTGTAGTAGTACATTTGGCATCAAATTAAGCGACGGACGGGCGCTGTTGCCTGGCCGCCATGCTCATGCACGCGCGTCACCTTCACCTCAAAAAAGCCATCACACTCACACGTCACACGGTGGTGGCGCCGAACCAAACCGCCGGCCGGGTTTGCCCTGGCTTACCAGGCAGTGCACTGCTAGTGCTACCTACCACCACACCACACTTGATGAAGCCATCGTCAGAGACGACGGATCAAAGAGCACGCGCGCGACAAGTAGCCTCCTCCCCCTGTATTGTCCGCCAAAAGCAGTGACGGAATTTATCAGTGGAGCATCCGTTACTTTCGTGGCTGGTAATCAGCCTCGCTTAACATACCTCGTGGCGATCAATCAAGAGATTCAAAGGCCTTGATTTGAGTTCACGATGGCGACGTCCTACGAGCTGAGCGAACGATGCTGCTGCTTTCGTTCGTGCTTCCCCCCTCAGCTGTCAGCTGCCTAGCTTTTCCGTTCTGCTCGATCTGCTTCCAAGTGCTTTTGCTGCTCGCCACGTCTGCTGTCTCCTGTAAAACTGTACGCGCTGCTGATCATGCTCCGCATTTTGCCGCGAGCGCAACGACGCCGCGGCTTTTTCCCGGTTTTAAGCTTGAGCCACCACTCCAATGATCGCGAGCGACCGTGCAAAGCAGTCTGGTCGTTGTTGCTGGGAGTGCGATGACCAGTACCGTTACGCCATTATGATTAGACCGGACCGATGATTGGATTGTTGCTTTGTTGCAAAGCGATTTAGTAACCTTTTTTTCTTCCTTTCATAATGCCAGTTGGTTTATAGACACTGACGTTCTGCTCGTTGGTATGGTTGTGGACTTGATAACAGGGGATGATCCCAATGACGTGAAGGCGCGGCTCAAGGTGTGGGCGCAGGCCGTGGCGCTCGCTTCCGCCTCTCGCCTCGGCGGCTCTTGACGATCCAGGCAAAATCGGCAAAACGTTTCCTTCTTCATTCGGCCATACATCGGCAACAGCAAGACAGACATTCTCTTCGATCTGCACATATGAATGCAGTGCGGGGTCTTCTTCATCATCTCAGCATAAATAAAAACAAAAAAACATCTTTGGGGGTCAGAACTACATCTGTTTGGTGTTGTGTGTGTGTGTACTTGTACATATGCATCCTGAAGTAAAGAGTGTGTGATGATGGTCACATAGGGTAGGATTAACATTGCTTTCAAGAAAAACAAGATTGTTGCATATGATTGTTGTACGGGTAGAAATAGTAAAGACTAAAGAGTGCAGGTGAAGAAAACAAGAAAAGAGGTGTCCTTCAAATTTTTTTTCCGTGGATGAAGGACGAAACCTGTTGTTTGGGCAGTGGGGAGCAAGGTGACCCCAAACGCTTTACAGGTGTTCTTCATTCACGTGTTGTGTTCTGTTCGCACTCGAGGAAGAAAGAGTAGGAGTGAGGAAACAAAAGGAAAAAAAAAAGAGTTTCTAGAAGTATGTTTGTCATGTAGTACTGTACTGGTCTGTACCCAATAGACACGCAATCATCCCCCCCCCCCCCCCCCCCCCCCCTTTTTTTTTTTTTGTCAAGCACAAATGTATTTGTGGAATAGATGGATTGAGTAATTATTTACAGGGCATACAAGAAATGCTAGTGATTATATCTGATAGTAGTAGTTGCACCCTTCTGAAATGAAAAGCTTGCCATAATCTCAGGCGCTTGGTTCCGGTCTATTCATTGCCATTATAACATTTCTCCACATATCTGAGTAAATGTATCATGACCCATATCCAAATACAAAAGTTACTGTTTGCACTTGCTAAAAAAAATATATATAATCATACAGCCAAATGGGCGTACATGCCCCCCAAAAGGACTTCGAGTTTTATTGAGCAAGTAACTCACATTTGAATTCATCATTCATCCGCATAGTATAGTTTCACTGGCAAAAAGAATCAGCAACAGGATCACTTCCTCATTGATTATTCAATGTTTGCATGAAACAACACTACATCCTTGAAACAAGGCATAAAAGGTGTCCTAACTCCCTACACTTAAATTGGATGGCTGCAACAATTCAGGTAACCCTCTCTTAAGATTGAAGTTTCCGCTGAAAAAACGGAAGATGTGTTGCATTAGCCCCAACACTGAGCTATTGACTTCACTCATCAGCCGTCCAAAGGCAGCTCACCACAGTTCACGATCCGACAAGGCTGCTTAGGAACATCAGACCTGCTGGTTTCTTGAGATTCAAGCTTCTTCACTATGTCCATCCCCTCCAAGACAAGCCCAAACACGACGTGACGGTTGTCCAACCATGGTGTCTGCAAAGCACATCATTTTAGTGTCAAGAGACAACTAAATCTTAGTACAAAGTTCCTGCTGAGGAAAACAAATATTGAAGTTCAGAGTGTTTATTTACATGGTAATAATCTATTTCACCATTTAATGATATATTATCCTAGTATCCTACCATATCTACAATTATTAAAAAAAAAAACTTATGGCACCATGTCCTGTTCGTATCCAAACAAACAGATTCTATGATGTCGTTAATGTTATTTGGTGAAAATGACATGGTTCTGGCATATGAACATATGCAATGGATCAAAAGGTTTAAAGAAAAAAGCTTTATACATAGCCTTTTCTTTTATGGAACTCCAGGAAAATATAAAAACATGGAAGGTGATACTTATTTTTTCAATTGGCTGAATTGCTGAAATATGGAGTGAAACATAACAGCATGTAACATCTATTGATTACCATATCAATCTGACACAAATTATTATAGAAGATATTTTCTCCATGGTAGAGATTATAATATTTTTGCAGGAAAAGTAATGAGTAAAACAAACTGCTTTATTAATAAAAGGTAAGAATGTCTTGCTACCTTTACAGTGCAAATGAAAAACTGACTCCCATTTGTGTCAGGGCCAGCATTTGCCATGCTCAGAACACCAGGGCCAACATGCTTTACTGAAAAAGGACAAAAGAACTTTAAAACTCAAGAACAAATTTCTTCAGAGAAATGTCCTAACACTACAAATATTCTCAATGACCCCATGTTAAAAATATGTATGACCATGTGAGCAGGAGACCAATGGAAGTATGCTTGCTCCCACTCTCATGATAATGATAAGCCAGTGGATTAGTTAGTAGTGACGCAAAAGGAAGAGAAAATTTACCCCCAAAAAATAACGTAACGGTACCAGAATAACTACCATTACTTTCATCGCACTATCAGATTGAGATGCATCAGTGCAGGTAGTCAAATCATCAGTTCATTTGAAGATAGTGTTCAATAGGAATCACTTACATGTGAAATTTTCATCTTTAAGGCGGTCACCATAAATACTTCTCCCGCCAGTTCCCTGTGGTCACCAGTAGTAGTTTAGCAATACAAGTGAAGACGACCTTATAGCTCAAGACAGTCAAACATATAACTTTGATTGACGAACCATTTAACATATAAGTTAACTTCCTTACAAGACGAGGACAAATTTTGTTTGGATTTCATACAGTGATGCCCTATCCTACCCCTTCAAAAATTTGTTTGTAATTTTCCTGAACAGTATATACCTTCCTTAACTTAAAAATAAAGAACAGAGGACTTGCATTCTTCAATCTTCATCCATAAAAACAAAATGCTGCAGTGTTGCAATTGTAACATGTCCTTTGCCAACTTGGATACCCAGTGGTCAATCTCGTGTTTAAGTGTTCTGCTGTTCCATTGTTCAAACTGTTCTGCCCATGTCAACTTATAGAACACTCGCACCTCAAACGGCAGAAAATAATCTAAGCTTATCCAGCGAGAAATCCCTTCAAGGGAGCAAGTTCAGCATATATTATGATTGGAAGCGATAATTTATATAAGATACACTAAGAGGGCTGCACATTAAGTATGAATCAATATCCGCAAAAAAAAAAAAAAGATGTTTCAAGGCACAATACAGATAATCGTCAGTAGATAGTGATAGACTAATGCTCACTAGGAGTCAACTTAAAACTAACTGCTCAGCAAGCTTCTCCTAGGAAATGATAAAACAACAATCAAGAGCTATTACGCCTTGGCACATAGGAGTATGCCATAGGAAGTAAAAAGGATGGGAGAATGCCAGTTAAACTACAGGCACCCAGATTGCATCCTGCATTCTCAGAAGAACCTACATTGTGCTGCTCGAAGTCCCCGCCCTGAATCATGAAGTCCTTGATGATCCGGTGGAAGGAGCAGCCCTTGTACCCGTACCCTTCCTCTCCTGCCCCCAGCGAACAAAATGGCAACAACCGGTGGTGAGTTCCCCAAACGACAATGAATAACTACTAGTGATTTTTATGTAGCTTTCACTTCAGTAAAATTAGAGTAATCTGGTAATCCCCCCCCCCCCCCCCCCCCCCATAAAACCTACGAGTAGTAATTCAGATTCTCGCAAAAATGAAACGGTGTAGTACACACCAGTGCACAGGGCGCGGAAATTTTCCGCGGTGGCGGGGACGACGTCGCCGAAGAGGCCGATGACGATGCGGCCTGCGGGCTCCCCGCCGATCTCCACGTCGAGGAAGCACTTGCTGGTCACATTGGCCTGCACGTCCACGGCACCCTGCAGAAACACATTCGGCTCGTCAGCCGGAGGTCGGGTTCGGGAGAGAAAGGGGAGGCGGGGCGGCGCTTGCGTACCTCCGCCGCGGCGGCGCGGACGACGATGGGGCCGGGGGCGCGGCGGGCGCCGAGCCTCAGCGCGGGGAGTCCCTGCGCGGTCCCGGAGCCGGAGCGGAGGGCGAGTCCGGTGCCGTAGGTGAGGCGGATGCGCGCCGGAGCGGCAGGCGCGAGGGCGGAGGAGGCGCACACGGCCGGCCTGCACGCCATGGTGGAGGGGTTTGGGCCTGTTCGGCTGCTCGGCTTATCGGATAAACCGACGACGAAGAGAGGACAAAGGGGCGGCACGAGGTGGAGTGGAGGAAATGGCCGGGGACGGGGACTCGGGGAGGCGGAAGTAGGCGAGGCCTCGCTGAGTCGATGTGTTGTACGTTGGGTTGGGCTTGGGCTGGTAAAATGCAAGACGACTGAACGGACAGCCCAGTAGTTGGCGCAATGGCCCATCTCTTGCCTCCTAGGCTAGCGCTTAGAAGAGCCCAGTAGAAGCCTACAACAGACAGGCTTCGGTCGCGGCCCACAAGGACGGATTACCGTTTCAGTTTCTTTTTTTTTTTTGTTAATCCTTCTCACTTTGTCATCCCTTGTTCCCTTTCAGCCTTTTGATGTTCGATGTCCACAGTCCGCCTAAGTAACACTCGGCTTTAATCTCAAAAAAAAAAAAAAAAAACTAACACTCGGCTTTTTCACGTTCAGAAAAGATACTCGGCTTTGTCAAGATGTGCAAGCAAGAACAGCTAACATTACTAGTACTAGTACTTTCTTCCGCGTTCCATCTTTTTCCAACAAACCAAACCTAACACAGAGAACGAAATGCATGCGCATGCAGCTGACAATAAATTTTCTTACGTACAACGGTACAAGTATCCCACTAACTACGAGTATACGTACTTTGTTCCGTTGAAAAACAATGCCATCGGATTGACCGATTCCAGTGGCGAGATAAAAGACACTGGAAGCAGGGAGTGCGGCAGGTGAGCGGTGGTTGGTGAGGCGACGTACGTAAGCGTACTGCAAAACGTCGGACGATATATTAATATATATGTCAGACTTCAGAAGAGAAAATAACAGAAACTCACTGACCGCGCGTAAGGACGTACGCGGAGATGTGCGACAGTGACGGCCTACCTGATGATAATAACAGCTGCGTGCATTGACCATCCGGCTGCGTGCATCACCCGGAAAGTTTTGAATTGGTGAAGAAAATCAATGGAATGAAATAAAGTTGGCACTGGTAAATACTGTATATCACGCTGAGCCTGGACCTGAATTTGTTTTTAGGAGCAGCGACCCTCTTTCCTGAACATGCCATGCTGCTGCTGTGTTGCTTTAAAACTCTTCAGCGATGATGAGAGCTTGGTTTAGTATGTTAAAAGCAACTGCGGAGTTGCCATCTCGTTCGAGCAATTGTTGTACCACAAGTTTGATCCAGCTTAGCCTGAGAGATTAGAAAATAATCTTATGTTGAGCCTAAATAAAACTGGAAAACATGTAGTAGCTGTGAGCTGAGTTGAGGCAACGAGCTGTTGAAAAGCTAGGTTTTGTGTTGGCTCCATCAAAGGACCATATGGACCGAAGCGGCACATATGCATGCTTCTTTTGCCATCTTTTTCTTTTCCCTGTTTCGCAAGACGTGACAGATAGACGGGGTGCCCGTAACCGTAAGGCACACAGATAGGAAGGCACGTGAGGAGATACGTGGCAACCATGAGCAGCCTTCGACGTGTTCCTACTTCCTGTCTCCATCCCATGCATCATCACCGCTCTTGATTCAATGAGCTCAATATCATCGTCACTTTCCTTCCTGGACCGAAACACATACGTCAACAGCTGAACTGACGTGCGCCATCCATGGAAGGAGCGGATCGGCCGGATCAGCGGCGTCAGATGGAAACAACACCGTTCGAGAAACTGGTGATGTCCTGATCAGCAGTTGAGCACTCAGGAGAAGCCAGCCCGGGATGCCGGAAGGCCGGAAGGGACGACGACCACGGGTTTCGCGGACGCGGTCGGCGGTGGGCAGCCCGCCGGGTACTTCCGGTGCGCGCGCGTAAACAAAGCAGGACTGACCGGGCAATGATTTTCTCCTGTTCTTCTAAATGGAAAAAAAAACCTTGTAAACATTCCAATTTGCACCGAACTACTCAACAACCATGACCTCGGTCTCGTCGGCGAAACAACGAAGCATATGTCCGTCATCCTCGATTCGTCGTCACGAGAGCGCAGAGAGCGGTGAGCTGTGGCTGTGGCAGATGTGACCATCATCATCAATTGCTGGCGTTTTCCCAAGCGATCGAAGCTTACTCATTTCAACTGTATGAAAATTTTCATGTCGCAAAAGTTACATCTATATGTTGTTCTAAGTGTTTTGACGTAGCAAAGATAATTTTAAAACACTTCTAATCTCATAACCGAAGCAGGACACGGAGCGCGGTGTGACTACGCCAAGCTGCCACGCACCCGTATGCAACATGAGAGGTCAAGGCGCGCGGCATCTCGACGACTGCGTCTGCGAACTCCTCGGCTAACCTTATCAGTACGGATTTGGTTGGTGAAACTGAAATCTCGCTCACCACCTATAAGTATGGGGGCTCCTGCTCTGCTCGTTTCCATAGTTCCAGACCCAAGCAAGAGTCACTCACCACAACAGCTTGTAGATCGAGGAAGCTGTGTAGCTAGCATCCACCGACCGAGACTATGGCAGGGGCTCACCTGTACGTCGCCGCGGCGTGCGCCATCGTCCTCACGCTCGCCGCGCCCTCCCTCGCCGGTGACCCCGACATGCTTCAAGACATCTGCGTCGCCGACCTCAGCCTCATGTCCCATTACCGTTAGTCATAAAACCTACGTTTCAAACTATGTTTCTCTTGCTGTGTGCCCTTGGGGCTTGTTTCAATGTACCGAGACGCGCTCTCTTATATATTGCAGCCATCAAGCTGAACGGTTTCCCGTGCAAGGCGAACGTGACAGCGGACGACTTTGTCTCCGCGAAGCTGAAGAACCCGGGAAACACCAACAACCCGAACGGCGCCACGGTGACGGCGGCCAACGTGGAGACCTTCCCCGGCGTGAACACGCTCGGCGTTTCCATGGCGCGCATCGACTACGCCCCCGGCGGGCTCAACCCGCCGCACACGCACCCGCGCGCCACCGAGATCATCTTCGTCCTCGAAGGCACGCTCGAGGTCGGGTTCCTCACCACGGACAACAAGCTCTTCTCCAAGATCATCAACAAGGGGGACGTCTTCGTCTTCCCCGCCCGCCTCGTGCACTTCCAGCAGAACAGGGGTCATGGCCCGGCCGCCGTAATCGCCGCGTTCAACAGCCAGCTCCAGGGCACGCAGGCCATTGCCATGACGCTGTTCGGGGCTAACCCGCCTGTGGCCCCCGATATCCTGGCCAAGGCATTCAGGATCGACCATGGGCTGGTGCACGCAATCAAGGCCAGGTTCCCGTAGACCTTATCTTGCGCCTTTCCGTGTATGTTTGTTTCTGAATAAATTATACGTATGCGGGTGTTGCTTGATATGTGATGATCACTGAGTTATCATACTACACCAATGGAATTTGTTCCATACCATATCACATTTCATCCCCGTCTTCTTTTTATCTCTCTCTCTCTCTCTCTTTTTTTTTGGAACCGTCTTCTTTTATCTAAAAAGGTACGTACGTGCGACTGAGGGACTCAAAGCTAGAAGATCGCTTCAACCTATGCAAAATTTAAACACGATGTGTACATATATACATATGAAATTAATTAAGGTGTAATATTGTGTCTTGGTTAAATCCAACATACTAGTCCTCAGGTGGAGGTGATTAAGAACAAATTTGTGCTCCCAAGTCCTTGGATATGTTGCATTTTCGACCGTTAGCATTTGTTATTTTTTTTAATATCTCTTTCTTCACAAACGGTGCACACCCATCCTAACTCCCACTTCAATCTATCATAAAAGGTTACCATCCCACGACTTTAATAACTTCATCATATCCTCACATGCCCCCTGCCCCTGGGAGACTTCTCCACGAGAAAGACAAAAAAAGAGGAGTTTTACTATCTAAAATATTCCCATATATAATTATACTATTAATTAATAGATCCAATCCAATTTGTCTAACTACTATCTAACCAACACAAAATCATGTCAGCACGCAAGGTCAAAAATCTTGCATGTATCTTGGTTGAACATTGGTTGGACAATTAAATTGTACCTATAGCATTTCTAAAAAAACATGACTTATTAATTAGATTATTAATATAACTTTATTTATAATAATAACAATTAATTATTATAAATCTACTAATGTTACTTTTTTGAGATTACCCTCGCACTGATAAAATAACGGACAGTAGTTTGGATTGAACTATTGGCTAGTGAGACTCCTCCAAAAATAACGTCTATGTTTCACGGTGGACCGTATCGATCCGACCGCCTTTGTCACTTTAGCGTCAAACAACACGGTCCAGATCTCTACTATCATCCGAGGGCGTGGCCCCGATCCTTGGTGGAGGTAGCTACTCACTATCCTCGTCCGCTCTAATCCTTGAAAGGAATTATTTGACTTATCCACCTTGTCACTTGGGACGTAGGAGCTAAGTCAGATCTAGTCTTTCGCTTTTTATTATGATGGAGATTTGATTGATTTTCGTTCATTTTGAATCCGTATTACAAGTATGTTATAAGGTGGTGGATCTTATGGCATGAACAATGTTAGATGATTATGAGAGGACTTGGTTCGGATTTGATTTTGGAAGAATTTCTTATTTGATTCTGTTAAAAACTAGACTACCCTTCTTGACCCTCCTAGATTTCAAATTCCCTATTTGAACCAATTTTCATCTTTCGATCCTTCTATTAGTTTTTGTATGTAATGTGTTAGAATTATATGGGCTTAACCCATAAATATTCACAATAATTCCTAGAAAATCTCAAAGGCCCATTCATGAGTGGTGGGAGTGCAAAGGTTTAGTCCCACATTGTTAGTGGAGGTGGAGGGAGCCCAACTTATAAGGTTGGTTGCTCTAGCATCTCTTGCAAGTGTGTAGATGGGAGGAAAGAAGAACACACGCGCGCGCTCGCTCGCCTCGCCTCGCCGGGCGGGGCGTGGACGATGGGCACGCATCACCTGCGTGAATGGTCCGTCGAAATTCGGTCCCTTGCCTTGCGGGAGCGCGGCTTCCTTTTGCACTTTCTTTTTACTGCGTATTTTATATATTTAATTATGGAAACTGACGTATTAATATGGTAACAGACTCGGATGCGGGACGCCTAACCCTAGCGGTTCCTCCCTATAAATACGTACGGGTACCGCCGTAAATCATATCACACAATCACCTAGGGTTTTGCCTCTCGCTACTGTTGCGCCGTCAAGTCTTCTCCATCCTGATTGTCGGCGTGCACCGGCGAACGGGAGAGCAGGTCTCCGGAACCGTCGTCCTCTACGATCCTGCACCGGGAGAGGGCGAATAAGATTTTTGGGAAGCGCTCTGCGCGACTGCTCGATCGCTTCCTCGTCTTCATCAAGTTCGTCGCCACGGCTCGTCTTTCTCGTCGTCAAGTTGGTCTCAGCCGCCGTCGCTAACAACGTGACGGTGCTGCACGTCGTCGCCGCCTTCTCTACCCAGTCCAGAAGGAAATGTACGTACTCTCATCCCAAACTATGTCTTTCATACTAGCTTTCGTAGTCTGCTTGTCTATGATGGATGTTGCTAGTATGCTAGATACTATGCTTTTATCTGGCTTTATAGACCTGTCTAGATCTTGCGTAGACTTGTCTAGTTCATTATACAATCTGTTAATCATATTTATGATTTATGTCTGGATTAATATAAAACTAAAAGTGCTAATTTATCCAACAATCCAAAAACCTTATTGTAGGCACTTTAGTTTTATGGCTGGATTTGTCGATGCACTGAGGCCAGAGAAATTTACTGGCGTGCACTTCAAAAGATGGTAAGTGAAAGTCACTTTGTGACTTACTGCCATGAATGTGTTCTGGGTGTCCACTGGCAAACCTGAAGGCGATCTCACTACAGATCAGGAAAAGGCCTACAGTGAAACCAACACAATATTCTTGGACGCTGTTATTGGAGTTTTGGTAGATCGTCTTCAGGACGTCTACATCCATCATACAGTCGCTAAGGATATGTGGGACGCTTTGATCGCTAACTATGGTGGTTCAGATGCTGGTGCTAAACTGTATGTCATTAAGCAATACCATAATTTTAAGATGGTAGATGACAAATCTGTCTTCGCGTAGGCTCATGAGATACAGTGCATAGTGAAGGAACTCGAATTGCTAAAGATCGTCATACCTGAGAAGCTTGTGGCTGGGGGCATTATTGCCAAATTGCCTCTAACTTGGAGGGATTTTGCCACTACTCTTAAACACAAGAGGACGAACATATCTGTCTCAGATTTGATCGCTTCTCTTGATGTTGAGGAGAAAGCTCGTGAAAAGGATGGACGTTCTAAAGTCAATGAGGGAAACACTATAGCCAATATGGTGTATCAACCACAACAGTATCATGGCAGTGGTGGTAAGGGCAAGGGCAAGAACAATAAGCCTAAGCAGACCACTACCTTCAAGAAGAAGAACAAGGAGAAGAGAGCATGCTTTGTTTACGGTTCTAATGAGCATTGGGCAAAGAAGTATCCAGAACGCAAAGGAAGGAAGCCTCCACAGCAGAAGTCTACAAACATGGTGACCAGTGCTGGAGAAAATAGTGGGTATGGTAATTTACCATATGTTTTTTCTGTATTTCAATCTACTTGTTGGTGGCTTGATACTGGTGCTAATGTTTATGTTTGTGCTAATGCCTCTTTGTTTACTTCTTACCAGGTCGTCCGGGATTCCTTCATCCTAATGGGAAATGGGTCACATGCTTCTGTTCATGGTGTTGGCACGGTCGAGCTGAAGTTCACTTCGGGGAAGATTGTCCAATTGAAGAATGTACAACATGTCCCTTCTATCAAGAAGAATCTCGTTAGTGGCTCCCTTTTGTGTAGGGATGGTTTTAAGGTAGTGCTAGAGTCGAATAAAGTTGTCGTGTCTAAGAGTGGACAATTTATTGGTAAAGGCTATGAGTGCGGAGGCTTGTTCCGCTTTTCCCTTTCAGATTATTGCAATAAGTCTTTGAACTATATTTGTGATGGTGTTAATGAGAGTGATGCTAGTGTTTGGCATTCATGTTTATGTCATCTAAATTTTGGTTCTATATATCGACTGTCCAGCTTGAATTTAATTCCAAATTTTTCTATTGTCAAAAGTTCTAAGTGCTCAAGTTGTTTGCAATCTAAACAACCTCGAAAGCCTCACAAGGCTGCAGAGGAGAGACACTTGGCACCATTAGAACTTATACATTCAGATCTTTGTGAAATGAATGGTATATTGACTGAGGGTGGAAAAAGATATTTCATGACTTTGATTGATGATGCGACTAGATATTTCTACGTTTATTTGTTAAAAAAAAGATGAGGCTCTAAACTACTTTAAAATTTATAGGGCTGAAGTTAAAACTCAACTAGAGAAAAAGATCAAAAGAATTAGGTCCGATAGTGATGGCGAGTATTTCTCAAATGAGTTTGACTTATTCTATGCGGAACATGGTTTGATATATGAGATGACGCCTCCCTATTCGCCCCAATGAAACGGGGTTGCCGAAAAAAAGAATCGCACCTTAACTGACTTGGTTAATTCCATGTTAGACACGGCTGGATTATCTAAGGCATGGTGGGGGGAGGTTTTATTGACATCATATCATGTCCTAAATAGAGTTCCCATGAGATAGGAGAAGACTCCATCGGCCAAAGTTAACGTGCCAATTAACAAGAAGCGTAAGTTGAGATCTAAAACTGTGGATTGTATCTTTCTTGAATATGCTCATCATAGCATTGTCTATAGATTTTTAGTGTTTAAATCAGAGGTGCCTGATGTTCATGTTAATTCATTAATAGAGTCTCGTGATGTTACTTTATTTGAGAACATATTTCCTATGAAAGATTTATATAGCATGTCTAGATTATCTTCTGATGTGATTGTTGAAACTACTCCTGAATCTAGTGCATTTTCTGATCATGCTGAACAAACACTTGAACCAATCCACGAGAAGATTGATAGTAAAGCTCCTAGGAGGAGCAAGAGACAAAGGACTGCAAAGTCTTTCGGTGATGATTTCACTGTTTATCTTGTGGATGACACTCCTAGAATCATTTCAGAGGCATATGCATCTCCTGATGCAGATGATTGGAAAGAAGCTGTTCATAGTGAGATGGACTCTATTCTTTCTAATGGAACTTGGGAAGTTGTCGACAGGCCTATGGTTGTAAACCTGTGGGTTGTAAATGAGTGTTCAAGAAAAAGCTTAAGCCTGATGGTACTATTGACAAGTATAAGGCTCGGCTTGTGGTTAAGAGTTATACTCAGAAAGAAGGCGAAGACTTCTTTGACACTTATTCACCTGTTGCTGGATTGACCACTATTCGTGTATTACTTGCTCTGGCTGCCTCACATGGTCTTATCGTTCATCAGATGGACGTTAAGACAGCTTTCCTTAATGGAGAGTTGGATGAGGAAATCTATATGGATCAGCCAGATGGATTTGTAATAAAGGGTCAAGAAGACAAGGTGTGTAAGTTATTGAAGTCTTTGTATGGTCTGAAACAAGCTCCTAAGCAGTGGCATGAGAAATTTGATTCAACACTTCTATCAGCAGGCTTTTCAGTCAATGAGGCTGATAAATATGTGTACTACCGCCATGGTGGGGGTCAGGGAGTTATACTATGCTTGTATGTTGATGACATACTCATCTTTGGAACAAATCTTGACGTGATCAATGAGGTCAAGACTTTTCTGTGCCAAAGTTTTGATATGAAGGATCTGGGTGAGGCTGATGTTATCTTGAACATCAAGCTAATCAAAGGAGAGAATGAGATTACTCTTACGCAATCTCATTATGTTGAGAAGCTCTTGAACCGTTTTGGTTATAAGGATAGCAAGTCTTCTCCAACATCTTATGATCCCAGCTTAAGATATTCTCAGATAATTGGATCACTTATGTACTTAGCTAGTGCTACTAGGCCTGATATCTTGTTTGCTGTGAGCAAACTAAGCCGATTTACTTTTTGTCCGGGAGATGATCATTGGCGTGCGCTTGAGCGGGTAATGCACTATTTAGTTGGTACTATGGATTATGGAATTCATTATTCTGGATATCCAGCAGTACTAGAGGGCTATAGTAATTCCAATTGGATATCTGATGCTGATGAGTTGTATGCCACGAGTGGATATGCATTTACTCTTGGTGGTGTTGCTGTTTCATGGAGATCATACAAACAGACCATCTTAACGAGGTCTATCATGGAAGCAGAGCTTACCGCACTAGATACAGCTACAGTTGAGGCCGATTGGCTACGTGAGCTCTTGATGGACTTACCTATTATTGAGAAACCTGTGCCGGCAATCCTCATGAATTGTGACAATCAAACTGTGATAGTCAAAGTGAATAATTCTAAGGATAATATAAAGTTATCAAGACATATTAAGAGACGTCTGAAGTCTGTCAGGAAAATGAGAAACTCTGTAGTCATATCAGTAGAATATATTTCAACTGGTGAGAACCTGATAGATCAATTCATCAAGGGGCTGTCACGTAATGTGATAGACAATGCATCGAAGGAGATGGGTATGAGACCCATATGTGCTATTCCATAGTGGTACCCAACCTATGTGATCGAAGATCCCGTGAAGTAGGACCTGGAAAGAACAAGCTATTGGTTAGCATGAGAGTAACCTTTTATGACCCACTCAAGAAGCGATGCATTACTCTCGATATCTATATGGCAGGATGGTTGTTACCTTAATATATTTAGTTGACTTTAAATAGCGAAGATGTTGTCCTACAGAACAATCTTGAATGGATACACCTATATAAGTCCGATTGTTGTAAGGTCGTAATCTGTGAGATTTGGGTGATCTCTAATAAGCTCATGAAAGACCAAGGGAGTATGACCTATATGCTCCACCCGCGGAGAAGCCTACTGGAGGTCTAGTATCAGTTATGACAGTAAGTGAAACTTGTTTGTACAAAACTTGTAATTCAAGGCGTGGTCCATTATTCAAGTTGTGAATGAGTATAGCTTATTGTTCTAGATGAAAGTTCAACTTAACAGTCTCCACTGAAAACACTGTATATTAAACAACAGTGGGGTGAGGCAAAGTCTAGTTGGGACTTTGAGATCTGATGAGGGATTGTTAGAATTATATGGGCTTGGCCCATTAATATTCACAATAATTCCTAGAAAATCTCAAAGGCCCATTCATGAGTGGTGGGAGTGCAAAGGTTTAGTTTCATATTTCTAGTGGAGGTGGAGGGAGTTCAACTTATAAGGTTGGTTGCTCTAGCATCTTTTACAAGTGTGTGGATGGGAGGAAGGAAGAACATACGTGCGCGCTCGCTTGCCTCGTCGGGCCGGGTGGGGCGGGGCGTGGGCGTGGGCGATGGGCGTGGCCGCGCATCACCTGCGTGAATGGTCCGTCGAAATTCGGTCCCTTGCCTTGCGGGGGCGCGGCTTCCTTTTGCACTTTCTTTTTGCTGCGTATTCCATATATTTAATTATGGAAACCGATGTATTAATATGGTAACCGACTCGGTTGCGGTACGCCCAACCCTAGCGGTTCCTCTCTATAAATACGTACTTGTACCACCGTAAATCATATCACGCAATCACCTAGGGTTTTGCCTCTCGCTACTGTTGCGCCGTCAAGTCTTCTCCATCCCGATTGTCGGCGTGCACCGGCGAATGGGAGAGCAGGTCTCCGGAACCGTCGTCCTCTGCGATCCTG
This sequence comes from Eleusine coracana subsp. coracana, assembly GCA_032690845.1. NCBI lineage: Eukaryota > Viridiplantae > Streptophyta > Magnoliopsida > Poales > Poaceae > Eleusine > Eleusine coracana. Next base: position 1,913,988 of record CM064418.1, read on the forward strand.
CACCGGGAGAGGGTGAATAAGATTTTTGGGAAGCGCTCTGTGTGACTGCTCGATCACTTCCTCGTCTTCATGAAGTTCATCGCCACGGCTCGTCTTACTCGTCGTCAAGTTGGTCTCAGCCGCCGTCGCCAACAACGTGACGGTGCTGCACGTCATCGCCGCCTTCTCTATCCAGTCCAGAAGGAAACGTACGTACTCTCATCCCAAATTTTGCTTCCATACTAACTTTCGTAGTCTGCTTGTCTATGATGGATGCTGCTAGTATGGTAGATACTGTGCTTTTGTCTGACTTTATAGACCTGTCTAGATTTTGCGTAGACTTGTCTAGTTCATTATGCAATCTGTTAATCATACTTATGATTTATGTCTGGATTAATATAAAACTAAAAGTGCTAATTTATCCAACATAATGATGATAAGTGGAGGAAGAAAAGGACCATTTTACCCCTAGACATGAATTGACCACTAGAGAGTTCATTGTGTCTTTGTTTCATTGTGAGCAACAATTTTTTTTTTTTTGCCTTTTCGACTCGTTGACATAACTGGCATGTACTTTTCAAAAAGTTGATTGGAAAAAATTAAAAGCAATATTATTACATTTATCAGAGGTCAGAGCCCTTCGATATGTTCAGTTAACACGGCCAGGGTCATCTTCGGTCGAAAGGTCGATGGAAGCAAATCATGCCCCCCCCAACTAACCAAACCTAAAAGATTAGGAGATGCGCATGCCTGCATCCTCGAGATAATCTTAGTTACGTATTTCCCTAAAAGAGTAGGAGATGCGCATGCCTGCATCAAAAACAAAGCCAGATACCCATGGTGACAAGATGAAGGGAGTAGGTGTAGTATATGTAAGCGCACTGGGGCCGCGAAACGCTGGACAGATTGTCTGCACATATCTGACAGAGACGGCCTAACTGACGATTAGACTGTTAATAAGAGCATCGGTTAAATGGATTTAGAAACCACTGGGAGGTTGAGTGCGTCGGTGGTGACGACTGATCATGACGAGGCCTGTGCACACTGGCAAACAATATAACATGCTCATGGCCATTACTGGAGAACCACACATCACTATTTCCGGTAAATAACGTGATTAATGCTGAACAAATATCAAAGAATTACAGCCAAGTTAATCGTCCCCCAGAAGAAGCAGCTATTTCCATTTCTGGTTCAATGTACACCTTCACGTTCTGTGCCTCTTCGCCATGATTGATTGCAGTGGACATCACTAGACTGCATGTCAGCAAATGCGACGCGACGACAGAACAGAGCAAGAACCGCGCGCGTCCATCAAAGGTCTGTCCACTGGTGTCCCGTCTTGCATCCACGCACAGAAATGAAAAATCCCAATTATCCAGCATGTATGGAGCAGTTCGCCCAGGCTGCATAAACAAACTTATTACCCGCTGCGCAGCCTCTCCTGTCCTCTACCACGGCGTCCACATCCCCGGCTAACCTGCCGACCCGTCCGTATGCTGAGCTCGTGTCTTATGTATTGAGTAGGCTGGTGAAATCTCCGTGCTATAAAGAGGAGTCTCCTGCGCTGCTTGTTTCACAACCCGGGACGAGCCAGTCAGTAGTCACTCAACAACCCCGTGTACACGAGTAAGCAAGCTTAAGGCAGCTGCTAGCATCCACTAAACGAGATCATCAATGGCAAAGATCCACCTCTATGTCGCCGCGGCCTGCGCCGTCGTCCTCGCGCTCGCACCGTTCTCCCTCGCCGGCGACCCCGACATGCTGCAGGACATCTGCGTCGCCGACCTCATGTCTCGTGAGTTGATCATCTAGCTATATGCTTGAACTGCCGATTAAGTTCCTTGCAATTGCTGTTCCGATTCTGGGAGAAGCACTGCTGATCCGTGCATGCTTGTCACAGCGATCAAGATCAACGGGTTCCCGTGCAAAGCGAACGTATCAGCGAACGACTTCTTCTCCCCAAGGCTCAGGTACCCTGGCAACACCAACAACCCGAACGGCGCCGTGGTGACCGCGGCTAACGTGGAGAACTTCCCCGGCGTGAACACTCTCGGCGTGTCCATGGCGCGCATCGACTACGCTCCCGGCGGCCAGAACCCGCCACACACCCACCCGCGCGCCACCGAAATCATCTTCGTTCTCGAGGGCGTTCTCGAGGTCGGGTTTATCACCACGGACAACAAGCTCTTTAGCAAGATCATCACGAAAGGGGATGTGTTCGTCTTCCCGGCCCGCCTCGTGCACTTCCAGCAGAACAGGGGCCATGGTCCTGCTGCCGTCATCGCTGCATTCAACAGCCAGCTCCAGGGCACGCAGGCCATTGCCATGACGCTGTTCGGTGCCATGCCGCCCGTGCCATCCGACATCCTGGCCAAGGCTTTCAGGATTGACAGTGGGCTAGTGGACGTGATCAAGGCCAGGTTCTAGTAGTCTGTGTTTGCGCCTACACATTCCGTGTTTTCTTTGTCAGTTTTCTGAATAAATCACAGCTCCGATTTGAGATGATATATCTAGCCTGTCGCGCCGACGAACATCTCGTCGTTGTCGTCGATCTAATGTAACCAAGCGCGGTTTGCAGCCATTGGTCCTTGTCAATGGTGTCGCGTTTGTGGATTTTGAGTTGTTCAGAGGGGAAGACAAGCCCATTTTTCTCCCGCCCAACGATCCACTTTGTTTATTTGACCCCCTATAAATAAAATCTTGCCTCAGTTTACTCTTTGAATCTATTCAAATTATTATAGTTTTTCTACTCCTTTTATGCAATGTGTTGGAAAATCGGTGTCTCTATACTAACATCAACTTTCGAGAAGTGATACCAAACTGATGTGATATCACTTCTTCTGTGGACCCAAACCTAATACTTCACTCTACAACGAGAAGACCTTCACTATACTCTACTAACTTAAGAGACCAACTCTCTACACAAGAGCTCAACCTTTATTCAAACCACAAACTTGATACACGTACACTCTTTTGGATAGGTGGCTACCTATGACTTACTATGACACACCCACACACTAACACCATGTCAACTTTGCCATGCTACCTAGGACTCAAATAATACACCAAATCATGACACCTTAAAGGTCCTATTTATACTTGTACATGGTCACTAGGATATTGCCACATGACAACACTCCACACTGTTCTAAACTAAATATCCTAACTCTAGAATATTCTTATCCCTATCTAATATCTAGATATTTCTTACCATACACAAATATCTAGGTTCTATACCTTTCTATATTTTGCTATGAAAAAATAGTTCTAGACTCTTCCATGACAAATATCTTCTCTCTTCTCTTGTGATCTCTCAAATATTCTAGAATATTCCAAGTACGCATTATAATAATTCAACACTCCCCCTCAATGCATATTTGCTTAGATCTTCTACGCTCTGCCATTGCTAGCCTTCTTCTTCTCGTCTCTGTGTAGAGACATCTTGTATTCTTCATTCAACTCACTATTTTGTGAGCTTTCTTTCTTCTTAGATCTTCTCCAAACTTGCCCTTTCACAACTTCTTTATATGAAGGCAAAGTAACTTGAGCAGCATTTGTCACATATCTTTCACATGCTTTCTTTCTCATTCTCCAATTTTTATCACTTGCTTCTTGAGCCTTCTTCACTACACAATGCATTTTTATATCTTCTTGCGCAGCTAGTGGTCCACCAATAATCTCAACATTCTCTTGCACCTCTTTATTCCCTTGATATAAAGCCTCTATTTCTTCATACTCAATATCCTCTTTGTCATTGGGTAGAGTCTCCCAGTCTTTATCTCTAACATTCTCATATACCAGATCATTAGAAAGATTTGGATCTCTTACCTCTATGGAGAAGCCTTCTTCCATGTCCCACTCTTCCTCTTCTTCTTCTACTTCATCTTCTTCATTAGATGATGGTGTGTCACTTGCAGTTAAGTCCTCCACAAAGTAAGCTTCATCATCCTTTATGATGATGCATGTGTCTACATTCCATTCTTCTTCACTAAGATACCCACTTACTATCACATTCTTGGTAGTAGCTACATTTCCTTCTGAGTGCTTCTATAGACTCTTACAGTCTCTAGCAAGATGTCCCTTCTTGCCATAATTAAAGCACTCACCTCTCTTTTTTCTTCTCTCCATCAAATCTTACTGATCTTCGTCTTCACTCTCTTGTTAAGCTCCATCTGAATAGCTATTCTTCTTTGGGCAACGTCTACCACCTCTTGTTCACTCCTTAGCCTCTCCTCGCCCTCTTAGAGGACCCTTCTTCCTTATAAAGAGTGCCTCCTCTTCATTATTCTCCTTCAAGGTGATGCTGTCCATTTGCTTGGCTAATGCCTCTTGATTAGCCAACAAATTCTCCAACTCCACTAAGGTCGGTTGCGTTGGCCATCCTCTCACCGCAACAATAAACCCGTTATACTCAGGTCTAAGACCATGGATGATGATCCTCTTCGTCCGGGCCTCACTAACCTTCTCCTCAGGGTCAAGCTGAGATATCTCACGACAAATATTCTTCACCTTTGTAAAGTATTGACTAATACTCAGAGTGTCTTGTGAGATACCTGCGAGCTCATTCTCTAGGAGCTGGAGCCGCGCCTCATTACAGCTTTGCTAGTGTCTCCCAAGCCTCCTTCGGCGTCTCTGCATCTCGGATATGCTCCACTAGGTCCTCCTCGATTATCGTCTTCAACATAAACATAGCCTTGCCTGCCTTGATTCGCCACTTTCATAAGGAACTCTCTTTCATAGGAGGATCTGTCATGGTGCCAGCAACGACCTCCCATAGATCTTGCCCCTGCAGGTAAGACTCTATGCAGGTTCGCCAATAGCCATAGTTGTGACTATTGAGCCTCTTCATGCCACTGCCTGCGCTCAAGAAATCTACCATCTCCACTGACGCCTAGCATCAACTACACTTGGTCTCAAACCAGTGCTCTTCACAGTCTCAGACTATGATCTCTAGCAGACTCTCCTCTAGCGCCTCTCAATGCCACACCAAGCAATGTAAGCGCACTCTCTAGCAGACTCTCCTCTAGCGCCTCTCAGTGCCACACCAAGCAAGGTAAGCGCCTTGCGTTTACCGACTGCACTGACCAACGTAAGTGTTCTGTACTTACTACAGACTCCTCCCTCTCTTGGCAGCCCTAGACCACCCCTGCTCTGATACCAATTGTTGGGAAATCGATGTCTCTAGGCTAACACCAACTTCCGAGAAGTAATACCAAACTGGTGTGATATCACTTCTTCTGTGGATCCAAACCTAATACTTCACTCTACAACGAGGAGACCTTCACTATACTCTGCTAACTTAGGAGACCAACTCTCTACACAAGAGCTCAACCTTTATTCAAACCACAAACTTGATACACGTACACTCTTTTGAATAGGTGACTACCTATGACTTACCATGACACACCCACACACTAGCACCATGGCAACTTTGCCATGCTACCTAGGACTCAAATGACACACCAAGTCATGATACCTTAAAGGTGGGGAGGCACCCCTATTTATACTTGTACATGGTCACTAGGATGTTGCCACATGGCAACACTCTATACTCTTCTAACCTAAATATCCTAACTTTAGAATATTCTTATCCCTATCTAATATCTAAATATTTCTTACCATACACAAATATCTAGGTTCTACACCCTTCTATACTTTGCCATGAAAAAATAGTTTTAGACTCTTTCATGGCAAATATCTTCTCTCTTCTCTTGTGATCTCTTAAATATTCTAGAATATTCCAAGTATGCATTGTAATAATTCAACACAATATTTTTGTATTCTATTTGTATATTTTACCTTTAAAGCTCAAAGTATGTTTGCATCACCTGATGTCATCCTTTATATTAAAAATTAATGGTGTATTTTAAGATATATTTTATACCTTAATCACATTTAGTATCTTACCCCTAGAGATACAAAAAATATGTAACAAAATTTAAATAAAAAATAAAATATTTTAACATACGAAGTGCTATCATCTATCAAACAGACCACTTAGTATTAGTATTGTTAGAGTATATTTAGTAAAATAGATATTATATATCATAGACTATCATATGTCTTCAAAATTGTCTTGTTCTCTAAGTCTTGTACTCTTATATATACCAGATGAGAAGCTCATTACAATACAATCCCACGCATTATACATAATTTATTCTCTCTTAACATGGTATCGAGCCAGATATCTTGAGTTCAATTTCTAGTGACCGTATTTTTTTTGTTGTGTTTATTTTCACATTTGCGCCTCCAGAAAGCTACACATGAGAGGAATTATTAAATCATAAGTGAATTGACTATCTTTCCCCATCAGCTTAAATTTTTGAGTACAACTGATTATTGCATAATAATTTAACAAATACCACCTAGTTAATAATAGAGAATGAAAGTCGGAAGGTATAGCATATAGACTCTTCACGATTACCGCAAAGAAAAAAAGACTCTTCAAGAAAACAAAATGGGAGGTTATAATAACAACTTATAGGTTGAACCTATCTTAAGAGTACCTTTTAATAAAATAAAATAAAATTTTCAAAATTAAACCAGGCCACCTTTTAGAAAGGAACTACTTTGGCTCCTAGCTATATTAAAAAAATGACTTGTGATATATGCGTATGTTTCTTTTGCCAGATGGAATATATGAGGATTTCTCATATGTCGATTTTCAACCATATGAAAAAGAAAAAATCAAATTTTTTATGTCAAAACAAATAATTTTTATTGCAATAAATTTCTTTGTACATATATGTCGCAATTCTGTTATGTCTATATGTTGTTCTTTTTTCCAACATAGAAAAGACACTTTTTAAAATACTTCTAATACCTATTGGATAGTTATGGGTCATCTTAGTTCATTTGTACCATTAGTTTGTAAAGGTGGGAAAAAACTTTAGTTCATCTCAGAAAGTTTATGGGCCGACCCATGACCCAGGAAATGGAAAACTTGCGTACCTAGAGATGTCCGTCTGACTTGCTGCTGCCGTGTTGCTCTAAAGAGTCTGGTGAAGCATGATTCTAGAAGAAAAGACTGTCCGCTGATGAGCTGGTAAACAAACGCAAGTAGCCTTGTTGGTGACGGGTCAGCTTCTTTAACAAAATGGGCGGTAGGGTTGCACAATTGTTATACCGACAGTTTGAATTTGAATTACTTTACTCTGAGTAGGAGCAGCTTAATTTAACCTGAGATTAGAAAGGAGTAATGGAGCCTTTGGGAAGCGATTGACCAACGGCTACTATTTTGCTGGTTCTGCCATCCCTTTCTCCACTTTGATGCAAAGAGTTTTGATCGAGACCGGAGGAGACAGCTAGCTCCTCGGCAACAGGGATATAATTGTAGTACTTATCCGTGGTTCAAATTTCAACAATACTCTGTCATACAAACTAAGCATTAGTATAAGTTTGCTCTCTTGTTATACAACAGTGGTTCTGAATAAAAATAAATAAATCTCACAGAAAAAGTATGACTTTCATCCATGTGCGATCAACCGCATCACATGTGCGGTTAATCGTGCTTGGTTCGTGGTTGCACGTACGGGGATGCAGGCGACCGTGTAACTAATTAAGATGTTATCATTTCTCACAAAATACTGCAGAGGATAACTCCATTTTCGGTTAATCAGACAGGCATGTCTCGAGTTTGTTCATATTGCCATATCCTCACTGATCTTACTCATCTTAGACAAAGCTCCGGCCGGGTCCTAGCTAGCCACGGATGACCCACTGACTGCGTGGCGGAATGGAAGCATGTGCGATCTCAGCAAGAGGACGAGAGGGAAGAAGAAAAGCATCGGAGAGATTCAGGGCCGGACCGCCGGAGCAAGACACGGAGGCGGCGATGACCCATCCGGCATCCACTCCAAGTTGCTACGCACCCACATGGAAAATGGAGAAAAAAACCAACGCGCGCGGCATCGACGACTGCGTCCGCTGCAGCGAGCCCCAATAATCAGCATGTGTAGCAGCTCGAGTATGCTGCATAAACAAGTCTATCTCGATCGGCTCCATCTTACTGGCCCGGTCTCCCCTTGTCCTTGCAACGTTCCTACCCCCTTCGTCCGGTTGTCTTCTCCGGTTAACCTGCTCGGCCTTATTAACTATCGATTTGGTTGCTGAAACCTCGCCGCCTATAAGTACGGGCTCCAGCTCTGCTCCTTACCACACTCAAGAATCCCACTCATCAGCAGCGTCTATCTCGTAGATCAAGGAAGCTGCAGGTAGAAGCTAGCTTAGCATCCACCGACCGACCATGGCACGGGCTCACCTGTTCGTCGCCGCGGCCTGCGCCATCGTCCTCGCTCTCGCCACGCCATCACTCGCCGGCGACCCCGACATGCTTCAGGACATCTGCGTCGCCGACCTCATGTCCCGTAAGTCATCAGTTTTTTGCATTCTCAAGTTCTTCAATTCCTTTCTGTGCCGATTGGGCAAGAATGTACTGATTTTGCTGCTGATCCATGCCTGATCCCAGCCATCAAGCTGAACGGGTTCCCGTGCAAGGCGAACGTGACGGCGGATGACTTCGTCTCCGCGAAGCTCAAGAACCCTGGCAACACCAACAACCCGAACGGCGCCGTGGTGACTGCGGCCAACGTGGAGACATTCCCCGGCGTGAACACGCTCGGTGTTTCCATGGCCCGCATCGACTACGCTCCCGGCGGCCAGAACCCGCCGCACACGCACCCGCGCGCCACGGAGATCATCTTCGTGCTCGAAGGCACGCTCGAGGTGGGCTTTATCACCACGGCCAACAAGCTCTTCACCAAGACCATCACGAAAGGGGACGTCTTCGTCTTCCCGGCCCGCCTCGTGCACTTCCAGCAGAACAGAGGTCATGGCCCTGCCGCCGTAATCGCCGCGTTCAACAGCCAGCTCCAGGGCACGCAGGCCATCGCCATGACTCTGTTCGGTGCCACGCCTCCGGTGCCCTCTGACATCCTGGCCAAGGCATTCAGGGTCAACAATGGGGTGGTGAACGCGATCAAGGCCAAGTTTTAGTATGTGATTGCAGCTGTATCATTCTGGATAAATAAATCACGTATGTGATTGCTTGGTATCTTTGTCTAAAAAATTGTGATTGCTTCATATGTGACGATAATTGAGTTATTATAGTGTACAATGGATTTGTTCTATCTCGATCGTTAGCTTGTACGGAACATTTGTTCCTTGTCTTTTCCTTTATCTGAACACGCAGATACATCCGAAGTTATGGTGTAGTATATTATATCTTAAGTTAAAACGAAAATAACACCATCAGATGGGTACAGGCGACCCTGGTCAAATTCGTGCCTCGACTCCTCGGATCCTGCGTCTTTTTCACCGTTACACATTTCTCTTAATGGGTCGATACGATTAGTGCAAATCCGGCGCTGACGTGCAGTTTTAGTGCGGGAAAGTAAAATACTACTACTACTAGTTCTCATTTGGGCAACGAACAAGATAAGCCAAAGCGTGAAACTATGGTCATACTCCTATGAAAACTCCTCATAGACTGGTAACTAGAGGTATCAAGAGGTATTAAGATTTACACCATTGATTTAGAGAGGGGCAAGATACGGAATAAAAATTATTATAACTAGTGGTAGATGGGTAATAATATAGTAACTAAATGACTTTATATTTTCTATTAATATTATACATAACCCTCGTGCGCTGCCGCCGTGTATTTTTCTTTGTTCTTCAAGCGCCGCCGCCGTGTCTTTCTCTCTGTTCTTCATATACCATCGTGAACACCATATCGTACATCACAAACAGATGCGTGAGAAGTGAGAAAGCACCAGATCGAGTGGTGGGACGGAGTAGTCAAACCAGTAACTACGCGATTGAAGTTTGGGGTGGGATTGAAGAATTTCTGTTGAGCAGGTAATTGAAATGTGAATCTTTACTAGGTTTTCTACTTTATTACTCGATTATACGTATTTTCCATATCTAGTTTATTAGGGATTCTAGCCTTGCACGTTATAAGATTAGACTATACAATCGTATTGTGTCGGATCAGAAATGACAAGTGGACGTTGCGAATCACACATGTTGAATTACTTATATTTATCTAGATTACTTAAATTATTGTCTTATAGAACTATAATGCTTATGTCAAGTCTGACCAGGGTAGGCAAGCCATCGATTGAAACTGATGTAATTATTTACTGAGTTTATATTATTGAGTCAATAATTTATAGGTAGATTACTAAACTTGTGGTCGTAGAATTCATGGTTACTCATTTGTATATGGATTACTCAGCTTGTGACATCGGATCTATTTGTGAGGAAAATGAATGTTATTAAATATGGAAATTATGTAGATCGTGTTCCTATTAAATGTGACCACAATGAATTATTATTGATAAACAGATTATCTAATTTATGTTTTATATAGAGTTTGATTAGTTTACTCATTTGGATGGGAGACACGATTGCAAATCTTCTTGAATATCACGAGATTATCACCAAGACATTCAGAAGCGAGGATGAAGGAATTAAGTTATATAACAAGTATGCTTGGAAAAAGGGTGCCTCATAGGGTGCCTCTTAGCACCAACAACAGATTTTTATGTTCAACCGATGTACCTAGCGCTGGTAGAGGACGTGGATAAAATTGTCAACTATAATTGGGGAGAATTCACCTGGAGCCATCTTCTCGAATGCATCTATAGATTTCAGGACCATGATAAAGTTACTCTTCAAGTAAACCTTGCGCTTCTCCAGGTACACTAAAATGTCCACGCATGCATGATTTACTCAGATTACTCGAAATTACATAAGAATAATGTATATCATCTTACGTTGAATTTTGTAGTTCTGATTTTGGGAGCATGTTCAATCCTATAGTAAACATCATGTTAAGTACTCCCCTTGTGTAAAGTCACGGATGGCACGATGGGATGCTCAAAACTCGCAGCGGAGGCTCGACGCGTTCGATGCTGATGGACTGGATGGAGGCATTGTAAGTACCGTATCATATATATGGTATATTATTTGAAAGTTATCTACTGTTTTACTCACTCTCACTTTTCCATATCTTAAGGTTTTTGTGTCTCTTCCCCAACCTGAACCTAGTGCAACTAGACAGCCTGAAGATGCAAATAATGCAAGCCCCATACATGTAGAGAAAGTTTGCCCTCCGTAGATGCAACAATCTTCCAAAACATCAGTCGTAAGTAAACAATTTCTAGATTAGTTTTACATCAGGGTTTAAACATTTAACAAATTTTGATGTTCATTAATTATTGATAATCTTCAAGGAACCAAGACGTGAGAAGATCTAGACCCCTGTTCGTATAGAGCAAACTCACCATGACCAGCCAGTAGAAAAAACCTTTTCACCTTCATATGTAAGTAATGTTGCTTCTTCTGGGTTTTACTTAATCTTCATGATAATAAGAAGAGTTGCTAATCCCTCATTTTATAATAAAAAATATAGAACAATACCATGATACTCCAAGCAGTGAATAAGTTGCGACTCTCACAAGAGAGAGCGATTATGCAATTCGAGACACGGGTCCTTTCAAAGATGATCAATATAGAGGAAGATGTTTTAGACTTGAAATCACGTATGCCACATGTGCCTAATACTATTTTAGATCTACAATAAGGTTTGGAGCAATGCAAAAAAGATATCCAGGTATCTTCATAAACTTTACTTTATTCCTGCATGTTTTACATGTCACTAAATTGAATTAATAACATTGTGCAGGGTTTAAAAAAAATCTATGCTTACAGATGGATTTCCACAAACCCATTTAAACAGTTATAAGGTCAGAACTACATGCCCTTTCTCCAGTTTATGATAATTTATATGTGTTTTATGTGTACTCATCACATCCTACTTTTGTAGGATAGAACCATTCCAACCGGTACAACTCCACGAGAGTGTAACAAATTTCCTATCAATTCTCAAGAGAAAGAAATAGACCCGGTGTATAGTACACTGCGTCCTGATGATGATCTAAAAAATTAGCATAGTCCATATAGATACCCTAAGTCCGCCTTTAGAAATACTTTAAGACCGTCTCAAACAGAAGACGAGCACAACATATTTGAAGACATTGATGATGGGGGTTTAGATAATGGCAATACTCGTTGCTTCAAGAATGTAGACGATGCTATGGGTGGTTCAACAATGCTATCAACAAAACAACTTCTTTGCAAGACCTGTGGTCATGACATATATGATGAGATGCCTGCATTGAAAATATTCAACTATGGAAGGAATTGGAACTACTCTATGGAAAATCGTGGTTTGACCTCAAACAAAAACAAATCACCATGTTTTCTTATACTTTACATGTTTTTATATATAGGTATTTTAGATATATTATATTTTTTATTTTAACTCTATTGTAGGTTTCAATGATGATTATCTTATAACAGAAGAGGATGAAGAGGTAGTAGAATTTATTAAGAATAGTTACAAATATGTTGTGGTGGTCATTTTATTAAGAATTTATTAAGAATAGTTACAAATCACCAAGTCATTTTTTTAAAAAAATATTTGTGCTACACAAATATACACATTATTTGACACTAATTGATAAATAAACCTCTGCCACATTTTCCTCTAGGCGATCTTGTAGCATCTATATATTAAAGTACATGTTGACATAGAATGGATATCAAATGACTGAGGACTTCACTCATGTAGGTGCTACTTAGTCTTTGTTTTTTTTTCTTATAAAAATTTCTAATAAAAATACAATTTCACTTCAGGAAGAAATCTAAATGTTTGGCAAGAAGATATGTTGTAGGCTGCTACACTCCGAATGTAATCTAGAACGAAGGATATCATACAAGAATCCTATCACGGTACAAAGAAATAATACTCTTACAATATTTTCTATAAATATACTTTGAAACTCTCACTAAGTGTAGTACATATTTTACAGGAATCTGAATATCTGGCAAAGAACAAGAAAACGCAAGAAGATGAAGGCTCTGATGATGATGTTTTCATTATTGACCAACCAAGCACAAGCAGCTTCCCTACCAAGAAAAGGAAATTGAACAGAAAAACTGAACAAGCCGAAAAAGCCAAGACATGTCTAAACAAGCAAGAATATGATAAAAGGAGCAAGGCAGGTGCCAAGAAAAAGATTACATCAAGTTCTGTGTCTACTGAAAAGAGAGTGTCCTTGAATAGACGGACCATAAATTTGAGTCAGTACAAGAATAGCCCGTACCTTTAAAAATAAGAAGATGCCAATACTTTGTTTAATAATATTTCTATTCATTGCCTCAATGAATAGAAGAAATAATACTTTAGTATTTGCTACTTCCTTTTATGTTTAATAAGATTTCTAGTCATTTTGCGATATGATTGATGTAATAATAAGACTTCAATAATATAGTGTCATCGTGAAAGAAATTCAAAAATTTCCTTTCAATTATAGTTTTATATCACTGTCAATATCTGATTGTCTATCTTCATATTTTATTTTGTAACATGTTCACGTTTCATCATGCATTCACACTTTGTTGTGGTATCTTCGAAATAGATAATATAGACTATTTATTTTAAATATAAATTTCAATTAAATATAATAATTGTGTTCATTTAATCATGTGACCTCACAATTTAATTTTAATCTTCTCACACATAATAATTTTTTTTGTTGCATACATCCATCAACTTTGTAAATAACAATCTAACCAAGTTAAAAAGAAGAGATAACAGGCTTTGCTCTATTCTATAGAACTGGTATTTTTCTAAAATATCTGATAAGTCCATTTTTTACATAAAACATTCTAAATTAGACTTTCACAACATGCGGCATATATTAATCAATATTTTTCCATAAAAAACATTCTAAATATAATTCCAACACAACGACCTCCATGACAATACCATCTCTCCCAAATCAACATGAATGAGATCTCTAATCAACACTCTATGGACGAACAAACAAAATAAAGTTTTACATAGTTGATATCACAAAGTTTAATTCAAGCAATTTTGACATTTGTAAGTAAACCATCGTTCAGCCTTGTCGCATCTACTTTTGCAGCTCCGACGATCAAAGTCTTTTTCTTGTCGCCATCACCGTCCATAGACTAGGGTTCATCCAAAACGAGATTTTTTTTATATAATGATCCAAAGCGGGATGGAAGGTGGACGAACATATCTAGCCGAGTTCAATCATCTTGGTTAGATTTCTAGGCAAACTGTAAGCCCAAAACCATCTAGTCCACACAAGATAAGCACCTCATGAGTCTTCAACTTTCTTTGTTTTTTGATAAGCTCATAAGTAATCCATGTGGTACTTGCAAGAAACAACAGATTTTGAATGAGGATGTGGGCATAACATAAGATCAAATAATTTTCTATGTAAAGAATAATGATTACTCAACGACGAAAGCGATATAATCAAGTAACAGAAAATAGGATGATATAAATTAAAATATTATGTGCTAGCCATGGCTAAAGTGCTCTTACCTAGGTTTTATTAGTCGCCATAACCCTAGCCTAGCCGACATGATTTGGGTGACTCGACGACTCTGTGCCGCCTCTAATAATTAGACTCAACAAAGTAAACTGATATAATTAAGTAAACGAAAACAAGATGATGTAAATTAGAATATTATGTGCTAGCCATGACTAAAGTGCCCTTGTCTAGGTTTTATTAGTCGCCATGATCCTAGCCTAGCCGACATGCTTTCGGTGACTCGACGAAGGACTCCGCGCCGCCTCTAACAATTAGAATAAATCGTAACAAATTATGTAAATTAGGCTACCGCATTTCCTTCTATTGCCCCTGACCTTCTATATTGTTGTTCGGGTGAAATTACTATCCTATTCTCAATACTTAAGTACTTTCATCAATATTGAAGTATCTTTTCATTGGTATCTTTAATTATAGACCATTAGATCAAAGCTAATAGACACTTCACGTTTCTTGCAACCACCGGAAAAGATCTCATTACAGCAGCACACAGGACTGCCTCATAGTAATTAATCCAAATTCTCACTGCCCTCCTTTCTCTTCCTTCTCTCTTGACACTCGGCCCTTTCTTGCTTCAGTTGTCTTCCGGTGGAGGTAGAAGTGCGTATTTTCGAGTTGTTGAAACCTCCACTTAAAAACTTGTTTTGGAGAAAATAAAAACAATTTTGAATACATTTGTTAGCGCCCTCTGATGTAAAAAATGTCCATGCGTTGTTACGAGTTTTGAAAAAGTAAAACACTCTTTATCATTTAAACGTAAATTATTTACATAATATAATTATTGATATTTTTTAATCATATTTATATTATTGTTGGTACTTCTTAGTGTACTATTTTATATGTCATAAGTAATAATTTTTCTATCATTTTTCACATATTTTTATTATAAATATTTTTTTACCTCTAATATTAATAATTTTTATATATAGTGTCATTTAAATGCTATATTATTAAATTAAGTGAAATGATATTAAAAAAATTCTCAAATATAAGAAGTATCGATATAAAGCTCAATTCGCCATATAAAGAGGGATTCTCACAAGCTCATAACGTGTACAAGACACCAATGGATCTTTGTGAAACCCAACATGTAAGATGAAGGTCGTGACCCAATGCTTAAAGATTTTTATAAGTTTTATCTGATAGGAATAATCAATTCACACAGAATAGACAACATTGTATTGTGACGCGATTTTAAACTTGAAAATATATTCTAATAAGAAAAGTTAAAACACGAAAGTTATAGATCTCGTCGAGACCTTTTCAAAACATATGCGAATCATATTATTTGAACTCCGGAGGTAGGAGATATGGGCGCCACACAAAGATGTGCGCAGAGGAGTCCGAATCAGAACAAATATTTTAGCATCGTAAATTTGGAAACAAAAATGGTAGAATCTTGACTTCCATTGAATATAAATGTTGTAGAACTTTTCTAGTGCTATGAGATAGAGTCTGAGTTTGCCTCATTTGATCTCCAGACGAGGGATTTATAATTTTTTGAATTTGATGCTTGATATAGAAGGTACAAAACTGATTTGGATTCAATCTCTAATTTTGTGAGCATATGACAAATTATGAACATGTTCACCTAAATTAATAGATTGTAGAGATTAGCATTTTAGGGGCCATAGAAAGTAATTTAGATTTATTTGGTCTTGAACTTCAACTTTCATTTTGAATTTAGGCATTATTTTTTTCCCTTACTTCCGATAAAAATAAAGATTCAAGAAACATTAGTAGCAATTCTTTGAGTCGACCAATTTTTAAAAAATTCTCAGTGAATGTATTGAACAATATAGTAGGAAAGTAGAAATTGAGAATATCGGACGCTTGGTTCAAGCTTACGATTAATGTCTTCTAAAACCTTTCTAGAACGAAACCACTACTCTAAGAAGAGAGAACATTGTGGGGGTAACGTACCCAGGTTTTTTTTGGAAAAATCTTATGGTTCTTAATAGATCCTCGAAGGTTAACATGACCGAGCTCATGTTCCTGTTAAAAGGTGTAGAGGCAAATCATGCCTCCCAGCTAACCAAATCTAAAACAGTACGAAATGCGAATGCCTGTGTCCTTGAGATAATCTTAGTTATGCGTTTCCCTATTAAGAAACTAGTACCACCTCAGTTTCAAAAACAATGCTAGGTACAATTTTTTTTTTTAAAAAAACAATGCTAGGTACCCATGCTGACAAGATAAATGGAGCAGGTGAAATAGGTAAGCACCTACGGGCAGCAGATGTCTGACAGAGACGGCTTAACTGATGATTAACAGTGGACTGTTAATACCGGAGACAACACGTGTGAGTCACTGGAAGGTTGGGTGCGTGGGCGATGACGAGTGCACACTGGTAAACAATGTTAACATGCTCATGAACACTGGAGAAATACACATCATTATTACTGTTAATAACTCGATTAATTCTGAACAAATCTCATAGAGTTACAGTCAAGGCGTCGTCCCACGGAAGCATGGTTATTCCCATTTCTGCTTCAATGGACACCTTCATCAATCAAGTTCCGTGCCTCTTGGCCATGACTGATTGCGGTGGGCATCACAAGACTGTCTGCAAGTGCGACGCGACGAGGGAACAGAGCAAGAACCGCGTCCATCAGAACTATCCGGCGTCCACGCACAGAAATGAAAAATCAACGTCGCTCGCATCAGCGGCTGCATCCAAGTTAAACCACAATTGCCCAGCATGTATGGAGCAGTTCCCTTGGCAGCCTCTTTTGTTCTGTACCACGGCGTCTTCATCCCCGGCTAACCTACCGATGCGTCCACATATGCAGAGCACGTGTCCTATAAGTAGGAACTCCTCCGATGCTATAAGTAGGAACTCCTCCGATGCCTGTTTCCCAACCCAGGACAAGTCACTCACTCATCAAACCCCGTGTAGAGTTGTAGACTAAGGAAGCTGAAGGCAGCTGCTAGGATCCACTAATTAAACGAGATCATGGCACGGGCTCACCTGTACATCGCCGCGGCATGCGCCGTCGTCCTCGCTCTCGCCGCACCTTCCCTCGCCGGCGATCCAGACATGCTTCAGGACATCTGCGTCGCCGACCTCATGTCCCGTGAGTCATCATGTAACATGTTTGGATTAAATTGAATTGTCAAGTCCCTTGCTGTTCCGATTCGATAAGAATCAGATCGTGTGTTGTACTGAAGTGAATACTGACGCATGTGTTGTGCGTGCTTGCAGCGATCAAGCTGAACGGGTTCCCGTGCAAGGCGAACGTGTCGGCGAACGACTTCTTCTCCGACAGGCTCAGGAACCCGGGCAACACCAACAACCCGAACGGCGCCGTGGTAACAGCAGCAAACGTCGAGAACTTCGCCGGCGTGAACACGCTGGGCGTTTCCATGGCGCGCATCGACTACGCCCCGGGAGGCCTCAACCCGCCGCACACCCACCCGCGCGCCACCGAGATCATCTTCGTCCTCGAGGGCGTTCTCGAGGTCGGGTTCATCACCACTGCTGACAAGCTGTTCAGCAGGATCATCACAAAGGGGGACGTCTTCGTCTTCCCCCGTGGCCTCGTGCATTTCCAGCAGAACAGGGGCCATGGCCCCGCCACTGTCATTGCCGGCTTCAACAGCCAGCTTCAGGGTACGCAGGCCGTCGCCATGACGCTGTTCGGTGCCATGCCGCCTGTGCCCTCCGATATCCTGGCCAAGGCCTTCAGGATCGACAATGGGCTGGTGGATGCGATCAAGGCCAGGTTCTAGTAGTGTTTGCGCCTAGTTTCCATGCTTGCTTTCTTAATTTCCGAATAAATCACGTATATGCTAGTTGCCTGGTACGTGATGAGCATGGAGTGATGACAGTGTGCGATGGGTTTGTTCCATCCTTCTGTTGATCAGTATGCAAGTTTGTAATATGTGATTGGAATAAAAAGCTTGTCATTAGCTTTTTGTTACGAAAGCGTCAGCTCCAGATATGAGGAGGTTTTATATGAAGAATTTGCCACTAAGACTAACAGGTGTTTTGAGTTTTTTCCCCTAGCAGACATTTGTACTGCTTTTAAAAGGGCTCTTTTACGGTGGTCCCTTGCCGTCACTGAAGATCAGATTCTGGTGGTCAATGAAACGTTGAGTGTCAAGAAATTCCAAGGAAAAAAAGGAAGAAGTGACGAGAATCAAGGATAGCTCAGAAAGAATTCAATGAATATACAGTAAAATAATACAACAACAAACCATGGCCACTTCCTAATAACAACTGTATCCCAATATTCTTGCACATAATTTATTGAACATCAGAGAATTGCATCTGAAACGTTCAGATATCATATTCAAAATATTATGATGTGAACATCCTATGCATAATTTTGATGTGAATACAGTATTCAGAATGTTTTCTCAGGATGCACATATCATAAACATTAAGATATCATATTGAGAATGTTTTGTAGGTTATTTTATGTCAATGCCCGAAAAGAGGTCGGCAAAATATTTAAAGGGGAAACAACTTCGATGGGATCAATCTCAAGGGCACAGGTTCATGCCTCTCGAAATATAATAGCCATACGTTCAGTTCTTCTTGTGTTGCGGAGATTGTGCAGATTGCTTATAGTAATGCACGTTGGGTGTGATAAGCCCTGTGTCTCGTAAACTCATGATGTCCTTCTCATCGAGCGGCTTACATATTTATGGTTCAGAAACTGCCTCTCGGATTAGGCAAGATCTTGACTCTGTCTCTAATTTTTTTTGCTCAAGTGAAGAAACCATACAACATCTTTTTTTGGACTGTCACTTTACTAAGTTTATATGGAGAGCGGTGCATTTTACTTTTGGAATTATCATACCACAGAGTATTGAACATATATTTCATAGTTGGTTACAAGGGATATCAACACAAACAAAAAAAGCTTTGCTAGTTGGTGCTTCTGCTCTTTATTGGTCGATTTGGCTTAGTAGAAACGATATTGAATTTGACAAATAACCTATGAAAATTTACATGCAGGTACTCTATAAGGGCACACATTGGCTACACGAGTGGGCTCAGCTTTAATCGTGTGAAGAGGACACCACCATGATCAAGGATGCATGCCGGTCACTAGAGCTTACGGTCATGCAAATTTTCGCTAACCATGGATGAAGATTTAGCAATCGCATTGATATCTAATAATATTGCCATCTAAATATTTTGTTGGTGCCTTTTGTTTCCTTTCTTTATACATGATGTGTGTGTGAGGCTGCTGTTTACTTTCAGTAGTTTTATAATGGATGGCCATAGCCCTTGAGGTCAAGACCGGAACAATTTTCATTCCATTGTCTAAAAAAATCCTTAATTTTTTTAGCTATCTTCTACTATGTAATCAGAGTCATATCCGAGTCAAACCCTAATTGACCTATTTATAAGCCAAATCTTTGGTGTTCTATACATAGGTAAAAATTAGAGGATCGACACTTTGAATTATTAGATCTAGGTTTTTTCTTAAAAAAATGTTGATAAGCAAAAGACATGAGTTTGGTGAATGAAATTAGGAGAAAATGAAAAAGAAAGAAATAAACTTGTGCTAATTTATGCTTGATCGGGCTAAGAACTTCATGCTCCTTACTCCGCTCCGTGTTTGCTCCGATCTGTCAAATACTATTGCATCAAAATTAAAAACACTATATGTCTAGTCTTTCGGAAATCATGATAAAATAAAAGTAAGATGTGCGTGCGTCTGTTCATATGAGTATTTATATGTGTATGTGAGTGTTTCTGTTTGTAAAAAAGACTAGAAAATGATGAGGTCAGTTTTTTTTTTCACCTGCTCCCACCACAAATACTGCTGCAGCGTCCAACAAGTTGGAGCCTCTGGGACTGGGAGTCCTCCCAATTCTCGAGCGGGGCATTAGTTTCTCGGACTCAAACAATGCAACATTCATTATGGGGACAAGTTGAAGTGCTCTGACCGGAATGACGAACAGAGTTTCAACAGAAATGACATGTGCCAACTTGCCCTCTAGCGTAACCACATATAGCGGATGCCCTGACACAGACGGCTTAACTGATGATTATAGAGTACTATATTAACATTGAGAAACAACATCTGTTCATAAATTAGACATCACTGAATGCTTGAGCAGATGGTGATGCGACTTGCTGGCAAACAAGAACGTGCTGATCGAGCTTGGATCTTGATTTGTTCTCGTTTTCCATTTTCGTGGGAGTGGGACAAAATCTTTTGACCACGACGTGTGTCACGGCTGCTAAGACCTTGTCAGCGCCTTTGTATGTCACGAGCCAAATTGCATTTTATTACCTCCGCCTGCTTGCTGGTCAGCTTCTTGAGAAAATCAGCGGTGGCTTGCACGCTAGTATTGTTCGACCACGAGTTTAATTTTTAGCTATCCTGTTATTAAACACCTTTACACGTTCGTTCATCTCCTCCTCGGTAGGAGAGAGGATAGACACTGTTGAATTGTTTGTTCCCAGTTGCTCAGCTATTGTCGAAAATGGTAGTATAAATGATTAAATGTACTACTAGTAGTACTTATCATCCTTTTTGGTCAACGAAGAAACACCACCACAATATTCCCCGAAGAAGTTTATGTTCTGGTTAGAACGTGATTATTTCTGAATGAATCTCAAAATTTCACCATGTGCAACAAGCCAACCACCTTCCATGTGCAACTGTTCTACCAGGGCCAACGGTTCTTCCGCTGCCAACTGTTCTTACATGGCTGATGTCTCGGGATGAACTGTAATAGACGAGACCCGTAATGTCAAGGTGTAGCCCCACAAAATATGAGACACAATTCTTCCGAAAAAGAAGAAGAGTAAGAAATACAATTATCCAATTATTTTATGGTTCCTAGACAGACAGGCATTGTCATATTCTTTGGCTCTTTGCCATAACTGACACTGACTGGTTGTTGTGGTAATCACAGGACTGTTGTTGATGAATCTGAAAGTGCGACGCGACGACGAAACAGAGGAAGAATCACGTCAATCAACGGAGGCGTCGGCCAGCCGCGGTGGCCACCCGGCATCCACGCAAAGTTGCCACAGACAGAAATGAAAAATCAACGCCGGCGTCGGCGACGGCGACTGCGTCCAAGCCCCCCCAATAATCTGTCTTACTTATTTCGCAGCATAGTTTAGTGGCTGCTTGCTTGTCCTCGCAAGGCGCCAGTTCCGTTCCTACTCCGTCGTCGCTTTGCCAGGTTAATTAATCAGTCCTTGGATGCTCTCATAAACAATTCGTAGAGCTTGTACCTTAGAGTACCTACTGATTTCGCGGAGGATATATCTCGCTGCTTATAAGTAGTACATCCTTCCGTTCTGCTGATAAGAACCACTCGTCACCAACGTGTAAGGTTAAGGAAGCTGGTAGCAGCATCGTTCATCACCAACCGATCAGCATGGCACGGGCTCACCTGTACATCGCCGCGGTATGCGCCGTCGTCCTCGCGCTTGCCGCGCCTTCCCTCGCCGGCGACCCCGATATGCTTCAGGACATCTGCGTCGCCGACCTCATGTCCCGTAAGTCATCTGTGTTCAAACTGTCCAAGTCTCGTTCTCTGCGTTCCTTGTGTTGCTCCTATAGCTAGGGCAGCTAGCCCGATTCGGCAAGATTGTACTGATGAATCGAAGCTGATTCGATTCGTGTCTCTGCTTGCAGCGATCAAGATCAACGGGTTCCCGTGCAAGGCGAACGTGACCGCAGATGACTTCTTCTCCGACAGGCTCAAGAACCCGGGCAACACCAACAACCCGAACGGCGCCATGGTGACGGCGGCCAACGTGGAGAATTTCCCCGGCGTGAACACCCTTGGCGTTTCCATGGCCCGCATCGACTATGCTCCCGGCGGCCAGAACCCGCCGCACACGCACCCACGCGCCACCGAGATCATCTTCGTCCTCGAGGGCACCCTCGAGGTGGGATTCATCACCACGGCCAACAAGCTTTTCACCAAGACCATCACCAAGGGGGACGTCTTCGTCTTCCCCGCCCGCCTCGTTCACTTCCAGCAGAACAGGGGCTACGGCCCGGCGTCCGTCATCGCCGCGTTCAACAGCCAGCTCCAGGGCACGCAGGCCATTGCCATGACGCTGTTCGGTGCCACGCCGCCGGTGCCATCCGACATCCTGGCAAAGGCATTCAGGATCGACACCAGGGAGGTGGACCAGATCAAGGCCAAGTTCTGAACGAATTCGTTGGGTTCTGAATAAAATTTGCGTTTGTTGGTTGCTGAATTATACGGTGACTTTCGAGTGATTGTGTAGCGTGCAGTTGATTTGATGGACTTTCTTGTTTGTATGTACCACACATTGTTTCTCTCCCGGATAATAAGATTGGTTTGTATTTTTTTACCAATTGGTTTGGTTGTCAACGGTTGTTGTTCCGTGGTTGTAGCTAACTCTGCACGCTTGTGCTCGGTGTCAACTGTCAGCGGGCCATAAAGTCAACACTCGATAAGAAGAGTTTATTAGCCCAAAAGATATGATTTGATAATTTCTACCATCTGTGTGAAGCCTTTTAGAAAACGTGAGTGGTTGCTCATCAGCAACGACCAGTCAATCTGAACCATAGAGCTTGAAAAAACTGTTTCTGCAGCTGCAGTAAACAAACAAACAGAAGCATCCATCCCACATAAAAAAGGGGGAAAAAGAAGAAAAGAAAAGGAAAATAACTTGCACCAATTCCTGTGAGAAAAAGATGCAAAAGGGTCTTTTTTTTTGTCAATTCAGTGTATATAGGTAATTAAAATAGGAAAAGAATCCCTTTTACAATATTTCATCCTGAGAACAATCCATAACAAACCCATATATAATAATATATTACAAATGAAAAGAAAACACTGTTTGATAGTATAAATCAAGCATTTATTCCACTGTGCTGGAGTCATTATATATATGTACCGTCACAACACTGAGGCACTATTTTTTTCAGAAAAGGGAATATTATTTCTAAAAAAATAGAAGGTTTAGGGCCCTTTCTGTACAAAGGGAATATTATTTAATCCTCCCAGGCACAATTGAGCTTATTTGCTATTTTTTTAGAACGTTTTATTTGCTCTTGGCATATGGCCTTCCCTGGTAGAAAGGTGCTCTCTGTGTTTCATGGTGGACAGCTCATGAACTTCTATACTTACATATTATGTTGTTAGAAAAAGGTTTATTGCAGTTTACAAAAGCCGACAGATATTTATATATATATTAATCTCAACAAAACAAAAGTTATATTTATTAGGACCAACTCAAGAAATCACTCATTAATTAGGGCATTCCATCATTGGAAGCCTGCTTTTGTTACCCAAATTATTATACTAATTCCACCATAACAAAACATCTTATTTTTCACACCACTTTTTGTATGTTGTTACCATCACACTTGGATATGTATAACACCTCATCACATGGCGGACTGAAGGGGAAGTATTGGTATATGTCCGTTCTCTTGCAATGATATCACCGTCTTGTGCAAACTTTCTTTCAAAGGAGTGAACTTCATGCCCAAATCCTGCAACCGTTGGGTTGAGAACTTGTACGGCTTGACCTTCGGCTTATCATCGGTACACCTAAATCGGTGGGCATAAAAAATTTCCCAAATTTGTAAAGAAAAATAAAAGGTCACACAAGAATGATATTTTTCGGAGTGGTGTCATATTATGAACATCAAAATGCAGATACATACTTAGTGGTGATTGGGTATTGCGGGAAGAGCTCTCTGATCATTTGCAGGAACTCCGATCGGTGAAGCACATCGCCAATGCAGAGGTAGCGTCCACTCGCTGCAAGGTTTTCGTAAACCAGGACATGGGCACGCGCAACATCCTGCACGTCGACGTACGCTGCTACAGCATTGGGATACTTCTTCTTTCCCTTCATGTAGGAGGCGACGACAAGGGATACACTCAATGTGAGAGTCGGCTGCAACATTTCTCCTATTGTCAGGGATGGAACAACCACCAACAGTTGTATGCCCCTCTTTGATGCCTCCTCCATTGCCGTCTTCTCAGCAACCGTCTTTGCATAGCAATACAAGTTCTATGATTTATAATATATTTTGTTAGTCTTCAATTTTGCTAACTTTGTCACTTTAAGGTTTAAACAATCTAAATTTATGTCTTATCATCTCTCATATTGCAGATCCGATTCATTAGTAATAATTTATTAATAGTATGAAATAATGTTTTTTTAATCTTTCTTAACTACTACTTTTTTTATCTCTCGGTTGCTGGATTACTGATTAATGCAAATGTGAAATGTTTGTTTTAAGAAAACTATGATCTATTTGGATCCAGTAGAGATTATAATAAACTGGTTTATGAAGATAGATTATAAAAACTAGTTTATGAAAGAAACTGGGTGAGAGTGTTTGAAGACCATATTATAAAAACCATAATCTAGCTATTTAAACTACCATTATTGGAAGCGGTGGCATACAAGGTAATTTCCGATAAAGTTAAAGGACATACAATAATTTAGGGGTTATAATCTGATTTTAGCTAGGGTAGAGTAGATTATGAGTTTATAATAATCTAGTAATCTAGATTATATAAATTAACATAAAAACTATTTTGTTTGGAGACTCTTCAGATTATATAAATCAATAATATAAGTGAATCCAAACAGGCCCTATGGTGGGCCGAAGGCCGACCTGAACGGTTCTTTCTTGATCCAGCAAGTTTGGTTACATAACAAATTTGAGAATTGGAAGGTAGGGTGAGGAGTGCAACCGTGTAGGAGTCAAGTTACATGAAACAATCGACTATTCCACACAAATATATAATTAGTGGAAAGGAGTATTTGATGACCTTTGTTTGTTTGCAGAACTCAAGATCACTCCAACAATTCTCATCTAGCGTCTGGTTAGGGCTCCTGTTAGGATCCATATGGACAGCACCATAGGATGAAGTAAACACCACACGTTTCACTCCCATGTCTGCTGCAGCGTTAACGACGTTTTTTGTTCCCTCGATTGCAGCCGACATTACTTCCTGCATGTTTAGACTCATGACATTTATTTTTACATACACCTCAATAAATATGTATTTTTCTCTATTGTAATAGAGATTGAACTAACAGGGTCGTCATCTGAAACTGGGGAGGCGACATGGAAGACACCAGCACACGAGCTGAATGCAGCACTAAGCGCTTTGCAATCCAACACATCAGCGCGATATAGAGAGAGATGCTCTTTAGCTCCATCCAGCGCATGCAAATGGGCATTCTTGCGGTCCTCTGCATGTTATGTCACAACATAATGAGTAATTATTAAGTAATTATTAAGCTATACTATATCCCATTGAATAGATTCCTTTGTCAAAAAAAATGTTCAAATTGAAATGCTTTAGGTTCTGTTTGGATCCAGTTCAGATTATTAAAATCTGATTTTTATTTTAAGATTTTAAAATCTGGATTCTAAATAAAATCTGAGTGGTGACGTTTGGATATCAATCAAATTCTTAAAATCCGAAGTATGGTAAGTCTTTTGGCATATAAAATCTGGCTCTATCTGGGTATAACCAAATTATGAGATTCTTAAAATTTGTGATTCTATATTTTAGAATCCGATAAAAAATACATCTTATTAAAAGACTCATAAATTTTAAAATCTGGATTTTTAAAATCTCAGTGGATCCAAACAAGATCTTAATAGCTAGACATACAATTCAGTTGAGCTCCCTCCTACATATGCATGTTACCACGAGTGGCGAACTTAGATGACTGGCGTATGCCAACTACTCATCGGGGTGCCTTTTTTTT
The DNA here is from genome assembly GCA_032690845.1 of Eleusine coracana subsp. coracana. NCBI lineage: Eukaryota > Viridiplantae > Streptophyta > Magnoliopsida > Poales > Poaceae > Eleusine > Eleusine coracana. Next base: position 1,940,112 of record CM064418.1, read on the forward strand.
TTTGAAGGCTCCAGACTTTGTCGGACTTTTTCCTTATAGGAAGTAGAGTTTTATACGGCAGAGACGCATTTACAACCAAATCCCGGGCTTAGGAACATGGATAAGCACCGGGTTGAACTTACTCACCGGGGTGTCTCGCGGTGCCTCTCACTACGTAGCCACGCTGGAGCAGCTCCTTGACGAGCCAGGACCCGATGAAGCCTCCAGCTCCAGTTACGCACACCAACTGTTTCGCGCTCGGCCCGGCCATGCTGCTCTCGATGCGATAAGTGATTGACGCCACGCCTTGAGACGTCCTCCAACCGGCGCAAGGAGCTGCTATATATAAGCTACCTTTCGATCTCTTTGTCAGGCAGATCAGAAATCCCCTATCACCGTGCTCGTATCGTCATATCGGAAAAACGTGCCACACAGCGATTGGTTGTTGATTTATCAAACTTCATATGAACGTCTTCTTGCAGCTGCAGATACTACAAGATGGCTACCAGAATACTGCTATCAGAATAAGTTGAAGGGTTATAAATGATCATGATGACTATCAGAATAATCAAAGATGGCTAAAAGAATCATGCACGCAGGGAGGAAGACGGCTCGGCGGCCACGCACGTAGGGAGGCGGCCAATGCTTGGGAGAAGAGGGAGGCGGGTAGGTGGTGGCTCAATAGTGCAAAGGAAGAATTGTTCTATAAGGTTAGGATTAGAAATATTTATATACTCTCGTGATGTCTATATGGGTTACATGATTAGTAGTGGCAGACTGTAGTATGGACCGCTATTATATATCGATTTTTAGAGACGGATCATGTTACAAGCTGGCTCTACAAAAATATCTACTTATAGAGGTGATCCGTAATATGATTCACCTCTAAAAACTGATTTTTAGAGATGAATCACTTATGGTCCACCGTAAAAATAATTATACTATTGTACTGACAAGTTTCTTTAAACTCGTCACTACACAAATGTTGATGCCACTCCTACAAGCCATTTTTGTATTAGTGAGAATTGAAGAAGTGATGAAGATGGCTGTCCGATTAATGTTGGACACGTTGAGATATAGCTGCAAATTACATAATAAGTTGAAGTGTTATATAAGTGACATAACCAATACATATTACGAGTTAAAACTGATATAATTGTCTCGATGATGGGTTAGACACACATATGTTTGCTATCGACTATTTTATTTTAGTGGGAATTGTTGCGTATTTCTCTTTACAAAAAACAAATGTGCCCATCACTTACCAGACCATGGCCATTGTGATATAATTCTTAGTCTTTGTAACTTTAGGGCACTTTTAGAACACAGGATTGAAAAAACTTAGGAATAAAAATATATAGAAATAGGATAGGAATGCATAAGCAAAACAAATTTTCAAAAACACAGGAATTTTGAAAGTATAGGCATTTGGATGGGCCACAAGGAGAGCATAGGAATTTTGCAGGAATTTTTTTATTATTACCTTTCATTACTTTGGTAATCAGTGTTGCCTGCTTTCATTAGCGGCAGCAAATCTGCAAATTGCCTTGATCCTACGCGATAGGAATGGAAAAAAGAGCTTCAATTGGATGTTTTTTCCCTGCATATTTCCTGTGAAATCTAATTCATAGGAATTTTTTCCTTATTTTTCCTCCACCCTAATCCTCTGTTTCAAAGGGGTGAACAGTACCCATTTCTATAGGAATTGAAATCCTATGTTTTTTTCTATAAAATTCCTTCAATCCAAAGGAACCCTTAGTATGCCATCCTATCTATTTTCTAATTTAATAATTGCTCTCTTAGAGTACATGTCCTTACATGATAGGACAGATGTGGACTGTAGATATCATGCCAGAGCATGATTGTACCACGGCTATGTAGAAACTTTATTGCTTTTTAAGTAGAAGGAAAACACTAAGTTACAAATGTTAATTCAAATTCCATGGTAGATGATATGTTTTAGTCGATTGAAAAGGGAGGACGATAATGGCGACGGAGCCTACACGTCCATGGAGAAGGGGGGAGGGCGTGTCTCGATGCCATGTGCGAGGAGGAAGATCACGATCATGCATATGGAGGAGGACGGCGTGGGCAGCAAATCTGCAAATTGCCTTGATCCTACGCGATAGGAATGGAAAAAAGAGCTTCAATTGGATGTTTTTCCCTGCATATTCCTGTGAAATCTAATTCATAGGAATTTTTCCCTTATTTTTCCTCCACCCTAATCCTCCGTTTCAAAGGGGTGAACAGTACCCATTCCTATAGGAATTGAAATCCTACGTTTTTTCTATAAAATTCCTTCAATCCAAAGGAACCCTTAGTATGTCATCCTATCTATTTTCTAATTTAATAATTGCTATCTTAGAGTACATGTCCTTACATGATAGGACAGATGTGGACTGTAGATATCATGCCAGAGCATGATTGTACCACGGCTATGTAGAAACTTAATTGCTTTTTAAGTAGAAGGAAAACACTAAGTTACAAATGTTAATTCAAATTCCATAGTAGGTGATATGTTTTAGTCGATTGAAAAGGGAGGACGATAACGGCGACGAAGCCTACACATCCATGGACAAGGGGGGAGGGCGTGGATCGATGCCATGTGCGTGGAGGAAGATCACAATCATGCGTGTGGAGGAGGACGACGTGGGCAGCTCGACGCCCGTGTACAGGGAGGACGATGACCACAGAGCCCATGTGCCCATGGAGGAGGGAGGAGGGCGGCTCGGCGCCGTGCATGCGAAGAAGGGGGGAAGGCGGCTCGGCGGCCATGCACGTAGGGAGGCGGCCAACGCTTGGGAGAAGAGGGAGACGGGTAGGTTGCGACTCAATAGTGTATAGGAAGAATTGTTCTGTAAGGTTAGGGTTAGAAACATTTATATACTCTCGTGATGGCTGTATGGGCTACATGATTAGTAGTGACGGACTGTAGTATGGACCACTATTATAAATTGATTTTTAGAGACGGATCATGTTATAAGCAGGCTCTACAAAAATGACTATTTATAGAGGCGATCCGTAATATGATCTGCCCCTAAAAATTGATTTTAGATATGAATCCCTTATAGTCCACCATAAAAATAATTATACTATTATAGCGACAGGTTTCTTTAAACTCGTCACTATATGAATTTTGATGCCACTGCTAAAAGCCATTTTTGTATTAGTGAGAATTGAAGAAGTGATGAAGATGACTGTCCGATTAACGTTGGACATGTTGATATATAGCTGTAAATTACATAATACGTTGAAGTGTTATATAAGTGATGTAACCAATACATATTACAAGTTAAAACTGATGTAATTGTCGCGGTGATGGGTTAGCCACACATGTTTGTTGTCGACTATTTTATTTTAGTAGGAATTGTTGCGAATTTCTCTTTTTTTTTAAGAAAATATGCTCGTCACTTACCAAACCATGGCCATTGTGATACAATTCTTAGTTTTTGTAACTTTAGGGCTCTTTTAGAACATAGGATTAAAAAAACTAAGGAATAAAAATATAGAAATAGGATAGGAATGTATACGCAAAACAAAGATTAAAAAACACAGGAATTTTGAAAGCATAGGCATTTGGATGGGCCACAGGGAGAGCATAGGAATTTTGTAGGATTTTTTTTATTATTACCTTTCATTACTTTGATAAGTGTTGCCTCCTTTCATTAGCTGCAGCAAATCTGCAAATTGCCTCGATCCTATATGTCAGGAATGGAAAAAAGAGCTTCGACTCGATGTGTTTTCACTGCATATTTCTTGTGAAATCTACTTCATAGGAATTTTTCCCTTATTTTTCCTCCACCCTAATCCTCCGTTTCAAAGGAGTGAACAGTACCCATTCCTATAGGAATTGAAATCCTATGTTTTTCCTATAAAATTCCTTCAATCCAAAGGAACCATTATTATATCATCCTATCTATTTTCTAATTTAATAATTGCTCTCTTAGAGTACATGTCCTTACGTGATAGGACAGATGTGGACTGCAGATATCATGCTAGAGCATGAATGTACCACGGCTTAGAAACTTTATTGCTTTTCATGTAGAAGGAAAATACTAAGTTACAAATGTTAATTCAAATTCCATGGTAGGTGATATGTTTTAGTTGATTGAAAAGGGAGGACGATAACGGCGACGGAGCCTACACGTCCATGGAGAAGGGGGGAGGGCGTGGCTCGATGCCATGTGCGAGGAGGAAGATCACGATCATGCGTGTGGAGGAGGATGGCGTGGGCAGCTCGACGCCCGTGTACGGGGAGGACGATGACCGCAGAGCCGATGTGCCCATGGAGGAGGGAGGAGGGCGGCTCGACGCCATGCACGCGAAGAAGGAAGGAAGGCGGCTCGGCGGCCCATGCACATAGGGAGGAGGCCAACGATTGGGAGAAGAGGAAGGCGGGTAGGTGGTGGCTCAAAAGTGTAAAGGAAGAATTGTTTGGTAAGGTTGGGGTTAGAAACATTTATACACTGATGGCTGTATGGGCTACATGATTAGTAGTGGGGGACTGTTGTATGGACCACTATTATAAATGGATTTTTAGAGGCGGATTGTGTTGCAAGCTGGCTCTACTAAAATGACTATTTATAGAGGCAATCCATAATATGATCCAAACTAAAAAATGATTTTTAGAGATAAATCAGTTATGGTCCACCATAAAAAGAATTATACTATTGTAGTGACAAGTTTCTTTAAACTCGTCACTACATGAATTTTGATGCCACTGCTACAAGCCATTATTGTATTAGTGAGAATTGAAGAAGTGATGAAGATGACTGTCCAATTAACTTTGTACACGTTGAGATATTGCTACAAATTACATAATAAGTTGAAGTGTTATATAAGTGACAATACATATTACGAGTTAAAACTGATGTAATTGTCGCAGTGATGGGTTAGGCACACATATGTTTGCTATCGACTATTTTATTTTAGTGGGAATTGTTGTGTATTTCTTTTAAAAAAACAAATGTACCCATCACTTACCAAACCATGGCCATTGTGATACAATTCTTTTAATCTTTGGCTCTTTTAGAACACAGGATTGAAAAACTTAGGAATAAAAAATATAGAAATAGGATAGGAATATATACGCAAAACAAAGATTCAAAAAACACAGGAATTTTGAAAGCATAAGCATTTGGATGGGCCACAGGCAGAGCATAGGAATTTTGTAGGAATTTTTTATTATTACCTTTCATTACTTTGATAATCAGTGTTGCCTCCTTTCATTAGCGGCAGCAAATCTGCAAATTGCCTTGATCCAACACGATAGAAATGGAAAATAGAGCTTCGACTGGATGTGTTTTCCCTGCATATTTCCCAAGAAATCTAATTCATAGGAAATTTTTCCTTATTTTCCCTCCACCCTAATCCTCCGTTTCAAAGGGGTGGATGGTATCCATTCCTATAGGAATTGAAATCCTACGTTTTTCCTATAAAATTCCTTCAATCCAAAGGAACCCTTAGTATGCCATCCTATCTATTTTCTAATTTATTGATTGCTCTCTTAGAGTACATGTCCTTACGATGATAGGACAGATGTGGACTGTAGATATCATGCCAGAGCATGATTGTACCACGGCTATGTAGAAACTTTATTGCTTTTTAAGTAGAAGGAAAACACTAAGTTACAAATGTTAATTCAAATTCCATGGTAAGTGATATGTTTTAGTCAATTGAAAAGGGAGGACGATAATGGCAACGGAGCCTACACGTCTATGGAGAAGGGGGGAGGGCGTGGCTCGATGCCATGTGCGAGGAGGAAGATCACGATCATGCATGTGGAGGAGGACGGCGTGGGCAACTCGGCGCCCGTGTACCGGGAGGACGATGACCGCAGAGCCCATGTGCCCATGGAGGAGGGAGGAGGGCGGCTCGGCGCTGTGCGCGGGAAGAAGGGAGGAAGGCGGCTTGGCGGCCATGCACGTAGGGAGGCGGCCAACGATTGGGAGAAGAGGAAGGTGGGTAGGTGGTGGCCCAATAGTGTAAAGGAAGAATTGTTCTGTAAGATTAGAATTAGAAACATTTCTATACACTGTGATAGCTGTATGGGCTACATGATTAGTAGTGCGTGACTGTTGTATGAACCACTATTATAAATTAATTTTTAGAGATAGAACATGTTACAAGCTGGCTTTACCAAAATGACTATTTATAGAGGCGATCTGTAATATGATCTGCCCTAAAAATTAATTTTTTAGGGATAAATCACTTATGGTCCACCATAAAAATAGTTATACTATTGTAGCGATAATTTTCTTTAAACTCGTCACTATATGAATTTTGATGCCACTGCTACAAGCCATTTTTGTATTAGTGAGAATTGAAGAAATGATGAAGATGACTGTCCAATTAACTTTGGACACGTGGAGATACTACTACAAATTACATAATAAGTTGAAGTGTTATATAAGTGACGTAACCAATACATATTACGAGTTAAAACTGATGTAGTTGTCACGGTGATGGGTTAGGCACACATATGTTTGCTATCGGCTATTTTATTTTAGTGGGAATTGTTGCGTATTTCTCTTTTAAAAAAAATGTGCCCGTCACTTATCAAATCATGGCCATTGTGATACAATTCTTTTAGTCTTTGTAACTTTAGGGCTCTTTTAGAACACAGGATTAAATAAACTTAGGAATAAAAAAAATATAAAAATAGGATAGGAATGCATATGCAAAACAAAGATTAAAAAAACACAAGAATTTTGAAAGCATAGGCATTTGGATGGGCCACAGGTAGAGCATAGGAATTTTATAGGAATTTTTATTATTACCTTTCATTACTTTGATAATCAGTGTTGCCTCCTTTCATTAGTGGCAGCAAATCTGCAAATTGCCTCGATTCGATGCGATAGGAATGGAAAAAAGAGCTTCGACTGGATGTGTTTTTCCTGCATATTTCCTGTGAAATCTACTTCATAGGTATATTTCCCTTATTTTTCAAAGGGGTGGATGGTTCCCATTCCTATAGGAATTGAAATCCTACATTTTTTCTATAAAATTCCTTCAATCCAAAGGAACCCTTAGTATGTCATCCTATCTATTTTCTAATTTATTAATTGCTCTCTTAGAGTACATGTCCTTACATGATAGGACAGATGTGGACTGTAGATATCATGCCAGAGGATGATTGTACCACGGCTATGTAGAAACTTTATTGTTTTTTAAGTAGAAGGAAAACACTAAGTTATAAATGTTTATTTAAATGCCATGGTAGGTGATATGTTTTAGTCGATTAAAAAGGGAGGATGATAACGGTGATGGAGCCTACACGTCCATGGAGAAGGGAGGAGGGCGTGGCTCGATGCCATGTGTGTGGAGGAAGATCACGATTGTGCGTGTGGAGGAGGACAACGTGGGCAGCTCGACGCCCGTGTACGAGGAGGACGATGACTGCAGAGCCCACACCCTCGTGGAGGAGGGCGGCTCTGCATCATGCGCGGATGCGTGCGGAGGAGTTAGGAAGGAGGCTCGGCGGCCACATGTGCAGGATGGCAACCAACGCTTGGGAGAAGAGGGAGGTGGGTGTCGGCTCAATGGTGTGAAGGAAGAATTGTTCTGTTTGACCTATATGATTAATAGCGGTAGATTGCCTCTACAAAAATAAATATTATTTATATAGAGGGGGTCCGTAACGTGATCTGCTCATAAAAATAAATTTTTAGAGATGAATTATATATGATCCATCGTAAAAATAAATATACTATTGTAAGAACCGAAGACGTATCACGAGGAAAAGGGGGGTGAATCAGTAAACCGAACACAAATTTAAATACTGCTAGTTAACACTACTTGAACATAGCAATCGTTGCAACCTAACAAGTCTAGAAGGCCAAGACCCTACATATGTTAGTATTCATAACGAAAGCAAGTGCGGAAGCTAATCACACTAGCCTATGCAAGTCACGAGTCACAGTATCAAATATAGCACCCAAATACGAAATAGTAAAGAGGGGTCAGGGAATGCTCATAATTTTTTTCCAAGGTCTCGAAAGGATGATGACTTCCCCTAATTCTCGTTGGACCACTCCCGTCGGAGTTTTGGTCCCTTCCACCACCAATGTGGAGTTCTTTCCCATGAACCTACAATCACTCCCGGAGGCACAAGTCTGCCTCCCTCGAGAACTTGCCGGACTCCTCAAACTGACACGGACGCTCTTTGGCGATGCATCTTTCACCAGTGAGCCCAAACCGTGTATAAATGTGTGATGGCCTTCACATGGATCATGATAGGCTCGACCACCGACATCTAACCGGCCTAGGTCTCACGATAGACCAAGAGTAACAATCTAGATCACACCCTCAAGGTATGATTGGATCCAAAAGGTATGAATATTTTGATGATTGGATCTAAAAGGTATGAATATTTTGATGATAGATGACAACTATAAAATTATGGGTTAATATCTATACGAGTGTTGTCTATGTAGAAATCATCTCTAAACTCTATTACAAATCATATATATGATGTTTGCCTTGGCGATGGATGATAATGACCACAAATATAGAGGCTTGATAAGTTTGATGGACTCCAGGAGTTGATGAAGATAGATCAAAACTAAGGACAAGCTACGGAGCAAATGTTAGGAACACTTGTCTAGTTGTTAGGGGTTTAAGTCCATAGGAAAAACCGGACTATCAAGGGGGTTTAGGTCATTTCTCTTAGGTCATTTCTAGTCGGTGATGTGCATGGATGCTAAGGGAAATCATAGGCACTAGGTGACAGTAGAGAAGTCAAAAAGTTATTCGAAGAAGCTGGGAAACGAAGTCAAGCGAGGACGAGGAGTTTTACCTTCTGGATATAGTGATTGGATAGAGGAGTCAGTGGAGACTGGATTGTACGGTCACTGGAAGAACAAGAAATTTAACAAGAAGACTCAGTGAGGAAACTGCCTGAGTCAGAGTTTACAGAGACTAGACGGTCCAGTCTATAGACCGAACGGTTCGGTCAGTATAGCGAGACTCAGGGCAGCGAGGAAGGGGGCTATGGAATATTTCTATAATAGAGTGAGATACGGACAGACAGTCCAGTCAATAGACCATACGGTCTAGTCAGTGATGAAGTCAGCAGGAGCAGAGCCGTTGGAGCTGAAGTCTGCAGTGATCGGACGGTCCGGTCAGGCAGTGACTAGACAGTCCGATCAGTAGACCCATAAAGCTAATTTTATGGAGCAACGATTAGTTGGATGTTGAAAGCCTATATAACTTTGTTGTTGGGGTCTTGAAGACCTCTCTTAACTAGCAAAATTGTTTGGAGCATTTGGTGAGAGCCAAGAGGAAAATAGGAGAGCACTAGGAGGAGATATTGCATATCTTAAGAGTGCTAGTGAGAGTAACTTGAGTATTGATACACATCTAAAGCCAGGATATTTTTGAGGGTATGATTTAGATTGTTACTCTTAATCTATGGTAAGATCTAGATCGGTTAGGTGTCGATGATCGAGCATATTGTGATTGATTGTAAAGGTCGTCACACATTTGTACACAGTTTGAGTCTGCCGGTGAAAGGGGCATCACTAGAGAGCTTCTGTGTCGGCTCTTGGAGTCCGGCAAGTTCTCGAGGGAGGCGAGCTTGTGTCTTGATGGCAGCGGTGACGCGTATCGTGTCTTCACTCTGGGAGTGATTGCGGATTCGTGGACGAGAACTCCACTTGATGGCAGAAGGGACCGGGACTCCGACGGGAGTGGTCTAATGAGGAGTAGGGGAATACGCCATCCTTCCGAGACCTTAGGAAAAAGTCATGAGCATTCCTTGACCCCTCTTTACTATTCCGTATTTGTGTGCTATAGTTGATAGGGTGACTTGTAGCTTACATAGACTAGTGTATTTAGCTTTCGCATTTTGTATTAATTATGAACACTAGCATGTGTAGGGTCTTGATCTAATAAAATTGCTTAGGTTGCAATGATTGTTAGGTTTTAGTGATGTAAAAATGAAGTATTCAAATTCGTAGTTAGCTTACCAATTCACCCTCCTCTCTCGATACGCCTTCAGTCCTTACATTCTATTAGCAATTACCCCATCCGGACTAGGCTACTTTAATTATCATGATTAGTTCCCTTGACGATCCCCTTTCTTCGGTACACTTACACACTGACATAGCAAGGTCATCTACTGCAACCTCACTCTCGGGATCATTATTCACTCTGATCTCCTTTTCTTTCACTCCTTTGACGATATAATTGTCAAAATCAATGTCGCTAGTATTTCACTTTCATCGCGACACATGCCCATCAAAATGATTCAGGTATGGTTGTTAGGTGATTCTGGTGTTGAATGACTTTCCTCAACTTAATGAGATAACAATGTATCAAATTGTATTTTTGAAACATGTTCAAGCATTGATGTCCTGAGTGTGAGTACAAAGGGCTGTAGAAATTTGAGAAAAATGTGTAGCTTGAATTCGAATCACATCGACCACAAATAAAAGTGCAAACTGTGATCCCAACAAACAGAGCGCCAAACTTGGAAAAGAACAGAGTAGGCGGAGTCAAAGTTTAGTCAAACCAAACGTAGATCACACAAATCTAGATGTGACTTTAGATGGGATTTATTATTTTGTTATGGTTGGGGATGGGTTGGAAACTAGCAAAAGTAAGAGCTTGAAAGACATTTTGTTAAACAAAATTTGAAAAAGGATGAGAGCACCACGCTAATGGCATATAAGTGGGTTAGTGAAATGAAATTGGAATTAACCTGATTCCATGTTGGCCCTAAATTAGATATTTGTGCATTTACATTATAAAATTTCCTATTGGAATTAACCTGATTCCATGTTGGCCCTAAATTAGATATTTGTGCATTTACATTATAAAATTTCCTATGGACAAAGGAAAAAATATTTCAGGAATATTGGGGCTAATCCATAAATCATAGGAGGAGGAAGAGATGGTATCCAAATTCACCATCTCAAAAAGAGAAATCTTTTGACCAGATCAATTTGTGTTTGGTAAATAGGAAATGAGGTGTGAGTTATGAATTGAAAAATAAATCTTAAAAAAATGACGGGTAATATAATATGGTTGATGACTCATTTTCATTTCTTTTCTCAGTATCTATATATCCCATTTGCCAACTTAAAATAAAGACTACTCCCTCTGTTTTTAAATTATTGTCATTGTTGATTTTTTAATTAACTTTAACCATTCGGTTTATATAAAATATTATTTTAAATATGTAAAATTTTAATTTATGTTTTAATTTCTTTTGATGATAAAATAATCTATAACAACATATATAATATTTTTTAAATTTTTTTAAATAAGGTGAATAGTCAAGATTAATTAAAAAAATCAACAATGACAGTAATTTAAAAACTAAGAGAGTAATATGGACCAGCCGAGCAGAGACCATGGTTTCGAAAAGTGATGGAACATGATTGTTTTTTTAAGGGAAAAGTCTATTTTACTCCCCAGAATAATCCACTTTGCCCAATTTACTATCCGAATAAAATTTTGGCTCAATTTACTCCCTCAAACAATTCAAGTTGGTGCAATTTACATCCTGATGTAATTTGTCATTTTTGTTTCTCGTACTTAGAATTTGATGCTCAAATTTTGCACTATGAAAGATTATAACCATCACTACGTCAAAAAATATATTTTTCTATTTTTTTATAAATATTTTATATATAATTTTAGAGCTCAATAGTTAAGGTAGTATTAGATATTATTAAACTATATAATATATGTGTAAAATATACTTTATATTTTTTTAGTATAAAGTTCTATAAAACCTATCATTGTGCAAAATTTCAGCAAGAAATAAAAAAACAAATTACATCAGGGAGTAAATTGCACTGATTTAAATTGTTTGAGCGAGTAAATTGAGCCAAGATTTTGTTTGGACTGTAAATTAGACAAATTGAATTGTTAGGGGGAGTAAAATAGACTTTTCTCTTTTTTTAATATAAAAAGACCAGCCTGTCTGTTTGTAAAATGGTTGGTTTTTAGTAGAAAAATTGTTTTTACTTGGTTTTAATTAATTTATCTTTTGTTTTTTTACTATAAAAATCTGACACTGTAGCTTTTCTTTTTGAACCCGTTATTGTAATTCGAGACTTCTCTCGAAGGTTCGTTGCTCCTTGCGCTCGAAGAAAGAAGAAAAATGAAAAATCAACAAATTAATCCAGAATATAGGGGAGTCCGCTAACTGCAAGCCGATAGCACGGTAGTGGAATTCGTGGGATCGCGTGGCGTGCTCCACCTCCTGGTTCGTTGCCGGCGAGTCAGTCTTGCGGAATTTTCTGCGCCCAACCGATGGGGGCCGGCATGAGCAACGGCTGGCGGCGGCGCGGCTTCGTCGTCGAGCGGCCCGAGCGGTCGAGGGGGCTCCTGCCGCTGCTGGCGCTGCAGGTGCTCCTCGAGTACGGCCGCGTGGGTGCCACTCGGCCGCCCGTCACGGCGGCGCTACTCGCCGCCAACACGCTAGTGTACCTCCGCCCCGGCGCCCTCCACGAGCTCCTCCCCTCTCTTACCAGGATCAGCTTCTCCCCGCACCTTATCATCGAGGTAACCAATCCCTTGCGTAGCTGTAGCACAAACAACAGATGGGAAATTCCTGTCATCCTGTGTCCTAGAACCGTAAGTTTTATCTGTCAGCTGGGGGGGGAAAATCCCTACACAACAAAATCCTCCCTTTTTATTTTTTTACGTTTTTAATAGCTGTTGAAACTTCATAAATGTGATGCCATTGGACCACCGTTGTGAAGTCGTGGTTGCTGGCAAGTTGTGCCGAAGGTTAAAATGTCCAGGTTATCGTGTTAGATTTAGCTGTACGCGATAGACACTACTGTTTTTCTGTTAATCAGAGTAGCAGCCGGGACAATCTGATGGAACGGTTACTGTACTGATACTTGGTTCAATCCCCTGATTGTGGATAGTTGCTGGTGATATCGTAGATTTGTGGTGTATGCGCGTGCTGTGTTAGACAAGGAGAGTGAAGAACACAGCAACTAATGTATAGTGAAGTTTTCTTCATTAACATCAAGCTCCTGCTTTTGCGCGCTGATATCGGATGATTCATGTCCCTTTATTTTTCTACTTCACAAGTCTATTGTTGTCACTGATGTTTCTCGAGTCTTTGGTCGTAATGATCATGATCCTTTGTGACGTTATCATGGTTAGAAATGTCTTAAAATTCTAGTTATATTTTCGCTTATTTTCTGCTGTATGATTGAAGCCTATATGCAGCCTTAATTGTTTCCTGTAAGCAGATTCTATTTTATGCATTGGGTCTAATATATAATGAAGTTACCCAGTATATGATGAAGTTTTTTCTTCTTATTTTGTCAGTGCCATGGCGTGTAGTTGCTGAACGTTGTCTTTAAACTTGTTTTAATTCTTAATAACATGTGTCGACACTGGCATCTCATTGTTATTAGCCTTGCTAATTATCTAGTCATAAATCACTTGACTAATTATTATGAATATATCATTGCAGTATGGTGACTGGATGCGCTTCTTCCTGTCTCCATTCTACCATCTGAGCGAAACTCACCTGTTCTACAACATGACATCTCTCTTATGGAAGGGCATACAGCTTGAAACTTCAGTGGGAAGTGCTGAGTTTGCTTCTATGGTTGCTGCATTACTGGGCCTGTCTCAAGGCATCACACTTCTCTTGTCCAAAGGCTTGCTCTTGCTTGGTGATGACACTTCATATTTTAGTCATGCAGCTGGATTCTCTGGTGTGCTGTTTGGCATGAAAGTTGTGCTGAATGCCTGGTCAGATGATTTTGTCTATCTGCACGGGATGGTTATTCCATCAAAATATGCTGCCTGGGCTGAATTAATTCTCATTCAGGCTTTCATTCCCGACACTTCGTTTATTGGTCATCTTGGTGGGATACTTGCTGGATTGGTTTACCTGTGGCTAAAGCGCTCATTCAACGGGTCAGACCCACTGACTCTTCTGATCTCAAGCGTTACAAAGGTCGTGTCTTGGCCAGTAAGATTTGCTCAGAAAATTCTAAGGTCTTTCTGCCTCCAAGGCCGCATCACAGGTCAGGGCAGGGTCGGGCGGCGTGCATCAGCTAGAGAGGCCCCTCGTGGTATGTGGAGATGCTCAACGTGTACCTATGACAACTCAGCTGCCACAGATATCTGTGAGATGTGCAGCACTGTACGAGAGAACCGTGCTTTTTCACAGAGACAGCATCATCAAGCCAGGAGTAATGGTGAGCTCTCTGTTGATGAGATACGCAGGAGGAGGCTGCAAAGATTTGAAAGATAATCAGTACGAGGATTTTGCAGTGCTAAAAAGCTTATGTCCTTATGAAGACCGGCATTTCCATTCCTCTGCCACGTAGTTTCAGCACATTTAGTTCTTCTGATGATGAGGGGGTGTTTCACATATTTGAAACTTTCCTCAACATTTGAAGGAGACTGCTACTGATGCAAAATTATGTAGGTTGTTTAAAGCCAATTGAGTAGCTATTGCCTGTTCTTGTATAAATTATGTCAGGCCCCATTATAAGTTATGCTACGTGGTGGCAAGAAAATGATTTTCTGTCACGCCTCATTTGTTCATGGCAGTTATTTTTTATACCTTCTGAAAATCAGAAATCAAATCAGGTACCAGACAATAGCATCCTTTGTTTGTTCTTCTCCTATAGATTGGTTGGACAAAGCTTCATAGTCCATTATTTTTAGTAGTGGAGTTATGAGTCAGGATGCAGGAAAATGGTTCGCAGTACTAGTGGTAAGGGGAAGAATCTGTCTGACCTGTTCTGGAGCACAGGTAGCTTGATCACTGATGAATCTGTTCGTGGATAATTTATTGGGAGGGGATAATTTCTCATGAATCGCCTGAAACAAGATCACCTTAAATTTCAATGTTCACTATCAGTTTTTCGTCATATTTGGATGATGTGTGTACATGAAAAATAGAGATGATGAAAAGTTCTGAAATAGCACAACACACTGAACCTATCAAACTAGAACCGCAGCAGAAAAAGGCGTGCCGGGATCCTAACCGTGCGCGTTTCAATCTTGACAGTAGAAATCGTTGTGCTGGAGGAGGGACCTCGTGGTTGCCTAGGCCTGGTCCACCTTGCCGCCTTTGCCATGACCGAAGCAGATGCACGAGTCAGTTGCCGTCGTCCTCACGGTGATCGGCGAGTCATGCTCGGCGGCACCCGGCCTGCTCTGACGGACGACGCTTTTCCATACGGAAGGGCGGGTGCCGGAGGAGGAAGAGAAAGGTAGTAGCCTATCCCTGATAACTTTTGCAAACAGGCTTCTCCTGGTCTCGTTTGCCACTGCCGTCGAAGAGGCAGCAGCTCGACGCTGGTGGCTGCTGCATGCCCTCTCTCGTCTCTCGCTGTGTGCCTCCGTGCATGCGTGTGCGTGAGAGCAGAGCTCGCGAGGCTTGCAAGAACCAGGTGATCTTCTGATGGATTGGGGGTTGGGAGCCGAGAGAGGTTGCTGCTGTAGAAAGGAAGCGGTGCCGGCGACAGAACTGAGTTATTCCTATCCTCGTAGGCAGAACAGAACCAGCTGTCGTTCATATCTCTGTTTTCTTCTTCACATGCCCAGTCGGCCACTCCACCCGTCCACTATTCAATATCAACGAATCGACAGTTCGATATTATACGATTTAATATGAACTAGTACTATCTGCGTCCATTGCCCCGTCGGCAGGTGGGCATGTCCAAGCAGGATGGGCAAACTGACCTTCTCTGGTTTGTGATCATTTCATTAAGCGCAAGAAAGTGGCAGCTGCCTGATGGTTCTCCGGTATTTATCTGAACCGCGACTTGTCATCAGTATTAGTTCACTTTCAGGCAGATATGTGCGCCCAGAAAAGTGAACTCCACTTTACAATCTTTATTTACACGTCCATGGCTAGCAGCGTGCCAGCGTGCGGAGTGAAGAATCTCTGCATGTCACAAATATTACTCGTCTGCGTTTTGCTAATTTGCCACTGGCAGAGTGGCCTGCTGGACTTTCACACCTTAGTATCTGAATACATAAAAGTATGTATAAATGCACAGATAGACAAAATGATACATGCAGATCATATCCAGATAGATACTCCTACAAACATACTGGTATATCACTCTCTAGCAAAATAATAAAACAATAAATATACCATACAGTCGCATGCACAAATCTTGTACTATACATATCTAGAACTAGAAGCATCACAAAATGAGAAAAAAAACATCATAGATTTACAAGAACATGGCCCACGACACCTGTGACTGTGATCAAGGCCTGCAAATTCGATAACGTAAACCCGCCGCTCAGAAGTGGCTGTGGCCCGGATAGCTGGTCTGGTTGTGATTGTGAATTCTGGGCCGGATCCGGTTGTGTTCCTGCCTGTGGCTGTGGGTTCGAGTTCGGCTGTGGCTGTAGGGTTGGGTCTGGTTGCGGCACGGGTTGGGGCTGCGGGTTTGGGTCTGGATGTGGCATGGGCTGGGGCTGTGGGTTTGGGTCTGGCTGCGGCAGGGGCTGCGGCTGGGGCTGTGGGTTTGGATCTGGCTGCGGTAGGGGCTGGGGCTGTGGATCTAGGTTTGGGTCCGGTTGTGGCATGGGCTGTGGCAGTGGGTTGGGATCTGGACGTGGGTTTGGTGGTTGCTGCTGAAGGTTTCGGCCCATCTGGTGCTGTCCCGCTGCTACGGCGGCCAGAAGAAGAGGCAGCAGAAACCACAGCTGAAGAAAGTTGAAGCAGAGATGCCTAGCCATGGCTTCAGTCAGGGCTTCAAGAGTTCAAGCTCGAGGCCGTCGCTCAGAAGTGTGTGTGTTGCATTTAGTTCCAAAAAAGAACCGTGCACCTCCCCCGGGTGAAAAGCGGGCTAGGCAGATTGTAGAGCAGTTCGATCATGACATTTATAGATGCAATGGGCCAATGAGCGATGGATTTGTGTAGTTGTGTGACTGTCACGGTTAATCTCCCCTACATCTTTAATTTTTGAGAAGAACAGTGCTAGTGGATTAGTTGGGCACGTCACCTCGTACTCCGATCCCTGAGTTAATGTAGTGCAAAAGTTCACTATACATAGTAACATAGACAGGACGCCTGCTTGCCAACGGTGACAATTGCAGCTACACGTACGCATCTTGATAGATGATAACCCTTTCCCCTTTAGTAATCGACCTCGCTCTAGCAAATTCACCACGGTTGGGTTTGAGCAGAAAACGACGATATGATTCAATCGAAGGAGCTGCTTTTTCCAGTTGCGCACAACAGTCAAAAGGTAACGGCACACGGTAGTTTTCTGAAGAGACTCGTCCTATCCCTGATTAGATACGTGCTGTCGACGTTAAACCGCAGTGGATTCGAGTAGAGATATTTCTTGCGGGGCGGTGGAAAGTGACGGCGGCGCTAAAAATAGCGGTAGGAAGAGATCGATGTCTGCTGCTGCCTGCTGATTAGTTTGCTGTCAAGAGGTGGCGAAGAACAAGAAAGCAAGATTTACATGTCCGTGTGCTTGACGGTTGATGCCATGGAGCTCGTGCATGTTCAGAGATGTGCTGAGAACATTGGTCGCCATTGGTCACGATTTCTACGCCTGGCTCGGCCTCCAGCTGAAAGAACGAGCAACGAGTTACACACACAAGCACAAAGGTTAAGAGTCCAAATAAAACAAAATAGAGTCCAGCTGGCCATGTACGCACCATTTCCACTTGTGGATGTCTAGGGCGAGGCGGTTAGGGTGGTCTTCCACCGCTTGCCGCAGCGCCGCCTCCACCACCTTGGTGTCGTCCTCCTCCTCCCTGTACCACAGATCGACTTCGACCTTCTCCAACGAAGGGAGGTGCCCCATGCGCAGGTCATCCAACCCAAACCCTCCTCCGCCGGCGAAGTCCCACGCCCGGACGCAGAACCGCAGGCACTGCACCAGCGGCATGGCGCCCGGGGGGAACATCGATGGCGTTGCCACAACGTTAATGAACCTGCAGTTCCTCGCGCACGGGAACGCGTTGGCGTTCACCTCTAGCAAACGGTCGCCTTCATCGATGCGTCCCAAATTGCGCAGGCGGACGACACGCAGCGACGACAGCGTCCCAAGGGTCTTCAAGTCCTCGGCGCCTACCTCGCTGACACAGATGTCCAGGAACGTGAGCGACGGACAACAGTTATTATTGATCCATTCCGGCAGCACGCTGATCCAGCCGCCGTTGCATATGAACCTGCGGAGGCATGGCGGCGGCGCCCAGCTACGAATGAGGTCGCAGCGCTCACCACTGAGGCTCATATTAAGACTTTGCAACTTGCGCAAATTTCCAAGCGACTGTACGAAAGCTTCACCAATAACCTCTGTATTCCATAATAATTTAAGAACCCTGAGCCCGGTGAGGTGCCCGAGCTCGCTCACCACAGCTGCAGCGTCATCGCCGTCGATTGTCACCGCACCCAGCTCTTCCAAGGAAGTCAGATTCCCCAACCCTTTAATTGGTAGCCTTGTATCAATAGCGAAACGTAGGCACATCAGATTTCGTAGCCCAGTGATGGTCCACGGCACTTCTAGTTCGTCACCAGATCCTCTTAAGTCTAGTGTCTGCAGGAACTGTAGCTTTCCCACTTCAACCGGCAGTTCACGGATGCGTGTGTCACGCAGCCCCAAGTACCTCAGGTGAGAGAGTTTGCCCACATGCCTTAGGTTCACATGACTGCCACATTTGCTAAGATCACAATCTTCTAAATCTAACACACGCAAAACTTGGAATTGTGTAAGTGATGGCATCAAATCAATAGCAGAGCTAAACATGGTGAATGACCTCAACTTTGACATGCTTGTGATGGCAGTAGCCTGACATGTAGTGGTATTATTTTGGATGGACAACCTACGAACCACCGCCATGTTATGTGAGGATGTGGTTCGCTCGTCATTATCCCATACAGTAACAAAATTTTCTTTGCTTGACAGAGAACGGATGAGATCAAGAACCATATCATGGACACGACAAGCTTTAGCACTGCCTTCAAATCCAAAGCCTACTGACTGGATCATGCTTCGATTCACAAGCTCGATATAGTAGCTCTCTCCGATCTCAAAGAGGCTATCATACCCACTAGTATTTTCGTATTGGATCAAACCTTCTGCAATCCACCTTGGTATCAACCGATTTCTCTTAATGACATAGTCTTCATGAAATATGCTCAAATATAATAAACATGGTTTTAGGTGAGACGGAAGATCATAATAGCTAAGTGATAATATCTTGTGCATGTCCTCCACCCTCCAACGGCCTTTAAGTCCGTGACCAATTGAATTGAGCAAAATGACCCATTGATCCTTTGGTTTTACCTGATTACCACTAGCCAAAAGGCTAGCTATGGTTATAATTGTCAATGGCACTCCACCACATTTCTCCAAGATGTCTCTAGATACTTGTTCATATTCAGGAGGACATATATTACCATTATGAAATATCCTCGAATGGAAGAGCCTCAGAGAGTCATCTTCAGATAGAGGCTTCATCATATAGACTATATCAATGTCAGAAGAGCAAGATGCTTCAGAGACTTTGCTGATGTGGGTTGTTGTGATAAGCCGACTACGGCAAGTGTTCTTTGGGAATGCACACTTGATTAATTTCCAATTTACTTCATCCCATAAATCATCAATCACGATGAGGTACCTATATCAATAATGCTTAGAAAATAAGACAGTCTCACTTTTATTAATGTTATATTTACTTAATCGAAAGAGGCTCATTCTGAGGTCTCCACGTTAATCAGTGAAAAATACTATATATTTTTTTACAAAAAATTAAAACATCCGTTTGTAGAAATTAAAGTAAGATAAATAATAGTCTTTAGATATAACATGATCTAAATTTCCCATCTTGTCATTATAAAAAAAATAGACAAAAATACCCTTAATAGTTATTTCTGGATTATCCAGCTTGCCTTTATGAGTAAAGAAAATGATAAATTTGGAATAATTAAAATAGCATTAGACAATATAAAAATCATATAAATAAATCTAATCTAGAGCCATACGAACCATCACAAACACAATCGAGGGATATTTTGATGAGAGAAAAAACAAATCTGACCGGTAGAGAGAGATTATGATATATAGCACACTCTGGTTGCTAAAAGAATTACTATTTCAACTTAAATATCGAGTGAGGAGTGATCGTAGGAGAGCAAAAGAATAGTGTCAGTTAAATCATATGACAATATGTTTGCATGTAGTATAGCGTGTATATATTAGCCACCTCAACTAAGCGGTGAGTTTTTCTCCAGAAGACAGAAGTTGCATTCTTATTTATCATTATAGAATGTACTCCTTTTCATATTCAAATCTTGAGACAAAATAAATTTTAACAAACTTAATTTGCTAGCACGGGTTGACGGACTAGTGTTGATTAATTAGCAGTTTAGCACTCGACTTTCTTACTGGAACAAGAAGAAAACAGCATTTGGTGATGCGTGCCGTACCTCTTATCCAGAAGAAAGCCTCTAAGCTCATCAATGAGTTGTTTCATATTATCCCTGACGACCCCGTTGATGTTTGCATAGCGTTGCTTGTCCAGTTCAAACAGGATCAACTGCAAAATCTTGGTGATGTCAGGGTTTCGAGACACTGAAACGAAAGCCCCGCAATCGAACTGTACTATTATCTTGTCAAACACTGCTTTGGCGAGCGTCGTCTTCCCCAGTCCACCAAACCCAACAATGGAGACAGTCTTCACATCCACTATCGAGCGATCAGTCAGGACCTTGATTAGCTCGTCCCTCGCGCCGTCGATGCCGACGAGGTCCGCGACCTCGCTATACATTGCCGTCAGGCGAGGGTCAATGTCAGAAGCGCCAGTGCTGGCGTCTTGGAGCTTGAGCCCAGCGTACCTCTGGTGGATCTCGCACAATTCCTTGGCGAGGTCCTTGGCGCCTCTAACGGCTCCAGCGATCTGGTGCAGCTCCTTTCCCTTTGTGAACAGCCATGTCGTCTTGTCGAGAAACCCGCGGAGCCGGCTCCTCAACCCAGCAGCTTGGTCCCCTCGTCGAGGAACGTGCAAGGTGAAGGCGTCGATGGCGTCCGCCATGTCGTAGGAGAGCTCGCGCACATCGCTTGCCCAGAGCTTGGTCCCCTCGTCGAGCCGGTCCTGGGGCACCTCAGCTACCTCCCTGAGCTCAGGGCCGGTCCTGTGTATTTTGGGGTCAGGACGAAACTAAAACTCGAGATCTTTTATATATACGTGTACATATACAATTAAATTTTGTCAATTGAATAAAAATATTATTACTAATTAAAATAAAATCAAATTTATATAAAAATGATTATATATTATCTTAAAAGTTCCTAAGAATTTTCTAGCGGTAAAGTTACTAATGATAGTGTCGCTATAAATCTCGTCTAACAATTTCTTCTTAATATATAAAGTGGTCAAATCATTCAGTCTCTCTTGAATTATTATGGACCTTAAATAGTTCTTCAACAATTTTAATTTTAAAAAACTTCTTTCAGCTGATGCCACAGTAACGAACACAGTAAATAAGATTCGATATACAATAGAAATATTAAGATATTTTCTAGTTGATATGATTTATCTACGACTCCTTTCTGAGATTCCAAAAACTCTCATTTTTTTCTTCTTTCTCCTTTTCTCATGTCCAGATGAATATTTTCTAGTTGACATGACTTGAATAAAAAATATAAAAATAATTAATCAAACAATCTTCTCATTGATTATTTTAAATCAATTATGTAAGAAATCAATTAAACTTAAACCTAATCATGATAGCTACTCCGTTTGAATTCAATGTATGAGTCAAATTTTCTTATACATATATATGCATATGCTATAGATCAGTCCCTCTCGATTTTGAGGGTCTAGAGCGGCCGCCCCCTTTGCCCCCCCCCCCCCCCCCCTCCCCCTCCAGGACCGGCCCTGCCTGAGCTTCACGTACATCACCTTCAGCTCCCGCTCCAGGGAGGCTATGTCTTTCTGGACACTCTTCTCCAGCGTCAGCTCGGACGCCAGCACATTGCCAAGCTTCTCTATGAGAGGGGTCATCGCCGCTGCCGCGAGCTTCATTATTGCTAGCTAGCAGGGGATTAAAGCAGATCTCACTCTCTGCACCTGCACACTTGTGCACAACTGCTTGTAATTGTGTGGATGAAAAAAAAAGAGAGCAGGAGCACGGCATCTGAAGACCAACGTCCACTATTTGAACCCGCTAGAAGCTTGCGGTAGGTGGCCTACCTAGCACATGGAAGTGGACTCGTACCGCGTCCAAATCGCTGGTTTAAATTGTTAAAATATTGTTAGTACCAGACTTATTGTTTCTCCATACGCTAGGTCATCGAAGTTGCTAAAATATTCTTCCTCTTGGACAACGAGAAGAATGTCGTGCAACTCACAAGCTGATGTCGTGGCCCTGGTCCCCGCCGGGAAATGATGGTACAGGACACCACTGTGGCGGGGAAAAAGACTAGGACCGCACAGTCGAACGATGTTAATAGCTCAAGCTTTTTAGAAAAGATGTACGTTAACTTGAATTTTGCAAATGGGCTAAACAAGGACAAACTTATGTAGGCCTGGACGCTGAGCCAGCTTGGCTCAACGCTGAGCCAGCTTGGCTCAGCTCGGTTTAGCTCGGTCCAGCTTGATAGAGAATTGAGCTGGCTCAGCTCAGCTTGAAATTTACACGAGCTAAAATGGTAGCTCGGCTCGGCTTGGTACGAGCTCGAGTCAGCTCGTTCAGCTCACGAGCTCGACATACAATATAACATATAGATTAACAAATATAGCTTAAATATCTATAATCTTTAAAGTTTTAAGGTCTAACATCATAAGAATTATATAAGATGATAATTTGATATTTAAAATTTAAATAAATAACTAAGCCACACTAGACTTTAAGTCATCATCACTCGATCTCGAAGGTCATCAAGCTCGCTAGTTCGCCATGACCATCATCCTCCATTTGCAAAAGACAAGTAACTTTATTAGTTGCTTTCCACTTGAGGTTCTGGAAATGGCACCGACTCGACATCATCCTCGTGATAATCTTGCTGAAAACAAAATACGAAATATGTAAAGCACACAATCATAATATTCATAAATAATAGATTTAAAAATAACAACTTTTTGTATAGAGAACCATACCACCAATATCGGAGGATTGATATCACTATCAGAACCTCGTATCCAACTTGATGCACACACTAATGCCTGAACCATGTCTGGATTCAATGAACTACGATAGTCATCAAGAATTCTACCACTCGTGCTAAAAGTTGACTCTGATGACACACTGCTAGCTGGAACAACCAAAAACTTTTTTGCCAATTTGGACACAACTGGAAACCTATGTGCATTTACCTTTCAGTAATCAAGTAACTTAAAATCATTTTCCTCAATGGAGACATTTGCTTCGTCTAGATAGATGAGTAACTCAGACTTTGAACCTTCTGTAGCACTAGCTTGCAAAAATGACTGAAAACCACTAGAGACAACAGAAGCTAATGAGCCATTTGTATCCTTTGAAGTTGAGGATGATGCAGCCCTGCCAGTGCTCGTGGTAACCTTCTCACAATAATTGATCTCAGCTAACTTGTAAAGCCCTTCCAACTCATTATTTATGGCATGAATCTCGTTTTCAGACCTTTCAGTGTCATATAGTTGTGCAAAGCACCATTTAATATACCTCATTTTGAACCTAGGATCCAGGATGGTAGCAATAACCATAACATTATTCCTTTCCTCCCAATACTTGTTGAATTTGTGCAACATTGCATCACCCATCTGCATCAAATATGGGTCTCCAGATTCTATTGCTTGTTTTAGTGCAATCTTAACATTCACTATGTATGGATAGAAAACATTGGTTGTAGGGTAGGTCGATCCTGAAAATGCAGTTGTTGCTACAGCCATGGTCTTCAATATTGGTTGAATTTTCTCATATAAATCCCAATCATCTTTCTGAGGTTCCTACTTATATTTATTGTCCACATCGGCATAATAAGTAAATGCATTCCTGTATTCAATGCATGCAGATAACATTTTATAAGTTGAACTCCACCTCGTTTTGACATCAAGGCACAAACCTCTTCCAACTTTCACTGAATAACGGTTGCAAATGTCTACAAATTTATACATGCGACCTGGAGACTTCTTGAAGTATTTAATAGTACTTCGTACCTTGCTGATCAGAGAGCTTATGGTTTCCAGTCCATCATTGACTACTAAATTCACTATATGGGCAGAGCAACGGACATGAAAGTACAGAGGATCAAATTGTCTGTTCTTTCTAGCAATAAGCTTGTTGAACAAACCATTTATAGCAGAATCATTTGATGAAGCATTATCAAGAGTGATTGTCATTATCTTATCTTCTATTTTCCATTCAATCAAACATTCAAAAATAGCATGAGCTATGACATCTCCAGTATGTGGAGGATCTAACTCAATAAAGTTCAGCACACGACACTGCATAGCCCAATTAGCATCTATGTAGTGTGCAACCAAACACATGTACGAAAGATTTTGATTTGAAGTCCAGCAATCACATGTTAAACTTATCGATTCGGCATCTTTGAGACTCTTTCTCAAGAGGTCCTTTTCAGTTTCATAAACCTTCATGCATTCATTTCTTATACTTTTTCTACCAATCCACTCATAGTTGGAATTCAACCACTTCATCAAGACATTAAACCATTTATGCTCTACCATCCGAAATGGATAATCATGGACAATTATCATCTTAGCAATTATCTTATGGGTGTACTCATGATCATATTCTGTAGAAGTGACAACAAGTGGACCTCCCTTGTCTGGATGAAAGGCGAGCTTACCTTGAGCTTTTGCAAGTTTGTTCTGATATTGTGTGCACGACCCCAAGTGTCGGTTAAATTGTGAAGTTGCACCCCCTTTTCTGTACATATAAGATTTACCACAGAACTTGTACTTTGCCCTTTTCTCCAACGCCCCTGGCTCCGTAGATTAAACATCATACACCTTAAAATAATTCCAGCACTTAGCTCGCTTTGTTGTTGTTTTCACAACAACTTTCTTTGGAGATACTGAAACACCTCTCTTTAGCTTCTTACGTGTTCTCTTTCTCTTTACTGACCCTGACTCCGCAACCTCCTCCTCCTGATTACTTCTTTTGTCGTCGGCTGATTCATCTAAAGTCATGCTTTCTGATAAGTCATCATTCATATCAAAGCTATTTTCTTCTTCCTCTCCGCCACTAGTAGCACACCGTCATTCTCTGTATCCTTGATCTAAAGAAACAATAATTAAACAAGCTAGCACCTACCGCACATGCTTATTTTGGATAAAAATAAATGGCGGACACCTAAATTGAACATGCACGTGAGTGTTTGTCTGAATCAATAAACGCTCACCTTGTCTGCTGCATCGACTGGAGATGGATCAGCTCTTGATCGAGGTGGTGGCTTCGTACTTCTTCCGCCGCGGATCGTCTTTGCCGACGTTTCAATGGTCAAGGGTGATTTTGGTTGTATTGGTTGTAAGTGGGATGTCGTCTTGTTCCCTCTACGGTTCTGCGACTCCATGCCCGACAGATTTTGATCGGACTTGGGAAGGAGATGTTTCAGTAGCGGGCGTCCTATGATGGCGGCGGCTTGACTCTTCGTCTCAGGTGTTCGTTGTTCTCCGTAACCTAGATGATCATAAGTTACAATAGGGATACGATGGGCTGTTGTTTGACTTTCCCGTGAGATAGTCCCTTAGGTAAAGACTTTGTGGGCTGGGTTATGACTCTTTGCTGAAGTTAGTTTTGAGCTTTTGACTTTGTAAAGCATATATGGCTCACGAGCCAGCTCGCAAGCCAGCTCGAGCTGGCTCATTAAAAAATCGAGCTAAAACATGAGCTCGGCTCGGCTTGAATGTCCATGAAGCTGAGCCGAGCCGAGCCGAGCTGCGATCGAGCCGAGCGAGCTCGCGAGTTTCGAGCCAAACGTCCAGGCCTAAACTTATGTCAGAGACCATTTTCTGACGATTTCAGTTCAAGTTCTCTTAAAAGGCCACAAAAGTTATATATAAGGATGAAATATGGATTTATTATTGCTATGTATTGCACTTATATATCTATTAATGTAAATACATCATTCATTCGTAATTTCTTGTTTTAATCCACAATGTTCCCTATGCAAGCAACAAAACAAGCTGTTTGATTAATGTGTGTGATCGGTAATAAAAATATTCACGCACAACAGCCATGCAAACCATTACGGATGCCCGTACTTAATCAATACTTCCTCCGTTATATGACAATATGACGTTTTGGCTCTTGCCATAATAATTAAGGAGAGATGAAAAATTGTGATGCATGAAAAACAAGGAGGAGAGAAATAGAGATAGAGATGTATTGGAAAGAGAGAAAAGTGCATTGGGATGTAAAAGCATTTTATAATTTAAAAAATTTTGAGAAGACTAGAGTACCATATAATTTGGAACAGAGGGAGTACACCATAACTTTTACTACTTTTATAGTCTTTTTCTAAATAGTTTTAGAAAAGAAAATTTTGTACCAACTTCTAGTATGGCTAAATAATCATAAAAAAACATCCATGTTGAAGGCCACGGAAGGTGCCAATGTCTATATGTCCACATCAACAATTCTAACAAGAAGATTTTCTGTCTCCACCACTTGATTTGGCAATCCAAGATTTTTAGCCTTAGATAAGAAGACATATGTGGTGCAACAAGCCACAATATGACAAAACATTCAAAAAGGGTCAGATGTCCATAGACCATAGTCATCGGCATCACCTGATCCCATCGACAGATCCGGATTTCAACCAATAATTTTACACTCGCTAACATTTTCCTGTAATTGGAATGGAATATTGTCATTTGACTGTTGTTTCAGTAGACCGTGCATATTATAAAATTTTCTTATTTTTCTTGTTTAATAGTATTCATGTTCCATGGTAGTCGAAGGTGGTGCAAGTTAGACGTTGGATCATCATTGCGCAAAATCATATGTGTGCGATGGCATCTCAGTTCCTTGTGTTTTTCAAATCTCTCACGATGAGCTGCATCTTTTTCCTTGAGCTCAAGATTAACTCCAGCAAAATGATGTAGTTTTTTTTTAATAAATTGATACTGTTAATCTAGGACTATTCTCAGTGGGGGGAGGGGGTTACTTTATTATTTTAAAACTACCATATCATCTAGAGTACAACTAATAAAACATCTCTCTCTAATGCATAGTTTAATTGTTGATGTTTTGTATACTTGCCATATGTCATTTAATCTTGACACAATGTTTCGTTAGATTTTACTTTGCAAATTTCATAGTATTGAAAACAATGTACAGTCTTGGAAATAGTATATATCTAGTTTTATTCGGATGAAACAAAATTTTATCTCTCTTTATTACTAATCTATCACATCATCAAAATTACTACACCTAGTAAGGTGTGCAGAAATCACAATGTAATACTGCTGCCAAAGGTTACAGCACATGAACCAAGAGCCAAGTTTTGGTCCTTTGTCTCATTTTATTATTGGCGATGGTGCCTACAAAGCGTGTTGCACTGACCGTGAAACGCACACCGATATGTGCCGATTCCCGGCAGTCGCAGATCTCAAGAAGTATTCCAAGTATTTGAACCCAATGACCTTTAATTTACACGTATCACGAGGTATCGACAAGACACCACACCGCCTTTAATTTACTTTGGTTAGTCTGTTTAATTAATGTCAACAAATAGAAAGGTTAATATTAAAAATAATATTATAAAAAAATACTATTGGATTGATCATGATAACATCTTTCATAATATGTTAGCAAAATGCCCGTACCTTGCTACGGGTTTTTAAAGCCAATATATTTATAAATAAAAAAATAGTTATGTTTGTCAATTTACATATAATTTTTTAATGCATACACGTATCAGTTAGTACCTCCTGAAACTAGCCGTGCGCCCGCTGAAAATGTTCAGAAAAGATGGAATAAGAAGAGAGAAGGTTTTCAGTTCTGTAGGTACATTAGGGCAACAACAGGAGAGATTCTGGGTGGTGGAATTTACAGAGGTGGAAGATCCATCGAGCTCTGAACGCAGTAACAGAGAAGTTCCGGCAGCCGCTGCTTCCAGCCTGTCTAGGCGCGAACGTAATATATACTAGATCGCTGGAGAGTGGTGGCGGTGCCGGAGAGCAGGGAGGCGGCGAGAGGGTGCCAGTGTGACGTGTGACGCCGGCGGAGAAGGGAGCGTTGATGCAGCGCCTACGCAGGCGCCGAAACTGGTCGCTTGACTCGTCCATGCGATCGTGTGGCTGAGCATTGGCGCCTTGTTGCGCCCTTTGGTTTTCTCTGTTCGCTGTTCACAGCAGGTGGTAAAATGCGATGGATTTTGCGCCATAAGCAGGTGGATCTTTGGTAAAGTTTTACCAACTTCGAACCACAGAGTTGAGATTGAGATTAAGTTGCACAGCGCTGCGTTCCGGCGGCAGCTAGTTTCGGCTGTGGATAGCCGTGCAAGTGCAATACCGGACTCCGCCATAGATCGGCGGAGGGCGGCGCGACCACAGGGCCGTGTGGGTTTCAGCCTCCAAGCAGCGCTCGCCGGTGTGGCTGTTACAAGTTTTACATACCTTCATGGCCAAACAAGGTTATAGACTGCATGCGGGCCACAGCAAACTTGCTAACCTGCTGACAACTCGGCCAACGACATCAGCAAGAATGAAGATGCAGACATTGCAGGGTAACAGCTATGTGTTCCAGCAACCGCTGATTCCGCTCCGATGCCGGAGAATCAGCGCGCCGGCCGCCAGGGCGGGGACGACGGAGAAGCAGGTGCATCAGTGACAAAAGTAGCCCTTGTTCATTGCTAAATATAACAACTTTAAATGCCTTAGTAAATTGCTAAATATAGTCAATAATAATTCGTAGCTTGGCATGCCTCTGCTTGTGCACAGATGGAGGTGATGAGGACTCGCCGCGCCTTGAAGAAACAGGGGGAGAGAGCCCAGCTCGCGCGAGCATAAGGCCGTGTCGACCAATTAAGTGCATGATTTGCTTGGTGGTTGGTGCCATGGAGTTCGTGTACGTTCAGATGTGCTGGGAACATAGGTGGCCTTATCGCTATTCCCATGCCCAACTCCGTCTCGATCTGAATTAAAGAACGTGGAACGAATTAGACGCACAAGCACAAAGGTTAGGAATCCAAAACAAAACAGAGTCCAGCTGGCCATGTACGCACCTGACCATGCACTTGTTGACGCGCAGGGCAATGCGATTGGGGTGGTCTTCCGCCGCTTGCCGCAGCGCCGCCTCAACCCGCTCCACCACCGCGGCGTCGTTCTCATGCATGTACCACAGGTCGACTTCGACATCCACCAGCGAAGGGAGGTGTCCCATGCGCAGATCCTCTAACCCAAACCCGCTTCCTCCGCTGGTAAATTTCCAAACCCAAATGCAGAACTCAAGCTGCTGCACGTGCAGCATGGCGCCCGGGGCGAAAATGGACGGCACCGTCGCGAAGTCCAGGAACGCGCACGCCCTCGTGGACGGGAACCCGCCGGCGTTCACCTTCATCCTCATCTGCGGGTTGTGAAAGCAGCTCTGCGACCACAGCCGGATGGCGCGCAGAGACGACAGCGCTCCAAGTGCCTGCAGATCTTCGGGTCTCACCTGGCTTAGCGAGATGTCCACGAACGTGAGCGACAACGAGTTGTTCTTCATCCACGCTGGCAGCGTCGGCAGCACGCTGGTCAGACCAGTGCACAAGAACCTGCGGAGGGGCGGTGGCGGCGCCCAGTCACACATGACGTCGCTGCTTCCTTGATAGACCGACATGTAAAGGCTTTGCAGCTTGCGCATATTTCCAAGCGATTGTACCAAGGCTTCACCAACGGTATCCGCCCCCATCCACAACAATTTGAGAACCCTCAGCCCGGTGAGATGGCCGAGTTCTTTCACGACAGTAGCAGTAGAATCATCATCGTCGATGGGCAACTCACATAGCTCTTCCAGGGAAGTCAGATTCCCAAACCCTTTTGGCAGCCTTGTATTCCTACTGAGATATAGGCGCTTCAGATTTCGTAGCCCATTGATGGTCCGTGGCAATTCTCTTAGTGCGCCACATCCTGTTACGTCCAGTGTCTGCAGGAACTGTAGCTTTCCCAATGCAGCCGGTAGTTTCCGGGTGCGTGTGTCACGTAGCCCCAAGTACCTCAGGTGAAAGAGTTTGCCCACATGCCTCATTTTCAGATGACTTAGATCACAACCTTCTAAATCCAACACCCGCATAACTTGGAACTGTCTAAGCGACGGAATCGACTGGATAACAGGGCTAAAGATGGTGAAGGACCTCACTTTTGACATGTTTGTGATGGTAGCATGATGTGTAGTGGTATTGTATTGGATGGACAACATGCGTGCCACTGCCACGCTATGTGAAGACGTGGCTCTCTCGTCTTTGTCCCATACAGTAACAAAGTTTTCTTTCCTTGACAGGAAACGAATGAGATCAAGCACCAAATCATGGACACGACAAGCTTTAGCTCTGCCTTCAATATCGATGTCTACAGGCTGTATCATGCTTCGATTCACAAGCTCAATAAAATAACTCTCTCCGATCTCAAACAGGTTATCAAACAAACTCGGATTTTCGTGTTGTTGGATAAAACCTTCTGCAATCCACCTCCATATCAAACGGTCTCTTTCAATCTCGTAATCTTCAGGAAATATGCTCAAATATAATAAACATGGCTTCATGTGAGATGGAAGATCATAATAGCTAAGTGACAATATCTTGTGCATGTCATCTACCCTCCAACAACCTTTAAGCCCATGACCAATAGACTTGAGCAAAATGAGCCATTTGTCCTTTGGTTCAACGTGCTTGGGACGAGCCAAAAGACTAGCTATAGTTATGATGGCCAATGGCACCCCACCACATTTCTTCAAGATATCGTTGGATACTTGTTCCAATTCAGGAGGGCAAGTATCACCACGATGAAATATTCTCGAATGGAAGAGCCTGAGAGAGTCATCATCAGATAGAGGCTTCATCTTATATATTATATCACCATCGGAAGAACAAGATGTTTCAGAGACTTTGTGTTTGCGGGTTGTGATGATAAGCCGACTGTTGTAAGTGTTCTTGGGGAATGCACACTTGATAAATTTCCAATCTGTTTCATCCCATAAATCATCAATCACGATGAGATACCTACATCAATGTTAGTGAATAAGTCTCTTCCCTTTTTTATTAGCACTTGATGACTTATTGAAATGAAAACGGAAACAATACTAGGCGATAATGGGTACCTCTTACTCTGAAGGTACCCTTTGAGATCATGGGTGAGTTGATCAACATCCCTTACCGCCTCATTGATGTCCTTGAACTCTTCCTTGTCAAGTTGATGAAGGATCTTTTTAAATATCCTAGTAATGTCGGGGTTCTGAGACACTGAAATGAAAGCCTTGCAATCAAATTGCACTTTGATCTTGTCATACACTACGTTGGCGAGCGTCGTCTTGCCCAGCCCACCAAACCCAACAATGGTCACAGTCTTTACATCCACTTCCGAGGGATCAGACAGGATCTGAATTAGCTCATCCTTCATGTCCTCGATGCCAATGAGGTCTGAGGCTTTGGTGTACATCGCCGTCAGACGAGGGTCAATGTCAGCAGATGAAGAAGCGCCGCCGGCATCCTTTTGCTTGAGCCCGGCGTACCTCTGGTTGATCTCGCCTAGCTCCTTGGCGAGTCTCTTGGCCTCACTAACGGCGTGAGAGACTTGGTGCAGCGCCTTGCCTCTGCTGAACAGCCGAGCTGTCTTGTCGACAAACCCGCGGAGCCGGCCTCTCAGCCCAGCTGCGGCAGGGTCGTCATTCTCCCCCACATGCAGGGTGAAGGCTTCGATGGCGTCCTCCATGTCATAGGAGAGCTCACGCACATTGGCAGCCCATTCTACGATCGCCTGGTCGAGCTGTTCCGGTGGCACCTCGACCCGCTGAAGCGCCAGGTGCATCGTCTTCAGCTCCCTATGGAGGGAGGCGACGTCCTGCTGCACGCTCTTCTCAAGCGTCAGCTCCGACACCGCCAGCTCGCCGAGCTTCTTGATGAGCGGTGACATCACCGCTGACACGAGCTCCATTGCTCGTAGATGTATCAAGACTGCTAGCAGGGGATTAAAGCAGTTCTCTTTCGCTGCACTTGTGCAGAGCTGCTTGTAATTGTGTTTGTGTCGATGGAAAGAAGCAAGGATTGAGCATGACAGCCGAAGACGAATCGTCTAATATTTGAGGCAGCTAGCGGTAGGTGGCCTAGCACATCGAAGTGGTCTCGTTCGGAGTCCAAACATGTAATGAACTGTACAGATGTAATGTACTAGTCGCCTCCATTTTTTTTATTGATTGTTGATGGAGCTCTTTCATTATGTTAGTACCCAATGGTTGTACTAGGGATGTAGACTTTACCATTTTCTTATAAGCATTTAATTAGCAGGGTCAATGAATTTGAGGCATTGAATGATCAAGCAAGAGAACATGTTTGGCCCCTATATAAAAGAAAGACTCATCCTAACCTTAAACACACTCTCTCTCTTTTCCTATCTCTTCATACCAGCCGTTGTGACCTACTCCTCTCTCTCTCTCTCTCTCTCTAGTGCCCTCCCCTGCCGGTGCCGGCCACCTCCCCGATGGCCTCCTACCCCACTGGGCGGTGCCCCCTCCCTCCCCGACGTGGCGGCGCAACCTGCTCCCTCCTCCCCGGAGCGGCGGTGCAAGGCGGTGCCCCCTCCTCCCTAGTACGGCAGCACGGGGTGGCGCCTCCTCCCTACCCAGCGCCGGATCCGATGAGGCGGCGGCCAGATCCGACGCCACCTCCTCCGGCGCGCTTCCAATGCGGCGGGTGGCGCGCGGGCCTCCAGCGCGATGGGGCGACGCCCCCTCCTCCGGGGTGCGGGGCATCTCTGTCGGTCGGATCCAGCTCCACCGGCGCCCCCTCCACCACCTTCAGCCGGATCCGCCTCCACCGACGCCCCTCCGACGTGGTCCAGCCGCCTCCTCCCTCCTTCGTGCCCCCTCCCTTTCCGGCTAAGGCCGGATCTAGCGCCGCCTCCCTCCCCAGCCCCGGTCGGCGGTAGATCCGACGAGGTGGGAAGTTAACGGATCTTTTTTATTTTTTCTGTTTGAATATAGTTACGGGCTAACACTTCATTTAGCGACAGTTTTATTTCCGCCACTAAGATTTTTCACTCATAGTGACAATGACGTAGTGGCAGAAATTGATTCTGTCACTATATCCACTTTTAGCCCATCACTGCAGGGCTTTATTATAGTAGTGAATTCCACAATCACAATTCTACTAACAGCAAAGAGGTTGCAAACAATAATAATTAAGATGTACAATTTGAATGTTATTATTATCCGTCCTTCAACCGGAAATAGCCTAGCAAAAGGGCTAAATGACCAAGTTAAGACACCTGGTGATGATAGCAACATTATCTAAACAAGGTGATGATAGCAAAGAGAATTAATTAATTGATATACTTGGAATTAATGCTTCAAGCCATGATAACCAACTAATACAAGAGATATTAGAAGAAGATTCTGCTGCAAGCCTGTACTAGTGCTAACAGTGATAGGTTACTATGCACGCATTCAACTATTAAACGATAGTGTGGTCACTAAAGTTTGTCGCATGGTTAAAACAAGAGCTGCAGCTAGCTACGATCAGGCAAAATGAAATTTGCTTCTCATGTATCTGGAGCAACAGGCGGTGACTGAAGCAAGAACAAAGCTATAGGATTTTAAAAATGCTTATCAGTGCATTTTCCAAGCACTGATCGAGACAAGGTAGAAGTTACATAGATATGAACGCCTGGCAAGGGAATATGCTAGGATGGGTGGCGTGCTCACGCTGACATGCCTAATTGTTTTGGCTACATATAGGATGTCGTTAGAAGCACACCGTCTATCCTTTGTGTTGGACTTTAGTGGCTGTAATCTACACGCTATTTGTCCACTGAGGTGCAGGAAACTAAATTAGACATGAAGGCATTTCGATGACAGCTGATAAGAACGAAAAATCTATGCGTGTAAAAGCTCAAACAATATCAGAGTTCAGTCTAGATAGAACGCCTGCTTGCCAACGGTCATACACAATTGCAGCTAGCTACGAGGTGACCCAACTAGGCTCATAATTCATATTTGGAGCTTCAGATTTGGTTGTGCACCCGACTGTACCTGATAAAAGGACGTGCATATGCAAAGCTTGCAAACTTAAGATCAATACGCATTTGACCCTTCCGTCATAGTTCAGATCAAATGTCCAGAACTTTTTTTACTTTAAAAATATAACAAGAGCACTGTCATTCATTAACATAAGAAGAAAAATTACAACCTAGATGTACAACAGCCTAATTCCAACTTACAAACATGCCGGTCCAAAAAAAAAAGTTGCAAAATGCATGCCGGCGGCAGCAAACTTGCAAACCTGACAACTGAACTAACGAGAACGAAATTTGGCAGACATGTCAGAACGACAGCGTTGTGCCGTTGTCCGCTGCTTCCAACCGGCCATGTCTAGATCGCTTGGCAGCAGGACGACGGAGAGAGAGAGAGGGAGCGCTTGGCAGTTGGCACTCCGCGTTTGACTGAGCTTTATCTGCGCCATGTGCAGTTGTGCACTACCAATTGGACGGTTTATTGCTCTACTGGGGGGACGGTAAATGAAATAGCGATATTGTTTATTACTCTCTCTATTCTTAAATTATTATCTCTATTCACTTTTTTAGTTAATTTTAATTATTTGTTTTATTTAAAAAAATTTAACTAATATCATATATGTTATCATAATTTATTTTATTATTAAATAAAATTAAAACATAACTTAAAATATTGTATATTTTAAATAATATTTTAAATAAGACGAATGGTTAAAGTTGAGTAAAAAATCAACGGCAACAATAATTTTGACAAAATGTATGGGATGAGTTCCTCTTACCTTAGGATCAAATTTCTGCAAAAAAAAAACTCAAAACCTTCCCCTTGATTTTCGTGATTTGCCCAAATTTTTGGGCCGCCACTGATTCAAGTGAAACAGAAAAGCTATCAAAGCGCGCTTATATAAGTCGGGCACTTTATAGCGGCGGTTGACAATATCAACCGCTGTTATGATGCTCTTAGTAGCAGCGGTTGGCATTGTCAACCGCCGCTATAAACATCAGTCATTTATAGCGACGGTTGATAATATCAACCGCCGCTATAAGGGGCTCTGTAGCGGTGGTTTGAAGTAGCGGCAGCCGACGTCGACTCGCGCCGCTATGGCGGTTTGTCCGTCGCCGCTATAGGCCCTATTTGTGATAGTGAACTTGAGTTGCTAGGGCTTGCCATCTGCTATGACTCCCCATATAATGTATTCCTGTTTATCGTAATTCAATCATCGCGGATATTATTCATTTTTATGGTATCGAGTCAGAGGTATTGAGTTCAAGTCCAGGTGATCATATTTTCTGTTACGCGGCTTCTATTTCTATATTTGTGCTCTGAGGGAGCTACACATAATAAAGAGTGTTGAACTATAAGTGAATTATGCATATTTCTTTAGATATAACTGATGCAATAAAAAAAAAGCTCAATGAAGGAACATATCATGGTACACAACAACAGGAGATTGATGTCTCTTATTAGTTTCCTGTCAAAAGGTGGCAAAAGCAAGACAATAGTATACGGTGGATGAAAAATTAACACAGGCCAACTAGGCTCGAAATTCAGATTTGGATGTGCTCCAGACTGACAGTACCTTAGAAAAGGACGTACATATGCAATCTCTTGCAAACTTAAGCGTAGTAGTAAACTGCTTGACATGTTGACAATTAAAATTTCGAGCAAAAGAAAAAGAAAAGGTTAAGAATTGAGGAGTTTTACTGTCCAAAATACGCCAGTAGTTTGAAGGTAATTTTATAATTGCACTATTAATTAATAAATTTATATTTATTTTCACGATAGAATATTAAGTCTATAAAATTATTAAAATATTAGTTTACCTTAAAAAAAATAAAACATTAGTTATTAATCAAATTATTAATATAACTTTATTTATAACAATAAAAATTAATTACTATACATCTATAACTTTTATATTTTTTTCTGATATTACTCTTAAATTGAAAAACTACTGACCAGTAGTTATGATTTTAGATTATGAAATCTATACCGTTAGATCAAACTATTGGCTAGTAGTTTTTTAAAACTACTGGTCAATATTTTGGACAGTAAAAGTCCTTTAAAAATTAGGAAGCTACATATCGTACATACTTCCTTCGGTTCACAATATAAGCATTTCAACTATTTAAACTTTAAAATAATCAAGATAAAAAAAGTCATATATATCCCTCATTTTATAATATCTCATCAATTCCTGATCCACCCACCAAACCATCAAATTTTATCTTATCTCTACAAATATTTATATTATAAATAATTTTTTAAATACTTGAAATAGTTACATTTTTAAACGGAGGAAGTACCTTGATAGCCCAAGAAGGCTGCACACTGCATGCCGGCGGCAGCAGACTTGAAAACCTGACATCTCAACCAAAAATATCAGGAAACTTGCAGATATGGCAGAACGACAGCGCTGATCGCCAGAGAATGGTAGCCGTGTCGGAGAATAAGCGCGCCGGCCGCTAGGGCTGGAACGACGGAGAAGCAGGTGCATCATAGGGAAAGTACTACTAGTATCAATTTCGAACCACAGAGTTGAGATTGAGAGAAGGCACAGGTACGGAACGCGTCATGTCTACACTGCATTCAGAACAAGCGAGACAACAAATTCAAATGTACATGTTCGTTTACGTGGTGAACTAACAGGTGTCCTCTGCATTCTGAATTATACTATCTTCATCATATAAAGGTTATCGCTTTTAACTTTCAAATATCATATTTGAACATTTATCTTATTTAAATTTTTATATGAATTTAAAAATAAATATATTCAAGCTGTTTGACAAAAATACTTATTCGAATACCTCAAGGATTCCTCCGTAGGAGATGCTGCCGGTTGGCTCATGCTCTTCTTCCCTCTCCCATTCCAGGGCCACATCAACCCGACGTTCCAGCTCGCTGAGCTTCTCCATTATAATTAAAATATCTTAATAATTAACTAAGTTATAAAAAATGAATAATTTATATATAATTTTTTTAATAAAATAAATGGTTAAATATGATGTTCAAAAGTTAAAAGCAACAAACTTTGAGGAACGGAGGAAGTAGTCACTAACAATTCATAGCTTTGGATGTCTCTGCTTCTGCACAGATAGAGGTGAGGCCTCGCCGCGTCTTGAAAAAACAGGGGAAGAACCCAGCACGGGCGAGCGTGGCCTTTTTTTTATGGAATAAAATTCCATTAACTGGATGTTGACTGAATATCAGCAACAATAAGTGCGTTTACAGAATCTGGGTGGCCATCCGGCCAAAACAGCGTGGCACCTGACTCTAACTCCCCACCGAACCTAGCTAGCTGGTCGGCTACTGCATTACACGACTTGGGTTTATACATCACCTTTACATCAACAAATTCAAAAAGAGTAAATTTTACAAAACTACAGGTTTTATGATAAAACTATCACAAAACTATATATTTAAGAAGATGTATCATAAAACCGCAGATTTAGTGTATCTTTGTATCACAAAACTATAGATTTAATAAATTATATCACAAAACTACAGATTTAAGGTGTCAATTCATCATAAAACTATATGTTTAGCCTTTGTAAAATCTGTAGTTTTACAATACATATGGATACTAAATCTGTAGTTTTATGATACAATTTTATTAAATATGTAGTTTTATGATACAAAAGTACACTAAACCTATAGTTTTATGATATACCTCTTTAAATCTGTAGTTTTGTGATAGTTTTACTATAAAATCTATAGTTTTATGAAATTTACTCATTCAAAAAAGATTATAATCTTCAGATCCTGAAAAATAACTCCCTCAGATGCAAGATCATAGGCTTGGGATGTGAGTGCTGTTTTGACATTAATAGCATCCGTCTCCAGCTCCACTTTTGTGATCCCCACAAGAGCATAAGTGATTCCCTGTAGAACGGCATATGTCTACTGCAGTGAGCAAGTTGGCCTCCACCCGACACAATTAAAGAGTCTGCTTGATCCCTAATGATGAAACCCCAACCTCCTGTGTCTTGGGCGAGCGTGGCCTTGTTGCTGAATTTAACTGCATGCTTTGCTTGGTGGTTGGTGCAGATCTGCTGAGACCGTTGGTCGTCATCACTCATCAATCAACATTTCTAGTCCTGCTTCGGCTTTAGCTGAAAGAATAAGGAACAAATTAGAAGCACAAGCACAAAGGTTAAGAGTCCAAAACAAAATAGAGCCCAGCTGGCCATGTACGCATATGATCGTCTTGTCGACGCGCAGCAGGCCGGTATGATCATCTTGTCGACGCGCAGCAGGCCGGTTGATTGGCAGGGGCAAGGTGGCCGGGACAGGGCCTCAAAAATTAACTAATCAGTGAATTAGACTAAGGAAAACGGAGATTAATTAGAAGTTAGCCTATTTCTCTATCCTGTTGATCCAACCATATCACCGTCTGTTTTCTTGATCTTAGCA
Organism: Eleusine coracana subsp. coracana; assembly: GCA_032690845.1. Classification (NCBI taxonomy): domain Eukaryota; kingdom Viridiplantae; phylum Streptophyta; class Magnoliopsida; order Poales; family Poaceae; genus Eleusine; species Eleusine coracana. The sequence goes on from CM064418.1 coordinate 1,978,627, forward strand.
ACAACATATTACTACGAACAGATCGATTCGATCAGAAGTAAAGGCGGAATAGAATCACGTTATAAATATAGGGCCGAAAGTTTTTAGGGGTCTGGACGAACAAGTCAGGGCACTTATATATAAATATTTTTAGTAGTATTTCTTGTTAGAAATTTATCTATTTGAGATTTAACCAACTCATGTTGTCGTTGTCTTTTTCGTCCTTTTTCATTCCAATGGATATTTTCTAGTTGACATGATCTTGCTGTAATTAGAAAAAAAATGATCTAAATTAGGTAATCAATCTTCCATCGTACCAGTATGTTATTAGAACATTGAAATTTTGAAATTTAACATACAAATTGAGGTTATCTATATACAAAATATGTACCTTCAGAAAACACAGGGATCGAACTGTGCGAGTGCGACGATGTGCGTGGTGCCGTGGTCGCGCCGGCAATTCAACCGATGGCAGCACTGCAGCGGGCAGCGGAGATCTGCACGGTGACTCGGCGAGTCTGTGATGATGATGAAACGGTTTCTATGCGAGTCAGGCGGCGCGGCAGCATCACGGCAATGCTCGATCGGGTGTAATCCACCAGGCTAAAGCCGATAACCATACAACTCGTATGACCGTATCAGTCCCTGGGCCGTATATGGGCTTCATCTGGTTTTCTTGTAAGGCCTGTTTGGAATGGACTTGGACTTACTCACGTAGTTACGTTGCTTTACAATCAACATTAAGTATTAATCTATACCTATATACGTATTATGTCATGGGGAGGGGGGCCTAGGATTTGGGGGCCCAGGGCGACCGCTCCACATGCTCCCTCCAAATCCGGCACTGCATAAATAACATTGACGAGTATGTTACACCTATACGTAGGCCTTGCCGTATTGTATTCACAGACCGTGGAATTAACGTGTGAACCAGAACGAGACCTGGAGGGAGGGATACGGCAACACAAGACCATGCATGTGTTAAGTCCGCATGTATCGTGGGGCACTGGGCCTCATCATGGAGTCTCAATTTTTTTTCTAACTGTACCATCGCATTTGATTTTAAACACACCTGAAACTTCTCCTCTTTACTCTTCTGTTCTAAAAGGAAAATCATCTCTTAATTAGTTTGTTTTTATTTATATATATTGTTAAACAAGGTCCAATCATATAGAAAACATGCTCGTGAGGCTGATCTAATTGAGATTAATAGCCACAACATAATGTCACGTACCCTTAGAAATTCATTTCTATAAATACCATGCAAATGACACATTTTAGTAAAGGATGACAATATTCGTAAGAAAGTTCACCCTTTGCTTTTTCTTTCTTTCTTTCAGGATGAACTCCAATTACATTTCTTAGTATTTTTAATTAAAGAAACATATAATTATTAAAAAAATTACACTTGAATTAATTGTACCCTTAATTAAGAAGGACTTTTACAATAGACCAAAATAAATGCCCATCATCTATTTTTTTCATTGGACGGTTTAGATCTTTAACATGACACATTTTTAATAAATTAGTATCATAAGTATCATGGTGACTTACCATAGGTATGATATAGGTATTTTGGGAACAAAACGAGAGATTTGTAAATTCAATGTTTTGATTCGACATATGGTGCAATCACACGAAGACGAAATGATTTCCAATGGCAGCTCGGTGAAAGACAGCGGCCGTCGGCGCACTTCACAGCAAGGCGGCGTGGGCGTGCGACGGGTGCCTGCGCCGGCATGAGAGCCGGTACTACACGGCGGATGACATGTTTCTGTGCTAGGGATCGACACATTCGTGCTCTCCGAATTTCTAAATTTTTGAAATGTGATGTCAAACTCAGTGAGAACGAATGTTCCCTTGTAATGCAAAATTGATTTTTGTTGATGCTTAGTGGCAAACTGAATGGAAATGATGTTCTGCATCCGATTCGATCCCTTGGCTTTGTTTCTTCGATCTACTCTATGCTAGGAGGATGACGGCACTCGTAATGAAGCACACACGGCGGGGGACGAACAAGTATGTTGGGACAGAACGCCGCCGGCACCATGCATTCGTAGGCTCGACGAAGAACATCGCCGATGATGATTTGATTAGGCCGGACGGCGGCAGGCAGATAGCGCACAAAGTGGACGGAGAGAGGCGTGCATTGAGGATCGGATCAAAGATATGGTGCCAGCGAGAGGTTTCAGATGGCGTCACCTACAGCATCGACAACAGATGCTGCCATCTACTGTGAAACTGCCTATGAATTAAGGAACTAATTACAAAATTATCCACTAGAATGAACGACTAGATTGTATTCATAATACCTTTTTAGCACATGTATCATGGACTAATGTAAAGGTCCTCTAATTAAGAAGGGCTCCCTTTTATTTTTCACACAGGGCCTCAAAAACTTCGGGACCGCCCTGGCGCAGGGCGAGACGGTTGGGGTGGTCTTCCGCCGCTTGCCGCACCGCGGCCTCCACCTGCTCTACCACCGCGACGTCGTCCTCCTTCCTGTACCTGAGCTCGACTTGGACCTCCTGCAGCGAAGGGAGGTGCCCCATGCGCAGGTCGTCCAGCCCTAACTCGCCTCCTCCGCCGGCGAAATCTCACGCCCACTTCTCGAGCCTTTGCAAAAACGGCATGGACCGCCAGCTCGGCGAGCTTCTCGATGAGCGGGGTCATCGCAGCCGCCGCGTACTCCATTGCTACTAGCAGGGGATTAAAGCAGCTCTCACTTGCTACACTTGTGCACAGCCTTGTAATTGTATCGATGGAAAGAAGAGAGATGGAGCACGTAAGGCTGAACATGGATTGTCTACTATTTGAAGCAGCTGGGGGTAGGTGGCCGAGCAAATCCAAGTGGACTCGGTTTTTTTGAGACAAACGGCTACTCGTTCAAGCAGCCAGCACGCATGGCGCGTCGTTGACCTGCCGTGGTGACTTGGCTCGTCCATGCGATCGGCCACGGCTTGCCCGCGGGTAAGTTAACGTGTGCTTCGACCGACGCGGCTCCTGCAGAGTCCGCGTCTGCGTCCGACGATCTGCGTTCCGGATACGATTGATTTCGCGAAATAATTTAGCAGCTGTTGGCAACTCAAATACTACAGTATCAATTTCGAAGCATAGAATTGAGATTCAGGGAAGCTTAAAAAGGTAATAGTAGTAGTAGTAACGAAAACGCTTCATCTCTGCACTCCGTTCAGAACAAGGGACACAACAAAAATCAAAGAGAAGCACGTCTCCGTGTGCGTGGTGAACTGACTGGTGTGTTCTAGTACATTGCCAAATATAGTCACTAATAATCCATAGCTTTGTTGGATGTCTCTGCCGCGCCTCTGCACAGATGAAGGTGAGGACTCGCCGTCGCCACACCCTAAAGAAACAGGGGAGACAGAGCCCAGCTCGCGAGAGCACGACCATGTCGACCAAGTTAATTTCATGCTCTGCTGCTTGGTGGTTGGTGCCATGGAATTCATGTACGTTCAGATGTGCGGAGACCGTTGGTCGCCAATTCTACGCCTGACTCCGGCTTTAGCTGAAAGCAGTGACGGAGCTTAACGATGGCCACAGTGGGCCATTCCCCACCCCCCAGGCTAATGTAAAAGTCCACTGGTTGAACAGTAAACTTGCACTGTTTATTACTAACAATTTAGAGGTGACTTAGTAGACCCCCCCCCCCCCCCTACTTGCTCAAGCTCCGTCCCTAGCTGAAAGAATGAGGACGTCCCTGGCTGAAAGAGCGAGGAACAAATTAGACACACGAGTTTTGCACAAAGGTTAAGAGTCCAAAACAAAACAGGGCTCAGTTGGCCATCTACGCACCTGTCGCACTTGTCGACGCGCAGGGCGAAGCGGTTTGGGTGGTCTTCTGCCGCTTGCCGCAGCGCCGCCTCCACCACCTTGGCGTCCTCCTCCTTCATGATCCTGTACAACAGCTCAACTCCGACCTCCTCCAGCAAAGGGAGGTGTCCCATGCGAAGGTCCTCCAACTCATACACTCCTCCTCCGTCGGCGAAATCCGATGGCCAGACGGTGAACTCAAGCTGCTGCAGTTGCGGCATGGCGCCCGGGGGGAACATGGACGGCATCGTCCTGAAGCGCACGAACTTGCACGACCTCATGGACGGGAACGCGTTCACCTCCATTCTATCCTGCGGGCTGTCGAAGCAGTTTTGGGATTGCGACTCCAGGCGGATGGTGAGCAGATACGGCAGCGCTCCGAGGGCTCGAATATCTTCGGGCCTCACCTTGAGTAAGAAGACGTCCAAGAACGTGAGCGACGACGAGGTGTTCTTCGTCCACGCTGGCAACGTGCTGGCCAGACCAGTGCTCAAGAACCTACGGAGGCGCGGTGGTGGCGCCCAGCCACAGATGAGTTCCTTATCGATCCCATAGGCGTACACATCAAGACTCTGCATCTTGCACAAATTCCCAAGCGACTGTATCAAAGCTTTACTAACATCATGTGTGCCCCACGACAACTCGAGAACCCTGAGCCCGGTGAGGTGCCCGAGCTCGCTCATGACAGCTGCAACATTATCACGGTTGTCAATTTTCAACCCAGTCAGCTCTTCCAAGGAAGTCAGATTCCCAAATCCTTTTGGCAACCTTGTAAATAAATCCAAACGTAGGCACATCAGATTTCGTAGCCTAGTGATGGTCTGCGGCACTTCTAGGTTCCAGGTAGATACTCTTACATCTAGTGTTTGTAGGAACTGTAGCTTTCCCACTTCCACTGGTAGTTCACGGATGCGTGTGTCACGCAGCCCCAAGTATCTCAGGTGAGAGAGTTTGCCCACGTGCCTTAGTTTCAGATGACTGCCACACTCGCTAAGATCACAATCTTTTAAATCCAACATACGGATAACTTGGAATTGTGTAAGGGATGGCATCGAATCGATAACAGAGCTGAACATGGTGAAAGACCTCAACTTTGGCATGCTTGTGATGGTAGTCTGGCATATAGTGGTACTGTTTTGGATGGACAACCTTCGAGCCACTGCCATGCTATGTAAAGAAGTGGCATTTTCATCCTTATCAGATATAGTAACAAAATTTTCTTTGCTTGAGAGAGAACATATGAGATCAAGCACCATATCATGGACACGACAAGATTTAGCTCTACCTTCAAGATCAACGTCCATTGGCTGGATCATGCTTCGATTCACAAGCTCTATAAAGTAACTCTCGCCAATCTCAAATAGATTATCATACAAACTAGGATTTTCGTGTTGGATAAAACCTTCAGCAATCCACCTCCATATCAACTGGTTGCTTTCGATCTCATAATATTCAGGAAATATGCTCAAATATAATAAACATGGCTTTAGATAAGACGAAAGATCGTAATAGCTAAGTGATAATATCTTGTACATGTCCTCCTCTGAGAGTCTTTAAGTCCACGACCAATAGACTTGAGCAAGATGAGCCATTGATCCTTCGATTGTACATGCTTGCGACTAGCCAAAAGGCTAGCTATGGTTATTATGGCCAATGGCACCCCGCCACATTTCTTTAGGATATCTCTGGATACTTGTTCTAATTCAAGAGGGCATGTAGTATCACCACGATGAAATATTCTTGAGCAGAAGAGCCTACGGGAGTCATTGTCAGATAGAGGCTTCATCTTATAGATTTGATCACCATCCAATGTGCAAGATGCTTCAGAGACATTATGGTTGCGGGTTGTCGTGATAAGTTGACTGCGGCAAGTGTTCTTTGGAAATGCACACTTGATTAATTTCCAATTTGCTTCATCCCATAAATCATCAATCACGATGAGATACCTATATCAATAATGCTTAGAAAATAAGACACTCTTGCTTTTTTATCTTATATAAAATATCTTATATTTACTTAATTGGAGACTCATTTTGAGGTCTCCACGATAGTTGGAAAATCATATATTCTTTGAAAAAAAAAACAGCCATTCGTAGAAATCAAAGTAAGATAAATAATAGCCTTTAGATATAACATGATCTGAATTATCCATCTATCACTAAACAAATTAGACAAAAAATATCCTTAATACTTATTTCTGGATTACCCATATCTTGCCTTTATGAGTAAAGAAAATGATAAATTTGAAATAATTAAAAATAGCATTAAACAATATAAAAATCATATAAATAAATCTAATCTAGAGCCTTACGAATCATCACAAACACAATTGAGGGATATTTTGATGAGAAAAAACAAATCCGATAGAGAGCGATTATGATACATAGCACACAATGGTTGCAAAACGAATTAATATTTCAATTTAAATATCGAGTGACGAGTGATCGTAGGAGAGCAATAGAATAGTGTCAGTTAAATCATATAACAATATATTTGCATATAGTATGGCGTGTATAACACCCACCTCAACTAAGTGGCGAGTTTTTTTTTTCAGAATTTGCATTCTTCACTACGGGAAACGACACTTTTGTCGTGCACCAGAGTCTTTGCCGTGTGTCTTATCTTAGCCACACGGCAACCTTTGTGCCGTGTGCCAGACAAACTACACATGAATAAAGATATGACTCACGACAAATCTAGGTTTTGTCGTGAGTTATAAGACAAGCATACGACAAACATCATCTTTGTCGTGTCCATGTTACGTGGACGCGCGATGGGACTGCTCGGTGCTGACAGTCGTTAACTGTTTGTTGTGTGCCCAACCGCTGGCACATGACAAACGTCCTGCTTCTCGTAGTGCTTATTTATTAGAGCAGTTTTACTATACATATTACCTCCGGTAATTACGAGTAGTAATACAGTAATTACGGGTAATAATGCAGTAATTACTGGTGGTAGAGCAGTAATTAGAAGCAGTAATAGTTTTATTGGGGTATTTTTAAAAAGATAAAAATGGTAAACTTATAATTTATTTTGTTATTTAGGTTTAAGTTTTTTTTTTTGCTTTCTACTTTGACGAAACTGAATTTTGAATTTGGCGGATGGGTTCAGGATGCTTAGAAATGACCTTTTTACCTCTAATGATAATACGGATAAATAATAAATATGTAAGTAAATTACATTATTATCTCTAAGCATTATCATCAGTAATTATTGGAGGTAATATGTATAGTAAAACTGCTTATTTATTATTATAGAATGTATTCCTTTCCATATTCCAAACCTTGAGGCAAAATAATTTTTAACAAACTTATTCTACTGACACAAGTTGACGGACTAGTGTTGACTAATATTAATTAGCATTTTAGCATTCGACTTTGTTCCTAAAACAAGAAGAAAACAACATTTGATGATGCGTACCTCTTATTCTGAAGAAAGTCTCTGAGCTTATCAATGAGTTGTTTTGTATCATCCCTGAAGATCTCGTTGATGTTTGTATAGCCTTGCTTGTCAAGTTCAAACAGGATCAACTGCAAAATCTTGGTGATGTTGGGGGTCCGAGACACCGAAACGAAAGCCCCGCAATCAAATTCCACTTTGATCTTGTCATATACCGCTTTTGCGAGCGTCGTCTTGCCCAGTCCACCAAGCCCAACAATGGAGACGGTCTTGACATCCATTTCCGAGCGATCAGACAGGACTTGGATCAGCTCGTCCCTCGTGCCATCGACACCGACAATATCCGTGGTGTCAGTGTACATTGCCATTAGGCGAGGGTCAATGTCAGCAGAAGAAGCATCACCGACGTGCTTCCGCTTGAGTCCAGCGTACCTCTGATGGATCTCACCGAGCTCCTTAGCGAGTCTCTTGGCCTCACTAACAGCGGCGGCAATCTGGTGCAGCGCCTTGCCCTTGCTGAACAGCCGAACCGTCTTGTCCAGAAACCAGCGGAAACGACTCCTCAGCCCCGCTGCTGCAGGGTCATCATCATCCTCTCCCAATTGCAGGATGAAGGCGTCGATGGCGTCCTCCATGTCGTAGGAGAGCTCCCGTAGGTCGGCAGCCCAGAGCTTAGTCCCCTCATCGAGCTGTTCCGGGGGCACCTCAATCCCCTGGAGCGCCACGTGCATCGCCTTCAGCTCCCGCTCCAGGGAGGCGACGTCCTGCCGCACACGCTTCTCAATCGTAAGCTCCGACACCAGCAGCTCACCGAGCTTCTCGATGAGCGGGGTCATCGCCGCCGATGCGAGCTCCATAGCCATAGCTCGCGGATCGATCGAGCTTGAACTTGCTTTGCTTGCAGAGAAGTGAAGCAGCTCACATACTCGCTGCACCTAATGCACAGTTGCACACTATGCATAGATGCTTGTAATCGTACGTGCTGATGGAAAGGAGAGAAGACAGAGCACTATGGCTGAAGACGAATCGTCCATGTGTAAGTACTGTACTTGTTGAAGAAGGTATAGCGCGGTAGCTGGCCTAGCACATTGAAGTGGACTCATTCAAGCAGCAGCGTCCAGAGCTGTCGTTCGCCTGCCAGTCAACACCGTCAGGACCACCACATCTCCAGGAAGGAGAAAAATTCAGTCAACAATGGCAGGCGCACGCTCATACGTAGTCGGAACGCGTATGGCATCCACGCATCCAGTTGCCTTCGTCGGCCATAGAAATATCTTTTTGAAGTTGGGCGGGCGTTCAGAGAATCATGCTGGTAACTGGCTCATTAGTCGCATAATAGTGCATGGCGCAATATATAATAGCAGCCTTTCGGGTGCAAAGAACATTGACTTATTGCTCTATGGTCTCCTGGTCGAGTTGTTCCGGGGGACTCGACATCCTGCCACACGCGCTTCTTTTTTTTTCTGAAAAGAGGTAGGAGTGCTGCCATTCATTAAGTGAGGCAGCAAAATCAGCCTAAGTACAGACTAAAACACAGCAGCTGCCAGCACAACTGACGGTGAAAGAGAAAAAAAGTGAGAAACCATATGGATATGTGCCATGGTTTGCTATATTTATGATGAGTAATTGATTTGAGCGGATTTGGTGTTTGAGTTGAAATGAGAGAATATATAGATTGCATGAATTTGCATATCATGGTTATAACTAACCGGAGTTAGTGGAGATATTGGTGATGTTGCAGGAGATGGAAAATGTGTTTGCTTGTTTCATGATGTATAGATCACTGGAGTCGACTTGGCGGTCAACGGCGAGAGGATCAGGCACAAGTAGGGGATTTGGGGCCAGACGATCGGGATGCCGGGTGAAGTCAAGGGTGATCTACACCATACACGTGGAGAGGCAAGAAGCACAGACGGTTTCGCGGTTGAGCCTCAAAACCGTGATGGTGATGAAGACAGCGTGTTGACCAAGTCAAGGCGAATGGGATGCCGGTGCAAGTGACAAGGGGGCCCGATGAACAGGGACTAGGAGAGACTTGCCGGTGGTCAGGATCACGGGACAAGGTGACACGTGTCGACATCGAGAAGTCGCGCTTTGAAAAGCATGCAAGACGGTTTCCCGGTTTGGGCCTCAAAACCGGTGGCAGTGGTTGGTGGTGCACGTGGCACCATCATGGAACTTGTTTCCAGATGAAGCAAATACGTGAAACGTCCGATGGCATTCGGGCGATAAGGTGAAAGATGGACGGTTATACCCCCGGTGATAGGTAGGTGTGTTATGTAGATCAAGAGTAGAGTGGTCATGTGGATAATAGACCCTAGGCCTATATAAGAAGAGGTGTGTCTAGTGAGAAAGTTTCCTCTCTTCCATTAGCCTTGTGTTAGAACTCTATTCAAAGTGCTAGGAGAGGACTTCATGTTTGAGGGGAGAGTAGTGGGTGTGTGAGAGACATCTCTTGCTCTTTCAAATAGTGGGAGGAAGAGGGTGGCTTCCTAGCCTTGTACCTATGGATCTTGTAAGCACATTTCTATGATATGAGAAGTATTTTCGTGCTCAAGATTTTCCTCTTCACTTGAATCCCGAAATTCACTTTTTACTATTTTCAGAAGCATTTTTGTGGTGATTTTCAATCTCACTTTTGGACGAGTTTTTGGTCCGGATTTCTTGAGAAACTTGTTGCTAGGATGAGCTAGGATAATTCTCTATGGATCTTTGATAGAATTATTGGCTCTAGCATCTTCGATTTAAAGGATTTCTCAAGTTTTCACTTTTTGGTGATCTTGACACAAGATCTGAAATTTGTGATGATTCCTTGAACCAATTGAGTTGATCTCCTAGGATTAGGGTCGTGATGTGATAAGGATTCACTGGTCCAAAAATCGCATCGTTTGGAGTTCGTTTGATTAGTTTTTAAAGAAGTTTTGACAAGATCCTGAGAGATTTTCTGTTCTATCGGGGGTCGACCGGCACTGCCGATGACCAGGACCGGCAATGCCGATTGGTCTAGTTTGTAGATTCCAGTACGACAGCATCCCGCACCGGTACTGCTGATGACGCGCACCGGCACTACCGATGCCCACCGGCACTACCGATAATAGGGATCGGCACTACCGATGGATGTTCAGTTCTGAACTGTTGAGCATTACTTTTTCCTTTTTTGTTTTCGCTATGTTACTTTACTGTGGTTAATCACTTCTAGAGCTAGCACCACGAGTTGGTGTGTGTAGTCTTGATGATCAATTCGTAGACTGTTTCGGGTTATTTTTGGGATATAGCCTAAATTCTCTTCGAAAATTTTGATTGACTCCCATTCACCCTCCTGATCGCCTTCTCAGTTCTTTAAAAAGGAATAGGAGTTAAGCATTAAGCATTGGACTCGTCCAAAACAGCAAAAGCCAACTGATACAACTTAATTTCGTCTCGAATAATATCTCCTACACGCATGGCTGACTGCTCTTTCCCATCAAACACTCTTCTGTTCCTTTCCTTCCATAGTTGCACCAGGTTGTGAATAGTACTCCTATCGTTCTTCTCTTCTCCTTCCTTGTTCTCTGTTGTAGCAAAAACTGAACCCATTGAACTGGGTCATTACAATTTCTGAAGTTATCGTAGTGTGGGAGTTGAAACAGTGCCGCAATTTTATTCCAAACAGCCTCCGTGAAGTTACATTGCATTAGAATGTGAGTTGTGGTTTCCTGCTCGCAGTAGCAGAGGGAGCAAATCGGATTGCAGGCCCAGTTCCTTTTTGCCATGTTGTCAGCTGTTAGGACTCTATCATGCATTGCAAGCCATGCAAAAAATCGGCATTTGGGTTCAGTTCTGGCTTTCCATATGTGCAATGCCGGGAAGTATGCAATGGCTCCTCTGAATTGGCATTCATACGCTGAAGCAACTGAGTACCTTCCACTTGTTGTCCATCTCCAGATAATCTCGTCCTTGTGTTGTGTTAGAGTGACCTGGGACAGCGCCATGAACAACAGCACAAATTCTTCAATAAGTGTTGAGCTGTGAAGGTGCTTCAAGTTTTGGATCCAGTTATGATTTTTCAGTTCAGTGTACACATTCCTCCTTTTGAATCTCGCCACAGCATATAAATTTGGAGCAAGTTCTTTTGGTGCAGCGCCTTGGAGCCACACGCGCTTCTCAAGCGTCAGCTCCGACACCGCCAGCTCGCCAAGCTTCTTGATGAGCAGTGATATCGCCGCTGACATGAGCTCCATTAATTATTGCTCCTAGATGTAACGATGAGATTGCTAGCGGGGGATAAAGGCAGGTCGCACTCGCTTGTGTGAATTTTGTGGATGGAAAGAAGAGAGAAGGAGCACCACGGCTGAAGCAGTGGCTGTAGGTGGCGTAGCACATGGATGTGGACGCGTTCGGAACGCGCATGGCATCCACCACCATCCAGTTGCCTTCGCCGGCCATAGAAATATCTTTTTGGAGTTGGGCGGGCGTTCAGAGAATCAAGCCCAGTAATTGGCCCATTAGTGCATGGCCCAATAGCGGTCTTTTAGGTGCAAAAGCATTGACTTGCTCTACGTTCGTGACTTATCCGGAACTAATGTTGTCCGATTCAAATGGGCCGCTCGGCACGACACGGCCCAATCACAAAAATGTTTGACCCATTTATTTTCGGCCAGCCCATGTGTCAGGTTGACAGCCCGTGACACGACATACAAATAGCCTGGCGTGTCGGGCTGACCTATTAGTTCCGAGAGCCCGATTAAACAAATAAAGCCCAAAATTAAAAAACCATCCATTTCAACTGCAGTTTACTTAAGGAAGAAGACCTTTTAGCCTCTCTCAACTATTGTCAAAGTTCGGTTTTCCTTCCTCAATTATAAAATCAGATATTTGTGTTTCTTTAACTATTAAAACAATTTGTTTTTTCTTCTACGGTTGTTTTGATCCGCGGTTTTGTCCACGTGGCGCATATGTGACATATAGGAACACATATTTGATGCTACATCATTTTCTTATAATAAAAAATAAAATATATATTTTTTTAGAGATCTCAAAATTACGAGATGTTTTATATTTCAAGGTTAGTCTATGGATAAATTTTTTTTAGATTTATCTAAAAATGTATAATTTTGGAGATTTTAAAATTTTATATATTAACTTTTTAATTCAAATTCAAATGCAATATTGTTAATGATTCAAACATAATTTCCTTGGTTCATTTAAGATTTAAAGCATAATTTTTGGAGATTTAAAAAAATTGTATTATTTTTTAAAATTTAAATTTAAATGCAATATTCTTTATGATTCTAACATAATTTTCTATATTAACACACTAATATTCAACTACAAAAAATATCATGATTTTTTAAATCTTCAATTGCATGTTTTTAAATTTTTAGTTGTAGAAAAGATGACGTGACATTAAATATGTGTTCCTCCATGCCCCATGTGTGCCACGTACACAAAAAGATCGATCAAAACAGCTGTGGGAGAAAAAACAAACGGTTTTAGCAGTTGAAGTACTATGAATACCCAGTTTTGTAATTGAGGTAGAAAAACCGGACTTTGACAATAGTTAAGAAAAGGGAGGCTAAAAGGACTTTTTCTTTTATTGAACAACTCCGATGCCTCAGCCGGAAACACGAGGTGCTTTGCCTGGCGCAAGGCCTCCTCGCGTTCGAGGCCGATCGTCGAACCGACGAGCAGCCGCTCGGCTATAGCTTGAGAAGTGGAGAGGTAGAGGCTGGGACGCCGAATATGAGCCAGAGAGAGAGAGGCCATGCTTGCTCAAACACGAGTTAGGCTGACAATGTCAAAAAACACCTGCAATGAGGCTATGCGGCTGCAGCCGCACTGCTACCCACACCTGATGGGATTCGAGCGCCGCCAGGCGCACGAAGAATTCTTCCATCTGACGCTGCAGATCGTAGATGGCCGTCGTCAACGCGTTGAGGGCGCCCGTGGGAAGCACAGACTGTTGCGCAGGTAGCGGCGGCGTGGTGGCCATGGCGGTGGTGAAAACTGGCAGCACGGCGGGTGTGTAGGATCGAAGGACCCCGGCTAGAGGGGGGGTGAATAGCCGAATTAAAAATTTAAAAGCTAACTATCCAACTAATTGCGGAATTTAAAGACAATTGGATAAAAGCAAGAAATTGACAACTAAACCTAGGTTTGAGCTAAAGTAGGTTAACAATCCTAGGTGACATACATCAATCAATTTCTAGTATGTACACAATATATGAAAATACAAGTCAAGAGACAAAGGATATTTTCCCGTGGTCTCGGTGATTTGCCGATCACCCCTAATCCACGTTGAGGTGGATTCAAGCGTATGAAGTGCTTTTCTCCTCAAGTATCCACTTCTCCACCACCAAGAAGGGCTCACAAAGAACAACTTGAGATAGAAAACAATCAATACCTTGAACCTCTCCAAACCTCGATTCCACTAGGGTTGCTCTTCACCGCTCCGGCGAGGTGAGCACCGCACCTCTCACAAGAATCCGGACCTCCTTCACAAGCTTCTTGAAGGGCTCACGAATTTTACTCCTCCAAGCCGTCTAGGAGGCGGCAACCTCCAAGAGTAACAAGTCGATGACGCTTGCTTGAGGATCCCAAGTGCCACAATGCTCAACTCACTCAAGTTTAGGGCACTCACACTCACACACTTGCAATCTTTCCACTAGGACTTTGTGTGAGAGAGGAATAAGCTCCAAATGATGTACAATACTTTTCAAATGGCCAAGAGAGCTACTATGCATGGGATGGAGGAGGTATAAATATGCCCCCCTTTGAAAACTAGCCGTTACAGCTTTCTGTGCACCGGACGGTCTGACCGTGACTCCCCACGGTCGGACCGTCGTACAACCCAACGGCTAGTTTGACTTTCAAACTCCTTCTGGCACGAGCCCGACGGTCAGACCGTCATTACCCACGGTCAGACCGTCGGGACACTTTCAACTTTCACCCGAGAACAAAGTCTCTGTTGACACCAGACATGCACCGACGGTCAGACCGTGGTTAACTACGGTCAGACCGTCAGGCCATCACCCGAGAAACCAGAGAGGCCACTCCTCTGGCCGTCTCTGAAGCGCACGGCGGTCAGACCGCGGGTCCTGGCGGTCTGACCGCCAGGAGTGACCTGCCAGCCCCCCTTCTTTTACTCTTTGTTTTCCTGAAAGATATGGGCACACTCAACTCACATAGAACCACTCACAAAGATAGGAATTGAGCATTTGTGGCAACCATGGATACTCAAGGTCATCTCATCGACCCCTCTTGATAGTACGACATTTAACCTATAATCCGGTCACTCAACTCTAATCTCCTTGTGACCGGCAAAACAGAAAAACCCTATCAAGATATCTTTGCCTTGAGCCATCCATATGTATATCACTTCATCCATCATTCCATTCCTTATTATGACTACAACCACAATTATCTCAACAACGTAGTTAGTCAAAAATAAGGGTCGTCATTAATTACCAAAACACTAAAGCGGGCCTAGATGCTTCAATCTCCCCCTTTTTGGTAATTGATGACAACATAAGAAGTGATATAAAGCCGATAAAGACAATAAAGAAAAACTCTAAGGTGAGTCACAAGATAATGATCACATGCTATAGAATTTTCAATACACGTACATGTGAAAAAGTTAATGAACTCACCAAATGGTAAAACTCCCCCTAAATTGGTGCATTGATCAAGATATATCAAACATGGCAATGCATATTTTCAAAAGAACAAATTGGTAGAGTTTACCTTGTACCATTGGATGCGAGGAGGCAAAGAATAACCAATATATAGCAATATTGAACATTACAAGTAAGAACACCCTCATCATCCACATATTTGAACCATTAAGATGAGATGAGCACAGATAAAAGAGCAAATGGTTCAAGGTGCATAAAGAAATTACAATCCAACAAAGTTACATAGTTCAACAAACACAAATAAGTTCAAATGTGCATGAAAGTAAGATATGAGATGCACATGCAAATGCAACAAGATAGATAGATCAAGAATCATGGCTTGCATCTTTGTTTCCTTTTCTCTCCCCCTGACTCTAGCATCTCATCATAGCATCACTTCTTCATGTTACTTCTTCATGTTCTCCCCCTTTGGCATCAATTGACCAAAAAATGGTCAAGACTTCAATCATCTTGAGGAGGAGGTGGAGGGGCATACCATGGTGGCTGGAAAAACTCTGGAGGTGGCACTGGTGCAGGAAAGTAGCTATAAATGTGTGAAGATAGAGCATCATAGTTAGACTCTAAACCCTGCATCCTAGTGGTGAGATCATCAATAGAAGTCCTTGCTGCCTCATAGGATGTTCTAGCTGCCTCATATGAAGACCTGGCTGCCTCATAGGAATTACGAGCCTCAATACTTGAGGCTTGTATCTGATCAAACCTCTGCATCACAGGCTGAAAGTACTGATCAAGATAAGGGGTCATCCCTGCAAAGAATGCCGGAGGCGGAGGAGCAAACTGTGACCAATCCATCTGGGGAGATGGTGGCATCTGAGGACCCTGTGGTGCCTGAGGAACCTCTGGCTGAATATTTTCCTCTTCTTCCTCACCTTCTGCAGCTGGTGGTGCTACGAGTTCATGCTTTACCGAGCTAAAAGGCTGATATCGAGGATGTTTCTTAAAAAGATACCGAGTTGGAAAATTGCTCTTCTGGAGAATTAGAGACATAATATAAGGAGCATAGTAAAGACTAGTCCTTACTGTCATGTTGTAGCTCTCTATCTCCTTCATCATCAGGAGGACCACATCAAACACTTGACCTTGCATGATATAGTCAATTATGTTCCAATAGTAGTCCCGAATAGCATCAGAGTTTCCACCTCGAGGATAAAAGGTCATCCTCACTATCTTGTTGATGACCTTGGGCATATAGAGGAGACCACTGACATTGCCCAATTTCCTTATGTGAGGATCATCAACATAGTACTGAACCCACTCAGGCTCTTTAAGTAGCTCCTGCTCAAGCACATCAATTTGATCATGAGTGACATTATAGTCAATTTCATTTGCCTCAGCAAACTCTGCAAATGTGGCAGTGAACCTCCTTGAGTTAGTCATCCATGTCAACGTTTTGTTGGGAAAATCAACTTCAACGGTGGCATAAAATTGTCGGATCACAGTTTCATTCCAATCTTGCTTATGTGCCACAAAAGCATGCTATCCCAAGTTTTGAAATTTCTCAAGTAGAGGACTAACAGTTGGAAATTGTGCAAGGTATGACCAGTCTGTGTACTTGTGAGTGAATACAGTTTTGTCCATCAACATACCATAGAATGCATCATGTTGCACTCGAGTGTGAAACTGAGGAGTGGGTGAATCTGGATCCTGAGAGTAAGCCACCTCCTGTCTTGCTCTGTAGTACTCATGTGATGCCCACTGCTTCTTCTCTCCAGTGTATGTTGTGGGATCAAACAACAGATTATCTCCATGTGCCTCATCCATCTCTACTTCATTAGTGGACTGACCAAATTCAGAAGCATCGTCAGTTGCACTTTGAGAGGGAGAATAATCATCATCTGAACGGGGTGCCCTTCTCTTCTTGCTTGAACCAGCTTTGAACACGGACGCCACCACTTTTCTTACGGTGCGGCGATTACTGAAAATGAGCGAGCAATAATCATGTATAAGCAACCGATAATTAGTGGTCAGACATATACGCATTGGATTGCCATAAGAAAAGCTGAGTTTGTACTGTCTGTCCTGCCCTGACGGTCTGACCGTGAGACTGGCGGTCAGACCGTCGGGTGAGGTTCGGCTGACAACTAACTGCACTTTGAAACTCTAGCCAAAATCTCAATGGTGCCACTAATTCTTCTCATATATGTTCAAAGATGTACTATGAAGCATTTCCACCCATCAATTTCACTAATCCATGGCCATAATCAATAATCCCTAAAATGTAACCCTAGCATCAATGTTCATGAGAGCCACCAAATCAACCCTTAAAACTTTGCATAGATGTTGTCATTGGGTCTAGGAATCACTTTCCAATCATCAAACAAACAATCCATGTCTCAAATATTCTATCCCTAGCAACAGCCCCTTCAGAGAGAACCAATCGAAACCATGGGGAGAGAGGAGAAAACGATGAAATACCGGTCACTCATGGCGGAGAAGTCCTTGGTGAGACCGGATCCGCTCTCAGTTGGACCGAGGAGCCTAGGGATGGAGTTCTTCCAATGGAGGTCCTTGGAGGGCAAGGGAGAGCCTTTAGAGGAGCTACTTTCGGTTTTGGGAGAGTTGGAGACGAAGGGGTATGAGGAAATAAGAGAGTCACAAGGGATAGGTGGGTTTTGACTCGGCCGACGCTGGCGGTCTGACCGTGGGCGGACGGTCTGACCGCGGGGACAAGAAGAAAAAATCTCCACCTTTCGGTACTCAGATGGCTGTCTGGCGGTCTGACCGTGGAATATGGCGGTCTAACCGTGAGGGTGCTTTCAGATTGTTGATAGCTGCTTTCAAGTTTCTCATCCAAATCAATTCAAACCTTCTCCAATCATTCCATACTTTGTTCAAAACGATAGCTTAATGAATTCCATCATATCCAAGATAACTTCAACTCTTCAAGAAATATAACCATGATTCTTGATCATCCATGATATGAATTATGCATGTATGAATGAAATAAAGATAAAAACAAGTAAAATTGCAATAATTTGCACAAGTGTCCAAAAAGATGGAATGAGGATATTTTTGGGAATGTATGAGTCACATAAGCATTATGGAACCAATATATATGAAGATATACGATCCAATATGCTAAACTCACAAGATGCCATATTAGGTTGAAAGGCGACCATAAGAAGTTTTCAAAACGAATTTCAAATTCAAATTAATCTCAACCGATGGATCATCTCAATGAGTTGACAATACAAAAAAATGGTTATGATCACCATCTCTACAATTTTTGTAAGAAGCCTCTTCTCAAAAATTGATTCGATAAGAGATTGAGAGAATAGGCGAGAGAAGGCAAAAGAGAATCTTCAAGAGAGCCAAAGAAAAGTGATGATAGCATCAAAACAAGCAACAAGATCCCTTCTTCAATCAATCGAGCCCTAAATAAACAAAAATTGTCCTTTTGACCAACATGAGCAAAATCAAGACTAGTATGGCATCTTTGTTGATTTGTCCACATTTTGAGGGTAGCAAGACACATGAGTGGTATAGTGCTCCCCCTAAAAGTGTGAACTAATTTTCAATGCAATAACATGGCACATATGGTAAAAAAAATGCATACGTGAAGAGAGAGACATAAAGCAACTAAGCAAGATGCTAGGAGATATGTGAGAGGTCAAGAATATTTAGCTCACTCCGTAGCTTACAAAACCGAGCTTCTTCAAGAGGCTTAGTGAAGATATCCGCCAATTGATCATCGGTCCTCACACTTTCCATGACAATATCACCTTTGCTCACATGATCTCTTAGAAAATGATGCCGAATATCAATATGCTTGGTCCTCTTGTGTTGAACTGGATTTGTAGCAATCTTCACGGCACTTCCATTATCACACAAGAGAGGTATGCAATCAAAGTTAACCCCATAGTCCATTAGAGTTTGCTTCATCCACAATAATTGGGCACAACAATTTCCCGAGGAGACATATTCGGCCTCGGCGGTTGATAAAGCTACCGAACTTTGCTTCTTGGATGACCACGAGACTAGAGAAGTTCCAAGCAATTGACAAGTACCGGAGGTACTCTTTCTATCAATTTTGCAACCGGCATAATCCGAATCCGAATATCCAATGAGAATAAATTGACCATCATTTGGGAACCACAAACCCATATCTTGAGTTTGCTTCAAATATCTCAATATTCTCTTGACGGCAATCATGTGGCTTTCTTTAGGTGCGGCTTGAAACCTTGCACACATGCAAACACTAAACATAATATCCGGCCTAGATGCGGTGAGGTATAGCAAGCTTCCAATCATAGACCTATATGGCTTTTGATCAACCGGTTTGCCTTCTTCATCAAGATCAAGATGTGCATTCTTTCCCATAGGAGTAGACATTGATTTTGCACTTTCCATTCCAAATCTCTTGAGAAGATCATTCGTATATTTGCTTTGATAGATGAATGTCCCATTATTGATTTGCTTCACTTGTAGACCAAGGAAGAAACTCAATTCACCAATCATGGACATTTCAAATTCTCGGGACATCATTTCACCAAATTCTTCACAAAATTCTTGATTGGTTGATCCAAAGATAATATCATCCACATAGATTTGGCATATAAAGAAATCTTTGCCAATTTTCTTGGTGAATAGAGTGGTGTCCACCTTTCCAATTTTGAAGCCCTTTGAGACAAGAAAATCCCTTAATCTCTCATACCAAGCACGAGGTGCTTGCTTGAGTCCATATAAGGCCTTGGACAACTTGTAAACATGATTTGGCTTCCTTGGGTCTTCGAAACCCGGTGGTTGCTCTACAAAGACAAGCTCACTAATTGTGCCATTCAAGAAGGCACTTTTCACATCCATTTGATATAGCTTGATCTTGTGATTAGTTGCATATGCAAGTAAAATTCTAATTGCCTCAAGTCTAGCCACGGGAGCAAATGTTTCATCAAAATCCAATCCCTCAACTTGAGTATAGCCTTGTGCAACCAATCTTGCTTTGTTTCTCACAACTATTCCATTCTCATCTTGTTTGTTCTTGTAAATCCACTTTGTGCCAATAACATTGTGATCTTGTGGCCTTTTGACTAACTCCCAAACTTCATTTCGTGCAAAGTTGTTCAATTATTCATGCATAGCATTTACCCAATCCGGGTCTCTCAAAGCTTCTTCTACCCGAGTTGGTTCACCACAAGACACAAAAGAGAAGTGTTCACAAAATGAAGCAAGTCTTGATCTAGTTTGAACACCTTTGCTTAAGTCACCAACAATTTGATCTACCGGATGATCTTTTGCAATGGCATGGTGAATTGTTCTAGCATGGTGTGATGGAGTGGAGGTTGAGCCATTTTCCGGTTGAAGATTTGACTCACCACCATCACTAGCTTGAGCTTGAGCACTAGAGGTTGATGAATCTTGGTTCACTTGAAAGAGAGGGGAAGAGAGGACATCTTCATCCTTAGGCCTCACATCACCAATTGTCATGTTCTTCATAGCATTTCTCAATTCTTCATTTCCCACATCATCCAAATTTTCTTGCTCATCTTGTGATCCATTTGTTTCATCAAATTCCACATCATATACTTCCTCTACTAGTCCCGAATTTTGATTGTACACTCTATATGCCTTGCTATTTGAGGAATACCCAAGGAGAAATCCTTCATCACACTTGCTTTGGAATTTTGATAATCTTGCTCCTTTCTTCAAGATATAGCATTTGCATCCAAAGACACGAAAATAGGAGATGTTGGGCTTTCTTCCAATAAGCAATTCATAAGGTGTCTTTTTCAACAACCGGTGGCAATATAATCTATTTGATGCATGACAAGCGGTGTTGATTGCCTCGGCCCAAAAACTATCCGATACATTGTACTCGGAGAGCATTGATCTTGCCATTTCAATCAAAGTTCTATTCTTCCTCTCAACAACTCCATTTTGCTCCGGGGTGTACTTGGTTGAGAATTCGTGTTTGACTCCCTTTTCATCACAATAATCTTCAATTCTTGTATTCTTGAATTCGGAGCCATTATCACTTCTAATCTTCTTGATATTGAATTCATATTCATTTTCGGCTCTTTTGGCAAACCCTTTGAATATGGTGAATACAATTGATTTGTCACAAAGGAAGTACACCCATGTATATCTTGAGAAGTCATCAACAATGACAAGGCAATAGCTATTTCCACCAATGCTTTGATATTTGGTAGGGCCAAATAAATCCATATGCAACAATTCCAAAGGCCTTGAAGTTGACATGACACTCTTGGTAGGATGAGTATTAGCCACTTGCTTCCCGGCTTGGCAAGCACTACATAATTTATCCTTTTCAAACAAGACATCATCCTTTATACCAACAACCAAGTTGTGCTTTACTAATTTCTTGAGTTGGTTCATTCCAACATGGGCAAGTCTTCTATGCCATAACTAACCTTTGGATGACTTGGTGAATAAACAAGTGCTCAAACTTGCATCGCTAGAAGAGAAATCCACAAGATAAAGATTGCCATGACGAAATCCCTTGAAGATAAGACTATCATCCTTCACACTTGTAATCACAACACCACTTGATGAGAATTTGCAAATAAGATCAAGATCACACAATTGAGCCACGGATAGCAAGTTGTAGCTCAAAGATTCAACTAGCAATACATTTGAGATTGAGAGGTCATTTGAGATAGCAATCTTTCCCATTCCTCTCACTTTTCCTTTGCTATTATCACCAAAGGTGATCCTTTCATAATCCGAACTTCCTTCTTCAATTGAGGTGAACCTTTTCCCATTTCCGGTCATATGTTGAGTGCATCCACTATCAAGCACCCAATGCCTTCCTCCGGACTTGTAGTTCACCTACAAAACAAGTTTAGTTGTTCTTAGGTACCCAAATTTACTTGGGTCCTTGTAGATTAGTCACCAACACTTTTGGCACCCAAATGGACCTTTTCTTCATTCCATTTCCAAATGTGCCATTCATGTTTGTCCTAGTATGAACATTATTTTTACCAACAAACTTAGCATGCACAACACCATTGGATGATTTAACAAGCATGTAAGATGCATCCATAGCAACATTAGCAATTCTCTTACCGATACAATCTTTTGCAAGATGTCCGGTATTCTTGCACATAGAGCAATACAAGCCACTTTCTTTAACAAATGTGGACTTTTTAGCAACAAAGGCATTTTTGTTTTTCTTGGGGATATATCCAAGACCTTCATGCTTGAGAGTGAACCGTTGACACTTCCACATTTCATTAAAAACATTTTCACCCTTATGACACTTAGCAAGAGCATCAACAAGGTGATCAACGGTATCCCTTAATTCATGATTTTCAACAATAAGCAAGGGATCATAAGCATTCACATTATTCATGCAAGTATCAATCTTAGAAGGACATGGTATAGTAAGTAAATCATCACATGAAGTAGATATGCTAGAAGATGTAACATGAGCAATAGGCATATCATCAATCAAATTGCAAGACACACCGGCATCAATTTGGACCTTGTTGGTGTGTTGGGCTACATAAATCTTATGAGTTTCCTCAAGCTTCTCATGAGTTTCTTTTAGATCCTCATGAGATGACTTTAGCTCATCATAAGCTTCTTGGAGAGAAGAGTGCTTTCTCTTCAAGTCCCTGCACTTACTCTTTATGCCACCCAACACATCATCAAGTTCACTAAGCATTTCAACTAGTTCATCATAAGAAGGCTCATAGTCATCATTGCATACCTTGGATTCACCTTTTGCCATGAAGCAATAATGTGAATCGAATAGGGATGGAGCTTCCTTGATAGCAATGCCGGCAAGACCCTTCTTGAAAGGCTTGTCATCTTCATCATCGGAATCGGTATCCGAACTAGCATCGGAATCCCATTCAACATAATAAGCCTTGCCATTTTTCTTCTTGGAGGACTTCTTGAGAAACTTCCTTTTTACAAATTTCTTGTTCTTTCTTGGCTCATCATCATCATCATCACTATGGATTTTCTTCTTGCAATTTGTAGAGATATGGCCAAATTCTCCACACTCATAGCATTTCTTGTTTGCAAATGGATTCTTCTTGGATGACTTGCCATTTTTGTTGAATCCCCTATATGTGCCTTTCTTCATGAATTTCTTGAACTTCCTCACCATCAAGGCTACATCCTCATCATCATCGGAGCCACTCTCTTCATCATCATCATCGTGAGAGACACTAGCCTTGAAAGCAACACTCTTCTTCTTCATATCGACTTGATCATCCCTAGAAGCCACTTGAGATTGCTTGAAGATATCATGAGTGAGAACTTCACCCAAGATTTCCGAAGGAGTTGTTTCTTCCAAATTTGATCTCACAAGCATGGTAACAATTGTTTCATACTTGGATGGCAAGGCTCTAAGGAACTTATGAGATATATCAACATCGGGAACTTCATGACCAAGATCCTTGAGATCATTCACCATGTTGTTCAATCTTGCAAAGGCGGCCTTCAACTCTTCATTGGGCAACAATGCAAATCCTTCAAATTTGCCCTTGCAAATAAACAACTTGGCACT
The DNA here is from genome assembly GCA_032690845.1 of Eleusine coracana subsp. coracana. Classification (NCBI taxonomy): domain Eukaryota; kingdom Viridiplantae; phylum Streptophyta; class Magnoliopsida; order Poales; family Poaceae; genus Eleusine; species Eleusine coracana. The sequence continues at coordinate 2,001,985 of CM064418.1, forward strand.
CTTGACCATCTTGGTGCCCTCATGAGCTTCCAATAGAGTGTTCCACATCTCATATGCGGTCTTGAGCTTGCACACTCTATGATATTCCTCCTTGCATAGGGACCGAATAAGAATGTTCTTGGCTTGAGCATTGGCCTTGATATTTTCATTATCGGCGGGAGTGGGATGTGCCGGATCAAGAACCACATAACCTTCTTCCACAATGTTCAACACGGTCTCCCCCACGGCCTCAAGATGAATCAACATACATGTCTTCTAATAATCAAAGTCTTGACCATCAAAGAATGGCGCGTGACCAACGTTCACCGTGTTACTAGCCATAATCCTTCTCCCGGAAGATGAATTCCAATCAATTTAGGGAGAACCTGCTCTGATACCACTTGTAGGATCGAAGGACCCCGGCTAGAGGGGGGGTGAATAGCCGAATTAAAAATTTAAAAGCTAACTATCCAACTAATTGCGGAATTTAAAGACAATTGGATAAAAGCAAGAAATTGACAACTAAACCTAGGTTTGAGCTAAAGTAGGTTAACAATCCTAGGTGACATACATCAATCAATTTCTAGTATGTACACAATATATGAAAATACAAGTCAAGAGACAAAGGATATTTTCCCGTGGTCTCGGTGATTTGCCGATCACCCCTAATCCACGTTGAGGTGGATTCAAGCGTATGAAGTGCTTTTCTCCTCAAGTATCCACTTCTCCACCACCAAGAAGGGCTCACAAAGAACAACTTGAGATAGAAAACAATCAATACCTTGAACCTCTCCAAACCTCGATTCCACTAGGGTTGCTCTTCACCGCTCCGGCGAGGTGAGCACCGCACCTCTCACAAGAATCCGGACCTCCTTCACAAGCTTCTTGAAGGGCTCACGAATTTTACTCCTCCAAGCCGTCTAGGAGGCGGCAACCTCCAAGAGTAACAAGTCGATGACGCTTGCTTGAGGATCCCAAGTGCCACAATGCTCAACTCACTCAAGTTTAGGGCACTCACACTCACACACTTGCAATCTTTCCACTAGGACTTTGTGTGAGAGAGGAATAAGCTCCAAAGGGTGTACAATACTTTTCAAATGGCCAAGAGAGCTACTATGCACGGGATGGAGGAGGTATAAATAGGCCCCCCTTTGAAAACTAGCCGTTACAGCTTTCTGTGCACCGGACGGTCTGACCGTGACTCCCCACGGTCGGACCGTCGTACAACCCAACGGCTAGTTTGACTTTCAAACTCCTTCTGGCACGAGCCCGATGGTCAGACCGTCATTACCCATGGTCAGACCGTCGGGACACTTTCAACTTTCACCCAAGAACAAAGTCTCTGTTGACACCAGACATGCACCGACGGTCAGACCGTGGTTAACTACGGTCAGACCGTCAGGCCATCACCCGAGCAACCAGAGAGGCCACTCCTCTGGCCGTCTCTGAAGTGCACGACGGTCAGACCGCGGGTCATGGCGGTCTGACCGCCAGGAGTGACCTGCCAGCCCCCCTTCTTTTACTCTTTGCTTTCCTGAAAGATATGGGCACACTCAACTCACATAGAACCACTCACAAAGATAGGAATTGAGCATTTGTGGCAACCATGGATACTCAAGGTCATCTCATCGACCCCTCTTGATAGTACGGCATTTAACCTATAATCCGGTCACTCAACTCTAATCTCCTTGTGACCGGCAAAACAGAAAAACCCTATCAAGATACCTTTGCCTTGAGCCATCCATATGTATATCACTTCGTCCATCATTCCATTTCTTATTATGACTACAACCACAATTATCTCAACAACGTAGTTAGTCAAAAATAAGGGTCGTCATTAATTACCAAAACACTAAAGCGGGCCTAGATGCTTCAGGGTGGCCCAGGACTAGCCATGGCCGCCGTGGTGTGGAACATGGCCAACGCAATAGGGGGCGTGGTGGTGAAGATGGCAGCAGAGGCGGTGGATCAGGGCCTGATCACTGATACCAAATGTTATGGTTGATGTTAGGATTGGGATCGTGAGAGAGGAAGAGGGGGCGGTTGCTAGGGATTTGGGTGTCGGGGAAGGCCAGCCACGGGCTGCACCCACGGCCGGCAAGAGGGAAGGGAATTCCTTCTAATCTCTTGCTTAATTCCATTGATGGATCCATCTCTCTTTATATAGAGAGGTTTACTTGACTCTTAAGCAAACGTTCAGCTAACCTAATAGGCTAACCCTAATTCGATCACCACGTTTACTTAACCCTAATGGACTAACCCTAATTTCATCACCGTGTTTACTGGCCCATTAGTGCATGGCCTAGTGGAGTGCATGGAGAGCGGCAGCGTAAGAGAGGGGCTACAGTAGCCTTGAGAGTGGAGGTGCAACCTGCTATAGTTGGCTCCCTTGTGTGCTGTAGCAGGGCCATCTAGGCGGAGCTGAGTGCAGCAGTGCGCCACCTAACGACACCGGTTGATGGTGTAGAGATGGCGCCGTGGGCAGCCGAATGTAGCATGCAACGGGGCGGCGAGGTTGCTAATGGCCATCCAGCGAGGCAAGGTCATGGCCCCCCATACCAAGGTCGACCGCCGCAAGGGCTGCCTCCCGATCCCGCATCTTCTGGCGCATCTCCAGCAGTTGTCTCCGTGCTAAGAGGCCGCGCGCTGCAGCCTGCAGCCGCACCGCTGCCCACACCTGATGGGATTCGAGCGTCGCAAGACGCACGGAGAATTCTTCCATCTGACGCTGCAGATCATAGATGGCCGCCATCAACACGTTGAGATTAGAAGTTTGCTTAAGAGTCAACTAAACCTCTCTATATAAAGAGAGATGGATCGAGCAATGGAATTAAGTAAGAGATTAGAAGGAATTCCCTTCTCTCTTGCCGGCTGTGGGTGCAGCCCTGCGGCTGGCCTTCCCTGACACCCAAATTCCTAGCAACCGCCCCCTCTTCCTCTCTCACGATCCCAATCCTAACATCAACCATAACATATAAATACACTATCTTCATTTTATTTTAATCTCGAGGTCGATGACTAGCAAACAATAATGAATTATGCAACTGTACAGATATAATGTAACTAGCTGACTCCATTTTCTTTATTGCTTCTTGAATCGGTTGACGGAGCTCTTCCTTTAGTTCAGAACTTCAGAGTTCAAACCGCAATAGTTGTACCAGGAATATAGGCTTGACCATTTTCTTATGGGACTTGCTAATTTTCAGCTATCTAAAAGTTAAAAAAATTTTCAGTCACCTTCTTAAATGTGGTTTATAATTATTATACAAATAATCCTACAAAAGAAAAATTAAAACATAAAGCAATAAATCATTGGCTGAAAGGTTTCAGCTGATTGAAAGTTAGGAAATATGTTTTCTTAGATTGTTGTCACCTGACTGATTTCCCGTCGAAAGGTGGCAGAAGCAAATAGAACATACTGTTCTTGAGCAGCGGTGGATGAAAAGTTAATACAACCCAACTAGGCTCGAGGTTCAGATTTGCAGCTTCAGAATTAGCTGTGCTCTAGACTGACAATACCTGATAAAAGAACAAGCATATGCAAAGCTTGCGAGCTTAATCTCAATAGCATTTAACCGTTCCGTCAGAGTTCACCAGATCAATGTCCAGAACTGAAATTGAGAGCAAAAGAAAAAGCTTCAGAATTGAGAAATCAGGCTGCAGGCTGAATGCCGGCGGCAGCAAACTTACAAACCTTACAACTCAATCAAAAGTATCTGGGACCTTGAAGACGTGGCAGGGCGATAGCGCTGTAGTGTTCCGGCGGCCGTTGCTTACAGCCGATCCGGCAATGTCAAGACACGCAGGCAAGACAAAGATCGCCGGAGGCGGGACGACGGGAGGGGAGAGCGGGATCGCTTGGCATGTCGCGTTTGACTGGGTCTTCGTCTTAATCTCCACCGTGCAATGCCGATTGAACGGTTCATAGCTATACTGCGGGTGGACGGTGAACGAAATACCGACCACCCGGTCAGAGAATCAACTGCCGACCACCTCCGGCCAGTCCTCTGGCCGCAGCGCGTGGCGAACATCCAACGCCGGGCGCATAGGCTTGGCTGGGCCATGCGATGCGATCGACCACGCACAGTTTGGCTTGGCCTCGAATGGCCTCTGCTTCTGCTTCCAGTAACGCGAGCCGGAGCGGCTGCTGAAAATCCGACGCGTTCATGGCGCGCCCTCTGTTCTTGGCCATGCCCTGTCCAGTGAGGCAGATGATTTCGCACTTGAAGCAGGTGCATATATCTTTCTTTTCTTGGGGCGATAATGTTACCGATGTCGCACCTCAGACTAGTCGAGCTAGATTCAGAGAAGGCACGCACGCAAGGCAGGATTCGTGTCTGCGCTCAGTTTCGAACTAGAGAGACAAGAAAATCAAAGTCACAAGTTGGTGTGCGTGGTGAACGACAGGTACATTCTGCCCCCTGTGAATGAGACACAGTTAGGCTAGGTTTCAGTAAGTTCTTCACATAGTGTCTGACAGTAACGAATGACCCATCTCCATCGCTTTGGATGTCTCGATCTGCTTCTGAATATATAGGACCTTCAAGTTATATTAACTGCAGAGTTTGGTTGGTGCCACGGAGTTGATGTATGTTCAGGTGCGCCGCCGTTGATGGCGCATTCTGCACCTGCTGCCTCCGGCTGAAAGAACAGGGAACAAATTAATTACACACAACACAAGAGAGGTTCTAAGAAAAAAGGAATAATAGTAAAAAAGATGAAAAAGTTAGTGTACGCACCTGATCTCTGGTTGATGCGAATGGCGAGGCGATTGGGGTGATCTTCCGCCGCTTGCCGCAGCGCCGCCGCCACCACAGCGGCGTCGTCCTCCTTCCTGGACCACAGCTCTACGTGGACCTCCTCAAGCGAAGTGAGGTGCCCCATGCGCAGGTCATCCAGCCCAAACCCTCCTCTAGCACTAGCACCAAAATCACACGCTCGAACGGTGAACTCGAGCCGCTGGACGTGCGGCATGGCGCCCTGCAGGAACATGGACGGCGCCGTCGTGAAATGCAGGAACGCGCACGCCCTCGCGCACGGGAACGCACCAGCGGTCAACGCCGACGGCCGGTGGCGGTCGTCGTCGTCGACGCGGCCCCTCGAGCGCAGGCGCACGCCGCGCAGCGACGGGAGCGCCCCGAGGGCCCGCAGGTCGTCGGGGCCCACCTGGCCGACCCACATGTCCAGGAACGCGAGCGACGTCGTGTTCTTCATAATCCATGCCGGCAGCGTCGGCAGCGCGCTGGTGGGCCCTTTGCACAAGAACCGGCGGAGCCGCGGAGGCGGCGCCCAGTCACGCATGATGAGGCCGCCGCGCCCGCCATTGACGTACATGTCGAGGCTCTGCAACTTGCGCAAATTTCCAAGGGACTGCACCAGAGCTTCGTCGATACTATTCGCCGGCCTCTCCCATCTCAATGTGAGCACCCGCAGCCCGGTGAGGTGGCCGAGCTCCGTCGTCACCATTGCTGCAGAATCGTCATGCCCGCCGATTCTCAGACCCGTCAGCTCTTCCAGTGAGGTCAGATTATTATTCCCCAACCCGTTCGGCAGCCTTGTGTCCCAGTCAAGACGAAGGCACATCAATTTCCGCAGCCCCGTGATGGTCGCCGGCAATTCTTGTACCCCGTGACTTCCTCTTACGTCCAATGTTTGCAGGAATTGAAGCTTTCCGACTTCGTCCGGTAGTTCACGGATGTGAGTACGTCTCAGCCCTAAATACCTTAGGTGACCGAGTTTGCCCACATGTCGTAGGTTAAGATTTCTGCTGCTAAGATCACATCCTTCCAGGTCCAACACACGTACAACTTGGAACTGTGTAAGGGATGGCATCGACTCCATAGCAGTGTTAAAGATGGTAAAGGACCTCACTTTTGACATGTCTGTGGTGGTCCACTCATGACGACGTATATTATTAGTGCTATTTTGGATAATGGATAACCTGCGAGCCATGACACTGCTCTGTTGTGAAGAAGAAGATGTGGGGGTTTGCTCGTCATTCCATACAGTGACAAAATTTTCTTTTCTTGACAGTGAGCGGATGAAATCAAGCATTATATCATGAACGCGATAGGCTTGGGCTCTACCTTCAAGATCGATGGCCACTGGCTGGATCATGCTTCTGTTCACAAGCTCAGTAAAGTAACCTTCTCCGATCTCAAATAGGTTATCATACCCACTATCATCATGTCGGATAAAACCTTCCGCTATCCATCTCCATATCAACCGATCTCTCTCAATGTCATAAGATTCCGGAAATATGCTCAAATACAATAAGCATGGCTTTAGATAAGATGGAAGATCATAATAGCTGAGTGATAATATCTTGTGCATATCCACCATACTCCAACAACCTTTAAGTCCACGGCCAATGGAATTGAGCAAAATGAGCCATTGATCCTTCGTTTTCACTTGTTTGCGGTTGGCCAAAAGGCTAGCTACGGATATGATGGCTAATGGTACCCCACCACATTTCTTCAAGATATCTCTAGATACTTGTTCCAGCTCAGGAGGACATCCATCAACAGGGTGAAATATTCTTGAATGGAAGAGCCTCAGGGAGTCGGTATCAGACAGAGGCTTCATCTCGTGAATTTTGCCGGCATCGAAAGAGAAAGTTGCTTCAGAGACATTTCGCTTTCGGCTGGTTGTGATAAGTCGACTGCTGCAAGTGTTTCTGGGGAATGCACACTTGATGAATTCCCAACTTTTTACATCCCATAAATCATCAATCACGATGAGGTACCTGTAGCAAGAATTTGTAGAGAATGAGGCTATAGCTTATTTTTAATTTGTGAATAAAATCTGCGATTAATTATTACTATATGCGTACTTCTTATATTTTTTTTAGATAATAGAAAAATAGTTTCTGGCTTTTTGCATACATTATGCATACAGCATGTGGTGCGTACCTCTTATTATGTAGGAACTCTTTGAGATCATGAACGAGTTGATCATAATCCCTGACCGCCTCGTTGATGTCGCTGAACTTTTCCCCATCAAGTTGATAAAGGATCTTCTTGAAAATCCTGGTGATGTCGGGGTTCTTAGACACCGAAACGAAAGCCGAGCAATTAAACTGCAGCTTGATCTTGTCAAACACCGCTCTGGCCAGCGTTGTCTTGCCGAGCCCGCCAAACCCAACAATGGACACAGTCTGCACATCCACCTCGGATTCATCGGACGACAGGATCTTGATCACCTCGTCCCTGGCGCCGTCTACGCCGACGAGGTCCGCGGCCTCGGTTGACATGGCCTTCAGGCGAGGGTCAAGATCGTCAATAATGGAAGAAGCACCAACGCCGGCGTACCTCTGGTGGATCTCATCGAGCTCCGTGGTGAGTCTCTTGGCCTCCCTGACAGCGGCGGCGACCAGGTGCAGCGACTTGCCCTTGCTGAAAAGACGAACCGTCTTGTCTAGGAACCCACGAAACCGGCTCCTCAGCCCTACTGTTGCTGCGGCATGGTCGTCATTCTCCCCCAAGTGCAGGATGAAGGCGTCGACAGCGTCCTCCATGTCGTAGGAGAGCTCGCGGACGTTAGAAGCCCATTCCGCGGTCCCCTGGTCCAGCTGTTCCGGTGGCACCTCGACCCGCTGGAGCGCCAGGTGCATCTCCTCCATCTCCTTATGGAGGGAGGCGACGTCCTGCCGCACGCGCTTCTCAAGCGTCAGCTCCGACGCCAGCAGATTGCCGAGCTTCTCGATGAGCGGGGTCATAGTCGCCGACGCGAGCTCCACAGCCATAGCTCGTGGATCTGGATCGAGCTTGAACCTTGAACTTGCTTTGCTTGCAGAGAATTGAACACTGATGCACACTATATATGCACAGTTGCTTGTAATCGTTGGTGCTAGCTGACGGAAAGAAGAGAGACGACGAACCGTCCATGCGAATATTTAAGGGCCAATTTCATAGGTGTTATTGTAAATTTTAATAATCCCAAATTTATTATTATAAAACCACTTATCCCATACACACTATTGTGTTATAAAATTTATTCTGTTTGTGTCATTGACATCATTAAACTGCTAACATTTTTTAAAAAATAACTAATTTACCCCTAGCTTTCTAATTGTAGTCATTAAACTAATTTTCGTCATTGTAGCACGTTGAGGTAGTGAACGCGACGAGAGCACGGCGGCCAGGGCAACTCGGGAGGGGGGGGGGGGGGGGAGCTTGGGCGCGACGGCCAGCGCCGTGGTGAGGAACAGTCCGTGCGCGCGGGACCAGGGAGGCAAGCAGCGGAGGCGATGGCCAGCGGAGCTGCGGGCGCGACGGGCGAGAGAGGCGACCGCGGGCGTGGCTGTCGGCGGAGCTGCGGGCGTGGCTGACGACAGAGCTACGGACACGACGGCCGATAGAGGCGAGCGCGGGCACGGTTGCTGGTATGCGCGACGGCTGGTGGAGGCGAGCGCAGGCGGCCGACTGAGGCGCTGGCGCGGCTGTCAGGGAGCGTGGGCCGGTGAGTGGAGCAGCAACGGTTGGAGAAGGAAGAAAGATATGGGTATTTTGATCTTTTCACCTGATTTACTGTTTATCAATAACATGTATAGAATAAAATTTGTAATCTGATAGTTTATATAAGATAAGTTATTTTACACTAATATATTTGAGATTTAATCGTTTTACAATGGCTGTGGAGAAATTATCCCAATATTTAAGTACTGGTTGAAGAAGATATAGCGGTAGCTGGGCCTAGCACATCAAAGTGGACACGTTGTTCAAGCGGCAGCGTCCAGAGCTGTCGTTCGCCTGCCAGCCAAGACCGTCAGGACCCACCACATCTTCAGGACGGAGAAAAATGCAGTCAAAAATGGCAGGCACACACGCCCATACCATACGTAGTCGGAACGTGCATGGCATCCACACCGTCGTCCATCAGTTGTCCTTCGTCGGCCTCCATTTATATTTATATATTATTTTAAATTTTCAACTTTTTTTAATTATATATTATTCTTACTTTTTAATATATCTTTCTCTTTTCCGAATATAATATTCTCTCTTCTTATTATATCTTTATTTCTATCTTTTTTTTCTCGTTTTTAGTACACCTACCTTTTTACCTACTTTTTTATTTCTTCTTATTTTTCGTACCTAACTCTAAAATACTACCTCCGTCCCATAAAAAGTGTCACTTTTGATTTTCAGACATCACTTTTAATCTTCTGTCTTATTCAAAAAATTTATATAAATATTAAAATAAATATGTTATGATTAAAGTATATTTATTAATAAAAGTAATTATAAAAAAATAAATAATATTTAAAAAAAACTGAATAAGATGAGCGGTCAAACACAATGTTAAAAAGTTAAAACCAACACTCTTCATAGAATAAAGGAAATAACATCTAATTCGGAACAAAGAGAATAGCTTTTTGGAGTTGGGCAGGCGTTCAGAGAATCATCAAGCGTGGCTGGTAACGGGCTCATTAGTCATTATAATAGTGCATGCATGGCCCAATATATGGTCTCCTGGTCCAGCTGTTCCGGGGGACTTGACCATCTGCCGCCACGCGCTTCACAAGCGTCAGTTCCGACACCGCCAGCTCGCCAAGCTTCTTGATGAGCGATGACATCACCGCCGACATGAGCTCCATTAATTATTGCTCCTAGATGTAACGATGAGATTCTTAGCAGGCGATAAAGGCAGGTCGCACTCGCTTGTGTACATACAGCTGCTTGTAGTACTTGCATTGTGTGGATGGAATTGAAAGAAGAGAGAAGGAGCACCACGGCTGAAGCAGTGGCTGTAGGTGGCCAAGCACATGGAAGTGGACTCATTCGGAACGTGCATGGCATCCACCACCATCCAGTTGCCTTCGCCGGCCATAGAATATCTTTTTGGAGTTTGGCGGGCGTTCAGAGAATCAAGTGTTGGGCTTGATTCTTTGAAATGTTTTTTCTTATACATGTATGGAATGTTTTTTTATACAAGACGTCTGACACTACTCAAATATTTTGAACTTGAACAAAGATACTGATCAACTACGCCCAACTTTGTTCTTTAATACGTATGGTATACTTGTCATATGTGTTTCTTGATTATCCAATCTGCCACGTTGTCTTGTAACAAATCTGCTACTTGCGCTCTTACTTTTTTTTTGTTACAAAACCGATTTGTTGACATGTGTGTCGTGAGACATGCATGGCACAAACAAAATTCTATCACGTTTTTTTTTGTGGCGCACTGTCATTAAGGGATAATTATATAAACTATCCTATAAGTCACTTAAAATTTGAGATTCCCACCTATAAACTTTTTTATGGAAAATTCACACCCACTCAATGTTATTTGTTGCAAAAACTATCCCAGTTGACACATGTTTAATCTTTACGTGACATTCATCTCTAGATAAAAAAGGTCATGGCGTGACATGTATGTGACATGCATGTATGTCACGATAACCCATACTTATAGCGGACTAGTTTGATCAATGATACATATAGAAGAGCCAACCCTTTATGTCACGTGATTCTTTTGTTGAGTCATACAGGATGTACAATCATTCAAATAAGATGAATTCATCTTGCCTAATTAGAGGTGTCACGATGTCACATTCTTTTGTTACATGTGTCACATTGGCAAAAGTTATTTTATCTCAATTGCAACTGTTGGAATTTTTTTACACAATTGTAACTAACATGTCCACAAAATCTGGTCCTATTTCTAAATGAATAAATAATAATGGATGATCTATTACATCCTAGGGTGCAAGAGGTCATCAAAATATGCTTAAGTAATGGACGGCTCACGGTATTTGGGACGACCGTAAAAACTCTCTCTTTTTTAATGTACGGTTTCAACAATCTGAATGCACAATTTTAACAATGTTGAACTAGATTTTCTGAATTATTGAAACAGTATTATTGAAATGTTGAAGGTGATGCACTGGTGCGGCGGCCCACCCGTAGCTTATTGAAATATCGTGGGCTGTTGGGCCGAGCGACACTCGCTACGGGGCACCCGAAAGCTGTATAGGCGGTCCGCGACTTATCCCGAGCTGATTGCTCAATCTTCATTCTTTTAATTTTCAAGTTGAGGAGTAGCCACTAAGCTTGTTTTGGCACCTAACAGACAATAATGAACTATGCAGATGCGATGTACTGCTAGCTACCTCCTTTTTTTTAAATCGTTTTATGAATTGGTTATGACGGTACGTGCTCTTTCGTTAGTTCGTCTCCGATGGTCGCGCCAGAAAAGCTGACTTCATCATTTGCTTACAACCACAATGTTTTTGTTTCATCTAGTGGGGTTCATGAATTGGGACATTTCATATGTGACCTACGCGCTGGCTTTTAAACTGAGAAATTCTTGCTATCCACAACAATAATAAACACTTTCAGTAACGATTTGTAAGTCGCCTTTGTGACGGACATAGAGTCCGTCACAAGTAATTGTTACTGATTTATGCACTATTTAGTGGTAGGTGACATACCTGCCACTAAGGGTATGATTAGCGTCCTACAAAGTCGTGGTAGTGACAAGCACCGTCCATTACTATCGTGTCATCTGCCGATCAAAAAAAGCAGGACCCGCACCAAAAGATGTTAGTCCCCGCTTTTAAACCCTAGCCCTATGGCACCATAGTGTACACCATCACCATCATCATAGCGATGAACGCCATCCTCGTCATCGCTGCCGTCGTTGCCATGAATATCTCTACACCAACACGTCTTGTGAGGAGGAGGGCAGCCCCTGCCTACTTGGAGCCGTCTGCAAGGTCGCCGACGGACTATGATACGACGCGGATGGCATCGAGGGCCACCGTCGTCGTGGTGGTCACCGTCCCCGCATTGTTGTTGGTGGCCTTGGTGACCATAGCCATCATTCCTTCCCTCAGATTCACCCCGACTAATTTAAGGGTAGAGGCGGTAAGAACGCTGGCACCTCCGCGGCCGTTGTTGTCATGACAGCCGTAATGGCACCTCGACAGTCGGCACCTCCGCGGCCGTTGTTGTCATGACAGCCGTAATGGCACCTCGACAGCCGGCACCCACTAGAGGGCAGAGGCCCGGTCTTCCATTTCTTCGCACGAGCGTCCTTTGTTGGCGGCATGTGTCGGGCCATGGCCCCGCGCAGTCGGCAATGGTGCTATGCCTAGATGTGGTATAGCCAGCTAGAGCGCCGCTCTGGCTGGCTATGCCACATCTATGGCCTGCCGACGGAAGGGCAGTAGAAGAGGAGGGACGGAAGGGGTGGCAAAAGAGGAGAGGCGGAAGGGAGGAGGCAAAAGTGACGTCAGAAGAGGCGTAGACAGGATTTGCGCTCCCTGGCACCCCTCCTTTTGTTACTAAAAATTATTTTTGTAGTAGTGATCTCCCCCTCCCTGTGTTCTTCACTCCTCTTATTTTCACGGAGTGGCAAGCTCATGGTGAATTACATGCCCTTTGTTTGCGATAAAGAGGAGCAGCTTGAGCGTATGCACCACCAAACGAATAGTAGCTAGCAAAAAAGCACCGTGGTCATAAATCTGGTGAAATTTAACACACACCATCGCGTATAACACTACAGGAAACATCGTTTTTGCCGAGTGTCCGATGCACTCGGCAAATAAAGTGTCGGCAAAGCGCTCTTTGCCGAGTGTTTTTCATCGAACACTCGGCAAAGCGTTTGCTGAGTGTCAAAGTGTCGAAATCGACACTTGACAAACATTTTCGAGAATATAAAAAAAAACAGTAACGCCACGCAATCGCTTGTCGGCCCCACCACTCCGCTACTGCTAGCCCGCCTCCGCGCTGCCCCGCGCTTGCCGTCTCCGTGCTGCCCCCACTGCCGCGTCCTCCATGCTGCCCCCGCGCTAGCCGCCACCGCGCCCGCCGCTGGCCTGCCGCCACGCCCGTCGCTAGCCTGCCTCTTCGCTGCCCCCGTGCCCGTTGTGTTGTTGCGCCTGCCGCCTCTGTGCCCACCATGCTGCCACTGGCCCGCCACTTCCCTATGGAGGGAATGGGAGGGAGAGTCTAACGGGGAGGGGAGGCGAAAGGGATCCGCTGGGAGGGAGGGGTCGGTGGTGGACGACGAATAGATCAAAGAGTGGAGGATGGGGAGGGGAAAGGATAAGGCGAGAGGGGGGGGGGGGGGAGGGAAAGGGATATGGCTAGGGAGGGGCCAGCACATGCGCTGCCTTTATTATTGCCGCCATCCGCTTCAAAATTCGCGCCTTTTTTTTTACTGCCGCTCCCCGCTCCAAAAATTTTATTTGCCGAGAGTCCAACTAGAGCACTCGACAAAGTAAAGGTTTGTTGAGTGTCCAGTTGAAGCCACTCGGCAAAGTAAAGTTTTGCCGAGTGCCCAGTTGAAGGCACTCGACAAACATTAAATTCTTTATATATAAAAATAATTTAAAAATCAAATAAATTTAAAAAATAATAAAAATTAATATGATAATATTTATATGATCTAGGACCTATAAAAAATATTTTTCAATCAAATTCAACTTCGATCATCAATTTCAGTCAAAGCCTTAACGATTCATTCTAAACTTTAAGGTTCTTCCCTGAGGATTCTTCGTGTTGTAAGCAACGTACGTAACAACTTGTGTGAAATCTTCTCTACTTTTTATCGTAGTTTCCACGTGTGATACCATCAAATCATGAGAAATCTCGTAATTTTCATACTTTATTTCCTTTTTAAAAAATTTTAAATTTTTTTAGGACAGACGTTAGTGATCATATATTTTTTTAAATAAGATATACAAATTTTCTTTTTATTTCATGGGTAATGCTTTCAAATAGTCTAAATAACATGAATATAATTTTTATACTCATTGTATTTATTATTTGCATCACCTGCGGTAAAATTTGACATGATTCAAAAAAATTGCTTGAAATATAATTAATTAAATAAATATAGAAAAATAATATAAAAATACCAAATTTTTATATAGAGTAACACATGTTGTACATGGAGAGTAGAAAAAGTTTTGAGGTTAAAAGAGGAAAAAAATTAATTCTTTGCTGAGTGTCATGGAAAACACTCGGTAAAATTTAATCTTTGTCGAGTGCATCATGGAATACACTCGGCAAATAGATCTTTATCGAGTGTCTATTTTTCGGCACTCGACAAACATCTTTTTATCGAGTGTTATTTTTTTTACACTCGGCAAAGACTTTGTTTGCCGAGTGTTCAAGAAAATACACTCGGTAAAGTTTTGGGCACTTGACAAAGAGCAGATTTCCCGTAGTATAAGCTAATTAAACTTGCTCTGGCAGATAATCCAAAAATATTCAAAACCAGTATACAGTCATATGGAATCCATGCATGTGTAGTGTAGTAATAAAATCAAGGAGGATGTCTTTTCATCCACCTTGAGTTGAATATATGTACTTAATGATACATTTAATAGGGAGTGTGACTACGCAAATTACAAATACACTTACACATACATGAAATTTTTGGTCATGCATGCATGTTGATCTTCTTATTCCTTTCCAGTAATAAACTAAGCTTAAAAAAACGTTTTTTAAAAACATAAAAAAAACGTTTCACTGATACACTCCATACAGTTATTGTATTCTCATGCCTTTTTAAGAGAAAACATATATATCTAAAACTTCCCTTTGGAAGCTTCCCATTCGAACAGCTAAACCATCGAATAAGGACCAAGCTTTGTCCTCTCTACAATGGCTCCTTAGATGGTTCGTGGGAAATGCATCTGTTACTAAAGAAAAAAAAAGGAGGTTAGCGTAGTTTGTTATTTATTATTAATTGTCATGAACAAATCTTTTTAGCAACAATAATACTTACTCTCTTACGCCATACACAGTGGCTGATACATTTTTGAGCAGTTTTTATTCATCTGCACGTCCTTCTAAGCTCAAAGCAAGGCTAATATGCTCGGATGCATCATTTGTAGTTGATTCACCATGAGTTTTATCAGAGCTTCCGCTAGCTTGTTCACGATCGCCTGATGCGCTTTGCCCGGCGGAGAGCTGAAGGCAATACACATATCATCAATGTCCAAAACGTTTAGCTTTTCTTCTGTGAAATATTATAACAAAATCATAAGGCAATGAATATTTGGTAGTGACTATGCATTACCAGAAGTGCACGTGCCACATTAGAGAACAGCTATGCATTGCACACTGATATATGTAGTAGTATCTTTTTTTTTTTTGAAAAGGAACAAGCACGAGACAATGTCAATTTCATTAATTAAAGAAGAAGATATATTTAGTAACTAAGAATGGCTAGAGAAGGACAATGATGTATAAACTACACAGTAAGTAATACTCATATTTATTTACACATTCACACGTACCTTCTTCTGTAATTCCATTTTATGCCGATGAGCAATGCTGACCTCCTTTTTAAGTTCAATATTCTCCTTCTGAAGGGCAAGTCCCTACAAGATGAGTAGAATTTGAGAAAAAGGGACAAGATATCGAGTATCAGTAAGTTCGTACATCAATAATATTAATTTATAATTGAACATGTGACTTGGACCTTTTGATTGAGTTGCATGATCTCATCTGCTAAAAGTTGCTCCTAGTAAAAAAAGTAATTTCAGTCAGTTATTAAGAGAATCTGAGTACCACAATTATTTTGGAAAAAAATCACCTTTTTCTTTTTGATAGACTGCAAGCTCATTTCAACTTGGCTCTGGAGAAACTGCAGATCTCTAACTGTCAAGCTAGAGAGTTCCTCCCCCATAAGGTGCCTATGCAATGCATAGTTCAGTACTGGCACCATAACTATGAACGAAACTCGCACTATGATAAGGTGAATTATGCATGTACTATTACACTAGAAATTATTGGAGAGGTTATAATGTGGGACCAAACATATATATGTACAGATATATATAGATATCAAAACTATCATCAATTGTTTGAGATCTGAGAGAAAGATTAATTATATGAACACCAAAAATTGCAAAAAAAAAAAATGTGTTACCGATTGTTAAGCTGTAAGTTCTGCACTTGCTGCCTCAAGGTTGTAACCTCCCTCTGCCAAAACTGCCAAAAAGCACAAAGAACGGAGAAGGGTCAAAGGCTTATCGGAGGGTGAATCGCTCCACACGGTTGCTTGAGAGTTTAGGCACAGTACCATATGCAGTTTTTATTATTACATTGTTTTGAGTTAACGGAATTCCCAGAGAACGGAAGCTACACATATCAAGAGCCGTGGGATATATTAATTTATAAACTCTAGCAGTAGTATGCCGGCTCTTTCTTACTAATGCATCCACTGTCCATGACATCTATGCTTCCTGCTGGCTTCCGATCCATGCCCATCTCAGTGCTTCATCTGGTTCAGGCCAATCAAGCGTAGACATATGCCCGAAGTCCTCCACGGTGCAACCCTTCGTCACCCCGTCTTTGGGGCGGTGAGCATTCGTCGGTGAGGATCCATTAATTGGTGGTGTATGGTATTCATATTTGTGTGCTCATAAGTACGCATGATCGACGACTTTGCCAAGAGCAACAGAAAGAGCATCGTTCAGCTGTAAGATTGATTCTCTAGCGTGCATTACATATACGTCTACTGTGCATTTCAGTTTCATGAATTCATGTAAGCCGTAATTGATGTAAATCTGAAATCTGGGAGAAGAAAAGTATGTCCGTCTAACAACATTAAACTGGCTATTGTATATGCTGCAGCACTATAGTACAGATGTGATCGTTTTTTAAGAGACAAAAAACAGTGTGCCTTCCTATGCGCTTAATGAGCCGCAAGTAGCCAGTTAATTTTCTCACTCCACACCATCATCTATCAAATTCTTATCGTTTGCCCCCGATAGGTTCATCTAACGTTATCTATATCTAACGTTACGATGATTACATTTTCAGTGCACCTAGTTCACACATCAGAAAATATGCAAATTAATCAATATCATATATAGCATACCTTTGCCTCTGCGATTGGATTTAACAACCGACAGTTATTCTCCTCTCTCGCCTCCTGGTAGCGTTCTATTATGGATTTCATGCTGATAAAAAGAAGTGCATAAAATTATGCGTAAACCAATCTATGTAATCCGCGTCCTTAGAAATGATTTACTCGCTTGAGGATCAAGATTGTATGCGAGGCAGAAATCAGAATCAAGAAAGAAAACACTATAGCTTAAGCCTTTTTTCTGAAAAAATTATCCATAACTTTTTTATCCTGAAATATCGTATTTATATTCGGGAATAGCATGTGACCAAGCAAAAATCTTTCAATCCCCGCTACAGAAGAGTTAGGGGAGAACAACCCTTTGGTTACCTTGGCTGCTTTTAAGGAGGGGACTCAAATTAAAGAAGAGGAAGGATATACTACGGATCATGATCTTCCTGTGTGTGTATGGATCGTGTGTATAAGACTGCTACCAACCTGGTGCTGGAGTATTCGTAGAGGCGACCTGTGCAGGAGAAAACGATGAGGGCAACATCGGCGTCGCACAGGATGCCGAGCTCGCGAGCCTTCTTCATCAGCCCGCTGCGCCGCTTGGAGAAGGTCACCTGCCTGTTGGTCCGGTTGTCGATCCTTTGGATCGCGATCTTCCCTCTTCCCATCTCTCTCTCTCTCTCTCTCTCTAGCCGCCGGCAGGCCGACGAGATCTGCAGAGAGCGATACGAACCTGGAACAAAATCGACCTGCCGAGAGGAGCAAATGATGCCGTCGAAAGGAGGAAGGAGTTTAATAAGGAAGAAGCAAAGCAAGTGGAGCTAAGAAAAATATTTGGAGAGCTAGCTTGCAGACGCAGTACGACTGCCTGCCCTCTGATGATTGTTTACTTGGTCTCAAGTCTAAGGGGAACCTTTATTTCCTTCCCAGCTTGCATCTTTCCTTACCTTTAATTTGTTGTATTGCGTGCTTCATTGGCTTGGTTTGCAAAGGTAAGGTACAAGGGTCCTTGGTGCCATGCGTGCGTAGCCCTGAAAATGAAAGCTGATATGAATAAAGAATCTTAAAAGTGCTGCTAGTCTTTTGGATGAAATTTGCGATAAGGACGATGTTTTTTTAGCTACTGTCGGTACTGTTGCTCGTACTGAAATTTCGTACGAGGAGGCAGTTGAAAATTGACGTGTCCTCCTAGCAATTTGTCTGGACCACATATCTGTTGCCGATTCCAAGCGATTCCTGGTTCACGTAGAAGAAGCTGCCAATTTTATTCTTTTCATTTGAAGTGGATTACTTCCTCTGTCTATAAATATAAGTATTTGTTGACTTTTAGACACTATATTTAATTATTTGATTATTCAAAAAATTTATAAAATCATAAAAACAAATAAATCATACTTAAAATATATCTAACAATAAAGTAAATCATAATAAAATAAATAATATTTTTATAAATATTTTAAATAAGACAAATAATCAAAGGTAAAGTCTAGAAGTCAACATATCATTATATTTATGTACGGATGTAGTACATAAGTAGCCTTACTTCATCAAGTAAACATCAATACATAACCTCGGCCCATGGCCTCACTGAAAAATGAAGAAATAACAATCCAAGGAACAAGCTAAGTAACGACATGTGTGAAATGTTACAATGCGAATAGGCGAGGAAAATCTATAAAACCTCTCCATATAAGTACGCCCTCTGTAATTTTGTTTGCAAACACTTTTATTAGAAGTGGATATGATATCTGTGAATTAATGCCTTGTGATAAGATATTACACCAGTCGTATTCCATGAGTTATTGTGTATGTTCTTCAAAGAAGTTATATATGTATAGGGCCAAAGCAATCGTAGATGCCACATTATTAGCATGTCCTAAAAATCGTACATTGATTTGACATGCAACCAGCATTTATTTTGCATGCAAGCACCAGTTTTGTGGGACACTGGCTTGATGGATCGAATTGGTTACATTTGAACCATTTCATGTCATGTTGTGTCAGCAGGTTGGTTAAATTTATGAGAACGTATATGGCCCAACACAATCAAGTTCGTGTGGCAACCGTGAGGAATGGTGAGTCCAACATGTGAAAAGAGAATGGCTCCTGCTGGGTTCTAGTATGAAACGAGGGCTATTGGAGGTGAAACTGATGGGGTTTCCTTATGGATTTTCCACAGCAAAGTGTGGTACACATGTATGTAATTTCTGATTTATAGAACAATATATCCACAATCCACACAAAATATGCACTTTCTAGTATTCAATCACATCGTGTATTAAACCCAAAGTGAACAAAAACCATAACAACAGTGTTGCGAGCTAATTTGAAAAAGAGTCCTGCTATATGTACGTCTACTGTTTACGTCTATCGACTAGCAACATGCATGCACTTTGACGACAAACAACTTACGGTGTGAGTTTGAAAATCAGCTAATCAGGCACACGATAATTTTATTTGGTCGTAGACGGCAGTCGTACAACCGGGTCGTGTGTACAATATTTTCTTCATAGTTGTGCATCCATATTTTGTGAATATTGAGTCCTGCCAGTAGTATGTCGACACACTAGCATGGATACATCATTCTAGTATTTTTTAAAAGGTAAGTCATTGTACCACTTTTAATGTCAGGATCTCGACACACTAATATTATCAATCTTTCTGATTCTAAAAAAGATAGTAAATTGTCCACTTTTGATGTTATCTTCTGTGCCAAACCTACGATACAAGATGCCAACTTTCTTTCCCAAAAAAAAAAAAAAAGATTCACCAGGACCAATGAGCCTGCATTGAAGGTAACATTTGTTGTATGGCATTTGCAGTATTAAAGTAACCATACACACTAGTACCTCATCCACCCACTGAGCATCTTTTAGAGTGCTTAATTACTTTTGTGCTAGTAATCGTTGGTTTATGTTTTATGAATAATCGGGGTATAGACTATTATGGTAATTAGGAAAACCTAGCGGATAGATGAGGTACTGGCCGGACGCACATGAACAGGCAATATTTTGATGCGGCAAAAGGTCGCTGGAGGCTTTTGCATCGAATCTGGAAAAAAGTACTAGTACACTTACGGCCTGTCAGATTGATAAGAAAGTTTATCAACGGCGCAGCCGCATTGCTCAGCTCGTGCCGTGTGCACGCATGTGGCTGCTCCGCGCTGTCCGATGCAAGGGCAGGTCATATATCTAAGCAGCACGCAGCACAACCACCGCTTCATGTGATCGACCAGGTGAAATTTTGGCAGTCGGATCGAAAAGCACATCTGCACATGCAAGGCTCCGAGGTTGCTTAGCTTTATTATTGTTTTCTCTAGAAAGAATCGTCGCTACCCTGGCCTGTACTACTCCCTAATCGATCATAAGGACAAGGCCCCATCCGTACTTATCATTGTGGACGTTAGCATGGCCCGGAAGGGTTAATTTATGATGTATTAGTAAGTACTACTCTCTTTGTTCCATGAAGAGTGTCATTTTTAATATTTTAACGTTGTGTTTGATCGTTTATTCTATTTATTTATTTTTATTTTATTTTTGTAATTATTAATTTTATCATTAAATTTATTTTAATTATAATAATTTTTTAATATTTATATTAATTTTTTGAATAAGAGGAAAGGTTAAAAGTGGTGTCTGAAAATTAAAAGCGACATTCTTCATGGAAGAAGGGTGTATTTGCTAGCAAATCAAATCTTTAGGCCGTCCTTTTCTTTTTCCTTGAGAAAGTAATACTTATTGATGCCAGTTTAAATGTACTCTTTTTGGTTTTGTTTTGTTATCAACTAGTTTATTTTTGAACTAGAATCTCTATCGTAATGATAGCAAAAACAAAAATGGAGAAAGTATATAAGTAGTTCAATTAGAGCAATCCAAAAAAAAAAGAGCAGCCCACCACGAAGTCGATATTGATGTTCATTACGGCATATTTTACGTTATGCGGTACCCAATGTAGAAGCTGACCAACATTTATCAAGAGAAAGTGGGCAGTGAGACCTACAAATTTAGAAAGAAAAATTTTTTTGCTATCGAGAGATGGGGTAGCGTGTACTATAATCATCCTTCAAGACAAGTGGCAATTGATAATTGACTCCTTTCACAGCAAGGACCTCCCTTTTTCAAATTTGTTTTTGTCCCTCGATGATCTGGCTGGTTCAAGGGCTGAGAAGCCGCTATCAGTCGCAACAGGAAGCACCTTGCATGTACTTGATCCTGTTCTCCTAGATTTGTATTATTTTTTTCCTTTGTTTGATAAAAGTTCTCCAAGTTGATGAGTTGGAGAGGCGAAGTCCTTTGTTATGCAAGCCTTCAGTGAGTAGTATGCATGCATAGCTCGAACATACTGTGGCAAATCGACTTACTTGAATCTCGAAGAGAATGATGAGCACAGGCGTCGCCTGATCGGACGGCCACAAGAAATTTGAATAGCACGATCTCAACAGATCTATCAGTAGCATTGTTTAAAAAAAAAAACTGTCAGTAGTGGCCAGGTCTCTCCAATCAGAGCGTTGCTTCGCTAGTATCGTGAAGATCTACGGTCTGTTTCATGATAAATCTTCTTTTTGATACCACGCATAACACACGCATGTGCACCACGCTGAAGACTGGTACGGTGGTACCTAGTATTCGTATCTCATAGACACCAGGATTTGGAAAAAGCTTCTCGCTTTAGTGACTAGGACCACTTCACAACGTGGAAAATAAGGTCCTCTACGTCTTAATGTTTGCTTTGATGTGGCGTCATCTTGTCAACTTTTAAAGGCCATCCACAGTGTGCACACACCGAATTTTAAGTAAATCTAGCCCCAAACAATTTATACAGGGATTTCACTCCTGAAAGATTCAGATGCGAGCCAACCATGCAAAGTCAATGTTGTAACGAGTCTCAAAGGCAATAAACTTCTCCATTTCAAACGCATAGAAAGTGCTGCAGTTAATGTTACTTGTCAACAATTTGGGCCTATTCTTCCAGGCATCTGAAATATACTGAATACAGAAACTGGGTGAAGTACATGGCCAGTTTTATAACATTGCTCGACACAACATTATTGAGGAAAGTAAACATAAGTGCCTGACTCATGGAACAGTGTCCCTTTAACGATCCAGCACTACAAAAGATGACGAAGGTACCAAAAAGAAAACAAAAACAGAAAGAACGATTTATTGGGCAGGACTGGAGGGCGACAGCTCTGGAGGGGCATCTCGAGTGACGCCAATCATGGAATCATACTCCTCATCCTGGTGAGCAAACTTCTTGCGCAACACCTTTTCAAATTCAATCTTCTCAACAGGCTTGGCATTCTCAGCAGCATGCGCCTTGGCCAACTCTGAATAGTTGGCAGCCGATTGTGCGATGAAGGCGATCTCCTCATCTGTGAGCTTCCTCAGAAATTTAGCAGGGTTTCCTCCCCATACCTGAAATTAATAAAACTTAGTCAAGAGAGTAATAATTACAAAAATAAGATACCGCGCCGCATATTCTTGTTTCACCCATCCCTAAGTTAACTAATAATGCCACTTAGAAAAAATTGATTTACACAATCTAGTGGAATCAATTGTTTTTTTCTCTCGCCACATTTTAATCATGTCCTAGTCATGCTGAAGTGGAAGAGGTAAAATAAAATAAGAAAAGCAGATATGCTGGAGATGACCTAACCAAGAATCCTAAGTAAAGTGAATGTAATAAATTATAGCGCACAACCTCTCCACAGGGGATCCTTGTATTCTGTCTTACAAGGGCTCCAGCAGCAACCATCCCATGCTTTTCTACAACGACGCCATCTAAAAGGGTTGCACCCATACCAACAAATGCTTCATCCTCAACAGTGCATCCTTGTAAGACAGCACTATGACCTGCCAAATGAAGTAACAACACATTATTAAAGTATAGTTACTTTTTTTCAGGGCACCAATTTAGAGTACTGAGCCACACAGAGCAATTTGGCCAAATAAAGTAACGTGTTGCAGGTGCTAGGTTTTGATGTATTCAAAACATGACTGTCAAAATGTATATACTATTATGCTTCTTAAGAAAAGAACCGTGAAACATATTTACCTACTGTGACATTATCCCCGATGATTGTTGGAAAGACTTTCCCACTTAGATTAGATTTTGCCACATGGACAAGAGAATTGTCTTGTATATTGGTCCCGGATCCGATTTGGATACTGTTCGCATCCCCTGCAATTAAGTTGCCGACATATTGATGAAAAAAAAAGTTAACTAAGAGAGTTATAATACAGCATGATAGATAGAATTTTGTTTTTAAATTGTTGCATTAGGACAAGAATTCTAGTTCAAAAATGAACTAAAGTTGTTGTCCTAACGACAATAATTTGAGAACGGACGGAGTACTAAATATTCTTTGAATTATATATCTCAACTCTACAAGAAATTGCTATACACATACAGACCATAACCAATCCAAACAGAGTAGCATAATACAAATGCTGGAAGACAAGAGACTAAGCACATAATTCTTTTTAGAATTATATAGATAAGTTGAAGTATAGATTAACAGATTATATGTTAACCATGTTACAAATCATAAGAGCCAGCTAGCAAGCACATGTTGACTGAAAGAGGTCGTTGTCAAAATATCAACTGACCCAATGGGGGTTCCAAGTCTTATAAGACCTATAGGATCTATTTCTTTTGTCATTTTCATACTGCTAAAGAAACCTTTTCCCAGGCATTGATTGTGGTTAGGATTTGTGATTTATCTAGTTCAATTCTGGAGTGTTAACACATAAGCTTACAGTATGACTGCAGGCACACCGATAGTCTCTTTCTTGCAAAAAGATCAAAAAGATGCTCAGGAGTCTAGGATAGGAAGCACAAACCTCTCAAGACACACCCATACCAGATCGAAGCTCCTTGTCCAACTTGAACATCACCGATAAGGGATGCACTAGGAGCAACAAATGACTCTTTATGAACATGTGGGGCTTTGTCAAAGATATTCATGAGTGTGCGATGCCTTGAGACTGAAATGGTCCAAAAAACAATCAATAATCCTGTTAGTGTATGGATATATCCACAGAAGCATAAGCAATTACGACTGAGTCCATGATGTATCAATAAGTTGCATGATTACCAACAGTAAAAGACCTTCAAATGCTAATGAAATAAAGAAAAAGGTATGATAGTCTTAGTGTGACAAAATCAAGGATAAAGATAAAAACCAGATTGCTCGCAGGGAAAATGAAATATTTGAAGGTAAGAAGAAGCATTAGAAACAATTGATAATTATAACACAAAGAGAAAGAAAGGTGTGCCAAAGGGGTCAATGTGCAGAATGAAAAGTCAACAATCTGACCAACATAAAACAAAAAACAGCAGCCACAACTATTAGATGCTTCATGTATGAGCAAGAATTTACATCTGTATTACAAGCTTATTTGTTTCTTATTCAAAATACAGTTGCCTCCCCATAACATGTCTTTGTTGCATACTTGCATGGCAGCTTGCGCTAGCAGGCTCCCTTCACGTTTACTACATTCAATATGACAAATATCTACAAGAGTAGAACCAAGCACCCTTCTTAATAAAACAGGTACTATGATAGGTTTAGCAAACTTAGTTTTTTTTCAGTGCATACGATTCTTAGCTAGTGAATATAGATCATAAGCCAGCACAGAGTTACACACTGAAGTTAGTAATATTGTTTCAATATACTACTCCCTCCGTCCTAATTTAATTGGCATTTTGTAGTTTGGCATGGGAATTAAGGAGAAGTGTAAAAGGTAGTTGCACAGAAAATAAGGAGGAAAGAGATAGAGATAGAGGTGTATTGGGAAGAGAGAAAGGTGTATCGGAAGTGAGAATGCCAATTATTTTGGGACAACTAAGGAGGGCTAGAATGCCAATTATTTTTGGGACAGAGGGAGTATGTTTTTTGGTTGCAAAACTAACCTAGAAATGGGTTTCGTTGTGACATTAGAGAAGCCTAGCACTACATTCTCTTGTACCCAGTGTTCTGATAATATTACATCCTAAACTTGTAAATACAATACCTCTTGCACTTCCATTTTCTGATGAGCTGTTCACCCCTAATATGCTCCATGTATAATAGTTATTAAGGCCCTTTTGGTTTTGTCACAGCTGAAACTTACGTAGAAGTGACAGCTGAGAGAAGCTGCTGTTAAATTAAGCTAGGTGTCTGGCAGTCTACTTTTTGGTGAGTTGTTAACTGTTGAGTTCTGTTGGACAATGAGTAATGTCTGAAATACCCTCAATAGTTTTCTAGCATGTCACAAAAACAGTTAATCACTTAAATTAGCATACATGTCACAAAAATAGTTAATGGTTCATTTTTCAGGCAAACAATTGATCAACATTATTACCAGTTCATCGCCAACTAATCCAGCGGGAGAATGGCAAAATAAGAAGAAGAATGTAGTGAATTGAAAGTACAAATCGATCTATTTAAATTCACTGTATTTTCTCCCAAAAAAAAAAGTGCAGATCCAAGGGTATGAAAAAAGAGAGAAATTTTCCTTCACTTGTGAGGCTGGTTGGCATATGCTTGACGTCTTGCTTGCTTGTTTGGCCGGCAATGACTGAACTCAGATCAACAACAGTATTTTAAGTCCAGCTGGGGCATGGGCAGGTGAGGAGGCGTCGCTATGGGCACGTGAGGCTGCGAGGTCTCAGGGGTGCAAGGATGCGTAGGGATGCAGGTGGGTACCCAATGGGTAGTTGTGGGTCAAGGCTCTAGTTCATTTGCTCTACTAGCTTTATGAGATGGAGGAGGGATTAAGTTTATGTTAGAGAGTTTTGGACCAATCTACTGGTCCAAGAAATTAAAATTGTGCATCCCTAAGGATGAGTCTTCACAGGAGATGAGGGACCGATTTTCAACGTCCGAGGGGCGGCTGGAGTTTGGCGGCGGATCCATTCTTCTCCAATCAATAAGAGACCGTGGAGTTCAAATTGAAGGTGGGGCGGACAGGAGGCTAGTGACTTGGCAGTTCAACCGGTGAACTGATGAGCCAAGAAGTTTAATGGTTGAGGTTCTAATGCCCTGTTTGGCACCGCTTTCTCTCATTTGTACTGCAGAACCACGTATCTGGGAAGCGGTGGGCGAGCCACTTATTTTTGGTTTCTCCTGACTGGACTAACAAGACTACCCCTCAACTTTGGAGTTATTCACCTGCCTAAAGGCAGGAAATTCTGGGTTAACGACAAATGGTGGTACAATGCAGCACTCCTGGGGTATGATTTTTCTTATTTTATAGAGGTCAAGTCTACAATGCTCCTTCCAGGTTCCAACATTTGGTTCTACAATAACTTCTTTTTTCACGGAAAGGGGGTTCAGAGGATACAGCTAAATGGTTGATCCTGCTACAAAACCATCTGGTTTAACCATGTATTTAACTGTGCAAAGCAACTCGCACAGATACAATATTAGCCCAAAAACAGAAAAGGAAGAAGCAAATAATAACCAAAAAGGAGTTCATTTGGTTTGAAGCATTCCTAGAAGTAGTTCTGCTAATCACAAATACAAGGACACCGGGAAGTTACACGGTGTCATGTGATACAATGTTTAGTCAGAAACAGCAATCTTATGGTATAAATCCAAATGTTAGATGTCAGTTGATGGTCCAGGAAAAAAAGTTTGAAAAATAATCATATATAGACTTATATTTTAGAATTAGTGATTGTAGCAGTTTACAACTCACTACACTTTGCTTGCATATAGATGTGTAAAATAGCCTCGTACTCGCACCAAAGCAAATTCAATCATGGCTCTACTTGAAAAGGAACCAGACTTGATTTACCAACTTAAATCTATTTGAAACAATCAAATTGGCACAGAAAATATTAATCTTCTGCAGGTAATTTGAGTAACAATAGTCCAATATTAGAGAGATTTTCAACAAGTTAAGATTATGTGCACAGCAACTTGACATCTTGGGAGCATCTAGTTTTGCACAATTAATACTACACAGTCAACCAACATAGCACATAATTGAAAGTA
This sequence comes from Eleusine coracana subsp. coracana, assembly GCA_032690845.1. Taxonomy (NCBI): domain Eukaryota; kingdom Viridiplantae; phylum Streptophyta; class Magnoliopsida; order Poales; family Poaceae; genus Eleusine; species Eleusine coracana. The sequence goes on from CM064418.1 coordinate 2,028,770, forward strand.
TATAGAGACCAAAGCAAATTCACTTACGGCACTTATACTTATACTTGAAAAAGAAGCATATCTACATGGCAAATCTCAGCACAATATCATAGAAAATAATAAACTACCATAAGATTGTAGCACAAAACTATGTTGTAAACCCATATTTGAAGAAATTCGTCTGGTAAAGACAATATCTCCATACAAAAACAGTCCAGCAAAACTGTGCTCTGCAACAGTATCATAGACAAGATACTCAACTCATACCATCACTGCAACTACCGCACAACTTGACATCTCGAGGGCTGCTTTTTTGTAGAATGAATACTAGCCAAAGTGAAATCCCTTCCCAATTCCCACAGCTAGGAATTGACATCCTTAACTGGTTAATATAATTGATTTCTATACACTAAGAATTCGATCACTGGAACATAACCGAAAGCACATATATAGCAAATATATAGGACTATATTTCACAGAATGCATTGTACACGGTACATAAAAGTGCGGTCCATTTTGACTCGAACCAGCAGTCAACAACCCAACAATGACACAACGTCAACCCATGAGACAATCCCACCCTAGCCGCGCCGCAGCCGCATCGTTTCCCTACAGCTCCAAACCCTAGCCGGCGATCCCCATTCGTCCACTCGTTTAAGACCGCTCCGGAAAAACGAAATCCACTCTAGGGTCGGAATGGGCGAACCAATAGGGCAGGCATAGCACAGTGATTCAGTGAGGAGAAGTGGTGCGAAAGGGCGGCGGAGCTTACTCTGCTCGTGGAAGAAGTAGTTCCCCTGGAGGCGGCAGCCGAGGCGGTCGAGGGCCTGGCCGGTCTCCCGGATCCAGAACCCTACCGCGTACATCGCCTTCCCCAAGCCCGCCATCTCCCCGGGCGGCGGCGGCGACGACGACGACCGAGATCGCGAGCGGCGGCGAAGAAGCAGTGCGGCCTTTTTGTTAGACTCTCGTGGGCTTGAGATCTCGAGGGGGGCGGAGGAGGGGAGCCAACCGAGCCGAGCAGAGGGGGACGCAATCACGCAGTCACTGGGCCAGCGAGCTGGGGTTTCCGGAGCTGTTCAGGTATTGACTGTTTTACCCCTCTCTCATTTCCAGAGCTCTACTGTGAATGACACTGCATGTGGGTCCATGCTAAAGAAGCGAATGGGGACCAAAACGGCCCAACTAAGCCCATAGGTGTACTAAAATCCCAACAGGGCCCTTTACAGATCTAACTAGACCCAACAACCGAGTTTTGATCCAAAAAAACTAGATCCACTGAAAGCCCAGCTCAAAATCACTAGCGGGCCCTTTCGACAACTCCCACAACGACGGGCCCAAAGTATTCCATACCTCTCCTCTCTTCTCCAACTCCGTCGATCCACCTCTCGATCTCCGCCTCCACTTCACTCCACTCCACCGCCACCTCCAATGGCGTTGCCTCGTCGGCGCTCCCTTCCGTTCCCCCCAATCTTCCTCCTCCTTCCCGTCCCCCTCATCCTCCTCTTCCTCCTCCATCGCTCCTTCCACTCCACCGCCCCGCTACTACCCACCGCTCGCTCCAGCTTCGACCTCGCCCCCGACCGCTTCTCCCTCCTCATCAAGCTCCTCGCCTACGACCGGCCTGCCGCGCTTCGCCGCTGCCTTCGCTCCCTCGCCGCGGCCGACTACGAAGGCGACCGCGTCGCGCTCCACGTCCTCCTGGACCACCGCCCGCCCAACGCATCTTCGGCTGGGGACACCTCGGGCCTCGCCCCTTCGCACGAGATGCTGGCCTTCGTCAACGCGTTCCCGTGGCCACACGGCGAGAAGCGTGTGCACTACCGCGCCGCCAACGTGGGGCTCCAGGCGCAGTGGATCGAGGCGTGGTGGCCCGGCTCCGACAACGAGTTCGCCTTCGTCGTTGAGGACGACCTCGAGGTCTCGCCACTCTACTACAGCTTCCTAAAGCGGGTCGTCATGAGGTACTACTACGACCGCGAGAATTACAGCCCGTATGTGTTTGGCGCGTCGCTGCAGCGCCCTCGGTTCGTTGCAGGTGAGAGCTTATTCAATGCTGCGGATATTTTGTTTCCTCTCGTGCTTTAGTTTTCAACAGGAGATCCTACAATGCAGATTGTTAGTAAAATGAAAACGAACTTGGTCTGATGGATAGATGATGTGTCTTATGTAGTTTGCCAGCATACGGTACCATGAGCTACTGACATGAGGCAGTAGTATTTGCTTAGGTTAGCCCATTTGTGCATATATATATCTCGTTTATTAGGATAAGTAACACTGCAGGTTAGGGAGGTTGAAGTTGTATTTTGTATTGTCAGTCGTGATCATGGAGATAGTTGTGTTTGCAGTTGAAACCTGTGCTTACAATGTTAACACGGATCTGAAAAGCAACTAAATAGGCTAAATCGAAAGGGGATGATATCCTGCTAATATAGTTTAACACAGTTGGAGGCTAGCTCATAAAAAATTCTTGTGGTCAATGCTGTAGATATTTTGTTTTCCCGCGTGTATTACTTTCATACAACAGATCCTAGAATGCAGATTGTTTTTAGTAAAATAAAAATGAACCTGATCTGATGGATAATGATCTGTCTTACATAGTTTGTCGAGATGATGGTACAATGAGCTAAGCTATTGACGTTATGTGTATTTGCTTAACTTAGCCCATTTCTTCCTATGCCCCGTTCATTGGGATTAATAGGAATGCAAATATGGGATGATGAAGTTGTATTTCGCAATGTCATGCATTATCATGGAACCTGTTTTTTGTTAACACCGACCTGAAAAGCAACTAAATTGGCTAACTCAAGAGAAGAGGATATTCTGCTGATATGGTCTAACCTGTTGTTCATGCAGCAGCTAGAACAGTTGGAAGCTAGCACATAAAAATTCTTGTGGTCAAGAGTAATGCCTTTATAAGTTTGCTGTAAACATGAATTCGCTGTAAAGCCTGGAATAGCTCCAACTTGATATACTTTGTAGGATATAATAAAGTGGTTTAAGCCTCTATTTTTGTAGTATAAGAGGAGATCAAAATGACTCAACACAATATTCTTCGATAACCGGCAATGCCAACACTCCCAAGACTTCCTGCAGCTAGGAATGCCCAGTTTCAAACCCACACATAGTTTTTAGGAATTTTATCTGCTAACCTCTCTCTAACTGGATTTTTTTTCTTGGGATATTGTTTGACTCGTTTTCACTTTTGATTGCCTACGGCTTTGGTTTAAGTTAGGAAGGTGTGACCGTGGGCCCATGTTGCACTTTTTGTAGTGTTGTCAATTATTGCTGATCTTTCCAGGATAATATGCTTTGTTTCATATATGAATCAGGGGAGCACTGTAGATAAATCTAAGATGAAAATGAGGTTCTTGCCTAAAATAGAGGCTACCTGTAACCTGGTATTTCATGTTTATTACAATGTTAAAGCTTGTGATTGAATTCAAAGTTACTGACCTGTGGGCCTTTTGCGGAATGGAAACTGAGAGGATTTTGATTAAAAAAAAAATCTTCTGTATGGTGTTATACTATTTCCAACATTAAAGTCATGTTTTACTGGTCCCTCACATAAGCTGGAAAGTTGGATGTTAGGCATTATAACTGTGTAAAGCCATATCATGCCAGTAATTTCTGAGGTACAGTGTGAAACACTCTTAGTTTAGCTTAGATGTGATGCCACGATTCTTCTATGAGCAAATTATCAACTCTTTAATGAACTTGCTTATGTGTTGTTTGAGACTTACCCTTTTCCAATCTTTTTGGCTGTGAGCTATACTTAAACAGTTAAACTTACATGTAGATTTATGGTGGTTATTTTTTTTATTGAAGTTCTTCTATAATCAAATTACCAGGAACTCTAGGGCGAACTTGCTACTGTATCTTTTGCGATTTTCCCTTTTGTTAGTCTTTTTCTGTGAGATATACTTCAAACTTACCGGTCAATTTATGGTAGTTATTATTTTCCTTGTTGTGGTATAATCAAATTAAAAGGAACTCTTGAAGAAGCTTATCTTTCAATTTTTTTTATAAGATTGATCCTTTGCTCTGTTTGATGTAGTCTTTTGGTTTCTCTCCAAATAAAATGTTAGTGGTGTTTGTAGTATACACGTTAAGTAAAGTAGACGACTACTTTTATTGCTGCCCAAGTGACAATAACTGTGTTAACCAGTTGGCCTTGGGTTATATAGGTAAACATGGAAACAAGATACAGCTCGATAGTGAAACTCGGATTTTCTTGTATCAGATGGTAGGCACATGGGGCCAACTTCTCTTTCCAAAACCATGGAAAGAATTCCGATTATGGTATGATGAACACAAGGCCAAGGGAATCAAACCTATTCTTCAAGGCATGGTAAGCTTTATTTTCTTCATTTTATTTTTAGTATGCCGATATGTGTAGCACATTTCCTGAAGAAGATATTTGAAGTCCATGTCAATACTCTTAGCTGGATTGTAATTGTGACCACTCTCAACCTTTGCAGAAAACTACAGGATGGTATAAAAAGATGGGCGAGAGAATATGGACCCCTTGGTTCATTAAATTTGTCCACGCACGTGGATACTTCAATATCTACACAAACTTCCTGAAGGAAAGGGCCCTAAGTGTTTCTCATCGGGATGCAGGAGTGAACTACGGAAGAAGTGTTGGACCAGATTCTACATTGTTGGATGGAAAGAATCTTGATTTTAATATATGGGATTTGCAGCCTCTAAAGAAGCTTAAGTGGTATGATTTCTGCTTCAACGAAGTCCTCCCAGGAAGAATTGTTAGAAAATTTGATGAAGTTGGTTCTGTGCTTAAATCTGTGCAAGTAAAAAATACTGTTATACTTGTAAGCTTGTACTCAATAGAACCGAATATTGCAAGAAACTTGATTTGCCATCTCGACAAGGCAGGTATGCAGAACTACATATTCCTTGGTGACAATTCAGAGTTTCTGGAGGACCTTGCTCATAGAGGGTATCCTGTCATTGATGGTATCGAGTTTTTTCAGAGCATTAAAACGATTGGTTTCACGGGTTCTGATGATATTGTTAAGGAAACATGGGTCACGTCTTACGTAATAAAAAGTTGCTTGGATCTGGGTTATAATCTATGGGTCCTAAATGGAAATATGATTTCACTTGGCAGTAAGTTGATGGAACCATCTGATCAATCATCTGAATTCTTTACTGCAGAACATGTAGGACTGATGTTTGTAAGGAGCTCAATAGACTCTAGAAAGGCATGGAATGAACTTATTATTTCAAGACTGAAAGTGTTGTGTACATCTAGTGATTTTTCTGCTTCCCTCAAACAGAACAATTTTGTTCATGTACTAACTGAAATGTTGGAAAACAGTGCTAGCATGAGGCTTGAAAAACTGAATGAGGGTATGAGAGTCATTGAATTAGGGTCCAACACCTCAAATGGATTGGTATCAGAAGGTCAAAGTAATGTGCTTTTCTGGCTGAAGAGTATGGCTTTGAGTTCTGTTCAAAGGCAACTCGAAAATATGAATTTATGGTTAATTGACTCAGATTCATCTTGTAGTGCTGTTTTTTGTAATCAATAGCAGAAGGACCCTATGTTATTTTGACATGTCACTTGTTTCCCCAAGAAAAGCACTGGTTCATCCATGATGATTTGTCTTTGGAGTTTGGATGCATTGGGGAATCAGCAATTGTGTGGTCAGCCTAAATTATGTGATCTTGGAGCTGCGCAATCAGATGCATCTGGTGTTGATTACAGCTGGTCATTGGCCACGGGTAACCATTGGAAGTTCAGCTTCTGCTATGAGCTATATGCTTTCCATGTCTGTGATTTTTTATGTTTTGAATACTTGAGGTAATGAAGTATTTAGTTAGTGAAGCTGTGAATTCAGTTCACTTGAACAGTTGTGGACATGATTTCCCTGCTATGTATCACGTTGATAGCAATGGTCCAACCATAATCCTTGCAGTTGCAGACATCAACTCAATGGAGGCTGAAACTGGTATGATTCTTTTTGTCTCAAGTACAAAGTAGTACTCTCTAGTCTGTACTCTAAATATGTTATGATGTTGTCTTATTACAAGCTATTTAATCATGGACAGCTACCACTTGAAAAAATTTAACGTGTTGATTTATCTGTGCAATTTTTTGTTTGGTCTGTTTGATTACAGTTTTATTACATCACTGTTGATTGAGGTGCAAGTTCTTTGACTCTCTTTCTATTATGAAGCTATAAGTTTAACATAGTGGGGTATTTTTGGGTGGGCGACTACGGATCTCATAAATCCTTTCTTACGGGACAGGTGTAAAAGTTTGTGTCTGAAGACAGAAAATGTGGCAGATGCGGTTGGTGGATGCACATTTTCACCACTAGAAGCAACATCTGCATTCCGCCAGATAAAGGGAGAAAAATCCCACTGGAAAGGGGTTCGAGAAACTTGACAGATTGATGGACCCATGAGACTGTTGTGCCGCTTGTATGTGTATTGAAGAGATTTCTCAACCGCAGTTGACTCTTATTATAGTGTAGTAGTAGCATAAATTCCGTCCACTTGAGCACGGTGGGATAGTATGTCACTGGGTCTGGCTTGAAAAGGAAGCAAGGATGTAGCTGCGACAGAATAGACCCGGGAAAACGACGCTCAAATTGTCCGGGATGCATCTTGGCACCTTGCATGTGACATCGTTAAAGTATTTATGTATATCATTTCAGTTGAGATGGGTGCATTATGAGTGTGATGTCTGCTCTACAAGCTGTCATGTTTCTGTGAAGAGCTAGCGTTGCAGCCTCAACAATAGTGCAGTCATGTTAAGTGACCCATCCTTGATAATCTCGTGTTAGGTAGGTAGCATCTCAAAAAAGGTCGGGAAACAAAACACCAACTGCCGCCTCGGTGCATCTTCGCCTGTTATAACTAACCAGATTTCTCTTAGCTAGGTTTCTCTTAACGTTCTTAACCGAATAACAGGCCCGTTAGAACTAACCAGTTTTTGCGAGCATTAAGCCTGTACAGTACTATCACCACGGCGCTTCGCGGCATGAATGCATTCGACTGGGTTTGCAGCAACAATGCAGAAGCGCCATCAAGAATTCAAGATGCACCTATCAAAAAAAAAAAGAAGAAGAAGAATTCAAGATGCATAACCCACGATGCGGACGAACTGAGATTGGTGCGTGCCGCTCGCCATCCTCCCTGATACACCTGTGTAACCTGCTGCGTGCGCTGCGGGTCCATTTTGAGACAGCTAGTTGCCATTTTCTTCTTGCGCGAAGAGGAAAAGGGAAAAAACAAAAAAAGGAGGCGTTGAAAGGACCAAGGCAACCAATTAGGTCTACCAAACGGCGCCATCAGTAAGCAATGACATCCCCATCCGCGAGTCGGAATCGGTTCCGGAGCAAAGTAATCGTACCAGCTTATTCTGGCTAGATTAGTTTAGATTAGCGCCGAGATGCGCTTGTCCTGTAGCTCTGCTCCGAGCAGGCAGAGAGAGAGAGAAAGAGCAGCGGTGAGCAACAATCGGCCGGCCGGTCCTTTTGGACAGCTCGGACAAGCGTGGTAATACAGCCAAACGCCATGTGCCCGTGATTGGAACACAAGCTTGTATGTAAGACCTGGATCAACTGGCCTCATCAACACATTAATCACAGAAGGCTCTGTTAATACTCGTGGTAGTGGTGACTACAGCCACTGCCGCGACAACAGACTCGGCCGACTATTTCATTGGGGCGTGGGGGCGGCGTAGCAGACAATACCAAGAGAAGACCGAGCCAGGAGACTTTTCTTCTCTTTTTATTTTTGCAAGATATCAATGGTTGTCGGCAGTAGGGATGGCAATTTCACCCATGGTTGCGGGCCCCGACAGGTTTTACACCCGACAGGTGTGGGTGTGGGTGTGGCTTTACACACATGGGTGCCACCCGCACCCGACCCGAGCAAAGTTGGGTGTGGGGCGGGTTTTATTTTTCACCCGTGGGTGACCCATGGGCGCCCGAAACAGCCCACTAAGCAAACGAATTTTGGCCCAGCCCCTGAAACAGCTCACCAAGCATAAGAATTTTGACCTAGCCCATCAGGCAAACTCCATCAATCACCCATCAACAAACCCTACCCTAGTCCCACTCGACCACTCCCATGTCATGCCGCCAGTATCCTCCTACCGACGCCGTCACCCTATCTCCAATTCCCTTCTTGCATCTCGCTCTCACCTCTCGTCTGCTCCAGCGCTGCTGCCTCCCTCACGCCACCACCGCCTGTCTGTCATCCCATCTCGCTCGCACTATTGTGCCCGCACGTAGGAGCGCAACCAGTCCACCGAGGACGCCAATCGCCCAATCCCCATTGCCTGAGGCTCCCACACCACACGCCGCCCTCCCCATCTCACTGCATGCCATCGTCCCATCTCGCCAGACGCACCCGTGTTGCACGTCGCCCTCCCTATCTCGCTGCAATGCTGCCGCATCTCACTAGTGCCCTCACGCTGCCTCACGGCGCATGGCAGTCCGCCGACTACCGAATCTCGCAACTGACCTCACGCCGCTTCCGACTCGCAAACTCTTCCGATGACATATAAAACCCGATGGGTCACCTGACACCCACCCGAAACCCGTGGGTGTGGACGTGGGTGTCAACTTTCACCCATGGGTGCGGGCGTGGGTGCCATTTTCAACCCGAGCACTTTCTTATGGTGGGTGGGTTTTAGTTCCACCTGACCGGAACCCGACCCACTGCCATCCCTAGTCGGCAGTGCGTTAATTCTGGCGGCAGACGGGCAACGCCGGACGCCTGGTTGGTGCGTCGCCCCTTTCGATGGGATCAGCACCCGGCCGGGTTCAGCAATGTGGTTGGTGCCGTGCGTCATCCGATTCCCATGAACCACGGCGGGCCTTTCCGATCGATTATTTTCTCGTTGGCAATGCAGAGGGTGGCTCATCGATCGATCGATCTGGCAAAAAAAAGACGGGGACGCCCCTTTCGATCGATTTGGATCGGTGGCCGGAGCACACACGGGAGCTGAACGCACTCGCCTCTCGTGACACAACGTTCCGTGGATATGACTCGCTGTATTACAGGCGCGTACCGAGGCTACAGCTTGTACTTGTACGTATACGTACTGGTGTACACAGTATAAGCTCAGTGGATGAGCGCGTACGCCGTGTCTCTTTGTTGGCGGCGGGTGTCTGCTAGCACATAAATGGTAGCGGGGAGTACAACGAGCAAGCAACTGCGATCGTTTTATGCACCATGTGACGAGGACGACGACGAAGAGGGAGAGAGAGAAAATAACCGCCGCACGGAGCCAACCAGAACATGAACAGGTGAGCTACGTATACGGATCGATGCGATGCCAACCAAACAGCAGTAGCCAGCGCCGCTCTGCTCTGCTCGCTGCCGAAGCGTTGCCACGCATGTGAACCGCTCGTGGCCTGCTTGTCACGGGAACCTATCTTCTCTTCCTAGCATTTCCCTTTTCCTGGTGGTGGTCGCAAATATCTCCAACCAAGGCTGCACACAGATCTGCCGCATGAAGGAGATTGTATAAAGGGGAGGGAGGTGATTATACGTGTCAGTCAGGCTTTGGATTGCATTACGAGAGGAAAGAGATGCATGGACTAAACAGCACGCAAAGGCAAAGCAGGCTCCCTCCCAAAGGCGGTGGGAACGGGCGACGATGCTTGACAGTTCCAGGATGGATGGATGATGGCTCGCGACGCCTGATCTCTGAGCTGAGCAAGTGAGTGAGCTCGACGCCACACTGACCACTCTACCCATGTTGCATTATCGTGGCGGGCTCAGTCTCACTTCATGTGGTGTTGGTGAGCTGAGAACAACCTCGCATCTCTGATCTGGATCTGGTGAGTGACAGAGCATCGTTCATCGTTGTTATTTGCATCACACGGCAATGATTGAGAGAGGTCAAGTGAGCGACGCCTCGGCTGGAATCTTAGCTCTAGAAGAGGGAGCTTAATTTATCTGAACCGCATCACAAGGGGTTATACTATAGTACTAGTATACTGATCACTGCTCGCTCCTGATCCTCGCTCCTCAGACTCAGAGAATCACTGTGCAACATCAACCGAAACGTTCTTCTCTTTCATCTGCGTACCGAGCGCCAACAGTAACAACACTACGCAGCGGTGTTCGAGACGACGAGATCGAGATCCTGTATTTCGGTGGCCTCTTGCATGCAGGCACATGTGTTTTGCTACTAGGTGGTACTGTTGGCAGGACAGAGTGAGCGCGGAGCCATGTGCACATGCTCGGTTTTACGCTTAAACAAGCAGTATCATTACTGTGTAAATTATATGTCTTCCCGGAGGCATGACTGTGTCAGTGTGTAGCCGGCCAAGAAGAAAAAGGAATATACTTGGCAAGAACTCGTCTGCTTGAACCCCAAAGGTCAAATCCGCTGCTTGACTGGAATGATTGAGCCAAATGGATGCGTTGTGTGCTCTCTGCTCTGTATCCATCGCCAGGTTTGTCACTTCACAGTGGTGTGACCAAACTGCCCCATGTGCACTGTTGCAATTGTTATTAAGCCAAAACTAATTCTGGATAACCTAGAACTGCTTTCTACTCCCTCCATTTTTATTTATAAGTATTTCTACACTATTATAGGAATGCTTATAAATAGGAATGGATGGAGTACTCATTTCTCATTATACTCACCCCCTCTCTCTCTTTTTCTTCAGTATGATGTTGACTTGTTTAATATGAGCAAGTTAGTGTCATGTAAAAGTGAGTTAGAGTAGATTATTGGTATATCCTACACTTTAATTAACAAGGACAAAAAAACATCAAAGTGCAAAGGTTACTACAGTAGCATATATAACAATGGAGTTTCTTCTCTATCCACTCTAATCTTCCCTTCATCATTGTATATCCACCATGAATAATGGACAATGTGTTTATTACGATGTTAGGTCAGTCAAAATAGCCTCTTTCATTGTATATTTTTCTAAGAGTGACATATCATATTATATCTCTTAGTGTCCAGCTTAATATCACAATTTTATAGGTTTGTCAAAATATTAAATAGTTGTCAAGTGTATCATTGTACTTGGACCCTGTACCATTAATGTACTCTCTTAATTAAATCAATAGAGAAGAGTAGGTGGGGATCCTCTCCCCCTCCCCCCTCCCCCCCAGAATTACTCGAAAAAAAATTAATAGTTGCTAGGTGGTCATCAAATAACTGGTTTGGTTTAGTTGGGATGAAAGAAAAGACCCTCAATATTTGCTGAAAAGTGACTATATTTTTTCATGGAGATAAAAAGTCATTTGCTCTATTTTATAATAAGTTGCTTGGTGTCATTATTTTTATTGATATGACAAAAAAAGACATATTGATATTGGTCATACACATGATAACATTTTTCTATACCCACTTAAGGTCAACCTTGCTCGTTAGACTCAACAACGATCACTGACAACCTAATTTTGACTGCCATCCTCACCGACCACTCAATTCAATGCAACGGACATTGTGTGGCTAGCAAAATGAACCAAAGCTGAATGTCAGCACACTTGTTCTGCCTTTGTTACATGTTTCCTCAATGCTAGAATATTTTATTTTCTTTGTGAATTTCTCTATATTTTTCATATCCTATTCCTTCAAATGATTTACGGTTCATTTGCCGTGCACACCTTTTCTTTTTTCTTTCTCTCTTATGTCAACATGATTGAAGTTCATTTTCGTTTTTACAATGGATAATTAAAGTTTGAGTCATCCAATAATCCATCCGGTCAACAAAACTAATAGCAAAAATTATGATTGCATTGCGATACAGAGAGCTTTTTTGTAGGAAAGGAATCCAAATATTACTTTCTTCATCCCAAAATAAGATTATATATAGGTTTCGTCAAACTTTAATAAATAATTTTATATATTTAATTAAGTTTTGAAAGAAAAGAATATTAGTCCACTTTCATTTGACTTTTACTTTGTTAAAATGTACTCCTCTGTTCTCATTTTGTTGTCGTTAAAACAAACGTTCTAGTGCAAATTTTCACTAGTTGCTTTATTTTAACGACAAGAAAAGAAAAATAGGAGTACGGCTATAGTCTTTTATGCAGATAAAAATCATTTATTCTCCTTCATAATAAGTTGCTTGATGTTATAATTTTTGTTGATATGACATCTAATTAATTACAAATAAAAGACGCATTAAAATTGACCTTACACATGACAATATTTTTCTATACCCACTTAAGGTCAAGCTTGCTCGTTAGACTTAACAACGATCACTGACAACATAATTTTTAGTGTCATCCTCACCGACCGCTCAATTCAATGCAACAGACTTGTGCTGCCTTTGTTACATGTTTTCCAACAGGCAACACGCAACACACAACCTAATTTGTAGCGAAAAATTAATCAAATATGAACATCAGCACACTTTGTGCTGTCTTTGTTACATGTTTTCTCAATGCTAGAATATTTTCCTTTGTGAATTTCTGCATATTTTTCATATCTTATTCCTTCAAATGATTTATGGTTCATTTGCCGGGCACACCTTTTTCTTTCTTTCTTTCTTTCTTGTGTCAACATGATTGAAGCTCATTTTTGTTTTTACACAGGATGGTTGAGGGTTGACTCATCCAACAGTCCATCCGGTCAACAAAACTAAGACCAAAAACTATTATTGCATTGTCATGTGAAGAGCTTATTTGTGGGAAAGGAACCCGAAATATTAATATATAGTCCCATATTGTTTATAGAAAAAATAAATAAATCATCAGATAGCAGTGCCAAGATTTTTTTCATGTCATAATTTCTTTAGTTTAAAAGTGTAGTGACATGACATACACTATACAAACTTTAAACATAAGATCCTACGCATGGTTTAAAGAACTATGGTTAACCAACCGGTTTTTCGGTAACTGCATAACCGGTCTGGTTAGGTCACTTTAGCCGGTCGGTTAGCCGCTAATAACCAATTTTGTTACTATAGCAAATCAATTAATTGACCAGTTATCTCGGTTAACTGGTTTTTTACCGAACCAAACCGGCCGGTTATTTCAGTTATTTGAATCTTGATTCTACGACGATGCATGGAATATTATAATAAGACCGTGACAAATATAATTCTCCCGTTGTACGCAAATCGAAGCAGCCAATCCCAGCTCAATGCCGGCAAACCCAAAAAAAATCAAACGAACGCCGAGACGCGCCCGGGGCAGTTGCGTCACTCCGCAACCTGCGTTCCGTTTCAGCCAGGGGCAGCCCCGTCATTTCGCCGCGCCCGCAACCGGACACCCGAAAATTTTCAAAATCCAAGCGCCCAACAGGCCGTTTTCGAATCCGACGCGGCCGCCCGTCCGATGCGAGCGATCGAACGGCCGCGGGACGCCGGCGCGCGGCGTTGGAGGGAACGCGGCTGAGCCGTCCGATCGGGTACCCTAGCCCCGCGCCCACTATAAAAACCGCCCCCTTTCCAGCGCTGTCGGCCGTTCCATTCACCGCACCACTCCCCCCCCCCCCCCCCCCCCCCGCTCTCTCACATCCGGGTTCCCTCAAACCGGACGGCCCCCGCACCCTTCCCTGAGGTAATGCGGCGAAATCTCGATTTATTGTTCATCGTTGTCGCAGGATTTTATAATAGTTGCGTGTTGCCTGGTGGATTTTCGTTTGGTAGGAGCAGATTAGGCGATTTTTGGGCTTGGTTTGTTCTATTTTGGTAGGGTTGTATTTTTCAGGTGCTGTTTTTAGTAGATTACCGTTCCCGTTGCTGCTGGCACGGTTTGGTTTTGCTCAGATCTGCAGCCCTCCATTGTCTTCTGGCGTTCGATTTTCGAATCCCTGCCCTTGTTTGTAGGATTTAAAAGTTTTCCGGGGTTTTTTTTAGGTGAGATCTGGGTTTGGATTTGTTCACCGACAAGGTGCGTCACTGAGTTGCTGTTTTGAATTTTCTTGTAAACCTTTATTGTTTTCAAACTTTTGGTACTGGCAAGGATTATTTAAAATTTTTCCCAATTATTTTATACGTTTCCGTTGCGTTTTAAGCCTGGATCTGTTCGGTTTCGTCCTTCCCTTCGTGATTCGTCGGCAGATCTGGTCGTCCTTCCATTTCGGAGCAATCCGTCCATCGTTTTCCCATACCTAACCTGAGATTCGCACTCTCTCCTCCCACCTGCAGGCAGCCACCAACCTCGAGATCCAGCCATGAGGGAGATCCTTCACATCCAGGGTGGCCAGTGCGGTAACCAGATCGGGTCCAAGTTCTGGGAGGTTGTCTGCGACGAGCACGGCATCGACCCAACCGGCCGCTACGTTGGCACTTCCGACCTTCAGCTTGAGCGCGTCAACGTCTACTACAATGAGGCCTCCTGCGGCCGCTTCGTCCCCCGCGCCGTGCTCATGGACCTTGAGCCCGGCACCATGGACAGTGTCCGCACCGGCCCGTACGGCCAGATCTTCCGGCCTGACAACTTCGTTTTCGGCCAGTCTGGTGCCGGGAACAACTGGGCCAAGGGCCACTACACCGAGGGAGCTGAGCTCATTGACTCTGTGCTCGATGTCGTCAGGAAGGAGGCAGAAAACTGCGACTGCCTTCAAGGTCGATTTCTTTCACCATACTGGACTGCTTACTATCATTTGTTATAATTATAATTATACCTGTGTGATTGCTGTGATGCATGCTAGTAGATCTGAGGGGCACTTTTAGATTCGTTGTTGTCTGTTGCTTTTTGGTAGGCTTGGATGATATAATTATGCCTCCGGAAGTTTTTTTTGTTAGTTATCTTGTCTTGTTACCTTTTGTATTGCTGACCATATCGTTGTATGTTATCTTCTGGAAGCATACATTTCTTTGTCGTTGGCGCGCCATTCTGTATGTACTGAAATGGAAGAGATTAGATTTGCATTATTGGACTTGATTGTACTTTTAATTGCAATCACACAATCCCCTAGCCCATGATTAATTTTGATCCCTCATTGCTCTGCTTTTTACCTGGATGATATTATGTTGTCTATCTAGTTAAGTTTGGTCGACCTGTGATGTCCAACTAAAATTATATCATGAAGATAATTTGTGCTCCAACTTATGAATTTGTATGACTTTCTGTAAACAGGATTTCAAGTTTGCCACTCCCTTGGAGGAGGTACTGGGTCTGGAATGGGCACTCTTTTGATCTCAAAGATCAGGGAAGAGTACCCAGACAGGATGATGCTCACGTTTTCTGTCTTCCCTTCACCAAAGGTTTCGGACACTGTTGTTGAACCCTATAATGCAACTCTCTCAGTCCATCAGTTGGTTGAGAATGCTGATGAGTGCATGGTCCTTGACAACGAGGCACTTTATGATATTTGCTTCCGTACCCTGAAGCTGACCACCCCCAGCTGTAAGTTTATTTACAGTCATGATTTGTTCTTCTGCTTTATTTTAGGCACGTCTGTTATTTACAGTCATGGTTTGTTCATTAGTTTGATCTCCTTGATTATTTTCTTACTTGCTCCTTTTATCTTCTACAGTTGGAGACCTGAACCACTTGATCAGTGCTACAATGAGTGGTGTCACTTGCTGCCTCCGCTTCCCTGGTCAGCTGAACTCTGACCTCCGGAAGCTTGCAGTCAACTTGATCCCCTTCCCTCGTCTTCACTTCTTCATGGTGGGCTTTGCGCCACTCACCTCACGTGGCTCCCAGCAGTACCGGGCCCTCACTGTCCCAGAGCTGACGCAGCAGATGTGGGATGCCAAGAACATGATGTGTGCTGCTGACCCACGCCACGGCCGCTACCTCACGGCCTCTGCCATGTTCCGTGGCAAGATGAGCACCAAGGAGGTTGATGAGCAGATGATCAACGTCCAGAACAAGAACTCATCCTACTTTGTGGAGTGGATCCCCAACAACGTCAAGTCCAGTGTCTGTGATATCCCACCACGTGGCCTCTCCATGGCCTCCACCTTCATTGGCAACTCTACCTCCATCCAGGAGATGTTCCGCCGTGTGAGTGAGCAGTTCACTGCTATGTTCAGGAGAAAGGCTTTCTTGCATTGGTATACTGGTGAGGGCATGGACGAGATGGAGTTCACCGAGGCGGAGAGCAACATGAATGACCTGGTCTCCGAGTACCAGCAGTACCAGGACGCCACTGCCGATGAGGAGGGTGACTACGAGGACGAGGAGGAGGCCCTCCATGACGAGTAATGGGTTTGAAGTCTGTTGGTGCCTGTTGTATCCTCTGAACCTGATTTCCTGGAGCTTGCGTGTGTTTGGTTATCATTATTCTGATGTCGTGTCGGGTATGTAGTAGTAATACCTCGGGGGTAGTATGCGTGCTACCACCAATTATCCTCTGTTTCACCGCCTGGAAGACATTTTGCTAAGCCACTGGCTGATATGCAGTCGCGACTCGCGCAGATGGATGGGGAAGTATTGGATTATTATTGTATAATATCCGCTTGTTCTTGTGATATTCTTTCATGCTCTGTCGCTGCGCGGTTAATTTGTGCAAGCTGTTAAAGTGATTTTTTGGTGAATTTCTTCTGTGAGCCTGTTGTGCTGTTGAATTGTTTATTTGTCTTAACGATAGCGAAACAAATGATATGCGGGTTTGGTGCTTTGCATGTACCAGACAAATTATTTCTGGTTCATTGATTCAGTAGCAGCCAAGATTGCGGCAAGAAAACTACTCGAAACATGTGTGTGGTGAGCTGAGCATCGCTGGTGCTGGTTGGACATTGTCGTCGGCACTTGACGCCGGTTTGCCTTTTATAATTTTTATTAGTAGCGCAAGCCTGCTTAGTGTAATTGCTGCGTCCTGTCTAGGGGTCACATGGATAGAAGGGAAAAGGCTTTGCATCAGAGATAGGCTGTCAGCAGAGTCCCCCCCCCCCCCCCCCCCCCCCCTAGATCGTATCTTAGATGCAGCAACGAGTGTGAGCTCTGGACTGAAGTGGCGTGAGAAATCATACGACAATCGCACTGGTTTTGCGTGCTAATTAAACTGAAACCTCGCACCATCTCCACGTTTCTTCTCCTTTTCTCATACCCAACTTAACACTCCTTGAGCGCACATATGTAAAGGTAACAGCCCCCCCCCCCCCCCCCCCCCCAGATTCTTTGGACTCTCCTGAATGTATTTGGAGCCGTACGTAAACTTGGAGACACTATTATCTGTTCTTCTTAGCGTAACTGGTTCAGTAATCACTAGGTTGTCTGCTCCCCTTTTACTTTCCTAAAATACAATCATCCATCTCTCTCTGATACCAGATTTAGCTTGGTTTACATAGTCTCTCTTAATGAATGCTTATTTTGGTCCCACATCTCTGTTACTGCTATGAAGCCAGTTCATCTTGCTGGTGTGTTACTGCTCTGAAGCTCTCTGAAATCTGAATTGCGCGCCTTCCAGGCTGCTGGCTGCTGGCTGCCTACTCAGAACTTTACAGCACTCTAGTTCTTTGAAATCTAGTTGTGCTAATTCTTATTAGCTATAAATTACCGGAGAATCAAAGACAAGTCGAAATGATCACCCTTGTATTAGCTTGGAGCCTTGGACACCTTAGTGGTCAATCCGTGCATCTATAGTGACCAGTATCCCAAAATTTGTCCGTTCCATTCGTGGCATGTTCTTTCCCTCCTGCCTTGCACTACGTTTGGAACGCCAAACGCCGAGGACCGCAGCAGGTTGTCGCCATGACGCGAATGCTGGTTTGGTTGCCATGGCGGCAAAGATTTCATCTCCCTTATCCATTGGCAGCGGCAATGTTTACCAGTTACCACTGCCTCGCAGTTGCAGAAAATCACAAGCCGCGAACGCCGCGTGGACGCCGCCGTTGCGTGGCCTTCCATGGTCTGGGACTGGGAGAACGAAAGGCACATGCCAAGCTGCCATGTCCAGAGCAGCGCTAGCTCGATTGCGCTGCTGGAAAGTTTGAGCCGTCAATTTGGCTTGCGGAGCATAGGGCCGGTTGGACGCCGGCGACAGCCGACGGCGGAAAGGGCAGGGAGGCGGACCCAAACCAAACCAGGGGGCATTATGCAAAATTGCGGATCGCGATTATTAATGCGATCCAAACTAGGGGGCAAATTGTAAATACTTGGATCGCGACTATTAATCGCGATCCAAATCAGGGGGTGTTTTGCAAATATCCGGGCCGGCGACATGGCATCCGGCGACCTCGCGCGGCCGGCGGCGCCGTCGCTGTCGCTGCCGCCATGCGTTCCGCGTGGTTCTTAGTCACCCTCACGCGCGGATCCGGTACCTGAGACCTTCCGTGCGACCCCGCTCATTACCCTAGCTCCGACCCCCTTGATGCTCCCGCCGTCTCGCTGTAGTGGCGGCGCGCGGCGCGTCCGCAGGGCAATGGCCGCCTACGTGCTACAGATTGGCGAGACGGCGTCCCCTCGGACGGCGGTGAGGCGAGGCGGCAGTCGCTTCTGCCAATTTCCCCTTATCAAGGGGGCAGCGATATTCCCCTGTTTCCACTTTCCACCACCTCCATGACCTCTGCAGCTTTCAGGATATGTGTGCGACCTCAGAGATGAGAGCTTTAGTCTTTTCTTGGGAAAATCAGATTGTTTAAATTGTTGTTATTTCTTCCGGTGCATTGTAATCTTCTGAAAAATGCTTCAACTCTGCTGTTTTTTTACAGCTTGATTTAGGTCTCTGCATCCCTTTTTTTCCTTTTTCTAAAACATAGTTATTTGGAGTTCTTTCCCTCTAAAACAGGATGCTTTTGTATATGAATGGATTATCCTTTTGTGGGCACTAAACATGTAGAAGTTTTCTTATATTCTGGCCTGAATCTTTAACTTCATTTAGGTGTTAAAGAAGTAGAAGCTAAAGCACTTGACTCGACTGTTCTTGATTCTTATATACATGAACTCGATCACCTCTTATGTACTGCTACTTTGAATTCAGGAAAATTGGGGCACGCGGCAATAAATCGAAATGGAGTTCTATATTGAAGAAATGCAAATAGTTGGCACATGCCACAACAGAACAGTTAAGTGAGGATTTCTGGGAGTTCAGATTATATTTCAAGGAATCAGGCAGAGTTTCAGAAATCTTTGTTGAACAAAGGAGGATATTTTACTATTTCCATCCCTTGTCATAGCTTTTTGTCAACCACTATTTTCAGACTAAAGATCATATCCATGTTGGTAACTGCCACTCAGCAGATCACCTGCCTTGCACCAGTCTATATTATACGGAGCCTGCTTGGTTCGATCTTTGTACACTTAGGGTGTGTTCGTTTCCTAACACAATTCTGGAGATAGCCTTTTTGTTTAGTTCATGACCGCTGCTAATTGTCTACAGAGCTTTAGGCAGAATGCTAGTAGTTGAGTCTGAAAACATTAACTAAAACTGGAGCATTTCATGCTCTGGTATTGTTTTTGTTGCATGAAATTGCTACAACATGCCGTGTTCTGCTCTATTTGTTACATTTTATTTAGTCCCTTGTCTATGCCATTTTAGTGACAATTATTCCCACGGTTAATTTGTTTGGCACAATAATTCTGCCGTTCACTTTATGCTGGCTTAATTGCCAGGTCTATTCCATTCTTTCGCCACACAATAGTATTTCGACACTAACTATGTGGTCGTATTTTTTAATTTCTTATTTCTTGTTGTCCATAGCATTATTCCAATTATACATAGACCTGAGAAGGCCAATTCCGCTGCTTGTTTCAACCTGATATGGATTTAATTAATATGCTGTTTCTTCCCCCTTCTTCCGAAACAAAAATATGGTTTGTTCAACAGAAGCACATCTTACAGCTCCAAAGCCAGTTCGATTTGGTTGCTGTATCATGTTTTTCTGAATTTTGCTCTTTCCAGGCTAGAGAATGCGTATTGCTAATTGTATATTCGTGTTCTTTGCCCTGATGTTATCTGAACTTCTGATTGACATTACACTACTGAATGATCGGCATCAGTACTTCCCATTGACATCTACTCCTCGCTCAATGTCAGTGGCAACGATCAATAGCCAGGAGCGAAGCCAGACAGAATGGCCGCCGGTGTCAGCTCCATTGGACGACGGTGTCAGCAGCACCTGCATCAGTGGTTTCCATGCGTTCAGTTCGAGCCTGCATCTTGCGTTGCAGAACAGCAGAAGAATGAAGATCCCAATTGCAAGCACCACATCGGCACAGGCTACGGCCATAGAGCCCGCCGCCATTGCCTATCCTGCCGCAATCCAGTAGGATAAGAAGGATTGGGGGTTTCGTATGGAGCAATCTGCCATGCCCAGCCGCAGCCGGTGCCACCTCCGTCGTCGTCGCGCTGCTGAGTTCCGGCGAACGGCGCGCAACTCAGAGGAACGGGAAACCCGCTTGTGCCAGGTATGAGAGGGGAATTTCAGTGGGTATGTGCCTTGCGCTTCAGTTTGGGGTTGAGGCAGAGGGGACCGGCGGCGGCGGCGGCGGCCGCCGTCCCTCGTCGGACGGGCGGAAGAAGAAGCCAACCCAAACCAGGGGGCTTTCTGCAAAATATTTGGATCGCGATTAATAATCGCGATCCAAATATTTTCACTTAACCCCCTAGATTATTAACCGCGATCCAAATCAGGGGGGTATTTGCAAATTTCTCCGCTGGCACCATGGCAGCCGGCGAGGTCGCGCGGCCGCCGCCGTCCTCCGCTAGCTGCGCCGGTATGCGTTTCGCGCCAACCTATTAATCCTTTACGCTACCAGCTTCTACCTTCATCATCCCCCGCGCGTGCCGCCCGCCGCTGCAGTTCTTACGCTCTTGACGATCCGCCGGCAGCGCCTCCTGAAACGCAGTTAGCAGATCGACGGGGCAGCGCCGCACGGTTACGGACTGAAGCGAGCCGGCGGCCATTCCCCTGTTGCGATCTCTACAGCCTCCAAGCAAATGACCGCCGCTGCCAGACCGGCCGCGGGCTGCCATGTCGGGAGGCTAGATGAAGGCGCGAATACATCAAAGTTAAAAACTAACAATCACGCAAGCTGTTGGTGTTTCTTCTCATGTGCATCAACCTTCTGGACACCAAATCTGCTATTCTAGTCTTTCAACAAAACAAATCTGCTGTATTTTTTTTTCATCTGACATGGTTTCAGAATGTCTGTGCTGCCACCATTTTTCTTTCTGAAACTGAACTATGCGGTGTTCTTCCCCTTGTAGCAGGATTCAGTGCAATTCACATTGTATTTCCTTTCTAGCTTTGTGAGATCTGATTATTTTGCTATATTTTCGGAACACTTATTTAGTGTCTGTTGCTGAGCTTTTGCACGCTGCCTGCACCATCTAGCTTTCAAAAACCCACCTAATCGTGTTTGTAACACCACCAATCAAATCGCCAAACCGATCTAGGCATGCCAACTACCACAGGGCCCTTTGTTCAGCTTATATTTCACCTTGCAATTGCTGACGCTTGCTCGATCGATGAGAGCAAAATACATCTGCCAGTTTGAAGTCTGATATTTACATATTCACATTTGATTGTTGATCCTTTCAAACACGTCAATTGCTTGCTTGTTAGTTGATGTTACAATAAAATTATGGGAACGGCTGATTAGTTTCAAAGCTCAAGAAGAATACATCTAATATTGTGCAATACTAATTACATGTGAAAACATATTTTGCTATACAGCGATTCAGGCCTAATTAGTTGCAAAGCTCTAGGGGAATGTATCTAATAATATTGTGCAATATTAATACACATGCTTATGCACCGCAGTTGTTTTGTATCCATGTCCATCGTTGGCTCCTAGTGCTTAGTTCGGTATATGTTTTTTTTTTCACTTCATTAGGTAGAGGTTACGGCTTGAAGCCTTAAGATTCAGAGACGACAGATAAAGTTGGAGGTCCTTCCATCAACAAAATTGATATGGAGTTCTACACTAAAGAAATCCAAACAGTTGCCACATGCCAAAATGGAAGAGTCAAGTGAGGTTTTTTTGGGAGTAAAGATGAGATTTCAGGGAATCAGCAGAGTTTCAGAAATCTATGTTGAACAAAGGGGGATATTTTGCTACTACCATCCCTTTTCATAGCTTCCCATGTTTTCCTTCAACCATAATTTTCAGATTAAAAATCATATCCATATCGTGACTGCCACTCCTCAGATCACCTGCCTTGCACCAATCTCATATATACGGAGCCTGCTTGGTTCAATCTTTCTACACTACTTCAAGCCTAACACAAATTCTGGATAGCTTTTTTGTTAAGTTCATGGCCAGTGCTAATTGTCTGAGAACATTAACTAAAACTGGAGCATTTCATGCTCTGCTATTGTTTTTGTTGCATGACATTACTACAACGTGCCATTTCCTGCTAGTATTTGTTACATTTTAATCCCTTGCCTGTGCCATTTTAGAGACAGTAATTCCCGCATTTAGTTTCTTTTGGCACTGTATAAGCAAATAACTTAATTAGATGTGGCTGTTAGTCTCACTTTGTGATGCCTGATGATGATGCAGAAACATTATATGTTACCATTATTGGAAACAGATTCTTTCACCAAGCTAGCTATCTTTTGTATTTAAAGGATCTTTTAAGGTCCAATCCTTAACGCTCATGTCTATTCCATAAACGACAATGCTTCAGTGAAGAATGTAGCAACTATTGAAGAGCAATTACTGCCCAAATGAACTGTGGTCGTATGATATTATGCGTTACAGTCAAGAAGGAATTGGATTCTTTAATTTTTATCATTTCTTCATGTCCATACTATTCTCCAAATATGCTTGGACCTGACAATACCAATTCTTCTGTTCATTTGGACCTGACATGGATTCAGTAGATTGTTTCTTTTTCTGAGACAAAATTGTGTTTATTTCTCACCCTCAAGAGCAGGATTCTGTGTAATTTACGCTATCTTTCCTTGTGCTAGTTTGGAAGCACATCTTACCTCTCCGAAGCCAGTTCGATCTGGTTGCTATACCCTGTTCTCTGAATTTTGCTCTTTCCAGGCTAGATAATGCTTGTTGCTAACTCTGTACTTGCTACCTGAACTTCTGATTGACGTTACACTACAGATGACCGGCATCAATATTTCCACTGATATCTACTAATCGTTCAATGGCAACGGCCAGCAACACCTGCATCAGTGGTTTTAATGCGTTCAATTCCAGACTGCATCTTGCAGTTGCAGAAGACTGAAGATCCCAAATGAGCACCCCGTCGGCACAGGCTACGGCCACAGAGGCCGCCGCCATTGCCTATCCTGCCGCAATCCAGGAGGATACGAAGGATTGGGAGTTTCGTACGGAGCAATCTCTCATGCCCGGCACCGGAAGGTGCTACCTCCGTCGCGCCGCCGTGCTGCTGGGTCGCAGCGAACGGCGCGCACCTCAGAGACCGCGGGAGCAGAGGAACGTGGAACCTGTTTGTCCCAAGTTTGAGCGAGGAATTTGAGTGCGGTGGTGCTTTGCGCTTCGGTCTGGGGTTGAGGGCGAGGGGACCGGCGGCGGCGGCGGCGGCCGTCCCTCGTCGGGCGGGCGGGAGGCGGAGCCAACCCGAACCAGGGGGTTTTCTGTAAAATATTTATATCGCGGTTATTAATCGCGATCCAAATATTTGCATTTAACCGTCTATTTTGGATCGCGTTTATTAACCGCGATCCAAATCAGGGGAGCATATGCAAATTTCTCCGTCGGCTTCAAGGCAGCCGGCGAGGTCGCGCGGCCGCCGCCGTCCTCCGCTAGCCACGCCGCCATGCGTTCCGCGAGAGCCTATCTACCATCAATGGGACCAGAAGCTGCCTCCAGATGCCCTGCGCGTGCCTCTGCCTGCCCCCAGATCTTACGCTATTGATGCTCCAAGCTCCAGCGGCAGCGCCCGCGCGTTTCGCAGGTGGACGGCGAAAGGCGGCGAGATTGCTTACGCCAGTTGCCTTCACTCCATGGATCTGCGAGGCGACATCCCCGGATGCCGGTGTTGTGGAGACTGATACCGGCTGAAGCGGGGCAGCGAGGCCAGCCGGCCATTCCTCTGTTTCGATCTCCTCCGCCGCAGGCTGCCGCGTCTGGAGGCGAGACGAAGGATGCAAATACATCAATTTAACAATTACGCAAACTGTCGTTATTTCTTCTCATGCGTAGCAATCTTCTGAACCTGGAAACACTGAGACTTTGCCAATCTTTTCAGCTGAGATTGTTTCAGGATGTCCCTGCCTCCCCATTTTTCTTTCTGAAACTGAACGCCGAGCTGTTCTTCCCCTTCAACAGGATTCAGTGCGATTCAAATTGTATTTCCTTGTTACCTTTGAGAGATCTAATTTTTGTGGTTTTTTTTTTTGGGCACTGATTTCGTGCTCCTTCCAGGCTGCTGAGCTTTTGCACGCTGCCTGCACCATCCATATTTCTAAAGAAATCAACCATGTCCGTAAAACAACCAGTCAAGACGCCAAGCAGTGCTAGACGTGTCAGATATGCTACATGCCCATTTTGTTCAACTTATATATCACCTTGTAATTGCTGGTGCTTACTCGATCAATGAGAGCAAAATTAGAGCTGTCAGTTTGGAAGCTTGTTATTTACATATTCAGACGAGAGTTCATCGGACAGGCTAATTAAATACAATTAAATTATGAAAATATGTTGCTATAAAGTTATTCACGGCTGTATAATTAGTTGCAAAGCTCAAGAAGAATATATCTATTTATATTGTACAATAATACTGATTACATGTGCTTATGTTGTTTTGTATCTCCTAGTGCTCATCAGCTCGGTATATAATCTTTCTCACTTAATTGGTTAGCGGCTATTGCTTAAAGAGGCCTTAAGTTTCAGAGACGACAAATAAAGTTGGAGATCCTTCATCAATCAACAAAAATGATTTTCCCCAGACAAATGGAATTTGGAGCAGTTTGACGATCGAGATATTTACACGGCAACTACATATAAATAATTTGAATTATATATAATTTCAGAAAGTTTTCTCAAATTAGCAGATGAAAGTCTGAAGCAGTTCAAGATTGCATGCATGCAACAGCCAATCTATATCATTCGATGCATAATTAAAGCAAAGATGTTCCTCTCTCTCTCTCACACACACACACACACACAAGAAAAGAAAAGTCGTATCATATTGAAATATTTATAGACCTCTATATGCATGGTGTCACATCTGCATGATGCATGCATGGTGCTTTCTAAAAGGACCCAGAAGGTACAATAGGCAGTTAACTACACATGCCATTTAGCTTCCAGCACTGAAACTGTTCTATTCTGTGAAACCATTGTACACCCTCCATTTAAGAAGGTTCCAAATAATGCAACTATACATATACTATACAGAAAAATGGTTCGTCTAAAATAAGTTGATAATTATGGGGCTGTTTTGGGAAGCTTATAGAAGAAAATAGATATATCAAAGCTTGGATTAAGCATGTACAATTAATAACCCCATAATCCAGTTGAAATGAGAGAAACAAATTGTTTCATGTTTGACCGTTTGCCGCTGTGATCATTTGTTCACGAGGTCCTCCTGATGGGGTGCCTTGACTTCATGACTGGTCCTCTTCCCATCGGTTTTGGTATGTCATGTGGCTCCATAACCTGGATTGTGCGCTTCCTTTTTGCTAAATGAATAAAAAAAAGATGTATGCACTATTATTAGGTTGTCACAAGCAAAATAATATGAACAGTTACTGCACGTGAAAAAGAGAGGCTAGTCACCGTTTTCAGCTTCCTCGTAAGCTTCACGTAGCTTGCGCTTCGTCCTTTCCAATCCCATATCTGCTAAATGAATCATCCTCTTCCCTATCCCAAACTTGGGAGCTTCCAGTGACTGCACCGACGATGTCCCCGTTTTCTGGAGGAGCCAAAGAACAAAAGGGTTTAGCTAGTTGATCAGTATCATAAGATCTTGGATTTATCTCATTAATTAGCATATGAGATACAAACTTACAATAACATTGCCAGACACCGGCTTTCTCGCAGCAGCAATTGGAGGATTTCCTGTGAAAGTAACTTCCCCTCTGTTCTGTCTTGATTTCACGTCTTCATGGGGTGCCTTCTGATGAGGAGTGCCCATGCATAGTCTCCTTGGTTCTCCTTCATTGCTAATAGGCTTATCATATTTTATGACTACACGACTGCAGTTGCGTCCTGATTCTTGAGGTTTTTGGATATTTGTTGCCAGAAATACCACCTCTTGTCTTTTGGGTATAACTACTTGTGTTTTATGCACAATAGTTTCATCAACATAAAGCATTTTATTAATAGGATTCCTTTGCAATGTCTGCCATTCTCTTTCTTCCAAACCTTGGTCCTGGCGCACCAAATGATTTCCAATACCGTCGCGACGATTTTGTGGTCTTCTTTTCTTAAACAGAGATCCTTGTGTTGCTGCTAAAGCTTGTACTATAATCGGCTGTGTACCTGCTGCCTCTGTGTCTGAGGGCCTCGGACCTTTACATTTTGTTTTGCTCCCTGATTCTCCATCTTTATCCATTCTAATTATATGGTTGTTCACTACATCAAAGCAATAGTAAAAACTTAGTTATCAAGATGAGAAGATCCGCCATCAGCAAAGAACCAAACTGTTATACTCACGGTTTCCTCCATCGATGTCATCTATGCCATCAAGGAACTTCAGATTGCGATGATCAAAGGGATGAGTAAAGAAAATTTAAGTTAGATTATTGTTCTAAGGAAAAATCCACCGCAGAAGAAAATAAGATATAGTACTACTATTTTTTTTAAAAAAAGATGTGTTCGCACCACACTTGGAAATTAAAGCAATAAGGAAGTTTTATAATTTAGCACCTCAGATACATGTTGAATTGCTGTAGCCTGACTCATAAAGAGTGCACCTACGTCCATTGGTGGAATAGCAAGCCCTCCTTCATCTTCCACAGCCGATGAATTCGCCTTGTCCAGAGATTTATTATCTATATATTATATTACCATTAATCTAAGCTGAGTAATGGTTGTCGAACATGATTATGTAAGACACACAATAATATAAGTACACTTGTTCACTTGAATCACCTGCCATTGCAACCTTAGTAGCAGCAATCCATTCATCAACCACAACTTTCCAGGCCCTGGAAAACAAGATGACTAGCTCAACAACTGCATAAGCTTCTGACATACACAATAAATATCACATATTTTTACATGGAAGTTATCATGGCATATGTTTCTCTAATCAAAATTTTCCTTTAGATCATGCAAACAAATACGATAACAATATTATCTTGTTATTAGTTGAGCAGTTTTACTATGCATATTACCTCTAGTAATTACTAGAAGTAATGCCTAGGGGTAATAATGTAATTTACTCATATATTTATTTAATTACCCATATTGCCATTAGGGGTATAGGGGTAATTTCTTAGCATCTTCACTCCATCCGCACCGTGCGTTCCCGTTCATCTGCTCGCGGATCCACTGGCGCCGCCGTCGCCACCACACGTAGGCCCGATTGAAGTTGCCGACATTTTTATCTTTCCAGTAATACCTCAGTAAAATCATTACTCCTTCAAATTACTGGCAGTAATAGTGATAAGATGAAAAGTAATCTTAACCATTGGAAAAACTGGAGGTAATATGCATAGTAAAACTGCTCTATTAGTTGTCTACTATATATGTATAATATTCAGGGTATATATATGTATATGCACTATGGTGGATTTAAAAACCAGATCAATATTTAGACCAGTGTAAGCACATTCATCTTACTTGGTGATATCATGTGCAAGCTTCTTGATTTGATGTGACTTGTGTTTTTTCAGTGCAGCAACAGCTTTCCCAATTTCAGTACTCTGCAAGATCCAAAAATAAACAACAAAGATTTGGAATGAACAAAATATAGCTACTACAATAACATTAACCCCAAAGGGAGACTCATGCAGCAACATGTGTGTGGAACACAAGCTGTAAGGATGTCAGTGTCGTAAAATGTTTAAGGCACAACTTGCTCTCATACATGTCAATGCCAAGCTAGTAAGCTACGTACCTTGAGTTTGTCCACAGTGAGCTGCATCAGCTGCAGCCTCCTCAGCGACTCGAACAAGACGTCAGCCGACTGCAGCAATCACAGGGAAAAAAATATACACTAAGTGCCTGGTAGAAGTGTAGAACACAAACAATTCAAGGTGAAATGGATGGGGTTTATATAGGATGTGGACCTGCTCGTGGTGGTCGACGAGGATGGCCTTGATCCGGAGCGCCTCCTCGGTCTCTAGGGTCGCCTCGTCCATCTCGTCGGCGAGCATATCGAGCCAATCCAATCCAACCTCGGCGTCGGCGCCGCCGCTGGCATTATTGTTGTCGCCGCCGTGGCCTTGGACGACGTGCTGGTTGATTGCCGTGGCGAGGGGCTCGGCAGCCACATCCTTTTCCTCTTTGCCACCCTCAGGTTCATCGGGAATGATTCTTGTTGCCACGTCGTCGTCGTTGCCTCCATTCTCGGTTGACACATGCTTTGCGATGACGGTGGGCCCCTCGCCGGCGGTGGCCATCCCCATGGTCGGAGCGCAAGCTGGGGCCACGTAGATTTGCTCAACGATGCTGTCGCGGCGGCGCCGGAACTCCTGCGGCGAGTCGGTGGCGGCGACGAGAATGGCGTGGGCGATGACGTTGAAAATGTCGGCGCCACTGAAGAACCTGCGCCATGGCTCCAGCTCCGCGGCGTCCACGCTGACCACCACCAGCGAAGGATTATTCGCAGCCATTGACACGAGCGATCCCTCGTCCCTGCTGCAAGAAGGATCAGGTTCTACATATATGCGATAAGATTCAAGAAATATGGATGGAGATCCTATGGATTGGAACCTAGGAAAAACCGGAAATTGTAAGAAATAATAACTACCTCGTTTCAAGAACCAGATGGATCGATTTCGCGTTCTCGATCGATTGGTCGCCCTTGCGCAATCAAGGTTCAGGAGAGAGAGAGGTATAGAGAAGAAAGAGCAAAAGCTAAGAACTCTCCCCCTTTCTTGCAATCACTAGTTACTTACTTCCTCCACGATGCTGAAACCCACTATTCTGCTATATATGGGTCTATGCGAGATCCCTATCTCTCTCTCTACTAGGTTCATCTCATCATCATCAAGGTGCCCAACTGGCTTTCGCACATAGATGGACGTGTTCCAACTGGCTTCGGCACCCGCGTCTATTACACACTTCCATTTCTGGCATAATGAGCCGTTGCCCGCCTCGCCAAAAATTCAAACCCAAAAACCTCAAGTGGAAACGGAACAACGGTAGAATTAGAAGAGAGAGGGGAGGGAGAGAGAAAAGGCTATTTCAAAATTTTCCATTCGTAGCACGTCAGCATTTTTATGAGTACACATGACGCTTTAATATGTGTCTAATTCGGCACATGGGGTTTTTTTTTTTTTGGAGTATTGCTGAGCATGACCTGGACCAAAGAAACGGTTGTTAGTCTGGTACTAAATTCGGCCTCTGGACAGGCTCCCTTTTGATCTCGGGGCCTAAAATGCATGGCCTCTCAAACTCGGCCTAAAAGAAAAATTCGTAAGTGTCGCCGAGGCACAAGGGATACGAGACGTATGTAGACGTGTACAAAACCTTTTTTTTAAAAAAAAACTGCGTAGTTGGAAAACATATTTACCTATGTGCCTTGTGCACTTTGTATGAATGTACATGAAAGAAGGGACGACTAAGTTTGAATACCACCTCGATCGGAAGCAATGCAACCAGCCAACCATGCATGTATGATGTATTAATTGAAGGTGTCGATGCGGGTGTTGCTGGTTTAATTAACTGATGACCACATACGAGCATATGCCACTTCTTAAAAATAAACAGCTTGGCATTGCCATATCTTATATCTAAAAAATAATATCTTATATCTACAAAGTATTCACTCAAGGATGATGTTGGAACACTTGTTCTATATTTTTGATAGTGAATCAAAGTCCTTGTAGAATTGTCACAATTTGAGCATGAAAAGTGTACCAAACTAGAGATGATGGTCTTCAGGACATGACGTGGAGTATGTTAGGCGGCAACATGTGTTGATTTCATTCAAACTAGAGGTGTTTTTTTTCCTAAAAAAATGAACACATGACATAATCTCAGTGGTAGGAGGTCAATAGAATGAATGGTCACAGTTCAACATGACGGGGCCATATGCGATCTTTCACACTTGTATCTTGTCCTATATCTCAACCACAATATCCCCGCCCCCACCCCACCCGCTCACGGCCCACCCCACAAGTCCATTTGTGGTAAAGCCCCACCCGGCCTACTGTAGAACAGGTTGAAATATCCCCACATGTGTTTTGTCAACTTAGACCATAACTGTCATCATTGACACACACCTTTACCATAACAACATCACGGCACCAATTGTAAAAAAAAAAACATCACGCCACCACCAATGACTTAGTCTGCATCCATCAACAGATTTCGTTTGAACACTACAAGAAATGTGTTCATCAATTATTGATAAAATTTTAGTGATGTCGGTCAATTTTGTCATAATTTAGTAACAATATTTTTTTAACTAAGACATATTTAACAGTTTAGTGACAAAAATTTAATGACACTTTTGATTTTATCACAAAAGAGAGTTGGGTGTGATCTAACTTGGTGCGGCCAGATGACCACGAAGCCCAATCAACTTGGTAGTTGACAAAGTACATGCCAGCTGGAGATTGTTTCAACCTATATGCTGGGATGATGTAGGCGAGTTTTGCCCCAAACTAAGATTAAGATATGAGACGATATTTGCAATTAAGTCCGAAATAATCCCTTTCTAAAATACATGTCACAATAAGGATTGTTGTTGTTGTTTTGAAAATAAGCATTACAAGTGGTGGATGTCTAGCAAACAAAAATCAAGGGCGTGTTTTACAAAAATGCTCATCATTCTTTAGAGGTTATTTCAGATTTATACTAAACATCAAGAATACGGATCCTAAACTATCGTCCATCTAAAAATGTGCATTAATACTTTCTCACGTTAGTGGTCAACGTTTTATAAGTTGAATCACCGGTGCTTCAACTGCTTATGCTTCCCGGTGGAACACAGGCTGTAGTCCCGTGCACAAGTTGTCATCAGTGATGTAAACTGACTACCCACCTGGAAAGATACACAATCAGGTCGTAGCATGAGCTATATCATGGCGAGCAGGACTGAAGAAGAATATCTCCCGATCTGGATCCTCTGTGCTAAATAGTTGGAGAGTTCGTTCTACTGCGCTCTGTGCTTGCATCTTGCAACAAGCACGTCGTATGGCAGCGGCGTGGGGATGGCTAACTTCTCCATATCGGACAGCACATGAACATGGACTATAAAAGGAGTTCAGGAAGATCGACCTCACATTGCGAACAATCACCTCTTCAAGCTGTTGTTTCGGTTGGACACAGCAACGGTGACTCCCACCCGTCAGTGTTGCGGATACATACAGAAGCCACTGCTGAAACACAAGCAGAGAATCACAGGTCAAATTTGAGCTTCAAGGTGAGCCGTTGCTGTCGTCCAAGTATTATTCCTCCCCTTCACAAAAATTAGGGGCAGCAGCTAAGGAGTGGAATCGGCA
Source organism: Eleusine coracana subsp. coracana (assembly GCA_032690845.1). NCBI lineage: Eukaryota > Viridiplantae > Streptophyta > Magnoliopsida > Poales > Poaceae > Eleusine > Eleusine coracana. Next base: position 2,060,158 of record CM064418.1, read on the forward strand.
GCAGCGAACACCTGTAACAAACCTGCAACGATTAGTTTATTCGATGCATGTTAAATAAGAACAAGCACCGTCTGGCCGTATTTGTTTAAACAGAGAAAAGTACGGCGTACAACTGCCGTCGCGTGAAGCAAGTACAGTACTGAAGTACATTACGGACAGTTCATAGATGCGCCGGCGCCATGGATAATATCTTCTCTTCATGATTTTTTTATATCACTTTATTATTATTTCCTCCTCGCTCATCCGTCCCATAATTTGGGCCCATGTCTCGATGAGCACGTCCATGTTACTCCCATGGCTCCTCGTCGTGTTCGTTGTTCGTCCTGGACATATTCATTGAGATAGACGGGTGGTGCACCGGTAGCATGTGCGTTGTGCGGCCCCTCGTACTCTACTACATGAGTGCTCTTTTGACCAAAATCTGCCCTTTTTTTTTCACTATGACATTTGGTGCAAGCTCTGTCTCCGCCAACCGGTTTTTGAGTACGATTTGCATGATATCTGTTTGCTGTTTACGGATTCAGAGCTGCAAATTCCTGTCTTGGCATATTTTCATCTCTGGAATTAGTCCGAGCAAACTCCTCTGATCTTGTACCATATCCGTTGCCCCTCTACGGTGCAGGCGCAGCGGATCCGATGACGCGACGCGGCAACCGAAACGGAACCACGCGTCTTCGCTTCACCGGTCTCACATGATCCACTGCAGAAAAAGGAAAAACGTCTGCTTTGCCTGCCGACACACACCACCGTGCCAGCACAACGAGATATGCGTATGCCGTACCCGGACTCCGGCGCCGTCGGCTAGTATTTTTTATTTATTTTTATCCAAACGCATGGTGGCATCCCTGCAATACGATGGAACTCCAGAGGCCCATTTGCGAAAACCGCTATTACGAAATGGAACGATAGTATATCGTGCCCAGCCACCTCGGTTGCTCTTTAGAGCTCCATCACTCTCTTAAGCCGAGGTACCGAGTCCCTAAAAGCCACCTCCATCAGGCCATCACAAAAGGAAAGAGCATCTGTCCGTCTCTTCCCGGAGAGGCAACACACAGACACAGCTTTTTTTCACGACATTGCTGCACAACAACGCTGCGCCAGTGCCCAGCTAGTGACGACGATGATGCAGCTCGCCGCCGGCGGCCGCCGGCGAAACCTGTCCTTGCCGCTGATGATGTGCCTCGCGGTGGCGCTGGTGGCCGTCGCCCCGCGCGCCGCCGACGCTTACAAGAACTACACCGTCGGCGAGGACAAGGGGTGGTACGACGGGCTCGCCATCCCCGGGATCGATTACCAGGAGTGGGCCGACGGCAAGAACTTCAGCCTCGGGGATTTCCTCAGTGAGTGTTATCACAGCTTATTATCAGTTGCTTGCTCTGTGTTTGATTATCGTCTTCTAACCTCGACTCTGGCCTTTGATTGCCTATTGCTTTGCTGCACAGTCAGAGTGCTTCACGACTGAATTTTTCAGTTAGATTTTGGTTTAGTTCTCAGTTCGTCCATATGAGTTAACTAGGCTTTGGTTCAGGCAGTTTGGATAAGTCTGTCTACTCTCTTCGGCTTCGACTTCGATTGATGACGTTTATGACAAGTTTTTTTAGCTTAAATTCTTAACTGAAATTAAGCTCAAAATAACTTATCTGACTGTCATCTGTTGAAGTATGGGGAGAGTACTAGTACTAAGCTCTTGGTTGTTCAGGTAGATAATAACTACCAACGTTTCGTGATGTTTGAACTGTCTGCCTCTACTCGTTATAGAGAACGGGATGCCCTGGAAAAAATAAAACAACATGACAAAAGTAGTCCAGAGAATCAAGGGCTCAGGCAGTGACAACAGTGATAACGGATAATTAGTTAACCACTTACTACCCATCAACACGCGCACGCACTTCTGCCTCTTGCGCCGACCATTTTATCTTCTAGCCTGCTGTAGTGTTGTACTGTACGGATTTTCTTATCTGAAGACCGAGGTTAGTGTTTAATCGGACGACCAAGCTAACCGACAATAGATTTTTTTTTTCAACAAAAAAAAGGGGACTGATAAGAGCAGGTAGCACTGGAGTTAGGTAGTAACGCATTTTGCTTTGCTAAAGGTCCGTTCAGTCAGTCTGATAACATGTGTGATGTACCCGAAGTAGTCGCCTTTCTCCATTTCCTGATGCACACGACCTTTTGCATGCGGAAATATCCAACTCCAACTCCAGTTTTCAGGTCGTTTATCAGTCACCATCACTAACAGAAAACTCGGTCTGGATAAGTTGTCTAATCAGGGTGTTACAGCTTACACAACGGCAAATAATGGGAGCAATTAGTACTTCGATCACTGATCTGTTAACAAGTCTAATCCAATTCCCGGGACTCAATCGACTATTCAGAATTTCAGCTCCCACATGAGAATGAGATCCCGAAGCCTGCTACTTTGCCGCCGTCTCACGTTATAAGAACATGCATGGCACACAAAGATACCTTTTTGTTGGAATCGATCTGAAGAGTATTATTTCGCCGGATAACTTAACCAACATGATTGTCAACTCATTGAGATCTGAAACCTGAACAATGCAGTGTTGAGCTGTTACTTACTCGCAGCTAATAGCTAGAGACAGGAACGTCGCAACAGCAGCAGCAGTCTCGCCTACCTGCCATTGAACTAGCTCCTCTTTCTTTCTGACTGCGTTCTAACCGGTGGTTGCACTGAGCGCATCAATCATCATCACATCATATGATTAGTGTGCAACTGCATACTACTGTGACAAATCAACGAACAGTGAGTGAGTGGATTAATGTATGCAACTGACTAGCAATATTTTTTGCTGTTAAAGTTAATTCGATTAACATCTCTGGTCTGGTCATCTCTGTTAGTAAAAATGAACTAATACGACATGCTCTGTGTTCCATGATGGCTCTGTTGGCAGTCTTCAACACGGACAAGAACCACTCGGTGGTGCAGACGCGGAACGCGACGCTGTACAAGAGCTGTGACTACTTCGACTCGGGCCTGGACGACACCGTCGAGTGGTCCGCCGCCGCGCCGGAGTTCAGCAAGGACGCCGTCACCGTCGCCGTGCCGCTCCTCAAGGAGGGCCGCACCTTCTTCTTCTCCGGCAACTACGACGGCGAGCAGTGCGAGAACGGCCAGCGCTTCGCCATCGACGTCGCCCACGGCCAGGGACTCCCGCCGGACCTCAGGCCGCCGGCGGCGCCCGCGCCGGGGCCCGCCGCGCCCGATGGCGTCGCCACCTTCAACTTCGACCACCCCAAGAACGTCTCCACGCCCAACGCGTCGGACGTCGACGACGATGAGGACGATGGTGAGCCGAGCAGGAGCCGCCGTGCCAGTACGGGCTCGGCCGGCCGGCTCGGGCCTGGATTGGCCGTGGCGCTGCTGCTCATTGCTGGGCTCTTGTTCGCGGTGTAGTGTAGGAACCTCTCTCAGCCTGTGTGTGACACGACTTCATGTCCTCTCTATCTCTATGAGGTTGTTTTAATTTATTTATTCGTTGCACAAGTAGAGTATCAGGAGGTGAAATACAACAGTAGCTTTGTAGTTTTAGAAGAGTGAAATGCTTTTTCACTTTTTGTATATTGTGGCTGTTTATTCGGTTCCTTTGGGGTTGATTGATAATAATGATTCTGAATAACAATCCCGTTATTTGATTTGAATCGAGCAAAGGGTGTTTCAATGTGGCGATCTGAAGTTCAACTCTGAAGATTTATCCCATACAAACGCGTTTTTGTTCTTAATCTGTGAAACAGATTTTGTTGGCACAGGCAGTCAAACACGTTTGAATTTGAAATTATTTTGGTCTAAATAAAAACGCACGAAAACAGAGTTTTGAGCAAAACTGATCCCGGCCTGCATGTTCTTGGCGCAGGCCCACGATGAATATGATGGTCCAGTTGAGTTTTGTCGCAGGTCCATTTTTTCAGTTCAATGGGCCCGTATTCAACTCAATGTTTTGGCCACTGGTCCAAGCCCATTTTGCAACCCAAACGAACCACCCACTTCATCGTACAACCGACGGAAAGAGAAGAGGCCTTTTCCATCTCTGATCCTTCCTCGTTTGTTCACTCTCCCTCCTTCCCTCCTCCTAGATCCCGATCCGCCGCCGCCGCCCGCCTCCCACCGCTCGCTCCTCCGGCCAGATCCCACCACCGCCTCCCACCCATTACCCGGCGGCCGCGGCCGCCGCAGACCCGGCCGCCGCCATGGAGAAGCCATGCAGTCTCCTGGTCCACTTCGACAAGGGCTCCGCCGCGATGGCGAACGAGATCAAGGCGGATCTCGAGGGCAGCGACGGCGCCGCCAAGGCCGACGCCATGCGCCGCGCCATCTCGCTCCTCATCAACGGCGAGACCCTCCCGCAGCTCTTCATCACCATCGTCCGGTACGTCCTCCCCTCCGAGGACCACACCGTGCAGAAGCTCCTCCTCCTCTACCTGGAGATCATCGACCGCCGGGACCCCGCCGGCCGCGCGCTCCCGGAGATGATCCTCATCTGCCAGAACCTCCGCAACAACCTCCAGAGCCCCAACGAGTACCTCCGCGGCGTCACGCTCCGTTTCCTCTGCCGCCTCTCCGAGCCCGAGGTCCTCGAGCCGCTCGTCCCCTCCGTCCTCGCCAACCTCGAGCACCGCCACCAGTTCGTCAGGAGGCACGCCATCTCGGCGATCTCCGCCATCTACCGTATACAGAACGGCGATCAGCTCCTACCCGACGCGCCCGAGCTCATCGAGCGCTTGCTTGCGTCCGAGCAGGACGCGTCCGCGCGGAGGAATGCCTTCCTCATGCTCTGCTCCTGCGCGCAGGAGCGCGCCGTCGCCTACCTGCTCTCCAATGCCGACCGCGTCACGGAGTGGCCCGACGTGCTGCAGATGGCGGTCGTGGATCTGATCCGCAAGGTCTGCCGCTCCGCGAACCGCGCCAACAAGGGCAAGTACATCACCATCATTTCCTCCCTCCTGTCCTCGTCTAGTACGGCGGTTGTCTATGACTGCGCCGGTGCAATCGTGTCGCTCTCCTCGGCGCCCACAGCTGTCCGTGCTGCCGCATCTACGTACTGCCAGCTGCTCGCATCACAGAGCGACAACAATGTGAAGCTCATTATCCTGGACCGACTGAACGAGCTACGCACCACACACCGTGAAGTTATGGTGGGGTTGGTTATGGACGTGCTGCGTGCGCTCACAAGCCCGAACATCGATGTCAAGAGGAAGGTGCTTGATCTGGTGCTCGATCTGCTCAACCCGCGCAATGTCGACGAGGTGGTGCTTTACCTGAAGAAGGAGGTGGTCAAGACACAGGCCGGGGATCTCGAGAAGGGCGGTGAGTACCGCCAGATGCTCGTGCGTGCCATCCATTCCTGCGCTGTTGAATACCCTGAGGTTGCTGGATCTGTGGTGCATCTCCTCATGGATTTCCTTGGTGACACTAATGTCGCGGCAGCAGTTGATGTTGTGCTGTTTGTACGTGAGATCATAGAGACCAATCCCAAGCTGCGTGTTTCCATGATCCAGAGGTTGATCGATACATTTTATCAGATTCGGGCTTCCCGGGTCTGCGCATGTGCTCTCTGGATCCTTGGAGAGTACTCCCTCTCACTGTCAGAGGTTGAGAGCACCATTGCTACCATTAAACAATGCCTTGGGGAGCTACCATTCTACACTGTCTCAGAGGAAGGGGAGGCTACTGATTCTGCCAAGCCAGCCCAGCCTGTGGTGAACTCTGTCACTGTATCATCCAGACGGCCTGTTGTTCTTGCAGATGGCACTTATGCCACCCAGAGTGCTGCCACTGAGATCATTTCAACTCCATCAGTTGCTCCTGGATCATTAGCATCAACCCTGAATCTCAGATCACTCATTCTGTCAGGCGATTTCTTCTTGGCTGCTGTTGTTGCATGTACCCTTACCAAGGTTGTATTGAGACTCGAGGAGGTGCAGCCATCAAAGGTTGAATCTAACAAGGCTTGTACTGTGGCCTTACTAATCATGACATCCATACTGCAGCTGGGACAGTCCTCTTATCTTCCTCATCCTATTGATAATGACTCGTATGATAGGATTGTGCTTTGTGTGAGGTTGCTTTGCAATACTGGTGATGACGTGAGGAAGATTTGGTTACAGTCATGCCGACAGAGCTTTGCAAAAATGCTTGCTGAGAAGCAATTCAGGGAGACAGAGGAGATGAAGGCAAAGGCTCAGATCTCTCATTCCCAGCCGGATGATCTTATAGATTTCTACCACCTGAAGAGCAGACGGGTAAGAAACAGCCACTTATTTTTGTTGCATTTGCACTACATAAGATATAACCTTGTATTTTGTCACTCCATACAATCTGTTAGTTTAAGGATTATTATAGAAAGTAAAGCATTATAGTGGTCTGTTACTTCATGCTTTTACCAATTGGATTATGTAGTATGAACTCTCAAGTAAGCAATTATTTTCTTAAAAAAAACTGAAAATTCATGTTGTGTTCCCTTTATATGATATTATACACTGCAGTTTGAATAGATAGATACACATGTAACATATATTATTACTGCAAGGAAATGTGTGCAATTATGTTATTGGATAACCTTTTTGTTCAGTAACTAATAGTATGATATTTACATTTGTTCCTTCCACTGTTAAGATATGCCATTTTTGTTTTCTAGGGCATGAGCCAGCTTGAGTTGGAAGATGAGGTACATGATGATTTGAAGGCTGCAACTGGTGGATTTACCAAGCATGCAGATGATGCAAACAAGCTCAATCGCGTTCTTCAGTTAACTGGTTTCAGTGATCCTGTATATGCTGAAGCATTTGTAACAGTTCACCATTATGATATTGTACTTGATGTTACTGTCATTAACCGTACGAAGGAGACACTTCAGAACTTATGCTTGGAGTTGGCTACAATGGGAGACCTCAAACTTGTTGATCGTCCTCAGAATTACACCTTGGCTCCTGAGTCAAGCAAGCAGATCCGTGCTAATATCAAGGTTTCATCAACGGAGACTGGAGTCATATTTGGGAACATAGTTTATGAGACTTCAAATGTGATGGAGAGATCAGTGATCGTCCTAAATGATATCCACATTGACATCATGGATTACATCTCACCTGCTACATGTGCTGATGTTACTTTCCGTAATATGTGGGCAGAGTTCGAGTGGGAGAACAAGGTAAATTGCTTCCTTGTTCCTTCACATTGTAGTTGTTGCAGACATTTGTTTATTTCTGAAAAAAAATATTGTCTGTTCTTGTTTTGTGTCTACTTATTTTCATTTTTTCGACTTTAGTTTTCAAAAATGTTAAACAGCTGTAGTATTCTCACGGGATGATACGTAGATGCAAACTCATTACTTTCAATTGTCATTCTGGGTGCACTATTAGGTTAGGCTATCGACTTTTTAATATATTGCTGTAATTGATTGTTGTTGAATATACTAAATCTCTCATGTTCCCTGTAACTGAAGTAGGCATTTTTTTTTGTTTTGGAATCAGTGTATTCACTGTGTCCTGATACTGATCGTTTTTTTTTCTAGCATTTTGTATCCTGTCCAATGTTCATTTTCTGCTGATCATTTTATGTCTTGCTAAGGCTTTTATTTCTTATTCATCAGGTGGCAGTGAATACTGTCATTCAGGATGAGAAGGAGTTCTTGGATCATATCATCAAGTCAACAAACATGAAATGCCTAACACCGCCGTAAGTTTTTTCAGAAAAATACAGACCTTTATCGTTTATTATGGCTTTATACAGATATGAATCACTTATCTTTGAAAAATACATTTTCATGAATATAAATTTTGCTTGTAGTTTATTCTTGATAATGTTGTATGTATGATTTACATAAAGAGTGTAGAGGGCTATTCAGTTACTGTGCCTGGATTGACAGGCTTATATAGTTTGTTATGTGAAACTCGAGTCATTGAGCAACAATGCCAGGTCTTCAAGTTGTGCACTAAGTACAGAAATGAAATCATACCAGGAAATATACCTTCACTGTACTGAACAAATTTTGCTGGAGCAGGAAATATAATAAATAGTTAAATACATGCCTGCCATGTTTTCTTTTTGACACAAGTAATCAACTGATGTAGGCCAGGACAATCTACAATTTTCCAAAGTAGACAAGAAAGTAATTGTTTTTTGTGGAATAAAGTTTCTTGCATTTGGATTTTGGGTTGCTGCTTTTGTGGTATATTTCCTACTATGATATGCTGTATAATAAAAGTAGATGAGAAATCAACTTGTTGTAAAGGTACAGTAGGCAAATCAATCAACATGTTGTGTAAAGTTACAGTAGGCTAAACTATTGTTGCATTCCATTTGCTCGGCTTTTTAGACTTGGATATTGCTGTGAATTTCATGTGTCCCAATTTTTATCTGATTACTAATGGAGTCATAAACTTTTGTAACTGATAACCTGACACCAGGTCTGCGCTTGATGGAGAATGTGGTTTCCTTGCTGCCAATCTTTACGCAAAGAGTGTGTTTGGCGAGGATGCTTTGGTGAACATCAGCATTGAGAAGCAGCTTGATGGCAAGCTCAGCGGTTATATTAGAATCAGAAGCAAGACTCAAGGAATTGCGCTCAGCTTGGGAGACAAGATCACTCTCAAGCAGAAGGGAGGCAGTTAACTGTGACTGCCGTGTCACTATTGTATCACGTTTCCTTTTTAGGAAATCCACGTGCCAGAGAGATACCAGTGCCGTTGGATTGAGAATTAAGTAAAAATGTTTTTGTACAAATCAAAAGGATTAAAGGAAGGAGAGAGACAGGACAGATACGAGGAAGCCAAGTGTTCTATTTGACCAGAGTGCTCCCAAGTCGTTGAGATGGAGCAGTTTGGTTGAATGCGAAGGACACATTGTGCTTTCTTGTATGTCGGTGTAGAAATAGCTGTGAAGTGTCTTGATTCTTGACAAATCAATTGTGATCTTGTATTACAAATGCATTTTGTTTTCTTGTTATATTCTGTCATTGTTTCATTATAGCAAGTTCTGAGGTGTTTATTGACTTCTCGGAACCGGGGGTGGTACTATATTATTCTCACCTTACTCTTTTTCTCTGAGGAGTGTAGGAGAGATAATTGGAGCTGATTTTTCTGCTTATTACTCTACTTGCGTGCGTTTTGCAATTATGTTCTGTTTGCTGCCGGTAACTGGCCATTTTGAGCTGTTCATTCAGTGGGGGTTGGAAGTTGAGTTGTAGAAAGTTTCGCTTCTCGTTAGTAGGAACTAATATAAAATGCGGGTCCATCCACGGTGATTTACTTTCATACCCGTATAATAAGTTCTTGAATCGTAACAGGAACAACATATCATGAGCTGAAGCCGATATACTCTTGAAGTCTTTGTAGAGTCATGCTCTCATGCCTCTAATGATTGGCAGTGCATTTCTATTATTTGGCAACGATGACATGCTTCTAATGCACGGGGCCGCCTAATGTAATTCGCGCACACAACGCGGCGACAGGCGATACATTCATGTGAACGACTACCAATATCATCTGTCAGATTCTAACCCCCTGCTGTAATGTGATGGCTTGATGACGCCTGTCACCGTGTGCGTTCGTCCAAAGAAAGCAGGCGACGACATGCTCTCCGCGGCCGCCAAAATCAAGAGTAAAAAGAAAAGCGGCACTATTATTCAAAGATGGAAAAAGAAACGCGACTGCGGCGACACGGGATTAGAATACTTCACCCTTTCCAGATTTCGAGCCACATTTCTTGGCCGGCAGACAAACCCTTCAATCCCCTGCCACCCTTCTCGCGTGAAAGCCCGGCAAACGTGCGACTGGCAACACGCACACGAGATATTCTAGTGTCGTGGTCATCATTATCCGGATGGAAGTTTCACGGATCGGGCCATTGTATTTCGGCGGGAATTTATCGGCGTTCTGACGCGTAGGCTGATTGCTCAAGCAGCAAGTTGAGTAGCTCACAAGAAGTGCACTGAATTCACTGGGTCGGAGCTAAGGTTACTGCTAGGTAGCTAAGCTATAGCAATCATTGGATATTTGGGTTCGTGCATCGCAAAGAATTTCGGTCAAAATCTCGTTTTGGGGCCGGAATCGAGGGCAAGTCCCTCCTTTTCCTGCTTGAACTATATATACACGCACACTCCTCTGACATGAAATCCAGTTCCATTGCATCCCGTGCCACGCCCAAGGCTTTCTCTTCACTACAATACCCAGAGCTATAATATAAGCTTTGGCGAAAGAAGACCTCGCCGCCTCGCTCATGTCGCACTCGCACAGCGCGCCGCTCTACCTGCTCTACGACGTCTCCACCCTCACCAATCACGGTCTGGCCACGCCGCCGGTCCACCACGACGACGACGGCTTCGAGTTTGCCACGGCAGCGGCGGCCAAGAACGGCGGAAGAGGAAGCGGCGACGCGGCGCTGCGTGCGTGCGCCAGCGACGTGTTGGCGGCGGCCTTCGCCGACGAGCTGTTCCGCGCCGGCGCGCTCCTCCCGCTCCGGCTGCCTCCGCGCCTCCAGCGGCCGGCGGCGCGCTCCGCGGGCGCCTCCGCCGCCACGTCCCCCACGTGCAGGACGGCGAAGCACAGGGGGTTCGACCCGTTCGCGGCGGCGCTGGAGAAGGTGCGCAAGGACGCCGCCGCGCCGAGGCGATCGAGGTCGCTCTCGCCGCTGCGTCGTAGCTGTGCGGCGGCGGTGTCGTCCGCGCAGAGTAAGAAGATGGACAGCACCAACGACTCGGTTACGCGTCCTGCGGCGGCGGCGCAGAAGACGGCGAGCGCGGCCGTTGCGGCGAGGCCGGCGACGTGGCCGGCGAGGAAAGGCGTGAAGCAGCTGCTGTACAGGGCGGCCATGGCGGGCGCGGCGGCGGCGCCAAGAGCGCTGCGGCCGCGGAAGAAGGGCGGCGTGTCGTACCGGCCTGGTCATGGTCTTCTGGTATGCTTTGGGTTTTAGCCGAGCAAACATGGCATGGTATGGTTTGGGTACAGGCCAATGGCATAATGGTATGGTCCTCCAATGGTCTGATGGTATGGAGGCTGGTTTAATATCTCAGCCCACCTTAGGCCATGTCCAAGAACAATCAGGGTCATGCGAAGCCACTGTTGTCATCTTAAAGGCTCATGCGATCTTTAACTAAAAATAAAATTGAATTGTTTGGATACGATGGGATGTTCAACTTATGTGTTGTTTCAGAATAGTTTGCGAAGCAATCAACATTGTTGTAAAGTTGCATGCAGTGGGCAAATCAATCAACATGTCGTGTATAGTTAGACTGTGAACCAGTTGTCATGTATAAAAAGGACTTCTCAGAAATATGTTATCATTATCATCCTGAGAATGATAAGATCGAAGTATCTGAGAGAGTATAATCTTATCACGAGAAAGCCAAATATGCAAGATTGGCCAATGTAACAGTGGCTCGTGCGAAATCACCTACAAATAATGTTGCAGCATTAAAAAGAAGAAGAAAAAAACGGTCACAGCATTAAAATTTCGTAAAGAAGGAATCGAACAGAGGTTGAGAAGACGATCACGCGGGATTTTCTGCTGGTCCCCCTCGTTTACGAAATGTATAATTCTTCCCATATCCGGTTTAAGCACACCGTAACCGACTCGTGTCGCTCCACCCAAACGGCTACAAAATTCAGACCAGCGAATCAGGGCCGTCCATCTTCGACCGGACCGCCATCCCGCCGCACGTTTCGGGAATTAAAAGAATTTGACCGTTGCAGCGGCAAGAGAAGAAAGAAATCCCCCCCAAACCCAACGCCTCCCTCGCCGCCCCCTATTTCCTTCGCCTTCTTCCACACACCTCGTGTTCGACGAGCCTTCGACAAGATCAGAGAGAGGGAAGGGAGAGGCGAGAAGGGATCGAGGGGTGCGGGAGAAGGAGGAAGCAGGAGGAGGCGTGAGGGGTCCATTGATCGGCCGATCCGCTCTTCTGGGAATGGCGGCCATGGCGTCCAGGAGGCAGACGGGTCCCGGGACCGCCGCTGCCGCCGCCGCCGCCGCTCGTGCTCCAGAACAGAAGAAGAAGTCTGGTGAGTTTCCCTTTGACGCGACCCCTGTTCTTGGCGGATTGTCCATGTCGTTCCGTGATGCGATTCCTGTTCTTGCGGCCCGTGATGTCGAAAGCATGTTAGTGCGTAGGTTTCTTGATTGATCCTGATCGTCTGGTTCAATTGGCACGCAACGGTCAATTCCTAGTCGCCGTAAGGCAAGATATCTGGATTTCACCAGTTCTTGGATTGTTTCTTGCGCGATTCGCAGGCTCGCCGCTCTGGTATCTCTAGTTCTTCCTGTATCGGTTTAGTGGGGATCTTGCTATTTCTCTTTCGCTGTAAAAGGGAGCACCTTTTCGAAAACTGGAGTGGCACGTGTCTGCACAGTAGGTTTTGTGCTTTCCTTGAGATTCTTGAGCCGCGTTGCCCAGTACCTTGGATCGTTGGTGTCGATGGTTCTTGCACCTTGAATTCTTGGTACCCCTGATTAGTTCTGCCGCCACGGGTGTCGATTTGATAAAATTTGTGTTCTTGTTGCAGGTTTCCGTTCCGTGGTAGTTGTTTTTTTTCTGCTTCTGTTGCCCTGTTTGAGCCTTGATAACTGATAGATAGCATATTTCAGAATGCGTGAACTTGTTATGAACATGCATAGTGGGTGCAGATAATTAGCTGCCTAGTTCGTAAGTAACATAAAATTGCAAATTCATTTTCTTGTTCGGCATGATTTAGTGTTGATTTGTTGCAAAAAGGGAAAGAGAGTACATTTTTGCAAGATTTTATATGGTTTGTGCCCAGATTGTCATGTCATAGTCCTGTCATGGTGTAATGCTGAATTACATGAATAATGTACTGAAACTGTCTTTACTAATGCACTTCCTGTCTTTTAAAATTTCGTGATCAGATGCTCCCAAGCTAATCAGGAGGCCACTGCCTGTGGCCCCTCAGCCAACCGCACGAAGAACGTTTGGTGATGCCAGTAATCTGATAAATGGCAGGGCTCCTCTTGCAAACCACAAGAAGCCTGTGGTTGTAGCTGCTGACAAATGTGTCAAAGTGGTCCCTCAGGCAGCAGCAAGAAGCCGCCGGGCGCTTAATGACGTCAGCAATCTCATCAATGGCCGGCCTACCCTTGCTAACCGTCACAAGGCAGTCCCTGTTGCTACTGATAGGCGTGGGAAAGCAGTCAAGCTGAAGGAGAGCAACAAGCCCAAGCCTGAAGTGATCGTGATAAGTTCAGACTCTGAGAAGGACAAGAAAGCCTTAGAGGGGCAGAGAGCGTCCAGGAGGACACCAATCCAAACTCTTACATCAATTCTTACAAAGTGCAGCAGGGTATGACACTTTGATCCGATCATGGGTTATTGAATTTTAAGCTCAGATGTGTCTTTATTTTGTTCTAAGAATGTCTGCATGCTTATTTAATAAAAAAATGTCATAACTTTTGTCTGAACATAGGCTTCTGATGGGGTGATCTCCAGCCCAAACAAGATGCAGTCATATGACATTGATGCACCGGATGCTCTCAATGAGCTTGCTGTTGTTGAATATGTTAATGACATCTACTCCTTCTACAAGAGAACTGAGGTGATGTTGCTTTTGCTCTGCTTTCATGCAATGCAATTATTTAATTGTGAAGCCACAATGAGTATCTTGCTGCATTGCTGATTCTTGAATTTTTCTTTTACTTGTCTAGAGTACCTGCCTACCTCTCAGTAACTACATGAGCATACAGACCGAGATCAACGAAAGGATGAGAGCTATCCTTATTGACTGGATAATTGAAGTGCAACACAGGCTTATGCTCATGCCAGAGTCCCTCTACTTGACTGTCTACATTATCGATCGGTACCTATCCAGTGAGAATGTGCCAAAAAAGGAGTTGCAGCTTGTTGGCATAAGTGCTATGCTGATGGCTACTAAATATGAGGAAATATGGGCTCCACTGGTAAGTTCTCTACTACTGATGCTGTTTTGGCAATGTTCTGCTTACTATATGTTCTATTCTTCAAATTCATCTTACAAATGAAGAACAACCATGTAACAGGTCAAGGATTTGTTGTGCATCTCAGACAATGCTTTCAGCAGAGAGCAGGTTCTGCGCACAGAGAAGGCTATACTGAACCAGCTGCAGTGGAACTTGACAGTTCCAACAATGTACATGTTCATTGCTCGGTATGTGAAAGCTGCAATGGGTGACAAAGAGGTAAAATGATCTACGTTCTGTGAATTTTGACTGCATATTTTCACATTGACACGTCATCGACAACTCCTTTTTTCTGTGTTTGTCGCAGCTGGAGAACATGACATTCTTCTACGCTGAACTTGCATTGGTTCAGTACTCGATGCTTGTTTACTCTCCATCACTGACTGCAGCTGCTGCTGTTTATGCTGCTCGTTGTACCCTGGACATCAGGCCACTTTGGAGTGATATTCTGAAGTATCACACCGGCTTAGCTGAGTCAGAATTACAGTATGTTCCCTCTTCGTGATCTAAACTCCATTATGCCTCCTAAATTTGGTGATCTAACTATTACCCAGACACCAATCTGTTCTTGCATGCATACTAATTTGCTTTTCATAGTTATGCCTCCTAAATTTGGCGGTCTACTCTGTTTAGTGACTACATGGTAGTTTGAAATCTGATGAGCTTAACTCTTGCTTGTTTGGAATCGTAGGGGCTGCGCAAGGCACCTGGTGAGCTTCCATTTGGCGGCACCAGACAGCAAGCAAAAGGCCGTGTACAGGAAGTATTCCAACCCCAAGCTGGGCGCTGTATCACTCTACTCTCCAGCCAAGAAGCTGCAGACTGCTGCTGTTGCTTTGGGCTGAGGCTGCTGCTGGCTGCTCTTCTCTCTCGTGTGTGTTGGGCAATGCAGGATGCACTTGGTGGTGTATCATCGCTTCGATGGTACCCATTTTGGCTATTTGCTTGGCTAGCAAAAGAAACACTATGTTGATCAGTAGGAGGCTTGAAAAATTTGACAAACACCTTTGGTGAAACAGTTAATTGTTGATTCTGTTTATATATATGTGGTTGTTCATATCTTTTATATGTTTGTGGTGACGATGTGATTTTTGTTGGTGTCACAAATGTGGGTTCGTTTCTAATTGTTTTGGCTCTTCATAGCAAGCACTATATATCCTGGTTCCGAAGAATTGGGGTTCATGCAACAGGTTTGGTACCGTAGGATTCAGTTGTGCTCCATTTCTTTCATGGTTGCGTTGTATCCTACGTTGGGGTTTGATGCAACACCTTTGCAGGATTCAGTTGTGCTTCATTTGCTCCATGGTTGCAATTCAAACATCATATCAGTCACAGTACTCCTACTACTGAAGAATGGGGGGGGGGGGGGGGGGGGGGCGCAATGGAAACGAACATGTGGGGCTCGCCGTTATTGCTTCGATTTATCACTTTTATCAGTACAGTACTCCTACTACTGAAGAATGGGTGGTACTATTACAGCGCTGTTTTTGGCATGTTGCTCCTGTCGTCCTCTCAAAGCTTCCTCTGACAGACAGCGGCTACGATAGGAGGTAGTAGTACATCAGTTCCTGGGCAGTGGGCAGGGTCACCGTGCCGGGATCAAAAGGTCGCTTGGGACACGGCCTGCCATGACGCCCCTGATCAAAATTGGTCACGCTCACACTCCAGAAGTCCAGATAACGAAAGATGGTGGTTGAGTTTTGGGGTTGGAGCAGCGTTCGCGCGTGCGCACTTGTCAAAGTGATGGTCAATCCCCGGCTCTACGCCCAAATCACCGACCGCATCAAGCTCAAGCCATCAACAGGACCGGGCTCCGGTGGTGCGGTGCAGGACACGCTTGCTTCTTGTGATGGAACGCGTACCGTGACATGCGGAAGGCACGTCGTACCGTGCTAATCCGGTCCAGCACGATAAGTTCGATGATGGATGAGGCGACGCGGCCGTCCGTCGCCCGCACCACCGGACGGTCGACAGCGCGGCCTGCTATTTCTATTTCAAGGCGCCCGATCACGCCTACGGTGTGACCAGTCTCTCTTGTCCGCCCCAACTCAACTTCTCAATTCTCATCACCATCGTCGTCAATCGTCCCTAATAAACCGTCATCATCCTGTCAAACGTAACACTAACAACAGCGGGGCCATCCTCAACTCGACACCAGCGCGCTTGCGCCGCCCCCCCCCCCCCCCCCAGGTGCGGGTCCCACGGCCGCTGCTGACGTGTCACCTCCTCCGCCTCAAACCCCGCCGCGCGTGGGCCCGGGACGGACCGTCCGCGAGCGAGGAAAAAAAGATCCGGGCGGGGGGGGGGCTGACGTGGCGCAGCCGCAGCCGGGATTTAGATAACCTGTGCCCCACTAGCCTCCGCTGCGGTTCCGCAGCCACACGATTTTCTGTTCCTGGGCCGCGCTCGCTTCGCCGGGCCGACCTCGTGGGGCCCGCCCCACGGCGGGTGACAGGTGGGTCACGGGTGTCCCTGCGGCCCCCGCATGCGCTGTCGTTGAGTGGCGGCACGGCAGTGTTGGTTAAGTCCCTCCTTGCTTCCTCAAATCCTCCTAGTCCTAGGACAGAGGCGCATCATCTTCTTTCCTCCTACTCCGCATGTTCTCTGCCGCTGCTGCTGCTTCTGTCTTCCTCCCCCTCCTGATCCGCGGCCGAGATTCACAACTACTACTCGCATAAAATCGCGGCGGCGGAGGCGTCTACAAGGTTTCCGGAGCTCCGGGCGTCGACAAGATCGAGTGCGCGCGCGCGAGGTCCAGGTCCAGGTCCTGCTGCCGCCGTGTGACTTGAGGAGCTTGCTTTGGGATTCTGCTGCGCCTGTAAGTTTTTGCTGAAACTCGCTTCTGTCCAGTTCGTTTGTTTCGTACCGATCTATGTATGGTTCCTTGGGAGGAGGGAGTGCTTCAAGGTTCCTCTCTTCAGTTTGAGGAGTTTCCTCCTCTTCTTCTTCTGCCGGTAGGAACCTGTACGGACGTTGAGTGAGCTTAGCATCTCCCAGTCGCCTTGTAATTACCCCATGTTGATTTGATTCATCTCACTAGTTGCTAAGTAAGTAAGTACTAGCTGTTAGATTTTGAGGAAGTTTTACTCTCCAAAATACTGACTAGTAGTTTTGACAAGTGCTTTTTGATTATCGAATCTAAATCATTAGAACAAACTACTGACTAGAAGTAGTAGTTTTTTAAAACTAGTAGCTAATATTTTCGACAGTAAAATTCCTCTTGATTTTGCTTTGACTAATCTCAGCTACGAGTCATAGGTCGTGACAGATCTGTGTGCTTTGTTGTGCTCATCTTCGTCTGTGCTGAGTTGCTGTGTTTCTTTTCGGGAGCCGCTCCTCAGCATGTACCGGTATATTCTTTGAACGAAACAAACTGTACCGCTAAATTTCAGTTCAGCAAGCCCAGGCTGTGGTGTTTTATTCTCTTCTTGGAAACAACACCTGAAATGTCGTTAAGCTAGAGTACCTTCCTGCTTAGGTTCTGATTATCACGCAAATTTGTGTATTCAGATGTGATACTACTACTTTGGTAATCCTAATGCTCTGTTTTTTCCCCTCTCTATGTCTCTTCTTCAGATGACTAGCAGCATGGCGTGGTATCCCTTGCCGCGAAGTGGGGGCGCAATGTCAGCCGGTGACGAGTTCTTCGAGAACCAGAGCGCCGGATGGTCGCTCTGGAGTTTCGGCACGCCTGATGACCAGAACACGACCCGCGCGTGTTCAGACAAGCACCAAGACGGCGACGCGCCGTGTGATAGCACGGATCCTTCTCCTTCAGAAGAAGACCAGTCTGACGAGGGTCCGGCGCCACTCGAGGAGGAGCCGCGGTTCACACAGCACACAGAAGACATTTTCCTGTATGTGTTCTATACAGTGTTCAATTGTACCATGAATTGAAGTGTTTGATCCTTGTTCTTCTGTTCGATTCATGACTGTGGTCGATCCGTGTTGTCGTGATTGCTCTCTGCAGGAGTCAGTTTTCTGACGAGGAAATGAGGAGGATGGACGCGCCGTTTGAAGCTCTGGACATGTTCCCGGACTCCATGCACAGGCTCCTGTCCTATGAGAACATGCTCACTGGAGTGCTGACCGGTTCAGAGGATGAGGACGTGAAGCTGGAGCACAACGGAATTGACACCTTGGATACTTGCGGCTTCCCTCTGTTCAGCCACGACCTGCAAAACGAGTCGAGGAACGGGGAGCAGAGTAACATGGAGATACTAGCTGACCCCAAATCTGAAGAGGACAAGGTGAATACTGAAAACCTGGATGCAGTTCACTGATAAATTGTACTAGTGTATAAGCACTAATCAACTATGAACTGTAGGATGGGATGAGCATGGCCAAAAGGACCAGATTCATCGATGATACAGAGTGCACGCCAGGCTTTGAAGCTTTGGTGCTGGAGGAGCTTGAAGATGTGGTGTTTCAGGTATGTTCACTGGCTGCCATCTTCATGGCACGTCTGCATCTGTCCCTCTTCCTTTTCTCTAATAATTAAGGAATATGCTATTCTGAAGCTGACGAAAAGGACGCGGATATGCTACCGGGATGCGTTCTACAGGCTAGCTGAAAGTTCAAAGACAAACTGCAGCACTGCAAATGGGACTACAGGAGTTGGCTCCAGCACCAGCAGTAGGCAAAGGGATGGCAATGCGTCAAGGTATACTAGTACCTGTTAGTGTACTCGTTTTTTCATTTCGGGTGCCCGTTTGCTTCCTGATCCTGAACCTGGTTCTTCTCTTCTGACTCCAGGTTCTCAACGCCGGGCCACCCTGAACGAGAGACGAATCCGATCGATCGAACGGTGATGGTCCTCACGATGAAGCCTCCTCGTCATCTCCTTCAAAACTGCTGCGCCGATGACTCGGGGGCGGAGGCGCAGTCTACAACCAGCTGGACCACGAGGGCGTAGGAAGATAATGAGTGTACTGGAGCGTGTCTACCATGTTTGCAATGCTGAACACGGTTTGCGTAGAGATGCACATTATTTTGCTGCGGTGTTTTCGTTTTGTTTGCATCGGAGATTGTGAGATAGGGGGAAAAAAACCAGCAGTAGGCGATAGCAAGAAGGAATAGTGTTCTCCACTTCTTCTATTTATTCGTCTGTATAATTGCTTTGAGCTCTTGCCGATTTCTGGCACCAAAAATAGATTGACACAACATGCATCCAACTGTTCTTTTTCTTGACTGCAATTTCCTGTGGGCCTGTGGCTTTGTGATCCCTGCAACAGAAAAGACACCGCACTTTCGGTTTCTCTAAAGTTAAAGAAGTAGCACGAGCAGGACGCATATCCTCTGTAGTTGTGCATTAACATGATAGCATGCATCCAACTGTTTTAATGCTAATGCACAACTGTATAGTCAGACAGAGGCCCCTAGACCAGAGTTGCGCTCTTCCTTTGCCGGTCCAATACCAATGGGCTGCTCGGAGGCCCAAAGATACTTTGCCATTTTTTCTTGCTTTCCACCACGTATGCTTATCCAGAGTTTAACTGATGTTTTGATCTTGCCTTAAAAAAAAAGCCAAAAAAACTGATGTTTTGATCACTAACTAGCTCAATTTTCCTCTAAAAAAACTAACTAGTTCAATGCACGTGCTTCGTTACGGGATGATTTTTTTTTTGTCTAATATGACTCGTTTTTTTTGAAAGGGATCTAATATGATATGACTCGTTACTAAAGATTATCACGATACTACATATTTTTGCTCAAGAGTGCATTAGCTGACGACTCACCATGGTCAATTATTAGATTATCCAAATGTTATACATTGCTTCTCCTTGTGTTCACTAATATCAATTCCAAGATTGTATACATGCCTATGTTTTGCTTGTTTATTCAATTTAATCCATCTTGAACAAGGACCCATCAGTTGTGTGTGTGTGTGTGTGTGTGTGTGTGTGAGAGAGAGAGAGAGAGAGAGAGAGAGAGACGACCGTCATTCACCACGGACTTCAATTTTTATGTATGGTAAACACTGGCTTTACTCATTCAAAGTATGGCACAGATTCCACCATCTATCATGCCCAGGGCATCAGGAATAACATTAGTCCCCCAGCAGTTCAAGCTCAGGTTTCTGAGAGTAAACACAAGGAATTATAGCACGATCAAAAGAACCTGGAATCAAACGAATGAGACATGTCTAGTCCATAGCAGATCCGACATCAGAACCCAGTCGTGAGACGTATCAATTTGTCATAACTTTGGACTAAAAAAATGTAATTTACACTTGATCTTTCTGCTACAACTAAAACAGCAGGCAAAGGCCACAGATTGCAGTTACATACACTGGCTGCAGACTTGTTACAGGCTTACAGTCACATGAATAGGAAGCAATCTGAGCCATCTGTACCTGACAATTAAGTTTAAAACCGTTGTCCCAGCTACCAGATTTGTAACCTCCTGTTCTAATCGAACCCGTCTGCACAGCGCGGGCAGAGAAATGGCTGTCAACAAAGGACAGCAATGGTCAATAAGGTATCAATTGAGCAATTTGATGAATCACAGTGGTGAAATAATCTGTTCTTGCTACTCCAAGATGTCTGTTGGCCACAGCTGCCTCCACTTGGAGATATCATCCTTGCTGCGGAGTTTCCTTATTCCACCATAAAATCCGTCGCCCTCATTACCCTCTTCCCTGTGATCCTTCCTGTTGACTAATGCTTGCCTCCATCTTGAGCCAGGCGTGTATTGGTTGAACTCCAGCACAACGGTATCTGCAAGATAGCCAAGAGTTAGGTAGGAAAGCATAAAGGCCCCAGAGGAATTATTAGAGCTGTAATTCATATTCTATTTCGTCATAAGAACTTAAAAGTGATATTTCATTCTGGGGAAAATTACAAAGTAGCCGAATGTTAGTTCAATCACATGTATAACCTGACAAATGTGAACTGTCAGCCTTGTGGGTTAGTGCAAAAAAAAAAAAAAAAGCCTATGGCAAAGAATCTCATTTATTTTATCTGCAAAGATCATGATTCTTTACCACACCAACAAATGTGAATCTAACTCTAGGTTTTGTTCAAGAGACTTCAAGATATGATATGTTGACCTATGCATAAAACAATTTCAAACAGATGTACAAAAGTTTTAATACCTAAATGGATCGTTTCTAATGTACATATCTAAGGGCCAGCTATTTTCAAAACCATATAAATTAAGGTCAAACATCCGTTACATATATCTTAAAGCGACCATTTTGGCGGCACCATTTTTCATGTCATATCAAAATGAGAAGGATGAGTCTCAGGCCATGGTGTTGTTTAGTAAATGTTCTTTAGACTTTGAACGCCTGTACATGGGGTCATGATTCTCAAAAGTCATATGTGTATGCAATAAACTTTTGTAATTATTAGTCAAGTGACATAAATTAATCGTTTTGATTAAAGATATCCTCACCACTAAGATGACACCGACAAAAGTGCTCATTTCCATCACATGACTCCAAGTGGCCAACAACTCCATACCACCAGCCTGCCAAACATAGAGACGCATCAATGAACACACTATCCAACTGGTAAAATACCCCTCTCCACTATCGGATAAGCTTAGCATATGCCATATGGCAGTGTTTAACGATTCCGGTGGCACAGCCGAAAGCAAGCATTCTGTTGTTGGGTGCTTGGGAACATACCATATGGGAATTCCTTGTTCCTTCTCCATTGAATCTCAATGTGATCACCCGGTCGGAGTTCATGTAAGCAATCAGAGGCATGAAGATCATGCGCTAGAGTGTCAACTGGTGGTGCCCTGACCCTGTCCCATTGCACCCCATCCTCCATAACCACAGTTCGTCTCCCGTGTGGAGGATACCTGTAACATCAACAATTTTAGATCCAGCGAGAGATTCCAAGAATCATTAGTTCCAGCATGTACAGATCATTCGCTTTCATATGTTTGCCACACTATCATCACAATTCATCTTTTTTCTGGCCGTCAAGAGAGAAATCAAGGAAAATTATGAATACCTTGCGCGGAAGGTATCCGTGTGGAAATCATAACTGAGTTCTGCATCATAGCATGACATCATGAACCCAACATGCCCATGCTGCAAAACAGATAGGAAGCCTCAGGACAAATTCAAGAAACATAACCGAATGTTTGAAACCAACAAACGGCATGAGCAAAAACGATGACATATGTGATTTGTCTAAGCTAGCCCGTGTAGGATAGGGAGAAACAAATCTATTCGACCAAATTAAGAGTCCTACAACTTTTATTTCTATAATTCAACAGTAATAAAGGGTGATAATTAGAAGTAGTGAGCACTAACCAAGACTTAAATATGTATTAATTAAGTAGTAATTAGCATGCTTTGCAAAGTAGAAACTGCTGCTAGTATAGTAGTAAGTTACAAATACCTCTCGGTTGTAGACCTGCGCCGGGAACCAGAACTTGCCGCTTTCCATGGACAGATACCACGACATGATGGAATCATCCAACACAGGGCCGGACGACTTGCCGCCGCTGCCGCCGTCGGCCCTAGGCCGGATCCAGGACACGACGGGGCAGACGCAGGACAGCGCGGCGAGCCACCTCCTTCGCTTCCCGCCGCCGCCGGACACGCGCCCCGCGGAGCTGCCAGCCTCGCTGGCGGAGGCCAGGTGCATCCTCCACTCGTCCCTGGCGGAGCGGCCCAGGACGCGGCCCCACTTCTCCGACATGTGGCGCTCCCAGAGGTGGTCCCCGCGGCATCGCTCCCGCATGGAGCGGCAGACGGCGGACATGTTCCGCAGCTCGGCCGGAGGCAGCCTCTCGAGAATGCAATCGATGGCCAGCTCCGGCAGGTCGAGCAGCGGCGATGGCTCGGCGGCGGCGGGCTCCTCCGCATTCTCCGCCGCCCGCTTCCTCTTGAAGGACGGCATGAGCGGCATGGCTTCCGTGGCCTCCACGGCTCCGAGCAGACGGAGGCCGGCCAAGAATCCGAGCAGCGAGAGCGCGAGGTCCTGGCACAGCGACGCGAGGAACAGTCTCATGTCACGCGCGCATGGCTTCGACAGGAGGATGAGGCCGGTCACGACGAAGGCGGCTGCCAGGGCAAGCATCAGCGAGGAAGCTCGTTGCCGCTGCTGCTCCGATCGGGCGCGGCTGCTGCTGCTGCTCCGTCTATCTATAAATAAACAGACAGAGCTGCTGAGCCACAACCCAGTGGAGAGTCGCTAGCTAGCTGCTACGACCACAACCGCATCAAGAAACTCGCCTTTTATCTATCTTTCCACCCGCTTTCTTTTGCCGCCCGATCGGAGGAGCCGTGCGGATGACGCGATGGAACCCACTTTGTTGGGGTAGAGCAAGGATAAAAGAAAGCGAGCTCGGAAGAGAAAAGAACAATTAAACCAGATTGGATTCGATCGAATCGAAGCCCGGGGGGGGGGGGGGGGGGGGGGGTTGACGGAGGGACACTTGTTGCCGAGCCGCGAGTTCTTGGGATGGATTCGAGCTCCGCGGCCAAATTTGAGCTCAAATCAGGCCTCTCGGAGCTTGAAAACAGCAGGAGGTGGCCGAGATGGATCTCCGGAGCTGGAATGGGAGTATTGGAGCGAGCGAAAGATCAACGAATGGTCCTAGCCTCCTAGGAGGAGAAAAAGGGTGGGATCTTGGAAGGAGATAAGAGAGAGAGTTGGTGAGAGGAGAGCGTGGTGAGTGAGCAGAGGAAAGGGTGGGGCCCGGTTGTAAGCCCCACGCAGCTTCCCGGGCTCACCGATGCCTCGCCCTCTCCCTCCTCTCCTCCCCTCTCCCTCTTCCAAGAAAGAAGGCTTGCTGCCAACGCGAGGAAGAAGAAATGGAATGGGAACGATTGCAAGTGGGAGGAGAAGGGTATTTATGGGTTCTCGAAAACTCGTTTTCCCACAATTTTGTTTCCTGCACCTCTCCTTGTTTCTAGCGACCTTTTCTTCCATGCCTCTTGTTTTGGTTATCGGCCTCTTGGGGCAGCGGATTTAGGAACCGTCGAGCTCCAATAATTGGCAGCCATGCGTTCGCTCGCGTTTCTTCAGGGCCAATCATCGCGAAGGGTTCGGGTGGAGGAGGAGATGGGAGGAGAAGCTCATCCGTCGCTAAATTTAGCCAAGAAATATGTCAATCAGAAAAATGTGATGATAAAAACAAATTTACATATTATGCACACGTTTCATCCTGAATTTGGCATTACATTTGAAGCGGTTGAGCCTTGCAAACCTCCCATGATATGAAAACGATGTGGACGTAGACGACAAAGGTACATAATGAAGTATGGATCATTAGAGTGCAAGGTGGCTTGGTACTACATTATGTCTTCTAGATGCATTGATAGGTGGTAATTGCTGCTTCTATATTTGAATATTTAAGGTTTATGATAACTAGTCTAAATATATCTGTTCATATTCAAGTACTCTAGGAAGTTACTAGGGGTGTCGAACAAAATTAAATAATAAACTACAAAACAATTCTGGCATAGAACAGATGCATTGAGCATAGATTCATCCTAATTATAGTTAGCTTCGTATTTCTCTTATGATCTTGCAATAAACTATAATAATTTGTAAAGTCTGTCAGGGATAATAACTTTCCAAACCACACTATAATAAGGTCACCAATAATCTTGCTGGCTGCTCCGATACTTGATGGATGCCCCCAAGACGAGTGGACCCGTTGTGGATGCTGAGGACAGTGGCACATAGCACATGAAGTACATTAGGAGGAAGTAGAATCTCATTGTATATATAAATGACGTGTCGGTTAAACGATGATTAACCAAAAAAGTTGAACCTAAGATGTGCGTCTTGATTTGGCGACGCGCATCAGCTCTCCGGCTACGACAAAAGGAAAGCGAATGGCGGATATCTTATTTGCTCAACGTACCGCTAAAGAAATGCAAGTTGACGCATCATTCCGTCCGGTCCGGCTTTATCCATCAGCCACAAGCTAGCCCTTATAATGTCTAAATCATTCAGGAATACATTCGATTGTACAATTCTTTTTCTTTTCGTGAAGAATTGTACCATTCTATTTTTTCTTGTCAAGAATCGTACAAATCTTTATTGCAATAGTATAATAATTCTTTATCTTTTACTATGTCGATATGAATAACACACCATGAATATATTGTTCCTTCATATTACGACATACCGCAACGTACCAACAATAAAGGTTAACGACCAAGTAATATTCAAGTGACCTTGTCACTTTCCAAACCACACTAGAGAGTAAAGAGCGTATCTCGTTCAATCTCATTCTATGGATTAATAAATCCATTGACCTGTCTTTTGTTTCTCCTCCCCACTGGTACGTTTTCCACGTAATTCTCTGGTTAAACAAGAGGTCGGGCTAGATATGGTAGGAGATACGTGACAAATATAGAATCGCGTGTTTAGCTGCTAAGCTAGTGCGCTAATCTGATTACGTCAGGGACGTGTGTCGACGGGAGCGGATGCAGAGCCACCCAAAGACGCCTGTCCGCGCGACAACAAATTTAAGAAGTACTGAAAATTCCGGAAGAGTGTTGTGTTTAGTAGAGGCTATTAGGTGTGGCTTTTGTTGTTCTTTTATGTGTTTATTTATCCGAAAATCGATCATGATGCTGGCTTACGTGTAACTCTGTTGGTACAGATCAGATTCTAATTAAGCTTATTACTATGATGATTGCAGTTAGTCATAACCTAACATTCCAACACATTAGCACTTAGCACCTTTGGGAGGCAGCTGAAAAAAAGTTTACACACGGCGGTATTTATTGTATATGAGTGTGAAATGGTGGGTGTTAGCAAACAGCTAATGAACTAATAAGCGCCTGCAGCTATATAAAAGTGTACGTGTGAAAGGGATCCTGATTTCTCGAATGCAACAATAAAAAGATAAGGCAAATTTCATAAGTCAATGGAAACGTAGCTGAGAGGTCACGGAGTTGAAATCGATAGCGATGATCCCTAACAAAAATAATATTATTATACAATTTCTGTCCACCAGCTATGCTTACCGCTGTTTAGTTAACGTCACAGAGTTGAGAACTTGAGATCGATAGTGATGATCTGCAATAAGAATAATATACACTTAATAATAGTATCTTACAATTTCTATCCACCAGTGGTGCTTATAATTAAGTTACCATTGCTTAGTTTTACCAAAATACCAATAATAATAATAATACTAATATTTTTTTTATCAAAGCAATAACACTAGCCCTATTTGGCACAGGGTGTTAAACACGTTATTCAGCACCTTGCAAATTTGTGGTTATGAGAATAAATTCAGAAAAAAAATTACGGTTCTGATATGAAAATCTTGCGGTTGTAGGAATGAATTTTTATACTTTTATAATCATGAAATAATAAATTTAGAGTCATAAATAAAAAAAATATAATTTGAGAGCATGCTGCACGTTAAATAGCAGAGCTTTATTAGACGATATCAATATTTGCCGACTATTGTTATTGGCGTAGGCAATAGTTTTAAAAGTTACATCTTTTCTAGCAGATTTTGCCAGTTGCGGACAATCTCAGTCCTAACAAACTCAACCCGTAGTTGTGGATGGTCCTCGAGCAAATATAACAAACTTTGTTGTCCACTTGCAAACAAACTGTTGGAAATCTTTAAATTCTTATAGTGGAAAGTATGCCAAAGAAATCATGTTTATTTTTATGTGTGCTAGCAAAAAGAGCATATACAACGCATCTATCTCGGGCCTGGCAAAGGAGAGTTGAAAAGTGCGGGAACACCGGAAACTTGGGCCCATTTAAACCGCCTCGCACGTTCGGCCCATTTGAGATGTGCAGTCCATTTAGAGATGATCGACAGGTGTATGCGGTTGGTCCACTTCAGAGTCGCGTCGCGTGCTTCTCATTTTACCTCTCCGGAGCAGTACTTTGTCACCGTAATCTATTTTTTTGATCGATCAAGACAGGCTTAGCGGAGAACCACATGCGAAAATATGAATTCAACCTCATGATTTCCGGAGCTCCTCTCACCAGTCAAATCCTGATTTCCGGAATTACAAAAAATACATATGAATTCAAATTTTTTTTTTTAGATAATGGGTGAAAGACCCAACCTCTACAGTCTTAAAAAGAGTATACTCACCCAAGATTTCACAAAGAGCACTTAGTCTCATACAACATAAAAAAAGAACTGTGGAAGACTAAATTCAAATTATTTGTTCCACGGGTTCATCAAAGAATCGGGGTCCTCTAAAGTGCAAATCTAAATTTAGAGACCTTTAGCAGCTAAAACACAGATATATGAGAAAAGTTAAAGTACTCTACATTTGTACTGTAGCTATCAGTGTACAAATTCTGTTTTGTTAATATTTTTACTGTAGCTCTGTATATTGTATTATCACGTTTGGTTCATTGACTCCAGATCGAACGGTGGAGAATAAAACTAATTTATGCTATAATGTTCTCTCTGAATTTAGAGCTCTAATAATGCAGATGATCCCGATCCTTCATCAAACAGCCTGCTACAACATGGCTCCAAATCGAAGTGGCTGAACCCCAGCGCAATTCTGAGTCACTGACTATACGACTGGCACAAGGAGCCTTGGGTCCAACGGCACAAGAAGATTCCACAAGAACACCAAACGGAAACGTGGTCAAATCGGAAAGAAACTTGGGGGCAACGAAACCAACTCCAACTGCAGTAGCCAGCAAAAGTCAGGGAGGCAATACTGATTTTTTGGTGTGTTCGTTTTCACCCCTCTGATTTTTAGATCTGTTACATTAAATATTATAATACTAATTAGGAGTATTAAATATAAATTACTGATAAAACTCAATCCATAACCCTCTCTCTGAATAACGAGACAAATCTATTAAAACTAATTAGGTCATAACTAGATAATGTGATGCTACAATAAATATCTCTTAATAATAATTTAATTAAACTTAATAAATTTATCACGCTGATACGCATTCAACTCTATAATTAATTTTATATTTAATATATATTTAATAATTATATATAATATTTTAATAATTAATATAACCCACTAAAATTTAGAACCAAACAAACGAACACACCCGTCTGTCTGTATAAGAGCCCCCGGCTGCCTCCAATTGCAAGCACCGCCGCCGACTCGCCGCCCACCCCCCTGCGCGTCCGCTTCAACCCTCCCTCTTCTCTTCGCTAAACCCCACTTCGCCGCCCGGCGACAGCAAGCACCCGCGAGAAGGGAACCCGATCGACAATGGCGTCCCGTAAGCCTAGCCCCCCGCTCCGCTCCGCCCGTCCTTCGTTCTCCTTGGCTGACGAGGTTGCTGCTTCAATTTTGGTGCATGCTGGTCTCACGCGAATCCGCGAATCTTATGCAGGCATCAAGTTCGAGAACTCGTGCGAGGTGGGCGTCTTCGCGAGGCTCACCAACGCCTACTGCATCGTCCCGCCCGCCGCCTCCAACGGCTTCTACAGGTCCGTGGTGGTGGCCGCCTCGGATGGTCATCTGCCCGCGTGCTCCTGATAAAAAAAGTTTCAGTTGTATAGATTGCTCATGTTTCCGTTTCCTGCTGTGGCGTGCAGTGTGCTCGAGGCCGAGCTCGGCGGCGGCGTCCCCGTGGTCAGGACAACCATCGGCGGCACCCGGATCGTCGGAAGGCTATGCGTCGGTAACAAGAGAGGGCTGCTTCTTCCCCACACCATCACCGATCAAGGTATGATCAAAGTTTTCGGCATTTATGCTGCATATGCCTTGCGATTAGTATAGATATTTCGAGCCGAGCATTATTATTGGTTGCAACTGCATTGTTGTGGATCCAACATCGGTGGGTTTAAAATCGATGTACTGTGTTGACAGTTTAGCTTCAGCAGCTGGTGTTCTTCAACTTGATTGATTAGGGACTGTCTCTGTTGTTTCCGTGCAAAGAATTGGTGATTAGGAATTCGAACCAAAGGGCTTAAAATCCCACAGTGGAACCATAGTTTGACATGCTTACCTCTGTTTCCCCCTCGTGTGTCTCCAGAACTGCAGCATCTGAAGAACAGCCTGCCTGATGAAGTGGAAGTCCGCCGCGTCGAGGAGCGCCTTTCCGCCCTGGGAAACTGCATCGCCTGCAACGACCATGTTGCTCTCACACACCCTGACCTGGACAAGGCAAGGCCCTTGCACGCTCAGACTCACACATAACGGCCCAATTCTAAATGACAGGCCCTCAACTGAAAGACAGAGTTTGTTTCGAACAGGAAACTGAAGAGGTCATCTCAGATGTTCTTGGGGTAGAAGTGTTCAGGCAAACCATCGCGGGGAACATTCTGGTTGGGAGCTACTGTACATTCACCAACAAAGGAGGCCTTGTAAGCTCACCGAAACCAGCTTTTCTCCTATATATAAAGAATGACGCTACATGTTTACTAATACTGAACAATGACCCCTGTTTTCTGAAACCCGTGCACCAATCATGTATATACGCAGGTTCACCCGCAGACGTCCGTCGAGGACCTGGACGAACTCTCCACGCTGCTGCAGGTGCCCCTCGTCGCCGGCACCATCAACAGGGGTAGCTACGTCATCTCCGCCGGCGTGGCGGTCAATGACTGGACGGCGTTCTGCGGCTCGGACACCACGGCGACCGAGGTCTCAGTTGTCGAGAACGTGTTCAGGCTGAGGGAGCCTCGGCCAGGCGCGCTGGGCGCAGACCAGAGGAGCTCTATGGTTCTTGATTATTTTTAGGAGCCTTTGGCCTGTTTGCAAAGGATTCTGCTAAGTTGCAGCCGGAGATTGTTCGTTTCTGTCAAATTTCTTATTATAACTCCAAACTTGTATCCTAAACTACTACTACTACTACTTGTATGATTACTACTATCAGGCTTAAGAAATTTTGCAAAATCAGGCATCAGTCTGAGAATCACAAGCTTCATAGTTCACCTTTTATTTGCAACACATGGAGGGTTAGAATTAGCCCAAGACACCATGTTACTGCTGACGATTAGTAGTAATCATACAAACTCGTCAGTTAAAGATTTGAAGACACAGGCAAATTTTATCTCCGATAGCTTGGATGCCATATCGCATAGCCAGAATAGCAACAGAACACGAAATGGATCTTAGCTAGCAGACCAATGAAATAGATAAAAACAAAGGAAGATGACTCGGGGGCCAGGGGCAATGGCTTCAATTTCTGTAATTCAGTACAGCACGGGAGTCCAAATGCACACAAAAACTAGTAGTTCGTTACATGACTAAGACGTTATTATCTCACCATATACTAGGCAGAAAGCCAAAAGCAGCACATGCATTGCATGGCAACATGGTGGATCTCAACATAAACCCTAATCGAGCAATTCAGATATGGAATTCTTCTTCCTGAAAGGATCCGTAGCAGCAATTAAAGTTGCCAACATGCCGCTTGGGAAAATGTTGTCAGCCTTCATTCTCTCTCTAAATCCATAAGCAGGGCGTTTTGCATGTAAATATGCTTGAAGTAGCAGTTGGTACTGTGTAATCCTCCCACTATAACCTGCCTGCCTCAACTTGTTGAAGATCTTCTCTGAATTGTGGATGTCTCCTTTCTTAGAGTAAGCCTCCAGCAACATCCGATACGAGTTAAACTGAGGCCTGAGCTTATACTCATGAGAGAGCTTGTGCAATATGTTATCACCTTTCTCCACCTCTCCTGCATCGATGTAAAGCTTCACAAGTGCATCCAATGTTGGGATTCCCATTCTGGCCCCATTCTCCCTCATCTGCTTTGCAAGTTCCTTACCCTTGTCAAAGAGGTTTTTATTGGCATATACTCTTAGCAGAGCATTGTAAATTTTGGAACCTGGCCTTTTCCATTTCTTGGACATATCCTCGAATATTTTCTCTGCCTTGTCAGTATCTCCAAGCCTACCAAAAGCCTCTATAGCAGAAATGGCCTCATCTGCGCGAGTATTATCCCCACACATCTCCCAAATTCTTTCCACTTCATCCTTTTTGCCAAGAAAAGCATATAAAGGTAGTAGAACCTTGCAGGCATTACGGTTTTCCTTGATATTATCACCCTCCATGGACTCCAAAAGCGCCTCTGCTTTCTCATGGTGGCCATTGAATATATAGTGCCTTGCAATTGTAGCTTGCAACATATAATCTGGCTTAATACCCTCTCCCCACATCGATTCAACGACTTTCTCCATACCTTCAATGTCTTTAAAAGCTCCCTTAGTGTCCACAAGGAGCTTATATGTGAAAAGGGATGGTTTCAAATTATCATTTTCCATCATTGCGAGAACATCAGCTATCTTCTTCTTGTCCACCCTTTTGTAGAGCAGCAGAAGCTGATTGTAAGTGAATATTGTTATTGGCAAACCAAGATCCTTTATCTTATTGAAGATTTGCTCTGCTTTTCTGACATTTGCTTCAGCAACACAATTAGCCAGCAGAGTTCTGTATACAATCTCACCCCTATGAGATGAAGGAATTTTCTCAATGTATTGTTCAGCGCTGTGAAGACCAGAGACTTTAGCAACCAAATCAAGGCGTGAAGCATAATGACGCTCTTCAAGCTCATATAGTTTGGCTTCTTCAATCCAATCCATAAGCTGCAGAAAAATGGTGAAAAGATCATTTTAGCATTCAACACATTGATGTACACCGTACACAATCACAATGAAACATCAGCTATCTTGTCATATGCTACTGTTCTACAGTCTCATTCAACAGAAGGTTGTTTATCATTATGCTTTTATAAGCCAACAAGATCAACATAGTTAACTGCATTAGTTTCCTCAGTGGTATCCCAGGTTTTTGTGGCGTCGCCTAGTTGTCGCCTAGGCGTTGTGAGGGTGGTGGCTCGCCACAGGACGCCACACAGTTTTAGTTACACCACAACGCCTAGGCGTCGCCTAGTCGTCACCTAGGCGCTGTGAGGGGGGTTGATCGCCACAGGACGCCACAACGCCACAAAAACCATGGTGGTATCCAACATCTAGTGCAGGATGCATAGGGAGTAAATGCGCTTGCCCTAATGGTAAAATGTCCTAACATTAAAATACATGTCACAAAATGACTGCATCATAGAATATGGAGAAAAGAATAGCAAGATATATACATCAGAGATACACTGAAATTCTACAACAAAAACATAGCAAGACATTATGTAAAAGACTGAGATACTCTTGCAACCTCTGAAGTCACAGTGAGATTTATTAGACAAGGCAAAGTTAATCTGGCACTCCCAATGCAAGGTTTCATTTTGTTGTTACCAAGAGAGCCATGTCATCAAAAGTGATTTGAAATTACAAATAAAACTCCTCCTTTGATGCATAGTTTCATTTTGGCATTTCATAGGATTCACATAGACTTCAATTCTGTTTTGGTTTATTGCTTGGCCATAGATTGAAATTCAAATTCACCCCCTCCAAGCTAGTGTCATGGGGTTTCAAAATTCTGGAAATCGTGTACACCAAGTTTCATCTAGATAAAACCCACATCATCTCTTCCTTTATAAATGTCCTGTCATGTGATCACATTTGCTTATGTGGCACAGTTAATGAGATGAAACCATTGCGACTAGCCTAAAACTGTTATTCAAGGATCTTCACATACATCCTACTGAATGTACTCTTTAATATTCTCACAAAATAATTAAAGAAAGGAAGAAATCCATAGCAACAACAAATTATTAAAACAACAAAGAATAAGTTTCAGCATGGGGCATCCTACTGAATGTCCTATTGCAAGTCAAGAAGCAATGCATAGCACCGATTCACATGGCATCAGTAATACCTACCAGCATATGAGTAAATTAGGGCAAACGAGTGAAAAAAGAATTGCCCACTAGATAAATTAAATACCTCCAATGCTTTGCGATACCACTTCCGTCTCCGGAGGTTAAGCAAGGTGAAAAAAACTTCACTCCTATCAGCTGTATTGCCGTCTGTGGTCCATTTTTCAAGAGTTTTAGCAACTTCATTTTTTGGAGCATCCAACATAAGTTGAAGAAAGGCTGACTGTTGAAATCTTTTCATGTGCTCCTTCTCAGGTTTCACATCAGACAAGTCAATTTCATCAATGGCATCCTCATCAGAACTATCTTCAGATGTTGAGCTGGCATCCTTATTACCAGTTTCCGGAGGGACCTCCAGATCAGAAAACCCATCTTCTAACTCATCCTCCTTATCACCAGAATTTGCACCTGCCTGAGAAGAGAAAGTCCTACTCAACACAAACTGGCCAGATGAATGCGGCAGCTGGACCACGGGCTTTGACTGACGGCGGCAACATGGTTTCTGGCAATCCTTCCCATGATGCTCTTCTATGCTCTTAGCATCTGCACCTAGCACATCAAGGTTGGCGAAACTGCGGGCGCTAACAACTTGTTGGGCGCGAAATCTACATGAACAGAAATGAGTTAGTGATATCAAGTATGAGAACAAACTGAGTGTGTAACATGAAACATCAGAAGGTGAGATCCTATGCTACTGGCATGCAGATAGAGTTAGCATCATCTAACAAAATGCCCAACATGGAGAAAGTGTGGTTGAAAAAGCTGGACCAAACAAGCAGGACACTGCCCTTAGCTATGCATAATTCTTCACTACACAAAAGTAAAAACAACTCGAAGAAAGATAAGAATAGATACAGCAGTCACATGGATATTGTTACCCTCAAATCAGAACAAAATTACAGTTTGCTATAGCATAGTATCGAGTAATGGTAGCAATTCCTATCTAGTAATGAAAAATCAACAAAAATGCAAGCTTTATCAAGCCGCGATTCTCGATACGTTGTTTCCGAGCAATCGCAACCCATCAACACGGGATCAAATATTTCGGCTCCTGAAATCAAATGCCACAAGTGCAGATGATAGATCTATTTGGTCCCGCCACAAAAGACAAGCAAGGGGTTGGCCCCGCCACAGAAGACAAGCAAGGCGTGCTAAGCGGATGAAATACGTCGCTAGACAAAAGCTCGTTGCTAATCCGTGAGACAACGCCAACATCTACACTTAACACGAGAGCCGCGGCGGATGATCGGTACCTGAGGGGATTGCCGGCTCGGCGGAGCGCCCACATGGCGTCGCTGCGGGTGGCTTCCGGGCGGCGGCGGCGGCGACCGAGGCGGAGTAGAGAGAGAAGCGAGGGGGTAGAGGGAGATAGGAGACGGCGGCTAAACCCTAGCGAGCAGGCTGCCTTTTGGGGGCGGAGGGGAAGCCCTTAAACCCTAGCACGGGTGGAATGGAGGAGGCGCGGCCGCTGTGTTGAGCCTATTTTGCGGGCTTTGGATATTTTTTTCCTAACGAGTTCTGTTGGGGTGCTACGCTACCCAAAATCACGAAGGTGTTCACGGGACCGGGTAGCTAGCTGGCACCCGGGTCATGACATGCGGGGCCTCTTGAGCAGTCGAGGCTACGGTCAACGTGGGTGATCTTCGTCTGATGTGCAGAAGTTTCTTTCCCCCTCTCGAAGTATGCGTAAACTATGTAAAATTACTCTAATCTATATTCTTTTTTAAAAATACGTATTATGGTTTAATATTATTGTAATTCTTTTTTTTGTCTAAATGTGTCCGTAACATTATCATATTTAGTTTATATCCTACAATCATTCACCAATTAGTTTGAGTCATTTTTAAACCATTTTCTAATCCTTTATTGAATTGGACTCCGATTTCAATTCAATACTTCATACTAATAACAATTAATCGTCTATTGTTTTAATTGGATAAAAATTAATAACAAGATTTTTAGTAATAACTCACTCCAAAATTATTATAATGAATATTCTTTTTAAAACTAAAAAGATAAAACAAAATAAAAATAGAGTAAATACTAAGAAAAAAATAATTAATTAAAAATCTTTTATAGTTAAAAAACATTCTAATCTTAAATATTTTTAGAAAAACCCATGGCAACGTATGGATATTTTACTAGTGATTGACTATATACTCCCACTACCCAGCAATGTAATAAGTTTGTTTAAAGATTTGATCAAAGTAGGAAAAAAAAAAGACTGTGAGCAGGAACGCTGGGCCGGTATTGGGCCTTTTGCGACGTTGTCCCGTGTTGTGCCTTAGCTTTGGGTTGAAGGCCCAACCAAACCCAGGCGACCTTTATCATCAGCCGCATTCAGCAGCCCGTGCGCGCAACCACAAGGTCCGGGAAGGGAAAAACCAACCCAATTTCCTATATAATAACACCCGTGGCTAGCCAGTTCGACCCTCACAGCCAGCCAGCCAAAAGCCTGACCCGGTCCCGTCCCGTCTCTGCCTGCATCGATCGACCGAGGAGGAAGGAGGTCGACCCGGCTCGAGCCCGACCCGGGGGCGCACGCGTGCGTGCGCGGATTGGGCTCGCCACCCCGCGACCCCACACGCCTCCTCCCCCTCCCTCCCCTTCCCGGGAGGGCTCCCCTCCTCCGCCTCGCGCGATCCCCTTCGCCGCCCGTCGCCGCCGTGGCTCCCTCCACAAGGTGCGCCTCTACCCTCCACTCCCGCCGGACTATGACGTCTCTCATCCTCTCTCCTCCCTCTCCTTTTCTCTGGATTTTCTTCGCTTTGGATAAGATTGGGTTTTGGTGGATTAATTGGATCGCCGCTTGGGCGGGTCGCTCCGAGGTTCTTGCTCACGTGCAGCGCGCCCTGGTTGAATCTTATGGTTTGTTCTCACTCTCCTTTTTTCTGCTTCACGGATGTGCGGTGGTTCGTGCATGCCCAGTTTGATTACTTAGATTTAAAATCCAATTTGAATTTGAGTGCCAACTGGGCGTTTGGTTCCATGCTCCGAAACTCTAGCCCACTGTGAGATCTCACGGTCAAATTAGTTACTCCTGCCCCGTGCATGTCGGTTCTGCATGACATGTCGTGTCCTTTTTTTTCTTTTTTTTTAGAAAGGATTTTCTTATTATTATTGCTCCAGTACGGGGTTGCAGTGAATTTAATTCCTGTTATTACTTTTGGCGGCCTGCTATTTTGCAGAGCACTCACATTCCATGTGGAGTGATTTATCAACATTCTGCTAACTGTAAGTGGTGAAGATACCTTCCTCGGATGAAACGTCTGCCCGTCCGCATCATTTATGGCTCAGAATTCGTCCCGTCTTCACCGCCTTCTAACATTACTAGACAGTATCCTTGCACCTTGGTTTCTGTCTCTTTTTAGAATTGCCATTTCTCTGCTAGTTTTAGTAGCTTAATATGGTCGAGTTCCTAATAAATAAATTATTATTATTGTAATAATGTATTACTCTTATTTTGTCTGATTCTCTGGAAAAATGAACGAAGCTAAACCTTTGTTTGCTACAGTTACGCTAAAATTACCAACGGAATGTCTAGGGCAATTGGTTAAAATGTTTACATAGGTGTTAATCATTTAGATAATTCTTTTGGTTTTCTATCCCTGCGACATTTCTTTAACTTCACACAGCTGGTTCAACACAAGCTACAAGGTCTGCCGCTGCACGCCAAATTGGAGAAATTGCCAAATCTCATCCGCAAGAATTAAATGCGTTGCTAAAAAAGGTACACATGCTTCATTGTTATTGTTAGTTTTCAGTTCTTCAAATTCAAACTTGGAACCTTTTAAATGTTAACTTAATATGTTTTATTGTGAGATATGATGAATGGATAGCTGAAGTATGAACTATGTTACTGCTTAAGCTCATAGCTATATGATAGTACACAATTGCTTTCAGATCACTTTTATTATCCTGCACTTACGCTACAATTGCAATAACATGTATGTCAAAAGACCCATAGAGAATTTCTAGGTTTTATGATTCCTATATATTTCTGCTTGAAATATGATTGCTTAAAGAATAATCAGGGATTAATGCATGCCTCTTAATTCTTCTTTTCTACATACAAAGTGAGCTTATCTAATTATGAAGAGTTTGCTGCACCCCTATTTGCATGAGGGATACACAGAGCACCCTACCAACAGATGATGATACATATATGCATAATTTCACAGTAAAACTTTCTCATAGGACCTCACAAACTCATGGGGTACTGCTGTGTGGGAGGAGAAAAATGTTGTGTCTGGTGGAGGCTAATTGGTACTGTGCTCAAAGGCCATGATACGAAATGAAGTTCCCAAACTGAAAATAAGCTAGCTCAATAGACTGAATACACATGTTGGGCATTTTACACAGTGCTCAAAGACAACACTGAATTGCTGATACATGATATCATCTCATGTATTGAATGAAGGTGTGGAAAAGTAACAACTATTTGCTCTTGTATGTTTGTTGTATAAACATTCTGTCAAGTGATATCTCCATTAAATATTCTGTCTGAAAGTAATTGGTCTTCTTTTGTGTCTTGTGTATATGGGTGACTGAACCTTATGTTACTTTATGATTGAACCTACAGGTATCTCAGTTCAGCCGTAGTAAGAATTGGGACACAAGGGTTGCAGCAGCTCATGCAATTGGTGCAATAGCAGAGAACGTCAAGCACACATCATTGAAGGACCTGTTCACTTCTGTGGAAACAGAAAAACATGCTTCTGGGCTGTCTTATGGAACTGATGATGCTACATTAGCGTTGCCACGTGCTGATGATACAGCAACATCCGATCTTGCTTTTGGAAGGTTTTTCTGGAATTACCCTTAAATATGTCATAACATTAAATAGACTTTCCTCTCTCCTTTCCTAAAACTGGTGAAGTAATGCATTATCTTTCTATTTAATTACAGCTTTGACATAAATAGGGTATTGGAATTTGGATCTCCTTTACTAGCATCTGGTGGACAGGTTTGTTCTTTTTATTACGAGAAATTTTTATTTTATAATATATATACATCCACTGCAGCAGGGGTTTCCCTTGCTTTATATATTTTCAAAAAAAATATTTATTTTCAAGATTTTTGTGAGTACACAGTTGCATGTTTCTTTAGGAACCCAGCTATTTAAAAAGTAGTTCATACTGCCACTTTAGACGTGATTAAACACCGTTAGTTCATTCGTCCCTTATGTACCAGCAATTTTTATTACTATTGTTTCCCCCCAAATTTTGAAGTATTGTAAATAGAAGTCAACTGACATCAAACACTAAATAGATTTAATCTCTTTCCCAGCATTTTCATTAGGTTGTACAGTTATTTACTGCTAATTTTAATGGGAGTAAAAGGTGGATGATGGATAAATGTGGCAACATGATCAACAGCTTCTTATAATAATAATAAGCTTAATATTTCAAATGGAGCTACACACAAAAGAAGCTCATATTTCCTCACATGGTCTGTATCAACATGTGTTTATCAAATGTCTTGTAAGGGTAAAACTAACTGTTCCATTTCAATTTTTGTCCCTTGCTTACCCTGATTCTGCTGCTTGTGAAACTGCTGACATCTTTCCTGCCTTCTTGACTTGTAGGAATATGATATTGCTCATGAGAATGGCAAGAATCCGGCCGAGCGACTAGCTCGTCAAAAGAAAAATCTTCGGCGTCGATTAGGTTAGGTTTTCCTTACTTTAGTGAAGCAAAAGTATACATTTAAGATTTTGAGCATGACCCCTTCTGTTTTACAATATCAGTTAGGGCCCGTCATGCGCACCGACTGAGGTGGCATGAAATCATCTTAGAAAAAGTGAATTACCATGCATGCCCATTTAAAATCCATGTTAAAATCACCTTTCTACTTGCATCATTAAATTAGGGTTAGATGGTGGAAATATTGTGATAAATACATTCTTGTTTTCCTTGTTGCGGATGTACTGTTAAAGGGCAACTCCTGAGTAAAATGACTTATGAGATTTAGGTGATATTATTATGGTTGTTCAGAATCCAGACTTTTATTAGACATTATTGATCTGTTGCTTGAAAGACTGAGCAGTTTTTGGGAATTGGTGCTATCTGAATCACACAATATACTGTGTTTATTATTTTTTTATATTTTTTTGTTATTACAAAAGGTTGGCATGCCTACCCTGTCAAACAAGTTCAGAATAGGTAATAGCATTTTCAGAAGGGTATAAGGCACTTGTTTTGGATTAGTTTCCACTCCTTTTGTTTTGCTCTATTATGTCGTGTAAAATAGATGACTTATACATTAACAAGTCTGAAAATAGTAAAACTATGTTGCATAATGCTTCTTTAAGTTTTGGATTAGTGAATCTTTTGTTTTGCTCTATTATGTAATGTAAAGTATGAATTTATCCCATATTATATTCTATGTATTATTTCCATCATTTTTTTAATCATTATGCAAACACAAAACTTCTTTGAATACCCTTTCGCAGAAGAAAAAACAATCCATGTGAACTGGAGCAGAAAATAAACTAATTTCTCCCTCATTCGTTCGACCCTCCCAATCCACACAGATTGAAGTGGATACTACTCTATCCAAACAAGACCTTTGTGTTTTGGAATGCTCACTTTTTTTGTTAATGTTTTTGTTCTAGTGCAGGACTGGATGTATGTGAGCAGTTTATGGATGTTAATGATGTTATCAAAGATGAGGATCTTCTTGCCCAAAAGAATTATTGGGGTTCAAATGTACCGAATAATGGATTTCATTCTTATAATTCTGGTCACAATATACAACAGTTGGTTGCTACCATGGTTCCTCCTAGGCATCCCAGGCAGTCTAATTCTCGTTCGAGGCGATTAAGTGCCAGGGAGCTCAATATGCTGAAGCGCAAAGCAAAGAGCAATGCAAAAGATCATTCTAAAGCTGTATCTGAGGATGATGAGGCTGCACCAAAAGCATCGGCATTATCCAATGGAGCTTCTTCTGAACAAGTTGGTGCACATAATGTATGATTTCTCAGTCATACCATATCGTTTCTTAAGATCTTGTTAATATCCTACAAAGTCTTTTTCTTAAGAACACAGAATTGTGTTCAGCAACTATTATTATTTAATGTTAGAATATATTGCTTGTGTGTCTACTTATGTGCATGCGTGGATGTGTGCCACGTGCATGCTATTATGTTGACTTCTTTTTTTTTTTTTTGGTTTAGAGCTCATGTTGGTCCGTCCTGTGCATTCTTGGCAGGGTTTATTCTTTTTCATCTTGTGCTTATTTAATCATTTCTGTTCCTTATTTTAGGATGCATTTGATGCAACAGTGGATGAAGACAATCTAGATTATAATGAAAATGGGAGGTGGCCTTTTCAACAATTCGTGGATCAACTTATCCATGATATGTTTGACCCTAGTAAGCTCATCAAACCCAAAATATATCTTTTACTGTTTTGCTTTGTCACATGCTTCTTGCTTACGATCTTTTGACTCGGTGTTGCACTTTAGTTTGGGAAGTTCGCCATGGCAGCATTATGGCTTTAAGGGAAATTTTGACTCATCAAGGTGCTTGCGCTGGAGTATATTTTCCTGATCTGAGCTTGCTATCTTCTGATTTGGATGATAAGGCCAACTTTGACTCCATGAAAAGGGCACATGATATTGATCTAAATGAAGGTGTTGATGGGGAACCCGTTGAACCAGTTTTGAAGAGGCACAAGAAAGAGCCCAATCATTCTGAAACTGCATTTATGGAGTATGATAAGGAGGTGGTTAATGGTGATTGTTGCAAAATAGAGGCAGGTCTGAGCACAATGTCTACTCTATCAAGCGGTGAACTAAATTCTGTCCACATAAAAACTGAGCAGGAATCAAGTTTGTTTGATTCCTGCAAGGGAGATACAACGCCTTCACATGAAAATCTCAGCTCCATAGCAAAGCCGGGTTCTCTTATACATGCACCAGAGAGTTCAAAATATTTCAAAATGATGAAATTGGCCAAATACTCATATTTGAAGAATTGGGAGTTTCTTCAAGATTGTGCAATCCGCTTCCTTTGTGTGCTTTCATTGGATCGGTACGTGTTTCTAGATTTCCGCATATATTTTTCTGTTGTTCTTATTCTTATTTCATCTCTTGTTATGTTTTTAGCTTTGGGGATTATGTATCGGATCAAGTGGTTGCCCCTGTTCGTGAAACTTGTGCTCAAGCTCTTGGTGCTGTGATGAAGTACATGCACCCTTCTATAGTATGCCATACCCTGAAGACCTTGCTGCAAATGCAGGTGCGTAAATTATCTGTATCATGCCCCCTCTCCCCAGAACACCACACTCAGTTTCATCATCATCATTTATATGTCTATCTATTCTTTGTTCTTTCAGCGCAGACAAGAGTGGGAAGTTCGTCATGGGAGCCTTCTCGGGATTAAGTACTTAGTTGCTGTTCGTCAGGTAAGTGCTAATCAAGATCAACTGAACTGATAATCTAGTGCAACAGTTTGATTCCTGTAGCCACGCTTAGCAGTATAAGAGTGACAATGCCGATAGGGCTTGATAATATCAAGGTGTGACATTACCATTAGGGCTTGCTGCCAAGTGAAAAAATTCTCTGTTGTGTGATTTTGCAATGGTTCTTAAGAAATTATTCCATGGCTCATCATTCAATAGTATTAAAGTAAACTTTCCATTTTGTGAACATAACAATACTGTTTCTCATGTGTTCAGGAAATGGTTAAAGATTTGCTTGACTATATACTTCATGCTTGTAAAGCTGGTCTGGAGGATCCAGATGATGATGTCCGAGCTGTGGCTGCAGAAGCCCTGATTCCAGCCGCTGCCTCTTTAGTTAGGCTAAATGATCAAATGCTGCATTCAATTGTAATGTTGCTTTGGGATATATTGCTTGACCTTGATGATCTAAGCCCATCTACAAGCAGGTATTACTTGAAATCATTTCCTCGTATGGAAAACATAGAGCCTCGAAGAAAGCTTCGGTGAAAGACTTCTTAAGGCCAATTTGTTTTCAACTGTTGTTTTATGTTTTGAAACCGGTATTGCTATCATTGCAGTTGTGGAAATGTTTCGCTTAGCTTGTGTCCAAATTTTCTTTTTCAGTGTAATGAACTTGTTAGCAGAGATATATTCTCAGCCAGAAATGGTCCCAAAGATGCTTGGCACAACAGTCTCAGGGGAAATGGGAGAATTTGATCTGAACATAGGGACACAAGAAGACAAATTGGCATCTAGTGAGAACCCTTATGGTCTGGCCACACTGACACCTCGATTGTGGCCCTTTATGAGACATAGTATTACTTCAGTCCGGCGATCTGCCATACGCACACTGGTATGAGTTTACTAGTATTTAATTTGGTTTACCTGTTCTGTTTTATCACATATTTTTCTCTATATATATTACCATGAGTTCAATAAAACATCTCTACACGATTTAGCAATTTTGAACAATCTTGTTAATAAACTGGTTCTTTTAAAACAAAAGGAAAACATAGGACATGATGTGTTATCATCAGCTTCTCCATATCTCTTTGTTGTGCTTTCCTAGTTAACCATGCCATCCATTTTATTTAGGAGAGGCTTCTTGAAGCTGGCAACACTAGGAGTTCAACTGGAACCACCCCATTCTGGCCTACATCGATGTTAGGTGATGCACTACAGGTTGTCTTCCAGAACCTACTTTTGGAGTCGAATGATGAGATTCTTCAGTCTTCTGAAAGGGTTTGGAAACTTCTACTTCAGGTTGTTGATGTTCCATTGCTAATTTATTAAACGCACATCAGCTTAGAAATCTGGTCCAGCATGCAATGATATTAACATATGAAATCGTTTCTATTGTTGTAGTGCCCTGAGAAGGACCTTGAATGTGCTGCGAGGTCATATTTTAATAATTGGATACAGTTTGCTACTACCCCATATGGTTCAGTGTTGGATTCTACAAAAATGTTTTTGCCAGTTGCCCTTCCACGAGGAAGTCGTTCAAGAGCTGCTGCAAAAATTAGATCAGCAAGGCTAGAACATGAAAATTCAAGAATGATATCTTTCAGTTCTACAGGAGAAAGCA
Source organism: Eleusine coracana subsp. coracana (assembly GCA_032690845.1). Lineage (NCBI taxonomy): Eukaryota > Viridiplantae > Streptophyta > Magnoliopsida > Poales > Poaceae > Eleusine > Eleusine coracana. The sequence goes on from CM064418.1 coordinate 2,102,818, forward strand.
CATCATATGAAAAGAACTTTGATGCTCCTTCAAGTGTTTCAAAGATCACTGTTGGGGCTGATTCTGACAAATCTGTGACTCGTACACGGGTGCTTACATCAATGGCCCTTGGCCTTTTGGCCTCTAAGTTGCCAGTAGGCTCATGGGAAGTTGTTCTTAATCCACTCACAAATGACCTCATGTCTCTCTCAGGTGTCCAAAGACAGGTACGAGTTCTCTCATTTGTGTAAAATTAATGTGTTCCATTGCTTGTTAAGCTTATGATTCTTTTGTTCCAGGTGGCTTCTATGGTTATCGTCTCTTGGTTCAAAGATTTGAGGAGCAGAGATCCTGTCTTGGTGGGGGCATTGCTAGCTTTCTTATCCTCTGTGAAAGAGTGGTTGCTGGATTTATTGACTTGCTCTGATCCTGCATTTCCTACAAAGGATTCTGTACTTCCATATACTGAACTTTCAAGAACATACACAAAGATGCGTAATGAAGCCAGTAATTTGCTCCAGTCAATTGATTCTTGTGCTGCTTTGAAAGATCATATTCAGAGCTCAAGCTTTGATGTTAACGTTTTGAGTGTCGATGGTGCTATTGACTTTGCTTCAAAGCTTTTGTTACCTTCTGAATCTGATCTTCCTTCAGAAAGTGAGAAAACTGTCTTGAATAACATAGAATCAGCAAAACAAGGTTTGCTGTCTACATCAGGCTATTTGAAGTGTGTTCAGGTATGTGCTATTTTGAATTTAGCGCGTCTCTAATTTGTCTTGCAATGCTGATATTATAATGTTGCATGTTTTTTAGCATAATATTGTAGTTTTCCCATACATGAATTTTCAGCAGTGTGTTCACTTGAGCTTTGTTTTTTATGTTATTTGTGCAGAATAATTTGCATGTGACAGTTTCTTCTTTAGTAGCTTCTGCTGTAGTCTGGATGTCAGGTTTGCCTAGCAAGCTGAACCCTGTGATTTTACCTTTAATGGCTGCCATAAAAAGAGAGCAGGTAAATCATTTAGCTTTTCATGTGATCATTTGTATATTTGCAGCCTTAGCTTTATGCTCAGATGATTCCATATTTCAGGAGGAAGTACTTCAAGATAAAGCTGCTGATGCACTTGCTGAGCTTATTTTTAGTTGTGTTGGCCGCAAGCCTGGTCCCAATGACAAGCTTACGAAGAATCTATGCACATTGACATGCAGTGATGCCAGTGAGACGCCACAAGCTACAATTATCAACTCAATGCAGGTTATCGAGGACCAGAATCTACTGTCAATTGGAAAGCGTTTTAGCACTCACAAATCTAGGGGGCATATGACTTCTGGTAGTGAAGAAAGGCTAAAAACAGAAGGTTTTATAAGCCGACGAGGATCAGAGTTAGCTTTAAAGCATCTCTGTGAGAAATTTGGACCATCACTGTTTGAAAAACTTCCCAAGCTGTGGGATTGCCTTACTGAGTTTCTTAAATCTGTACAAACAGAAGATGACCTAAATGTTACACAGCTAGGCATATCATGTGAGGATAAAGACCCACAGTCGCTCATTAACAATATCCAGGTTTGTTCCATTTTGAATCAAATTTCATTTTTGTGTTTGCTGTTCTTTGTATAGGACTGCTATATGTAGGCTTGTATTTCCTCTTCCAAAATATTAGCATTTTGAGCCATGTTTCTGGGTGTCCAGATTCATAGCATCTCCTGTGAACCTGGACAAGTACTTGTCCAGATTCACGGGAGATACTATGCACCTAGCAGATGGCTAGAAATGCTTCTATTTTGGTTTTATGCTGCCTTTTTAGTTTTCTGCTCACATTTTCAATGCTATGGCTGGTTCATGCAGATTGTTCGTTCAATTACACCTTATCTGGCTGAGCCCTTGAGACCTCAACTGCTAAGTCTCCTCCCCTGTATTCTTGGTTGTTTGCGTCATCCTCATGTAGCTGTTAGATTAGGTGCTGCAAGGTGTATCACATCAATGGCAAAGTCATTGACTGATGATGTGATGATAGTCGTGATAGAAAATGTTATCCCAATGCTGTCTGATTTATCTTCTGTCAGTGCTAGACAAGGTGCTGGGATGCTTTTGAGCCTTCTTGTTCAGGGCTTGGCTGTGGAACTGGTTCCTTATTCTCCTTTCCTTGTTGTTCCTCTTCTGAGGTGTATGAGCGACCCTGATGGTTCTGTTAGGAAGACAGTGACTCACAGTTTTGCTGCTCTCGTTCCTTTGCTTCCACTATCAAAGGGTGTTCTTTTACCTGATGGACTAAATGAACGCTTATCTAGCAGCACAGAAGATGTTCAGTTCCTGGAACAGCTCCTTGACAACTCTCAAATTGAAGATTTCAAGCTCAACATCAATCTTAGTGTTGAGTTGCGAAGGTATGTGACATGAAAGAATTTTGTACATATATGGCTTTATGATGGCATTACACAGACAATAAGTATGTGACTCTTCTGCATATTATTTTGCTTACTTGATAATACATGGCTGGTCATTGCAGGTACCAGCAAGAAGGGATCAACTGGCTAGCGTTCCTGAGACGATTTAAATTGCATGGAATTCTATGTGATGACATGGGGCTGGGTAAGACGCTTCAAGCGTCTGCTATTATAGCAAGTGACATTGCTGAATCCCGTGCACGCAACAACGAGAAGGATCCAGCATCTTTGATTATATGCCCATCTACACTAGTGGCCCACTGGGAATATGAAATAGAAAAGTATATAGATAGCTCCATCATGAAACCTCTTCAGTACATTGGTTCATCACAGGACAGAGTCATGCTCCGTAATCAATTCGATATGTTTAATGTAGTTATAACATCATATGATATTATACGCAAGGATATTGATTTTCTTGGAAATATTTCTTGGAACTATTGTGTTCTGGATGAAGGACATATAATAAAAAATTCGAGATCTAAAATTACGTCAGCTGTGAAACAGCTGAAAGCACAACACCGCCTTATCTTGAGTGGCACTCCTATTCAGGTAAAGTTAGTTACAACTGTAACTATGCATTCTCGCCATTTCATTCCTCTTTATATTGTCTTTATTTTGGTGTCTCTTTTCTCTATGAGTAAGACCCTACAGTTTATAGTTTATACTACCTTGTTATGACTTTGACACAATACACTGGAATTGCAGAACAATGTATTGGAGTTATGGTCGTTATTTGACTTCCTTATGCCTGGTTTTCTTGGGACAGAAAAACAAGTAAGTTTACTCTGGCTTTCCTAGTTAGTTGGGGGTGATTGGTACACGAGATATTGCACCTTTTTTTTTTCAGAAAATGCCTCTAATACCTATGATTTTATTTTGAATGTACTATAATGCTTTGTAGATCAATTATTTACGCTAGAAAAACATTGGGAAAAAATACAAATCAAAGAAAAGGAGATCACTGAAAAGTTTCTTATAAACCAGATGAACACAAGATGATGTAAAGCAAATTAAGCTAAACTGGTGTGTGTCTTTACTTCTCTTAGCTAAAGTACACATTCTCTTTGTATTTACCTTGGGTGCTGCTGGTCTAATTTCTTTTATTAGACAAAAAGAGTAACCAGCTTACAGCCAAAGTACTGTAACATCGTATCGACAGACACTGAACAGCCACATGACTGACTAGAAAACATATTCTGCATAGAGATGTGGCCAGCTCTAATAAACTTAAGACTCACTGTAAGCATGACATCTAAACAAGACAATGGTTGCTACATATTGTCTGAGATAATGACGCATGGTAGTGCAAACTCTCTGACATGTATGAAATATCTTATTAACATCTGTTCTGCACAGTTCCAAGCTACATATGGAAAACCATTGCTAGCGGCTAAAGATTCAAAATGTTCTGCAAAGGATGCTGAAGCTGGTATTCTTGCAATGGAGGCGTTGCATAAGCAGGTTGTTTTGTTGTTTTCAATAGATTTAAGTAATAACCTTATGATGTGGCCTTCATTAATAAATTGAAACTTGCTATACCAGGTCATGCCATTTCTACTCAGAAGAACAAAGGATGAGGTTTTATCTGATCTTCCAGAGAAGATTATCCAGGATAGATATTGTGATCTCAGTTTATTGCAGCTCAGACTTTACGATAAATTCTCCACCTCCAATGCAAAAGAAGAGATTTCATCTATAGTTAAAGCAAACGAATCGGATGAGTCTGCTTCCCAGCCGAAGGCAACTCGTCACGTATTTCAGGTGCAGCAGTTGGATATCACTTGCTTATTTATTCACTATTTTCAGTTTTGTAGCATCACCCTGTAACTTAATTTACTTTTGTTATACAGGCATTGCAGTACCTACTTAAACTCTGCAGCCATCCTTTACTGGTGACTGGGGAGAACCCCCCTGATCATCTTGTGGATATATTGAAAGAGACAGGTGTGGGAACTGGTGGTGAGCTTCATGAACTTTACCACTCACCTAAGCTTGTTGCTCTTCAAGAAATACTTCAGGAGTGTGGTATTGGGTCAGAAGTATCAAGTCCTGATGCTTCAACATCAATTGGGCAACATAGAGTTTTAATTTTTGCTCAACATAAGGTATCGAGCTTGTCACTCCCTTATTCTTCCATCCATGTTTGAGTTTAAAAATTGTCTTATGATAAAACTCTCCCTTCAGGCTTTTCTTGACATTATTGAGAAGGACCTGTTTCAATCTCATATGAGAAGGTGAGTTCGATGGTATTTGTTTTTTCATATGTTGGATGCATCTTCATCCTGCTGTATGTTGTGTTTTCATCCTTTGTCTGTATTGTTTGTAATCTGTTAGAATCACCTGGTCATCAGATACCAGTTTGCTTTTTACTGATTTGGCAACTTCTTATCTGCACTTGTAATTTGTATTTCTTCATTAACATTCAGTGTTGGAGATATATGTGTGCTCGCATACCATCATATTCCTTTTTGCCACCCCCAGGGATAGCACACGTGCCCAAAATGTTGTAACCTGCATGTGCTCTATTTTATTTTAATCATCTCATTTGGGAAACTGTTTTTTACAGCGTCACATATTTGCGGCTGGATGGCTCTGTTGAAACAGAGAAGAGATTTGAAATTGTCAAAGCGTTCAATTCAGATCCAACTATTGATGTTCTTCTATTAACAACTCATGGTAGGTTTGGAGTACTATTGAGTAGCATACTGGATCATTGCCCCTTGATATGGTTGGAAAGCATGTTCTGATTTCATCTTGTTGCAGTTGGTGGGCTTGGCTTGAATTTGACATCTGCTGACACATTGGTCTTCATGGAGCATGATTGGAATCCAATGAAGGATCTTCAGGTTAGTTTGACATTTTTTTCACCAGAATAAGGCACTGCTTTCTGTCTTGATGCTCTTTAATGAAATGCAAGTAAATTCTTCTTTGGAATCATGTCCTTTCATGACTTGAGAGAAGCAAAGGTATAATTATTATGGCATTTGCATTCTTTAAAGGACAGGCCCCAGTGCTGAACCTCCCATGTGATGTGGGGTTTGGGGGAGGAATAACCGGGCTAGCCTTACCCCCGCAAGCGGAGAGGCCGCTTGAACCTAGGTCTCCTGGCACCATTGTGATGGGTTTTACCACTGTGCCTGGGCTTTACCATTGCACCAGTGGGATGGCATTTGCATTCTTTATCTTAGTTTAATGCTGTAAGAGATGGCTAGGTGTAATTATGTATCATGTTAGTCAAGGAAATGATCAATGTCACGACTCACTAGCCATTGCTTAGGTCCTGTGCATCCTCGTCTATGCACGTGATTTTCTGGCTTACTGTAAATGCTGAAATGGAGTACCTGCTCTTATAGGCGATGGACAGAGCACACCGTCTGGGTCAAAGGAAAGTGGTGAATGTTCACCGTCTCATCATGCGTGGAACCCTTGAAGAGAAGGTGATGAGTCTCCAGAGGTTCAAGGTGTCAGTTGCCAATGCTGTCATCAATGCTGAGAACTCCAGCCTGAAAACCATGAACACTGATCAGCTACTTGATCTATTCGCATCTACCCCTGCTTCCAGAAAAGTAAATTCTTGGTGCAGTTTATTTAAGACTGGTAGAGAACTCGTGAAAATGATTTGTTTCTGATCCTTTTTCTCTGCCATGCAGGCATCGGTTCTCCCAAGCAGTTCGAGTGATGACCCCAGTAAAGATTCCAAGAGGAAATCTCGTGGCAAGGGCTTGAAATCCATTCTGAATGGATTAGATGAGCTTTGGGATCAGTCACAGTACGCTGAGGAGTATGACCTCAACCAGTTCCTGGCGAAGCTCAACGGCTGAACTCAGGATCACCGGCTGAACATAGCATCACCGGCTCGTGTACAGTGTAAAGTAAATTGGGACGTGTGATCTAGGTTCGCAGATTTTGTTGCCATCCTTAGGTTTTTTTTTTCTTGGTTCATAGGTAAGGAAATGGAAGATTGCATGATCGAATGCGACATGGCTAACTTATGCGACATGGCTAACTTAAAGGTGGGCTGGGATTACGATCTCAATTTTTGGTTACATCCTTTATTAGGTCTAGGGCTGGTCAGAGGCTGTGAAGTACAAGGAGTTGTATATACTCTCGGCTTATCTATTAATCAAAGCTGCAGCTCCTTGCATAATGTCTACCTGTAAAGTTCTTTCTTTTTTTATATATATGGGAAAGTTCTTTCTTGTTGACTTCTGATGAAGAGATTGATGATGTAAGGCTGCCTTTCCTTCTTTTTTTTTTTAACTTGATGGGTGCTGTCTTGGGCGACCTTTTGTCGTTTGCTTTGGAGAATAATGCATGGTTGTGACTTGTGAAATATGGGGTCCGTCACCGTATAGCAATTTGGCCTCGGTTGGAGATTTTTGCTATTTTGACCATAAAACCGGTGGGCCTTGCTATAATGTTCATGTCTCGTTGGACTTCCTGTGCTTCGCTATAATGCCCTCCAAACTTGAGTCTTTTCATTTCCTAAATAATTGTTGGTCTTTTTCACACCTGTTCGGACCAAAATCGATCTTCTCTCCCTCTGCACATATGAACATGTACATGAAAATTGTGTGGGATTATTCTAATTTGTATTTGTATAATATATAGATCAAAAACATCTCGATCTTCTCTAGAGAAAGTGGTACCGACTAATTTTCATCGTGATCGGTTCATGTTTTAATTAGTAAAATAACAAATCAATTATGCTTATATTTCATTTGTACAATCGAGTTGGACAACATGAGATACTGAGATTTGATCTATGGGCACGGCTGTAGCGCATAGATGCGCCTGGCTTGGCTGACATCTAGCACCATATTGGAGAATATAATAAAACATAGCAAATTATCATGTACTACCTTCAGATTTATTTTGTTGATGTATGTTTAGTTCAATTTTATGCTAAACTTTGCGTCCTAATGTCATCACAATAAATATGGATGAAGTAATAAAAAAATAAAGAACTAGATAAAAACCTCCTAATAATAAAAGAGTAAAGAAGAAGAGTATCATTTAGGTTGTGTTTGTTTACATACAGCACGTCTAACCAGGTTCACTTGATGTAACATCTACTTGTTTGGTAGCATGTAGAAGCGAGTGAGTCAGACCCAACTCGTGTAAATCCCCCTTCTGGGTCAGGCTGAGGAGGGACAGAGGAATTGGGCATAGCAACGCAGCCAGGCTTGTCGTGCAACGGCTGACCACCCTTAGCCTATCGCATACACCTTGCACCCCCCCCCCCCCCCCCCCCCCCCCCAACACAAGACAATACAATTACCTCTCGCTTTCTTGTCTCGTATGTGCTACCCTTGCTCTTTCTCTCGGTCACCACCATTCTTCTTCCTCCTTTGTATTCAAGCTCATCCTAGACTCGGATTTGTAGTAGGTTTAAATCCACGGGCTCAGACTACTCTAGTATCGTCAATCGTCATCGTCATCGATCCATTCCAGACCACCCTCCCATGGACAATCTCCATGCCTGCCATGGAAGAGGCTCCTCTTTGACCATCTTTGTTCGTGCAACCACCTCATTGAGTCTCCCGCACCTAAGCCTCAGATTGAGCCGTCATAGGGTCCCCTCAAGCCACCGTACCTATGGAAGAGGACCTCGCGCGTCGTTGTTGCGCTCGTGGAAGAGGAGGCCTTGCACGATGCATTCATGGATCTCATGGCTCGTTGCTGTCGTGGATCCCATCCTCGCCACCATGGATCCCATCCTAATGGCTTCGTTTCCATCGAGCATCCATAGATGTCACAAACAATCCTAACCAAGCAATGTCCAACTCATCTAACATGGACTGAGCAAAGATGCATTTAGATTATATTAAGAATGCACTTTACCAAATAAGAGCACATAACTAATACGGGTCCAACTGTGTATTGAATCATATCTCATGCACTGCATTTAGTTCATACAATCTAGCTAGATCCAGTTCTGCACCCAACCAAGCACAATCTTAAGGTTGCTTATAAGCACTATATCAACATACAAACACACTCTTATACATTAAGGAGGCATAAGTCATAGTATGACTTTTAAAATAATGATGTGAGTTTTTTATTTTTATTTATTTGGTCTCCAGTTTTATAGTGTTGTTGCATAAAGAAAATCCAATGCAATCACTTTCTCTTTCCAATAGGATAAAATGCTACATATGCAAAATTAAATGGTTGTGACAAATGAATTAATTGAAATTATTATTTACTTTCTTCGAATAAAATAATATTGATTTTAAGAATCTGTTTGGATTCCTCTAGTTTTTAACAAATTGAATTTATAGAAACTAGAGAAGCTCCAAATATGGCAGCTTCTATAAAATAAATTATGACTCAATCTAGTTAATGTCAGTTTTTTCTTTATTTTAATATATTAACTATTCACAATCTAATTTATAAATTATAAAAAACAGAATACAAATATCCTTATTCAATTTTTATTTAAAAATCAGTTTTTAAAAACTAAAAATAAAAAATCAGTTTTTTTTTTGAAAAATATGATGGATCCAAACAGGACTTAATGAGGTTATGAGACGCAGGGACGTTACGGAAAAACGAAAAAATCGCAGGCAGGCCACCGCTGGGTAACCGGCACGAGAAGTCCGGGAACCACACGTGTCAGCTATCCATTGGATCATTATCGATCGTGCGCTGTTCGGCGGTTGCACCCGATCCCGTTTCCGTGCGAGACAGCGAGAGAGAGAAGGCAAGGGCAAGCGGAAGCAGGCGAGGGTCGTCATCGCGTGGTGGCCGCTCTGTTCTTCGGCCCCTCCCTCCCCTCCGGCTCTCGGAGTCACATGTACGTACGCCGGCGCAGGCGGCCCCACCGTCCAGCGCTCTATCCCCCTCTTCTACTCGATCTATTCGTCCTCCCCGCTGATCTGTTTGTTTCTTTGCCGTTTTTTCGGTGGGTTTTGCCGGGCCATCAGGTCGTGTGGCGCGGGGGGAGTTCTGATCCGGATGGTGCAGCGCCACGAGATCGTCCATGGCCATGATTGATTGCGAGCGCGCAGGTCAGTCCCTTTACCATCTAGATCTTACCTCTCTGGTGCCGTTCCACCAGTGTCAAAAATTGCGGCTTGGAGTTTGTAGTGGAGGAAAGTCGCGATTTTTCGTAGTTATTTTGGGGAAATTTAAGGTGGGCAGTGTCGAGCTTCTCGCTTTTGCAGGGTATTAGTAGTGACCTCCTGTACGGGTAACTCAGAGTTGGACTACATCACTTCGTGGTATGCTGCATTAGCATTGCCGTTATACGCTAAATTTGCTCTTTCTAGAGCATCTTAGGTGCTAGTATCTGAGAATAGTAGGAACTGTTTGTTGTTTGATGTTTCCTAGTCTCAGAATGGTGTTACGGTTATTGTCTACTGATTATTGTAGGGTCTATATGTGCAAATTCAGGATGTGGTGCCTTGTGGGTCATTTGCAAATATTTTTCAGAGTGCAAATTATCGGGGATGCCTTTGAATAAGGCATTGCTGGTTGCTGCTTATGGGGTTGTTTTTACTAGTTTGTTTTTGTGGTTTATGTGCGGCACATTTACACATTTCGTATGTAAATATTTCAGGCCACCAGAGTCTGGTCTGATGAAAACTTAAAAGGTCATGATGTACTGATGGGTAGCTGAAAATCTAGTGAGGGTAGGACTTCCATTGGAAAATCTCGTAGTTGTGTGTAATATTTTGTTCTGAACAATCGGAATGAATACTTTTTTGCTTTTTTCTTGTCTTATTACAAACTATGCAATCGCTAGTAATTGTTTTGTTTTTTTATAAACGATGCAATTGCCACTTTCTGCAGAGTTTCAACTTTATTTATTGTGAATTGTGATGATTAGGCTCAAAGTTTTGCTTCTGCATATAATATAAACAAGAAAGAGTACCGTAAAACCTCTATATCTGGATGATTTCTCATGCAATCAAGCTCCCTACTTTCTATATGTAGCAAATCTTTGGGGGAAATATGGAGTTTGCTTGTTTTGTCTGGAGTTCAAGCCACGCCCAGAATTTTTGCGTGTTAATTTAGGATGTCACAGATACTTGACTGGTACTGGATTAATTTTTATATTGATTGTTTTAAATCAAGGTTTTCTTGGCCCTGTATGCAGTTGAACAACTAGTACCTGTAGGTTCTAGGTTGACCTCTTTACTAGCAGTTATCACTCTGCTTTTATTGTGTTGAACTGTTGATTTATAATATATATGATGCTTGCAGTTTATGAAATCAGTATACAGTGATAAAAAAAATATTGGTATGTATGCATGAGCACAATTATACATTTTAAAATCGAAACTTTGGCATAGTTGCTGGTGTTAGTTTTTTATGCCAGTTTGTTAAATGGAATTTCATGTAGCATTGCATTGCAAAGGTCTTTTTGATACATTATGGATAAGAGCATACAAAAATAGTTGGCATAAAAGAAAAGCACTGGGTATTGTTGCAAAACATAGTTACAACAAAGCACTGGGAACACATAGGGTTTCAGTTCAGTGGAACATAAAACAGTTGTCATTAGTTAACAGTAACATCTAGTTTATGGTTTCCAAACATCCAGCTTGTTTGTTCAAGCTCCACGATATCCTTGTACACTTCTACCTCTGCTTTTCTTTCCTGCAAAAGTGCAGGTAGCAGTACTGTTTCAAAGAATTACAAGTGGTCTCTTCCATCCCAAATGTTGAAACATAACTGACCCGATCATATGAAAATCCTACAAGACTCCCACGATACAAATGGGTTCTCAGTATGGAAGAACTTTATTTCAACTCTTAGCATGCTATGTGTAATGTGTTAAGTGGAAACTCCTGAATCCTTTCAGATAAAGGTGGAAAGTTCTGGATCACAGCACAGGAAACACAACACTCTCCTCTTCGGCTGACAAATACAGAGCTAGAACTAACATATTTTAAACTCAAATTGCTTAGAAACATCACCCATATGATCAGAGTTGACTCACAAAATACCTTTTGTGACTGTAGCTGTTGCTAGATATTAGCACTCTTTCCTGTCGAACGCTGACCAATCAGTGCCGTGGTTGACCGTTGATGTTCTTCAGGATTGTTTTCAGATTCCTTAGCTGCAGTAACACACCCTTATTGTAATATAACACTTTGCATTCTTAATATCTTTAATCCTTCAATCTTAAAGCATCAGGATAGTTTGTATTGTATTGACTATGGAGTTTCAAATTAGATGTTCGAATTGCATTGATGGTTTTATTTTGCAACCTCGACTGTACCTTCTTATCATTCTCTTATATAGTTATTATTTGATGCAGAAATGCAAGTTAATAATGAGGCACCACTAGGGTGCCTCAAATCAAATATTTCCCAGTATAACTCCCCAGAAAAGAGAGGTGGAATTGATGGGTTTCCTGAGAATACTGAAAAAACAAATGATAAGGTTGCTGCAGAAAAATTCTGGGAGGCATCACCTCTTCCAAATCAAGGCCTTAGCAGACCTTTGTACAGACAAGAATTTTATGCTTGGCCATATATTTATTCAGATTATCAAATGGTGCGTCAGCCACAACCTTATGGTTTTGACAGCCAATTTTATCAGATGAATAGGGATCACGGTTTCCCTATTGAGAACAGAATTCAGTATCTTCCATTCAAGATGCTCCCTCAAGGTCACCCCCATGATGCACAACTTCAGGAATTTCAATATTTTGTGGTTATTGACTTTGAAGCCACCTGTGACAAGGTGAACAATCCATTTCCACAAGAGATCATTGAATTTCCATCCGTCTTGGTTAACAGTGCAACTGGGCAACTTGAAGCATCTTTTCAAACATATGTTCGGCCAACGTATCATCAGTTTTTGACTGATTTTTGCAAGGAGCTTACTGGTATACAGCAGATTCAGGTCAGTGCAAATAGCAAAGTAATTATTTTAGTTCAATGATATTAAGTAATTTTCTGTGCAATTTCTCAAGGTCATGGCATGTTTTATTGCTTATAGTCATTTATATGTACTAAGATATATAGACAGCAACCTGTCAATTATTTTCCATGCTAGTGTCATTTCTGTAGATCTTATAAACGCAAACTCGCTAGCTTGTTCCATAAATTTTGCAAGGATTTCAAGCTGAGTAGCTGAGTTTGAAATGTGGATCTTTGTCTGCTGTAACCAGATTTTACAAGCAACATTTATATTCACTGTCTGGATTCCGGTTAGGATTTTTCACCCAATAATTTATTGCTCGGATCATTTATTGGATAATTCCTCACTATCCAACATGTGTATCTTTCAATTATAACAATTATTTTTCCAGTTAACATTATATTATTCCATGCTCACGCTTGCTCTCTATCTTATCTAAGCTCACCCATGATCTCAGTTTATGTGGTTACTTTGTGAAAGCTTTTCCGAATGTCCCCCTTTTCTGTTGCTATCATGGTAATTAGTAATTTTTTTCTGGAGGATTCTGCTACGGGATGATCTCCAACTGTGATACCTGGCCTCTCTTGGTAATTGTTCGTAGGGATTATTTGACGAGATACAGGTCCAGGAAACTGCATGGAAGTCATTTCCTCTTGAGAAGAAAGCTTGTCACATCAATTTGATGACAATTTTCTTTGGGAGATTACTTTGCATTTCATCGTAACTGTTTGTTTTGTTTTCTTTTTTGTTTCCAATGGGAGCATTGGTGTTGGAGATAGTTCAGCATTTTTTAACTCATTGCACAGAGTGACATCACATTTGCATACACTTCTTTTTGTTTCTCTCTTTTTATTGTCTTCTGTTTATAAACTATAATGCAATTCTTGTGTGGAACTACTGGGTTCCGTGAGAACCATATTGTGCCTCTTTTGAACAATCCTGTTTTATTATCATTTCGTATATTTCATTAATTGTATAATTGTCAATGCATATGCAGGTGGACAGAGGTGTGCCTCTAAGTGAAGCCTTGCTCATGCATGATAAATGGCTGGAGGACAAGGGTATTAAGAACAAGAACTTTGCCATAGTGACCTGGTCTAACTGGGACTGCCGTGTAATGCTGGAATCTGAGTGCAGATTTAAGAGAATCAGGAAGCCCCCTTATTTTAACAGGTAGCATTTTTTATATTTACATGACTTCTAAGGGAGTTCAATTTTATTGAGATTACATTGATAATTATTCTGTAGTGTATTTTGTTCAATGTCTAATGCAATGTGTATAGCTTAAATTCATGGTTTAGGGACATGTAGGGATTGCAAATAATAATGCTACACTGCTGCCATCCCCTTTAGTTGGCTCAATTAAAAGAAAATAAATTTTAACATGATAACTCCCATGTCATTGCAGTGGGTGAAGTATCTTTAACATAATAATCTGGTTCTCAGCATCATGAGCCCATGATCATGTTTGCCACCTTGCCCTAACTTTTAGTAGATTATAACAGAGAGAAGATACCTAAAATTTGTATGTACTATTCTGAACTTAAAAGGTCCCACAGTTTATCAACTTTTTTTTCTCGAATACGCAAGAGAGCTGTGTATCTTTGTATTAAAGGAGAAGAAGCTGGTCCCTTGCAAGCACCACCACCTCACTCTGAACCGAGCCATGAGGGGCTGAGATTACATCATAAAGTAAAACTCAACTAAAACACACACACAGATAAGGCTTGACCCAAACTGCTCCTAGCTAAACTTAGCTTAGAGCTTGACTTTGACCAAGTTTTTGCAGCGAACGTGCACCAGCCAGGTGCCACAGCTGTTGCTCGTTTTTTAACTCTAGCATGAGAGTCCTAATGCGCGGACGAGTGCCCTCAACTAACAAACTACATTTGGATACTTCCAGTGACCCTATAAAGCAGATGGTGACATAGTCTATAGCCAGCTTTTGTGTGTTGCCATTGATCCAGTGGTCAATTAGATATGCTTGCTAGTCACAAAAGTCAAAAAATTGTATCTAGCAAGGGTTATCAAAACTTTGGCCAATAAAGAATGAAGTATGCCGATAATTTTATGTTCTTGTTAACTGAGGATACTCAATTGGATTTTTCATTCTATATCTGCAGTTCCTTACGTAGAATAAAAAATTGAGATATGCTAAAAGGCTACTGTTTTCTTGTGTTAAGATTGTCAATTTGATTTTTCATCTCATGCATACAGCTTTATATAATAAAATTCCATGCTAAAGGCGATCCTTGTCATTTCATCACATTGCTTATAGTATTATGCAATGAGAGACCCAGTGTGTCCAGTAGAATTTGGTAATTAGGCATCTTGATTGTTCTTCTAATGCTCAAGTCCCATGCACAAATTTTAACCAGGTGGATCAACTTGAAGGTGCCTTTTCATGAAGTTTTTGGGGATGTCCGTTGCAACTTGAAGGAGGCAGTACAGTTATCTGGCCTTACGTGGGAGGGTCGTGCTCACTGCGGGCTTGATGATGCCCGCAATACTGCTAGACTCCTTGCACTTTTGATGCACCGGGGCTTCAAGTTTTCCATCACCAACTCACTTGTGTGGCAACCTGCCCCACAATCGACAACCTCCTGCCAACTATCCCCTGACCGTTCTCCAGATCCTGTTCAATCGCAGCAGAAGCTAAATGAGATGTTGAGATCTCCTGTGCAGCTTAATCCATATGCTGCCACTGTAGGAAAGGATAGAGCAATGTACTGCTACTGCGGTGTGCTGAGCAGGTGGAGCATTGTTCGCAAGCCAGGACCTATGCAGGGTCGGTATTTCTATGGATGTGGCAACTGGACTGCCACAAGGCGAGCAATATGCCCGTACTTTGCTTGGGCGTCATGAAAGCAATTGCTCTGCTAGCAAGCCCGGTGCTTTAACAAAGGGAGGCTATGAGCAGCGGTTGCCTGCTTCACTTTGCCTCCCGTATCGTATATATTATGATAATGACTTTGCTCGTAAGGCATTGGGATTTCACTAGGTAGTGTCTAACCTGTCATACTGACTTCTGTTGATAGAAGAGAATGGGGATCAGATGCTGCTTAGGATGCTTTATCTATGAATAATCTAAGTTTGTGGACAATGTTTTTAACTTAATGGGACTTCAGTAGGTGTGATTTGTGCCAGCTTGAACTTCAACCATGGTTTGCTGATTGTTATTGAGTGGTGAAAGTAATTGAACTATTATGCTGATTAAGAACAACGATATACGTGCAATAATGCAGTACACGGTGCCAATGGTTCTTTATAAGCGACTTGCTTTGCTGCTGAGCATAGCATCTGATATGAACTGATTCCAGAGGCATGTTCCCTAGCATAGCAGTGGAATGGATCCGTATTCTTGATTCAGAGATAGCTCTATCCAGTTCTATGCTCATTTTTTGGTATATATTGTTTGTGGAACTGTACACTCCTTTATTTAATGTTGGAAATAGGGAATTTCAAACGCCATATGACTAGCGCTCAACAACCACATGGACCTACCAGGGAATTCACGAATAGCGCTCCTTGCCAGCCTATGGGCGTACGACACGAAACATATGGACACAAACAAAATTTTGATGCACTGCTAGGTACAACTAAGGGCCCAAATATACCTTACCAAATTATTTTTTAAAAACTACATGCCCTGCTAAATAGAGGAAACAGAATCAAAATGTAGATAAGCCTTCTACGGTGGTTTTTTCAACAATGCTGCAGAATGAGTTGCTTGGAAGACATTAATATAAATTGCTTGGTAGACTGATTTGAGAGATATCATGGAGGCCCAGAGATTCCAGTGATGTTCGTCATAAACAACCACCACCATTAGAGACCACACAATAAGTTTCAATGTATAATGATATATAAGCAGTGAATCGGCAAAAGTTTCAACGTAGTAGAATGAGTAACTACAGGATTTCAGATGTAATCAGGCAAGTTAACAAAAACGACCGATCAATGTCAATGTGCATTCTAATGATTTTCTGCAGATCGGGATCATACAGATACATCAGTAATGATGCACAGAAAGAGAACAATTTTACAACAGTTGATAATACAACACGAACCAGGAACTAATGCACTCAACTATGACTAAAACTACATGAAACACACCATCCCTTTGGATTACAGTATGTGCAGATATCATCGAATCAAGTCTGTTGCAGTCCTGTCAAATCTTCCTGATAACACCACCACTGATGAAAAGGTATTGCACTCATGTCACTGTGCTTGCTATTCCTTTGGACGAGCGAGCCAGAGAGAACTCAGGGCACGGAGCCGTGAAGAGTAATCACTTATGACAAGAAAAGCCCGCGCAGACTGCCTGGTGGTTAGGATCCTTTGCAGTTGTTGTAGGGTCTGCAGCCTGAGGTTATCAGCCTGATACAGGAAATGAAATGAGTGATAAGTGGGAAAATTTAACATATGATTGTTAACTATAGCCAACAGGAATTCACACACTATAAACTTCCTTTATCTTGGCGTATAAAGTGAAGCCCCTTGTACATGCAGAACATAAATTTGGAAAAGAGTACTACCTGACGAAGGAAATTTTCGATAGTACCAAGCTTTCCCATGGCCATAGCCATTTGACCCATGTAATTTGCTACATTTCCTGTGGACCCTGACGAGGAAAGAGAGCCAGCCAAGGTTTCTGCCAAGGACTGCTGAAGGGCTTCCATTCCTTGGGAAAGAGCATCCTCTGCCTGTTGCGAAGACTGCTGAAGGTTGCCTATCCCTGACAGCTGCTGCTCAGTGAGAGGTTCAAGCTGCGTCGACAGAAGCTGCAGTTTTCATATTTATAAGAAACGTATCAATACAAAATCACCGGCACGTGAAAGGGAACGTACTAACATACTGTCCAATGACCAAGAAACAAGGCATGTAGGACACAGAAGGCAAGCCACAAGATGCTGCATCCCCCAACTTGCTAACTCAATTAATATGATAGTATATCTCAAAATTGCAAAGAAATCCTTGAAAGTCCTATTAGTAGAGTTATTAGAAATAGGATGTTCTTTGCCACTCAAGAAGGACCAGAAAATTATAAACACGCTCCAATGCCATATACACACCTTTAAAACCTCAGATGGTCGAAAACCTCCTAGCCACAAGAAACACCTCTCTGCTGGTGTCTTCCACATGCCTGATAACACATGAAAGACATCTGCCTTGGCTGCATTTCCTTTCAGCCTGAAAATCTCATCATAGTGTGACATGATCTTGTCAATAACACTACGTAGATCAGTATCGCTTGCATGAGCACTAACTCCAGCCCGTAGTTCACTAATTTGTCGATTGTGTTCCTCCAACCATCGTGCGTACTCCATGTCAAAAGCCAAAGCCCCTGTAACAAAAAGGGAGTATTTTATTTCCCATAGAAAAAGAATTTAATTCCTGTTTGGATACTTCCTGGCAATGTCAAGCATAAATTACAAAGGAAGTAAGGATTACCATTTCCACTTTTGGACTGTGACTGGTCAACTGAGCTAGATATAAAAATGCCCTGTGACAGAGAATTTTCTTAAGCAAAGTTAATAACACCTCGAGTTGTAAATAGGCATGCAACAGGAACAAACCTGCTGCCGAGCTCGTTGCAACTCCTGTTCTAGTTGGGTAAGTTTTAGCCTGCTATTCTCCAACTGTTGAACATATGCCTGCGTAAATAGCATAACTGCTCGTCAATACCAGCAGAGATGGTTTCAGTAAGATATACTTTTTTGCAAATACTAATTTTATCATGTAGATGAATTTGCCCCATGAGCATAAATAACTAATCACACTTTAAGATTCATATACTTTTCATTGTGGAGGTTTGTGCTGTATTTTTCTTTTACCAAAAAGGCTTTCAGGTTAAGGCCTTTAGTTACCAGAAACTTTCATGATACTCAATGCAACTACACAAGAAGCTAAACCAGCAAAAAATTTACGCCATTTCTTTTACTTGATTTATATTCCAGCCTTTAACAAGCAAAGCTACTAAGCACCATTGTCCTTGTGTGGGAAATACAAAACAAGAGTAATATAAGCAACATGCTTCATGCACAGAACCACGAACCAAACAACATAGAAAATAAAAACCTGAACCCTGGTAGCAGAATACTATGTCTACCATACAGAAGAAGAAGAAAACTACCAAGTAAGCAGAAGTCCGTAAAATTGTAAATGCAAAACTCTTAAAAACTAAGATTCACACACCTTCTTCCTCAAACGACTCTTTCTTGCAGCCTCGCGATTTTGAGCAAGCCGACGCAGTGTCTATAGTCCAATGCATGAGCAAAATATGTCATTGCAAATTGCAACAGATATAACATGCATCAGAAAGGAGAATGCTGCATCGAAACTTGTACCTTTTGATCTCCATGTTTATCCCTGGATCTGTCACTGGAGTCAGAAGCAGCAGCGAGAGCACCTTGGCCTGGCTCAATCTGCAGATAACAACATAAGCAAAAGATAATCAAGCTCCCATCATTCCTCCATTTATTATTTTTCCCATTTTTCCTCCCTAAGATGAGTGAAATATTGTCCACTTGCCATAAAGAAAATTTAGTTCAGCTTTATATATGTTGACTTTAGCCCAACTCAATTGCTTGGACTGGAAGGCTTTATTTTTGTTGTTGTCGTTTATTTTTAACTTTGATCCTTGAAGAGAATGTATAGAATAAATGCTAGAAACTCAAGCAAAGTTAAATTTGTTAAGATTTGTATATATAATCCTTTAGAATACTACTATTGATTTGTAATGTCACTTTCTGTTAAGTGCTCAATATCATCCCACCTCACGTAGTATTATGTGGCTTGCAAGCACGGAGTCAGGGTTTTCATCTCATAAAAAGGGATACCATCTGACATGGGTATTTTCATGCATCAACTAGCACATGATCAGTTAGCGAAAAAGCTTGGTCACCCTGTCACAGGTCTACGTATATGAGTTACACCAACTGTACATAGATGCAATCAGCTTCCAATGAAAGAGATGCTAAGTATATTAATTCAATTAGACAAGAAACTGGAAGGAATGAAAACAGACTGACGAACTGAAGAACAAAATAGAGATTTCAAGGGTGGAAATGGAGAAAAGTAAGAGAAGTTGAACATAAATACTCCTTTGAGCATGCAATTAAGCCACCCAATACAGACCAACAAGCTTAAGTATGCAGATCGTTTACAAATACGAATTAATATCAAGCTATAGAAACTTCTTACAGGGGAACAACTATGCCCATACTTTGTTTGGTCCACCTTGCTTGTTCAACTTCTATTGCCACTCTTGCTCAAAATGTTTAGCTGTGATAGTGGGCCCCATATTACTACATGGAAACACTGGCACATATATGGATTCTTGGCATCATACACTAACATCAATGATGACATACAATCTTTTTGAAAAGTAACTGGGTCACTTTTCACTCATAACATGGAGCCAGGCAATAAATGTTTGCGTTAATTACCTCAGATCAAGTTTAACAGGACTTACCCTGTGGTTTTCGTCAGTATCATCTGTTGATGTATCTGTTCTAGGGCTGCCATCTGCCATCGTACACTGCCCTCAATTCTCAAAATGTGGCTTCAAGAATGAAGCAACAACTCAGACTGACGCTGTATATTTGTTGACAAAAAAAATGTCAAATAGACATAATATAAAAGTTGATGAAGCATGGACATTACTAGGCACAAATTAGTTCAACAATTCCACCAAATAATGATCTGGGAGGCGGGAATAGACTGCACACAACACATAACTAGATTTTTTTCAAAAATGAAATTCAATAAACAGGTCAATGCCAGTCATGTACCTCATGAACAAGCACCTATCTTACTTGAAGAAGACAAATAAAGTTCTAACTACAGGGTAATGAAATTAAGCCAGGCAGTCACTTGACACGCATATTCATAACTCATCCACATGCTTCAGGAACTAATTTGTGGAGTTGGACCGCCAAAAAAATGAATGGAAAACGATTCTGAACCATCACCTTTTTGTTGTTATGAAACATATTACCTTTTGATTAGTGTGATGAGTGTGAACTGAAACACAAAGAATGAAAGAATCATGTGTATACCCTCCCAACTGCTTGCAAATGTACAGACAGTTTGATGTGTTATAGAATCCATATGTTATAAGATCCATATTCAAACGTCCAGAAAGGATCAAACAAATATGGAGCCTATAAAGGTGCAGGAGACGTATTGAAATAGATTGACTATCAGTAGCTGAAAAAAAAAAACACCTGGTGTACAGAAAGTTCTCCAACTTGATTGTGCGGACATGCCTAGTGTATGCTTGGATAAAGAAGTAAGGTTGGAAGAAATAAAGGATGCTACAAACTTTGATGTACGGATTTTGAAACTCAAATGGGAACATCCATGCTTCAAATAATAGCTGACATTTTTTTTTTGGACCAAGCACGTTTTCATAGCGCAGGAAAGATAAATGCATTTCCATAGAGAATTCAAAAGAGTAGTAGATTTTAACCCCCCACAAGATCACTTCCCTATTTCCAATCATCAGGAATTCAGGTCACCTGATGTGCTAACAACCATTTGTTTCCATCCGAATAGAGCCAGTGCAGAACCAGAATCAAGCTTATACCCGAGCTGAGAACGGCGAGCGCGACCCAGCAGCGAGGACATCACAGCCACAGCGAGCTACCGCACTGACTCATCGTTCAAACCAGAGGAGGCGAGACGTCGGGTGGCCCCGAACCGATCGAAAGGAACCCGCTTTACCTTGTCACGAGGACACCAGCAGCCGGCAGCCTTTCTGCAGCGCAGAAGCCGCCGCCGCTGCGCGAGCTAGGTCCTCGAGCGGGCGCCGCCACTGACCACGGCAAGGTGGCTGCGGTCTTGCCGGAGAGGGGGGGTGGAGGTGGGGGAGGCGGACGGTACGGAGTGTGTGGGGGCGGTGGGCTCCTCTGAAATGGAACGGAACAAACCCTAAGATTTTTGCCTTTTTTTTCTGAATTTGGGAGCGCAGAACAAGAGGATGGCAACTTGGCAAGGCGAGAGCGGTGAGCGGTATCCTGACCGCACGCGTCCGGACACTCTCACGGTCTCACCGCAGTGCGGCGCGCGGCCGGCAGAAGAGCCGAAAGGCAGGCCGAGTCCAGCTGGTTGCGGCGCACGGACGAAACGAGGCGGCGGCCAGCACAAGGCCTAGGCCACCAGCTGGTTGTGCGCCGCAGAAGATCCGCGCGAGCAAAGAGGAATCTTTACCAGCTCCACTTCCGAGCTTTCAGTTCAGCGCAGCACTCACTCATCAGTAGTCAGTCCTCACATCAGACCTCATTGCCACTTTCCCCACTCCTCCCTTCGCCGCCGCCTCTTCCTCTCCGAGCCGAACCCTAGCAAGGTCGATGGCGTGGGCCGCGGCGGTGGTGCTGGTGGTTGCGGCGGCGGTGCTTTCACCGGCCTCCTTGGCGTCGGCGTCCAACTCGGAGGGCGATGCGCTGTACGCGCTGCGGCAGGCGCTCGCAGACCCCCGGGGCGTGCTCCAGAGCTGGGACCCCACGCTTGTCAACCCCTGCACCTGGTTCCATGTCACCTGCAACGGCGACGGCCGCGTCACCCGCGTGTGAGCTCCCTTGTCCTCTCTTTGTTGCCCCCACACCCCTGGATGCTTCTGAATTTCTTGGATCCGTAGTTGAATGTGCTTGCGAAATCTTGTGTTAGCGAGCTCGATAGGCGTGTCACGGCTTGTACAATGTGATGCTCTTTTTTTCTGAAAATTAGGAATATGGGTTCGTCTGTTTCAGGTGTGCAAATCATTGTGTTGGTGCTGACAGGCTCCAAATTTGCTACTCTTGAGATGACATTAAGCATTAACTGAAGTTTTGTTACCCACTTTTAGTCTTTTAGAAATACTGCTCACATCCTAATCATGTATCACGGTAATAGGGCCAATGTCTTGAACCTCCCTTTCTTGTGACTTTAGCCACTTAGATGCTGATTGAATGAATGATGTGCTCCTTCGCTGTAGTTACCGAAAATATCTTCAAGACTAAATCCTTATAGATTCGTTCTAGCTGATACTCTATTGTGATGTACTCATTTTTCTTTGGAGTTTTCTGTTGAAGTTATAGCAATGCACTTAGCTGTTGCTTGGTTCTATCACTTTGATTATACAAGTAGCTTTCCAATACATTACAAGGTTGATCGAAAAAGAAAAGACCTTACATGATCGATCCAAAAAAATATCTGTTACAGGTCCATAGGTAGGTCCCGTATTTATTTATTTATTTTGGTTCCTGAGAGCAATTGAAAGGCCGTACCCAGTGCTGAGAGCTCCCGCACTGTGCGGGGTCTGGGGAAGGGTTTCAGCGGCAGGCCTTACCCCCGCCTGTGCAATGCGGGGAGACCGAGAGCAATTGCTCAATGGAAAATTAGAAATAGTTAGATCAGATTGTGACCATCTTTTTCTCCTAGCAAAATGGCAAACCTTTGTTTCTGATTTGGTTTTTTTAGTGACTATACAAGTGTCAGTGTGTTAGTTAATTTTCTCTTTATAAGTGACGATGGAACAAGATTATCACTTCATTGTGCTGCCTGTATCACTGCTTATTATATATAATACAACAAAGTATAGGCCACTAGATTTGCCCGACCACACGTAGTAGAAATTAACAGCCACTTCTATGATCTCAAGCTAATGGTCTGTTACCTCTGTTATACAATAAGACTGATATGAGAGAATTATATCTGATGTAGTTATGCTACTGATGTAATGTATCTTAATGGCGTATCTATTGTTTTAGTTGACAATCTACAGATTTTCTCCTGTCAAATAATGCTGAGTCTTGTCACATGTGCATTTGTTTCAATATTTATCTGTATGACATGACCGTAATGTGTGAACTATTTTATTCTGTTTCTTTCCAGATGTGATACTTTCTTACACTTGTATATCTTATAGGGATTTGGGCAGCTCGAATTTATCAGGACGACTTGTTCCTGAACTAGGTCACCTTGAGCACCTGCAATATTTGTGAGTCTGGCTAAATATTGGTGCATTTCTCTTCTTTGCTGTATTTAAGTTCATGCCATTATAACATAATAAGTTGATCTGGAAAACTTGATGTGAAAATGGATGCACTAAATTTGATCTGCAAAGAAATGTGTCTTCTTATATCATAATCCATCATTGTATCGTTTCCTTTAGGGACAGTTGACAACCACTATATTTTGTATATTTTGAATGGGCAGGAGGAATAATGTTGATGAAGAGAAAATAAACTAAATCTTGGCAAAATATTAGATGTATTTCAAAATATATACAATGCTAACAATAGTAGTGTCACAAGTTCCTCCTAATTGGTCCTTTTTTCCATTTCTTCTGGTACTTGTTGATTAGGATACTGGCATTGATAAACCTCATTGGTGGAAACAATATTTCAGTAGTTCTCCCAGTGTGCTCTTTGTTGGCAACTACTGTCATCCAGTGCTGTAGCATGAGTCTTTAGATGTTGCATTATGACACACAAATAATTTAAAAAATAACTCGATCGGTGGGGGTAAGACCGTCCCCACGGCTTCCTTTGATAGAGAAGCTCAACCTTCCCCGGCCGAGAAAATCTACGAACCCTGGTCCCATCCTCAAGGAGTTATTTTTGACAATATCCCCCCATCTCTCCAGTCCTGGGGACAGGCATTCCAAGAAGAAATCAGACTACAAGTACATGGAGCTAACTCTGTAACTAGAGACAGCATCCTTTCATGGATGGATTTGATTTTCTCTTCAGCCCCTTAAGGCACCTTTACTCTTTGTTTTATTTGGCCCTTTGGCCCTGTAAAGTCTCTTTTTTCTCTTTTACTTAAATAAAATCTACAGTGGGAGTTTCTCCCACTGTGTTCCAGTCAAAAAAAAAAAAAAAAAAAAAAGGAGCTGCCTCCTATGGTTCAGGCTTAACCCATGCTTTGAGCCCACCCCATACATGAGGGCCCACCCACCAAAGGTCGGTTTCAAACAAGTAAATGGGACGCAGCGAGTGAATTTTTTTTTATTTTCCACAAATTACTCACCATGAACCCCTTTGCATTATGATGCACAAATAGACTTCACGTTTCAGAACTCACTGCTGTGAACTTCGCATTTGTATTAGTTCTCTAATGTCTATAAATTGTTGCAGAGAACTCTACAAAAATAATATTCAGGGCACTATCCCAGCTGAGCTTGGGAATCTGAAGAGCCTTATCAGCTTGGACCTGTATAACAACAACATCACAGGCACCATACCCAAAGAACTTGGCAAGCTAAAATCTTTAGTATTCTTGTGAGTACAGATATTTAGTCCATGCTACATCTACACTGTTTTCATCTAAATTTTCTCTAGTCTATAGCACTCATAGTTAGCTAGTCAACTCATTTCTTTCTGCTCCTTTTTATGTTTTTGTAGGCGACTTAATGACAACCGGTTGACTGGTCCAATTCCAAGGGAACTGACAAAAATCTCTAGTCTCAAAGTGATGTAAGTGTTGTGCCTTCAGTTATGCATTTACTCAATTGCAAGCTTAATTGTACAAATTAATCCCAACACTTCATCTTATGTGTATTTGCTTCCAGAGATGCCTCAAACAATGACCTTTGTGGCACAATTCCAACTAGTGGGCCTTTCGAGCACATACCCTTGAGCAAGTATGATCTATATACCTCTTGTCATTCATGTATCAAATGCATGGATTACTTGCCTTTTGCCTTTTCTGCATCTATTTTTCAACTTTAATAATGAACAAGGGTCATTAAGCTCGCTACTTCATGTTATAGAACTGATTTATGATGAATCACAACCAAGTTTCTTTTTCATTTGAAAATTGAAAGTCACAGATATTGTTTTCTTGTAATATTTCTTTGTTTGGTAAATTATTCTATACTCTTACATGTAAAAGGAGTAGCATGTCCAGAATTAAGACAACTGGACTATATTCTTTCCAGCTACAATAGAAAATCACTATATGTTAAAACTCATCTTATTCTACTGACCTGACTGCATTTATTCTAAGTCTGGCTTATTTCCCTGCATCTTTGACAACAATCCAAGATTGGAAGGCCCAGAATTGCAAGGTCTTGCAACATATGACACAAACTGCTGAGAGAGAGGCAAGCAGTCTCTTTGCTTGAGCGATGTAGATGGACAGCGAAATATATTTTGCTGTTATAGTAGAGAAGTAATCTGGGTACCTTGTAGGTTTCCAGCATGCTTGCAAGTTTATCTTTAGAAAAAGCCTGGAGCTCATTATTGTATATAGCATTTATCAAGGGCTCTTAGTGCTCAGTGGAAGTCCTCATAAACAGAAATGATGATTCCACATGTTGTAGTGCTGCTAAACTGAAACCAGTAATATTTGGAGCCGTTTTTCCATTCAATCTTGGTTCTTGTATAATTTGGTAGTTCTCTGAATTGATGAAGTTGTTTAGCATCAGTGGTCTTTTTTATTTCTTGTTTGCCTTTTGATGGATTAAGCTTATAAGGTCACCGCAATGTCACGTGGTCTTTGCTTCAGGCCTTCAGCAGGACTAACATGGTAATGTAGGTTACGTACCTGATCGAATAGATGATGCTGGGGCCAAGCCTGCTAAAAAATAGAGAATTTACTATAGTGTGAGTGATACACCAATGTCATTTTTCAACTCTTGTATTGTTTCGAATGGCATACTGCCCAACGTCCTTCGGTGCATCCAGCAGCTGCAACTCGATTGCAGCTCTATCCAAACTTAAAATTCTAGGTAATCCAGCAAACTTCACAAGTTTTTTTTATGATTTGGGCATTATACGTGTAAATTGGTCAAACAGCAACTCAAATAAACTTGCATCTGTATAATCAAAACTGAGCAATCAGTAGGTAAATATCCATAAAAATGCTGCTTTGCATTAGTATCGATTCCTTCCCAGATCACTAGATGTTTTAAAACTACCTTGTGCTGTTACAGAAATTGGCTCTTCAAGGGAATGCGAAACAAGTAAAAAATACTACCGTGTATGATGAATGCTGGATTCTGCTTCTAAGCTGTACAGGGTACCTATACTCCACATAATATACAGTAATAACGTAACTGACTTGAGTGCACTGCTCAACTCATCCATGGTTCTTGCTACCGGCACACTAGGTCACTAGCACGACCAAGTAATATACAGGATTGAGCAAAGATTGATACTTATCGTGGTGGGAATCGTGTGTATCAGAGCTATCAATCTGCTGTTGCCTATCATCCAAGAGCTGAGTTACACAACTGCACATTTGTTATCTTGGAACTGTATCCAGGGGGGGGGGGGGGGGGGTAAGTTGTTGATCGGAAACATTTTGTCGCTTGAACTGTAAGGAGCTATGTACACCCTTTCAGTCAAGAATTTTCTCGCCGGTTGAGAATACATTCCATACCAAAGTTCCAACCAGATATAGCACTACTGATAATTCAAAGACGTTATCCCATGAACCTGCATTTTTATCAGGGAATGGCATTAGTCAAGAAAGTAGGGTTTAGAAACCGGCTGCTAACATGCAATGCAATAGAGTGAGATGAAACTAAACCATGCTGCAAGATGTATCCTGTTGCTGCTGTGCCAAATACACCAGCTAAAACCCCAGCCGTGTTGGAAAGACCAAGTAATACACCCTGCAACAGAGGAGGCAACCAAAAATTAGCACTGCATAGTTTTCCTTATGTTCTAGGTTTCAGAACTTCGCTCATAACAGTAATGAAGGTTGTGCCGCAGAGAAGAAGATATTACAGCATATCGGGGACCAATATCTTGATGGTTTGAGTATAGACCAGACTGTGAGAATGCATCAGTTCCCTGAGATTCAAAAAAGTAGAGCATGATCAACATATTAAGCTTTGCATGTAACATTGAATTGAAATAGCAATTCATATGAAAAGTATTGTGTGCACCGTAAGTTAACAAAAAAGGCATTGTTCTCTTTTTTATTTGTACAGAAAAAAAAATACTGCTCTCTAAACTAAAAAAACAATGTCAGCATAGTGGAAGCAAGGTAGGAAGATTACCTGGCTACAAGCCATGCACAACACTGCCATGGCTGGTGAGTTAACATGGCTCAATTGAGTTAGGAAAAACGCTGGCCCCAAGAATCCGATTGATTGCATGATCTGAAAGAGGTAAAGAACACACCGGGCAAAAAAATTCCGTCAGTCCACTGGATACATATGAAAGTTAACCTCGTTGTTCCTCACAGCCTACAGTGAGATTCTATGGTGTCCTAACAGCATGTCATTGCATGAAGAACACACAAGAGAACTGCATGTTTTGCTGTGATGAGTGAATTTGCTGCTAGTTTCATGCCATTTTGGTTAATGACCCTGAATGAATTTGTTGAGTTGTGCCGACTCAAACCTTGTGAATGCCTTCTTTTTCAATTTTTGTGTATGAATCATCATAACAGAATCAATCAAGCTAGTTAAGGGCGGACTGTTAGGAACCGAACAGATGGCATCCAAGGTCTCCAAGGAGGCGGGCAGTGAAAAGCAAGGCAGTGACAAGCTGCGCTCGTCAACGGCGGCGCAGAGAGGTGCAGCAGGTTTGCTGAATGCTCGACCTGCGGCAGGGTGCGGCGTCCCGGGGTGTCCGTACAGTGGAGCCTTCCCCCGGTGACGGCGGGTGGTGACCTCGCCCCTCTCGTCAGCGGTGATGTCCGCCGAGGCCAGCGAATACCGGGATGAGCTGGAAGGATTGTCTGCCGAGAACAGGGGCATCGGAAGCTCTCATGACGCCGGGCATCTAGCGGTCTGGCCTCGGCCGCCGGCAGCAAGCGGTGGGCCACAAGGAGGCGGGCAACAAATGCAAATCAGCAGCACCTCATTTAGACAAACCAGTATTTCGCAAAAACACCCATGATTTGGATCGCGATTATTGGTCGCGATCCAGTTTCAAAATTAAAGCCCCCTCCAAGATTCAATTTTCACAAAAAAAAAAAAACTGTCAGTTGTCCTCTTGAGCCCTGACGGTTCGCTCGCTTGCTCGCGACCTTGGCTCTCCTCCCCTCCACCGTCGGCGATATGGATTCACCGGCTACCCCACGGGAAGTGGCGCAACCGGATACCCCTTTCGGACCTGACTCACAGGCGACCCCACACTCCCTGCTCTTTCCCTTCACCCCGCGATCCAGGAGGTGAGAAATTCTTCTGCCACTCACTGGCCGCAGAGTGGATTCAGCTACCATGCGCTTCAGTTGCCAACCTAATGCTGCTCTACTGGTCGCACGGTCGTCCTACTTGACCGGCCAGGGTGCATGGTCTCCGACTCTGCTCCGCGGCCGTTTCCCAGGAGTGGGAGTACACCATCAAGCAGCTGCTCGCCTTCTTTTCTTTCAATTCGATTTGGCCGAGTTGTTTTCTGTAGCAGAAATCACTAGCTAGGATTTCAATGCTGGTTGGGCCAATGGGCCACTGTTTGAATTGCGTCTTATGAAATGAATCAGGCATAAAATGTTTACTCGTTGATCTATGTGCAATAGTCTGCAATTTGTGTTGTTGGTGGAGACTGCGAAACAAGGGTAGGCACTTGGGAAGAAAGACTCTAGGATTACAACAAACAAAATAAAACAAAAAGAGCTGTAGAAATAACTCTTGGGTGGCACACGTAGTACTTTGTGCTAATGTATAGTGATCACTATTAACTTTCTTTCACCACACGGTTCAAATTTTATGGTTCCTTGGACAATGCGCAAAATTCAGTTTGTAACGACTAGTCAATGCCAAGGGAATGCTTTACCTTTCGAACCGTTGTCACTGATACTCCTCTGCTAACAAGTGTATCTGCAATCCAACCACCAACATTTGCAGAAACTGCCATCGTGAACCAGGGAAGCACACACACAAGTCCGGATTCCATGAGGTTGAATTTCAGAACCTATTCCAAAGAAATTGTTTAGGTATATGGTAAAAGTTCAAGATCTTCAGGTGTAATTTGTGTTGTTTCGTGTTACCTGATTGTAGTATGTGGGCATCCATGTGAGCAAAATGAAAGTTCCCCAGTTATGGCAAAAATGAGAAACTATAAGTGCCCAGACAGGTGGTTTTGATAATATTAGTCTCCATGGAATTGTTTTAACAGGTTCGCCAGCTGTGCTTTGACTAGTAATAAGCTTCTTTTCTGCAGCACTAATTCCAGGATCCTCAAGTGGAGAACTATATGCCTTGAAAGAAACGCACACAAAAAAATTAGAGATGATAATTATTTTCCGAGCAATAGGGATCATAATACTATGAAACTAGATTATCATATTCCTAACAATTAACTACCTTTACATGTATGATACGAGACCCGAAAACAAATTACCTTCAATGCCCATGTCGTGAACCAAACAGCCCCAAGAGATCCGAATGAATAAAAGACTGATGGCCAACCGAACTTATGTATCAGCAACGGGGAAAATGCAAGCCCTGTCACTGACCCAAGGTACATTCCACTATACACAAGGGACAGTGATCTGCTACGCTCTGATACAGGAACCCATTTTGAAAGAATATTATTCATTGCTGGCATAGCAACCCCCTGAAATAAGAATGTGTACATTTAATATATTAGATAAAATGTAAAGAGTATGAATATATAAAATGTAAAGAGTATGAATAATTGAAGATGCAGAACTGAACAACCAAAGAAACTTTCGTATAGTTGGGCAAGCTGGAAAAGGCTTTATAAACAGAGAGAAAATTGAGCAGTTACAGCATCGGAGAACAAGTGGATCTGATGGTAATTTTATAAGGAAGCAACTGTAAGAGAATGAACTAGTGTCACAGGGAAAAGTTTGTACATTACTATAACCTCAAGGAGTGTGTAATGGTGAGCTTGTATTGGAAAGGAACAGATATTATTGATGTAAGTTTGCCACTGTGAACTCGTATTGGAAAGGAGAGGATGAATTGATGAAAGTTTACCACAAATGAAGGCATACCTCACCGATTCCCATGAAAGCCCGCACAACCAGAAGAAATGGCAATCCAAGCTTTGCCGCAACAGGCGTAAGAGCTGTGGCTATGGACCACCAAACCACACCGAATCCAAGGACAGTCTTTCCCCCAACAGTATCTGCCCATATTCCTCCAGCTATCTGCAGCGAATGGGATCATGATCAATGTGTAACAACTAGAGTCTCTGATCATAGATGCAGATTGAAACAGCAAAGTGCTTACTGACCTGAGTTAGGAGGTAGCCCCAGAAGAAAGATGACTGGATGAGACCAACGGTTTGCGGGTTCCAACCGTACTCTGCGGACATAGGCAGAATAGCAATGCTCATGTTTACCTGCAAACGATGGTAAT
The DNA here is from genome assembly GCA_032690845.1 of Eleusine coracana subsp. coracana. Classification (NCBI taxonomy): domain Eukaryota; kingdom Viridiplantae; phylum Streptophyta; class Magnoliopsida; order Poales; family Poaceae; genus Eleusine; species Eleusine coracana. Next base: position 2,133,401 of record CM064418.1, read on the forward strand.
ATAAACATCTCGAAACAAAGCAATGCTACTAGGCCGAATTGCTTGTGCGCACCATGAAGGGTCAGCAAGCTGTGCGCTCTAATTAGAATAGGATAATAGAATTCTAACAACAGCTGTTGGGTTGCCTGGGCGATAGGCCCTTGGATCATCAATGACAGTTCAGTTGGAACTTTTTATGCTCCCCACGAGTGAATAAACAGAAGGTCAGATTCGCAACCACACTATTCCACTACTAAACTAGACGTTTTCAATTATCTGGGAAAAAAAAGCTAATTCTAGAAGTGCTGGTGCCAGAAGGATTCAGTTTTCTGATGAGCTCCGAAGCACCTCCCCAGGTTGGAACTAGTGAAGATTGATACTTGAAACAGTCATCTGCTGGACTGAGGCCTGCGGCCATTATTATACACGTCATCACATGGTATATGCAACTAAGCATTTGATCCTACAGCACCCATTTAGATCGTCGGTGATTGAAGAGTATAGAGCAGGGGCTGTGCACGTACCCGGTCCATGTTGCAGAGGAGGAAAGCGGAGAAGCAGAGGAAGACGATGGCCCATCGCTTAGGGAACCCCCCTTGCTCCTCCTCCTCTTCCTCGTCTTCCTCCTCAGCCGCCGTCGCCCCTGAGAGCAGCAGCTTCCTCACCGACTCGAGAAGCTCCTCGGCGCTACCGCCCCCCGCGTGCGGGTCGTCGCCGCCGTCCCCCCGGCCGCGGCGCCCGCGCTGAGACGCCTTGTGGTGCACGTCCGTCTCCCGGTGGAACGCCCGCCTCCGCGCCGCGCTCCCCGCCCGGGCCCACGGCCGGGGGTCGCCAGGGTCGGAGGAGCAGGACCGGCCGCGGCACGGCGCCGCGGCGGGGGCGGGGCGGGCGCAGGAGAGCGGCAGCAGGTGGAGCAGCATGGCCGCGGTTCAGAGAGAAAGAGAGAGAGAGAACGGGGAAGGAGGAGAGGAGGCCTGCGGCGAAGCGAAGCGCGCGGCAGGCTGAGCACGCAAGCTCGCGCGGTCGCGCGGGGAGATTTTTTTTTTTCCCCTTCTTCTTCTTGTCCCGACTCCCGAGATGGTGACGATAAGCCGAGCGCGCGCGCGTGGACGACCGGTGGCCATCGCCCCTCGCCTCTCCTCGGGATCACGAATGGCTCTCGCCAATCGGGCGCGCGCATTATATCTGCGTATACGTGGCGGCCGACGCGTGTTCCGTGTCGTCGTCACGGCAGCTCATCGACTCCGGTTGCTTCAGAACTCTGTATTGTATGCTTCCTTCGATATTTTTTTTTTCTCCTGCTGAACTGAATCTTTTTTTTTTTTTTTGAACAGAGCTGCTGAACTGAATCTGTTCGAAAACATGAGAGTGTCATCGGCCGGTGGCCAAAAACAAAAAAGCTTCTAGAGTGTCATCACCCGCGCGTGCACTGCATCGTTCGTCCCATGGAGACGCGCGCCGACGGCGACGGCGCGCGCGGGCTTTGCGTCCGCAAGAAGAGGAGGTGGAAGGGAGGCTACGCGAGGGTGACGGCTCCAGCCAAAAGCGACGGCGGCGCGTGGTGGCTTCCTCAACGGTGCGCGAGGCTTGAGCAGGGCGCGCGGCTCTACATCGGGCACCGCTGCCTCACCATGCTGGCGTGCTGGCGGGACAGCTCCTGATCGACCTGAGGTAGAAAGGGAGACAGGCTATATAGAGATCATTGACTCATGCATAATAATTGTCACACGTGAAATCTGTGATATTGAGATTTCTGAAGTCATGTCTCGTTATCAATAGAGATCATTGACTCATGCATAATAATTGTTCAGCAAACAGGAAGAGATACTAACTGCTGGGTTTCGTTTCGCTTCTTCGGCCTCCGAAACAAACAGGAAGAGATACTTGGGCCGCTTCTTGGCCCATACGGCGCTCCCACACTCTGCTTCGTCGGCTCTGATCCCGCGGCCTGTTCAAAATCTATCACCCCGGACGAGGAATGGAACGACGACCAGGGCCTCGTCACAGCCTGACGCCATTCTCTTGTCGTTGCCGTTCTCTACCTTACGAGAGGTCGCTCCTCCAGCTAGTGTTGCCTCGTACAGCTGGTGTGCTCCTCCAGTGTTGCCAGGACCCGTTGCACAACAGCGGCGCCGCCGGTGCCAACCACGCCACGCCGGCGCCCGGCGCGATGGAATGGTGATAGTGACATCCTCTGTTTTTCCTCTTCGATCCCCTTCGTCTCCTCGCCACGAAGACCGCGCCCATCCTTCAGGAACTCATTCGTTCCTGAACTGAGCTGAGAGATCGGCGGCGTGCTTGGATTTGGATGCGACGCGGACGCCGTGCCTCGACCCGTAGGGCGCGCCGCGGATTCATCCTTCATCTGAACCTCACCACACCACACTGGACGCTTCTTGCAATTTCGACGATTTCTCTCTATTCGACCTAGAATCCATCTCTAGATTTTTCATTCGGTATGGCAATTTCGCGTCTGAGATGTCAAAGCAGGAGAGATCGAGACTTCTCCGGCATATGTTGCCGCTCGGCATGCCAAATGCCATGACCGACGGAGATGGCGGCAGAACCTGCGTACGGGACCAGTGGGCGCGGATGCCCTTCCAAATTCAACGCGAGGTACCGCGGATGCCGGCGGGGCTATCCGAGGTCGCCGCCGTCCGCCATGTCGCCAGCCCCCAAATTATTTGCGAAAAGCCCCCTGATTCAGATCGCGACTATTAATCGCGATACAAATTAGGGGCGTGGGATCGCGGTTAATAGTCGCGATCCGAATATATGCATAAACCCCCCTACATGTTTACAAATAGGTCCCTGTTTCGGCGCCGTTTCTTCCTCTGCCCGCCCGTTCGCCGAGCCGCCGCCGCCGCCTACCCTCGCCGACGAGATCCTATGAAGACCACTCCGCTTCGCTCCTCTTGTGTACCGCAGCCATGAACAGCGGCGCACGAGCAGCCTCAATCTCAAGCGCTGCAGCGAACGGCGACGTGGGTCCCCGATCCGGGCGCCCCTGAGCCTGACGAACACTGCGGCAAGCGGCAAGCGGCGGAAGACCTCACTAACCGCCTCGCCCTATGCATTCACAAGTGGATCAGGTGAGTACATGGCCAGCTGGACTCTATTTTGTTTTGGAACCTTTGTGCTTTGTGTGTGTAATTCGTTGCTCGTTCTTTCAGCTGGAGGCCGAGACAAGCGTAGAAATCATGATCAATGGCGACCAATGTTCTCAGCACATCTTCATGGCATCAACCGTCAAGCAAAGCATGCAGTTAACTTCGTCGACAGGGCCATGCTCGCGCGAGTTGGGATCTCTGTCCCCTGTTTCTTCAAGGCGCGGCGAGTCCTCACCTTCATCTGTGCAGAAGCAGAGACATCCAAAGCTATGAATTATTACTTTATTATTAGTTTCTATATTTCGCAATGTAGAAGCTACACCTGTGAGTTCACCACGCACACGGACATGTGCATTTGAATTTGTTATCTCACCTTGTTCTGATTGCAGTGCAGACATGTAACTGATCCTTACCTGTGCTTTCTCTGAATCTCAACTATATGGTTCGAAATTGATACTAGTACTTTGCCAATGATGCACGTGCTTCTCCGTCGGCCCTGGCGGCCTGCGCGCTGATTCTCCGGCATCCGCAGCCAAAAGTAGCTGATGCCGGAACGAGAGCTGTGCAGCTTATTCTCTTGCTGATATCGTGAGTAGTTGAGTTGTCAGTCCTTTTTTTTTTTTTGGGGGGGGGGGGGGGGGGGGCAAGGGGTAGAGTTGTCGGTTTGCTGCCGGGTGAACACGAAGCTATCCTGACAAGTTTGCAAGCTCCTTGTATAGACGTTCTTAGATTAGTCACTGGTCAGTCTGGATCGCCGGGAGTACATCTGTAGCTGTAAATCTGTACTACGAGCCTAGTTGGGTCGTGCCAATTCTTCATCCAACACTGCTCAACAGCAGTATCCTCTCTTTCTTTCTTCGCCACCTCTTGACAGGAAACTAATAATCAGCAGGCAGCATCAGACGTCGATCACTTCCTACCACCATCTTTGATGCCGTCGCTTTAATTTCCAACGCACGGCAAGAAATATCTCTACTCCAATCCACGGGGGTTTGCTGTCGATGTTAGGCGACAGCACGTATCTAATCAGGGATAGGACGAGTCTCTTCAGAAAACTACCGTGTGCCGTTACCTTTTGACTGTTGTGCGCAACTAGAAAAGCAGCTCCATCGATCGAATCATATCGTCGTTTTCTGCTCAATCCCAGCCGTGGTGAATTTGCTAGAGCGAGGTTGTTTACTAAAGGCGAAAGGGTTATCATGTATCAAAAGATGCGTACATGTAGCTGCAATTGTATACTGTTCGCAAGTAGGCGTCCTCTCCTGTCTATGTACACGAACTTATCCATTTCCTTCAAAAAAATAAAAAAAATGTACACTGAACTTTTGCACTACATTAACTTGGGGAATACGAGGTGACGTGACCAACTAATCCACTAGCACTGTTCTTCCCTATCAAAACTTAAGATGTAGGGGAGATTAATTAAACGTGACAGTCACACAAGTTCATCGCTCATTGGCCCACTGCATCTATAAATGTCATGATCGAACTGCTCTACAATCTGCCTAACCCGCTTTTCAGTTCTCACCCGGGGGAGGTGCACGGTTTTTCTTTTTTTGGAACCAAAGACCACACGCACACTTCCGAGCGACGGCCTCAAGCTTGAAGGCATGGCGAGGCGTCTCGGCTCCTCCTCTCTTCAGATGTCTTTCCTGCTGCCTCTTCTTCTGGCCGTCGTGGCAGCGGGACAGCACCAGGTGGGCCGAAACCTTCAGCAGCAACCACCAAACCCACGCCCAGATCCCAACCCACTGCCAAAGCCCGTGCCACAACCGGACCCAAACCTAGGTCCACAGCCCCAGCCCCTGCCGCAGCCAGACCCAAACCCACAGCCCAAGCCCGTGCCACAACCAGACCCAACCCTGCAGCCGCAGCCAAACTCAAACCCACAACCACAGGCCGGAACACAACCGGATCCAGCTCAGAATTCGCAGCCACAACCAGAACAGCTATCCGGGCCACAACCACTTCTGAGCGACAGGTCTATATTATCGAATATGCAGGTAATGATCGCAGTCGCAGGTGTCATGGTCCCTGTTCTTGTAAATTTGTGATGGTTTTTTCCTCATGCTTCTAGATATGTGTAGTATAGGATTTGCACATGTGACTCTACGAGTCTACGATATGTTTATTGTTTTATTGTTTTGTTAGAGAGTGAGATACTAGTATGTTTGTAGGATTACCTATCTGGCCATCTAAATATGATCGGTTTGTACCATTTTGCATAGTTGTGCATATATACATACTTTTTATTATTTATATGGGATAAAGTATATTTTACCTTTTCTAAGTATGATCAAAGTCCATATAATCCACTAAACTATTATTTGGTTTATTTTATCCTATAGTTTGTTAATAGATTATTTTATATTTTTAATCGATATTTTAATTACAATTTAATGACATAGACTGATATTAATATTGAATTGCTCTCTCAACTTTCAAATATGTGTTGTATGATGTGGCAAAAGAATCAGTGGAGCATATAATCCCATTCGTGTCCATATATTTTGTATGTAACCCTATTTCTCCGCTCTCTCATATCGAAGGCACAAGGAGAGGAGATGTACAATTCAACTACAACTGTGGGGAGTATTGATAATGTGGGAATCGCCGACATCATGATGATAGGGATCTAACAAGAGGAGTGTGAGCTCATCGATGAGCATGAGCTCTTTGTGGCCAAGCACCTCAAGATATGTACGAAAATGGAAGGAAGGCGAGAAAGCAAAAAAAAAAAAGGATATACGCATCAAGATCGGGTCAGAGATAGAGTAATATGTCATGTTAATTCATTTATCACGTCGGACAACACACATAGGAGTTTGAGAGGGGCATCTTCACTTAATCCTGGTCCATGTTAACAAATTGGGATGAGAATATTGATCAAAGGTGTAAAATGATTTAGTTCAATAAATAATTAGGATAAAACAAATCAAATGACAGTTAAGAGAAATATTTGATCTTTAATCATACATTAAGGAAGTAATTAGTAACTGACGGTTCTTAGTTCAGATACCAAGGTGTGAAAGTCCAGCAGGCCACTCTGCTAGAGGCAATTTAGCAAAACGCAGGCGAGCAATGTTTGTAACATGCAGACATTCTTCACTCCGCACGCTGCTAGCCAGCCAGCCAAGGACGAATAAAGATTGTAAAGTGGAGTTTCGCTTTTCTAGGCACACATATCTGTGTGAACGTGAACTAATACTGATGAAAAGTGGCGGTTCAGAAAAATGCCGGAGAATCATCACGTCGTCGTCACTTTCTTGCGCTTAATGAAATAATCGCAAATCCTTCTGGTTTCATCCACCCAGGCGTTTCCTTTGCCAAAGCGGTAAACGCACCTCCTTCGCCTCCTCCACCGAAACCACCCTGCGCCTTTCCCACCATCGCCATCCCCTCCTTTCCCTCCCCTCTTCGCCGTTGCTTCTGCTGTCTCGGAGTCGACCACCTCGTCGACATCTGTAGGGACCCAGTCCGCTGCCGCCTGTGCGGTGACTCTGGCCACCGCAGCTTCCAGTGCCCTGGTGGCCGTCGGCCTCTCCCAATGGCGCGTCGCGAGCTCTCTTTTGGCCACGAGCAGGAGCTTCCGGTTAGCACCCAACCCCCACCTGTCACTCCGAGTGACCCTCTTCCTCCTCTTCCACCTTTCCCCCCTTCACCACCGCCACCACCACCTCCTCCTAGCTCCCCGCCACCACCAACCCCTCAACCCACCCCCGCACGCCAACCTCCCCCAATCGCTCCACCTGCCCCCACCCCACCACCTGCTCGCCCGCCTTCGCGTGACGCCTTGGGCCCACCCAGCTCCTCGCTTGTAAAGCCGCCCCCTGATGCTGAGGACCTTGAGTTCTACCACCCAGAGTTTAAGGAGGTCTTCATGCCTCCGGTGGACATGTCCGACTTCAATCGCTATGCCTTCGTTTCCATTGAGCCGCCAGCGACCGAAGGGATGGCCATCATCCGTCGGGCGCTCCTTTACGGTGACATTGCACACGGCACCAAACACAAAGTCCTCTCCTCTGGCGTGGATGCTGCTCTGGTCCGCTTCGCCACCAACGCAGACCGTGCTTTCTTCTGTGATGGTGAGCCGCTTCGAGATGTCGAGTGGGTTGGTGAGCCACCTCGTGAGGTGGAATTCACCATCACGTTTGAGCGCCACGAGCATGCTCGCCGCTTCAACTTTGGCCACTCCGGTTATGCCTCCCTTGCGATCGAGGACTTCCCGATTGAGCATTGGAACCAACATCGGATCCATGTGGCTATGGGGGTCGTCGCCAACCCGACGCACGTCTCGTAGGTCACCCTCTCTGGAGCTGACTATACTGGAGTTTTTCGGCGTGATCTCCCACATCCGGCGCCTTCACAGGTGGGGTATTAGCGGTGACACCTCCTCCCCGCCACCACGTCCACCTGGTCAGCGTGCAGATGACTTGCCTCGCGGTGCTCCTGGTGGCACCATGCCGCCTTCGGCGCCGCCCCCACCACCTGGTGCCGTTGGTGCCCCATCGGGAGATGTGGCCCCTGTTGGCCGATCTGGCCACCACGCTTCAGACCTGGGCGCTGCCCTTCAGCTACACCGTGCCACCCCGACTCCAGACATGGACACTTCCCTGCAGGAACCAAGCCTGGTGGTCGCCTCCCACAACTCCTTTGGGCGCCCATCCAATATTCAAGTTCATGTTGTTGCTGGTAATGTTCACGTGCTACTTGCTGGCCCAAATGATGAAGCAGCCCACTTCCGTGTGCCAAGGCTCTCACAGGCCGCACATGAGACAGGGCCGAAAGGCATCCCAATGATCAACCTGTACACTAACACGGTGGGGATCATCCGCAACATTGGAATGATGCCCGGGATGCACAGAGAAATTGCTTGTGAGCTGTTGGCAAAACCTTCAATCGTATCCTCAACAACAGTGATGCAAGCTGCTACCTTCCACATACTGAGCTCGGTTGACACAGGACTCAACCTCTATTGTCCAACCATCACAGGAGCATGTCAACACCAGCCTCTGCCTATTGCTCTGCCCGCCAACAATCAGCCCAAACCGGGAGTCAAGAGGAGGCGCGCCCAAGTGCAGCAACTACCAATGCCCTCTGAAGCGCCCACTACTGTTCGCCCTCCATCCAAAAGGCTGGCAGACAAGCGCGGTCCTCTGTTTGTTGATGTGGTGTCACAAGCTTCCTACCTGAAGGCCAAGAAGCTGCAGATTTTGGGAGAAGGATGCAAGTTAGGGAAGAAGAAGATCAAGGTGATCAAGGATGCCTCCACCTCTGCCCCGGTGCCCCCATGCACCGAATAAATGGCGGTGCCTCTACTAGCACACTCATGGGGTAGTTTTAGTAGTGGCTTAGTTAGGTTGCAAGCTCGATCGCTGTGCGATCCATCTTTTGCTACATGCTTGTTCTCATGTGTGCTAGATGCAATGTTTGTACTTACTCGAGCTCACCACGAGCTCCTAACTACCAGCTTGCAACATATCACTACCTACTCCAGTGACTTCCTGCTCTGTTATGCTTTCCTCTTGCAACGGAATCAAGAACTGGTGTGGCTGTGGGATGCTAATGGAACCAGCAAGCCTTAAGAAACTGCTGCTCTGTAGCTGGAACGTCCGGGGCTTGAACGATGTCGACAAATGCAGGGATGTCCGCTTCAACCTGATGGCTCACCATTTGCATATTGTGTGTCTGCAGGAAACCAAGCTTGGCGACATCTCAGCCTCCAAAGCAGCCTCATTCCTACCACCTGAACTCACTTCCTTTGTTTTCAAAAGCTCGATTGGAGCTTCTGGTGGTTTGATAAATGCATGGCCGAGACACACAATCAGAGATACTCACCACCTCGAGCTTGATTTCTCCCTAACCTCGTTTTTTGAGTCCACAATAGACAATCTCACTTTTGCTGTTTCAAATGTGTATGGACCCTGCACAAATGACCATAGAGATGAATTCTTCGAAGAGCTACGCCACCTAAGCTCCATCTGCTGCGACCACCCCTGGCTCATCTTTGGAGACTTCAACCTGACGAGAGAACCGGATGAGCGTAACAACGACAACTTTGTTGCCTTCAATGCTGAAGCTTTTAATGACATCATAGAGGAACTCCCTCTACTAGATAGGAAATTTACATGGACAAACTACAGGCTGAACCCCACTTTAGTCAGACTCGACAGGGCGCTAATCAACATGCATTGGGGACAGTGCTCTTCAACAGCACTCTCACTTCTTTGGTAAGGAATACTTCAGACCATGTTCCTCTACTCCTAATAGCCACATCGACAGCGCCGGCCTCGCAAGTATTCAGATACAAAAATTTCTAGGCAATAAAGGAGGAATACATAGACATTGTCAAAGATGTCTAGTCAGCTTCAGTGAATCAGCTAGGCCCGCCAGTGAAAAAACTAGTGAAAAAGCTAATATGAGTGAGGGCTAAATCCAAAAAATGGGCAAAGGACCAGAAGCGCCCAAAGGAAATAGTGACGGCTTGCCAACAGGTCATCACTCTAGTCGATGCGCTGGAAGAACACCGACCGTTATCTCCGACGAAATCACTCCTACGGATACTTGTAAAAGAACAGTTGTCTGCACAGAATAAAGCACTTGACCTATACTGGAAACAAAGGTACCAGTTCAAGCTTTGCAAGTTGGGTGATGGCAACACTTCTTTTCTCCATGCCAGCGCCTCTGCTAGACTTCGCAAAAATCAGATAAAAGTCCTTCACGAGCAAGGGGTTCCTGTTCATTCACATGCTGCCAAAGAAAGAATTCTATTTGATTTCTATAATACACTATTAGGATCAGAAATACACACCACGTGGAGCTTCAATCCCCATGAGCTCTACCCACACCCCCTATATCTGTGTGAACTGGATGCGGTACTTACTGAAGAGGAAATCAAGGCCGCCTTATGGAATATGCGGTCAACTAGCAGTCCAGGGCCTGATGGATTTGGACCCGCTTTCTACAAAACCTTCTGGAATATAGTCAAGCAAGACGTCTTCCATATGTGCCATTCCTTCTTCGAAGGCCGAGCGAATCTGGAAGGCATCAATGAAAGTCCCTTGATGTCGCCTAGAGGGGGGGTTGAATAGGCGTTTCTGAAATTTTAACAAAAACTCGCAGCGGAATTAAAACTGTCAAAATCAGTTGCACCGGTTTAGCAAACTGTTTACACCGGTTTTGTCAGAAAGCTTGGAATAAAATAATTAATCAAGAGAAAGAACCAAGCACTCAAGATAGGCAAGCTATAAAAACAAAGATAGGAACCACCCCAATTAGATTCATAAATAATCAACCTCAGAAAACAAACTTCCAAAATCGGACCCACCGGTTTGGCAAACCGGTTACACCGATTTTCCTGTAACAGAGAGAAATAAAACAAGTAGCACACTAACCAGAGGGGCTATACTAGTGTGAATTACACAGGAGAGCAACTAAGATACACACAAACTAGATTCATCAAGAATCTACATAATTGAGCACTGACCAAAACCGGTCCCACCGGTTTGGTAAACCGGACCCACCAGCTTCCTCGGGGCAGAGAGAATAAAACAGGGAATGATCGCGTCCCACTTAGTTCTAACAAACCTAAGGGTCTTAACACAGCATGCAAGATCTAGAGCAAGTAATCACTAAGAGTACTAGCACAGCTACACATGCAACCTATGAATCACAAATAGTGAAAGCAAGAACTTAAGAAAGCAAACCAAATGAAGCACATGGAGAATTGTTTGCCGAAGTTCAGATTTACCCCGTGAACCCTACGTCTCCGTTGAGGAAGCTTGAGCTGCTCACAAGGCACACTCCAAGCCGGGTCTCTTTCAACCGCTTTCACCGATCCACTATCTTTGCTTCTTTCCTTGCGGAGGCGAAGCGGACCTTCACAAACTTTTCCAAGGCTCACCACAAGCTTGGGAGCTCTAGGGCGACGCCTAGCCGACTAGGAGGATTCACCTCCAAGAGTAACAAATGCTTCATGGATTTGCAACGCAATGCTCAAATGCTCAAGTGTAGGATTTTCGCTTTTGTGCTCTCAATCTCAATCCCTCTCAACCCAATGTTTAGGATTTCTCACAAATCACTCAAACCTCACAAAGAGGTGTTGGGGAGAGATCTACAAGGCTTTGGATGTATTTTCTTCGTGCACACAATCAGCAACATCCAAAGGAGGGGGGAAGGAAGTATTTATACTTGTCCCCCAAAAACTAGCCGTTATACTAAACCAGTCAAAACCGGTTACACCGGTTTCTCAAACCGGTGCCACCGGTTTTTCTGAACTAGCCGTTAGAGGTTTGAACCAAAACCGGTTCCTCCGGTTTGGTAAACCGGTTACACCGGTTTTCCCTGTCATAGTGAGAGTTAGTGTGAGTGTAGGTGTTGTGTTTCTCTTATCTCACTTGGGTTTTTCTTTGAGCATTGAGATATTAAATGCAAATCATATAGGATCCCTCTTGATAGAGTGGCATGCCTAAACTCAAGATTAAAATAAAAAGACAATTCCTCAACTTGAGCTTGCATGATCATGAATTTTGCCACTTCTTCTCTTTTAAGCTTCATGAGGACTGCCACATGTGCTTTTGCTGAGCGTCATCACCTAGAGTTTGTGACTTGGAAATTCTTCATTTATCATGTCCATTTTTTCCTTTTTGTTCACAAGTCATATTATATCTTTATATTCCAATAATGAATAATACTTGGAAATGTATGACCACATATACCTTGATTGGTCTATCGCGAGTGCGCTCTACCTGCCCTTCACCATAGCTTGGGTCCCTCGGCGCCAAGACTCCATCTTGCCCTTCTCCCGTCCATGGTCCGTCGCGGCCAAGTCATGCCAATCCTTCACCATCTTGCTATCTTGAGCCACACATAACTTTGTATCATCATTATGCCTTCTTTTGAATTCATGTTTGAAATATTGATTTGATCAAGTTGCTTCCAAGATTAAATGCCATAGAGAAATAACACTTGATCACTTCTTTTTCTTGATAACACCAATTTGTTGAGACCATCTCATATCAATGGTTTTCATGTCTCATATTTACTTCAAATCTTGGCTTGTTATAGTATTGCTTATATGGACCTATTTATTTGACACTTCTCCATTTCATCACATAGGCTCATTTTCCTTACACAATAGTACACTTTGAAGATGATCATTTGTATCAATGCAACGTATGTTCTTCATATACAACCTGCTCATATAGTCATAAAGAGGATTAATTCTTTAATCACGTTGTCATACAACCACCAAAACCCACTAGGGGCATAGATGCACTTTCAATCTCCCCCTTTTCGGTGATTGATGACAACCTTGATTAAAGCTTACAAATGATATTCATTAAGTAATTTTGAATGCATCTATATAGGATGAGCTCCCCCTAAAACTGTGCATATGAATGAAATTCATCAATTTTGGCCTCAAATGCCAATTTGCACATTTTGAAATAAAATCACAAGAGCTCCCCCTATATGTGTGCATTCATGGGATGCAACAAGTGTGTGTGAACATGTAGTACATGATGTATACGACAAGAAAACCACAAAGAAATAAATCAAAAGAATCATATGTGCTGTCTGGCAAAACCGGTGCCACTGGTTTTTCCAGACTTCACATATTTACTGGAAAATCAGTACACCACTTCATAACAATTTATCAAGCATCACATCATAGCACAATAAAAGGTCTTAGAGAATTATTACAAGGTTCAACACACTAAATCACTCATTACAAATTGTTCTCAAGTCCACAAGCTGAAAAAAAAGAAAATAGATACATTGGTCTGTTCTGGCAAAACCGGTGCCAACGGTTTGCCAAACCGGTGCCTCCGGTTTTTCCAGACAGACCAGAACTAAAAGCAAAACTGATGAAGACTTGGAGCTTTAATACTTTTCTCCCCCTTTGTCATCTAGCACCAAAAAGGGGTTCTTCCTTGTCATCATAGATCACTCCTCCTCTTCACCATCCTCATCATCATCATTATTGGGAGGGTTAAATGGTGGCACTTGTGAAGGACTTGCTCCACCATACCCAAACATACCTCCACTGAAATTTGCATCCCCAAACCAGGAGGTATATGGGTTCTCCTGCTCATAGCGACTCAACCTAGCCTCAAATGACTCAATCTCTGGACTTTGTTCACCCTCAGAGGCAATGGGAGAGCGGGGAGGCTGTAGGTTGCTTTGTTGGTGAAGAAGCTTCATGGTCCTTGTGTCCTTCTTCCTCACCTGCCTCTCATGATGTGCTTTCACATCAGCATCATACTGAGATCTGCACATCCCAAAGAGCATTCCAAATAACTTCTTGATTGGTGAGGGAGGCTTGTCCCTTTGCTGCCCACTCCCTCTAGGTGCTGCAGAGGTGGATGCACCATGTGTTGGTGCTGCTGCACTGCTGTCCTCGACTTGGTTCCTTAAGTCATTCTTAATCCTCAAAAGAAGATGCTCCTTGTCATAGTCCACAGTGCGCTCTGTCACCCTCTCAATCATATGCATAATATAGGGTGCATAACCACAACACTTCAATGGGCTGTTAGAAATGACTTTTATCTCCTCCCAGATAAAGTCAAACACTGAGAAGTCATGCCCATTTGGTCCCATAGCAGCTAGGATGTTTCTGTTATAGGAGGGAAGCTTTGTGGGATCACCTTCCCTAGGAGTGAGGGTCTTCCTAAATAGCCTGTTGATGTATGCATAGAAGGGAAGCAAATCAGTGATAGTGTCATAATTACCTTGCTTTCCTCTAGGATACATGTGCCTCAATCCTCTATCACCAAGGCAGGTGGCAAAGTGAATCCTAGGACGGTTTGCATCAAGCCGCCCAAAACCAAGGAGCCTAGCAAACTATGCGTAGCTCACCTCATACCACTAGCCTTCTGTCATCCAATGCATCTTTCTTGTATTGCCATGCTCTTCCATATACAAGGTGGCATAAAACTGAGCAATTATCTCATTGTTCCAATGCTTCTGAAAACCAAGAATGTCCTTCACATGTTTTGCCTTGCATGCAGCAATGACTTCATTGAATATGTGATCATCCTTGTTTTCCATGTATGTCCAGTCAATCCATTGTGCATTTGCCACAGGAGTGTGCTTCTTTGACAAGATCACTGACTCATAGAAATCTTGCTGAAAGAATGTGTGAAACCTGTAATCAGTGGCCTCTCTCTGAAATGGTCTAGGGTCCTTAGCCCTCATCTCTCTCACAGCCTCTGTGTGTCCCTTGTAGCTTATCTTCTCTCTCCATCCCGGGTTTTGAGGTGGCCGGAATAAGAGATGTCCAAGATGCACATAAGCCCGAGGGATGATCTCATCCACATCAAACTCCTCCTGCTCTTCCTCTTCCTCATCACCCTCCTTTGAGCCACTAGCTGCTACTGTGCCAGAGCCCCCAGCTGCTGTCCTAGGGGCACCGCTAGGGGGGACATAAACCTCATCCTCAGTGTCATCATCAGAGGAGGTGTCATCCTCCACTATATCTGCAGGAGTGTCATCAATGGTCACAGTAGCTCTGGGCAGTTTCTTGACAGTCTGCTTCCTTCTTTTACGCCCGGTGTCATGTTGGGTGCCTTGGTCATCATCATGCCTTGCCTTCACATTCCTTTCCCTTTCCTCATCTGACGATATGTTGATCCTGTGATAGATAAGAGTGAACAAGGTCTTAGGATACAACAGGGAAGGATAAAAGGAGGTTTGGATAACAATTAGAGGTAAAAATATGAAAATAGGTGTTCTCTGGAAAAACCGGTGCCTCCGGTTTTCACAGAGAAAACCTATGCTCATAATTTTATCTAAAATTGTTCTAGGTAAATACTAGGCATGAGAAATACTTGAAAACATTGCTAGGACAAGTTGAATCAAAAAATTGATCAAAAACTTGAACTAGGGTTTCTCTGCCTGGTGCCACCGGTTTTCACAGAGAAAACCTAGGTCACGAATCTGATCGATTTGACCAAAGTACTACGGAATTCGTTGCTAGGGTAGGCTCTAGGACTATCTAGGAGGCAATGTACCATAGGAAAAGTTGAATCTACCAAAGGTACTAAGAGATCGAAACTTGAGACCATAGGTACCTTTGGAGAGGAGAAACTCAAATCCGGAGGTAGAAACGGTGCCTCCGATCTTGGGGCACAAAGATTCACCCAAGAATCAAAGTTCTTCACGGAGAGACCTTAAAATCGCCAATGGAGGGGAGAGGGGGCCGTAACTCGGTTGATTTGAGGAGGAGGTGAATAGGAACAAAGGGGTAAGTTTTGGGCTCGGGCTGGTTAAATCGATAAAACCGGTGCCACCGGTTTCCAAAACCGGTGCCTCCAGTTTTGTCAGGATCTGAACAAAACCAGATTGAGTGGAGATTTTCAATGAATATTGCTTCCAAGCCTTGAGTACTTTGCATTTTCCTTCGTAGATCAAATCCTTGATATTTATGATGGAGAATGTGATGATGATCAAGATTTGAATGATAATGGAAATTAGGACTTGAGAGAGACGGTCGTACTAATTGTGGTTAGGCAACAAGCAATCAAGATAAACAATAACCACAAGTAGCACGACATGATCACAAAGATGAAGAATCAAATATTTTTAAAACCACTTAGGACAAAGCATTAAATAAATTTTTGAAAATCTGTCCTAACTCACAAAGAGTATGCTTATGACATGAGTCACATACATACCAAGGCACTTCCTATCACATGGATTCTATATGTAGAAAGAAAGACTAAGAGAAATTTAGGAAGACATACCTTTGGCAGTAATTGTCCTTCTCCAACTAATGAAGAGGACCACCAAGATTTACTAGTGCTTATTGTGTCTTTTACCATTAATGTCAACTCTCCAAAAATAACATTTTATGCACTTTCAATGGAAGACATTGGAATTAGTAGCACAAGATGGAATCTCACACATAGTGATCATCCATACAAAACCAAATGAAAAACACCTCAAGAAAAAGGGATATATGTTTTCTGTCTAAACCAGTCCCTCCGGTTTAGTAAACCGGTGCCACCGGTTTTCACAGATAACATATATTGAAATAAAAGCTAAACTGAGATAGAGAGTTACTCCTTTTTGCTTGATCTCAGCATAAAGTATCATTCATCATAATTTATTCCATATTGAGACTAAACACAAGATACTCAAGGAAAATATTAGTCTCTTTTTAACTCAAGATATAAAATGAATCTCCCCCTAAATATGTGCACCAAATCTTTTGGATAATTTGTGATGTGTGCACATGTTCTATTAGGAACACGGAGAGGTTCAAATTATATCTTGGTCAAGGTGGGAAGATAATTAAGAAGCATGAAATGAGAGTAGGTCAAGGAATACTCACAACCATTCAAGTGTGTGTCATTGCTTCATATCTTCATGTTGGACTCTCATGGTATTTTCCTTAATCATCATAGGTCAATTATCAATTTAGATGTCGTCTGGCTGTTGCCTCTGCATCACTTTATCACATTAAGATTTTCTGGATAAACTGGTCCCACCGGTTTAACAAACCGGTGCCACCGGTTTTTCCTGGTTCCTTGTTCCCTCACTTTATCGGATAAGTCCGATAGACATCGGACATGTCCGATGATGCATAGTGGCAGAGGTTCTGGAGTCCGAAGATTTTGTTCGAGACGTTGGACTTTCCTCGTGGCATCGGATAAGTCCGATGAATGTCGGACAAGTCTGATGAACTTGAATGACATCCTTTCTGGAGTCCGATGGACTTGTCCGATCCCAAGGACAAGTTTGAGAAACCGGTCTCACCGGTTTTACAAACCGGTCCAACCGGTTTTTCCTGAGTTCTTGATTTCTTAATATTTCACTAGGAATCCTTTCATTTTTTATTTGTGTTGCTATCTTGGCATCTTGTTTGTATTCATCAATCCTGAGAGATATTCACACAACAAACTTTCTCCAAGGGAGACATTAATTGCATCTCTTTACAAAATCATTCATGCTCGTATACTTGAGAGCATTCTACAAGTAGTAGCATGAACTTGTGGGATCATTGCTGCAGGAATAAGGAACAAGACAAAGATTGTTTAGTGGTACTTATTATTTTCCTTGATGTCATTGATGTAGATAGTAATTTAATGTCTCCATGCTTGGCAAGTTTGCGTGTTGTTCCATCATTTTGTGCATGCCAAGTCATCAATGCATCACCTACAGATTATGAGCACTTTCAAGCACTTTTTGGTACCCAACGTTTGTTGGGTCCTTGAGAGTTAGTTAAACAAGATTTTGGCACCCAAGTAGACTTTGTGCTAGAAATAGGTGAACTAATCACCTTGATAGCACAAGTGTCATTGTTGGCCTTAATAGATACATAATCATAATTGACCAACTTGGCACTAAGAGCTTGAGTCAAAGGGCAATCCTTACTAAGATGTCCTTTGTCCCGGCATGTGTAGCAAGTTTGGTGCTTGATTCTCTTCGACTTGTCCACAATTCTCTTCTTGATGTTTTCATTATTATCCATGTGTCTTGTGTATGTTGACACAAAGCCTTTGTCCAATTGCTTAATGGGATGGAGCTTTCTTGCAAAAACCGGTGCCACTGGTTTGGCAAACCGGTCCCTCCGGTTTTAACAGACTTGCTCCAATCTTGTTTGTCTTGGACATGAGGCTATCTTGTGTCCTTTTTCTTTGCATCCAAAGCATCTTCTCTGAGATAGGCTTCTTTGTCTTCTAGAGAGTGTAGTTTGACTATTTTTCCTTGATGGGCATTCCAAGGCGAAATGTCCCATTGATGAACACTCGAAGCACTTTTTGTGCACTTTCTTCTTGATCTTTTTCTTGTTGCTCTTTTCATGAACTTTGTTCAAGCCAGTGGGAAAGCTTTTGACACATGTGGTGGTTGATCCCCTCTCAAGCTTATTCACCATGCTATCATGGTTATCTTGAGATGGTTGCACATGGCCTTTGCCTTTTAACCGACTTAAGTCCATGTTTAGCCTCTGAACTTCTCTTTTGAGGTATTCATTTTCACTTGCAATGAGTTCATCACAAGTTTCTACAATTACTTGCCCATCATTTGATGATCGTGTTGTGCATGTGCATGTGTGAGGTTGAGAGGATTTTACCACAGTAAGTGCAACCTCATGAGTTGTTTCTAGCATGGTATATGAGTCAATGAGCTTCTCATGTGAGCATACAAGATCACCATGTCTCTCTTGCAATTTCTTATGCATGCTAGCAAGTTTTTGAAACTCTCCCATGATCATTTTGTTTGCTTTCTCTAGCTGTGCTACATAAGAAGATTTGTTAGTAGCACTAGTATGATCATTCCTTGAGTTGTCAACCTTTTCAACTAAGGATACATGAGATTTCCTTTGTCTCTTGGCCATGAAGCAAAATGATGTTTCATCATCTGAGCATGAGTTTCTTGGTAACATAGACTCTTCACTTGGTCTAAATCTGCAACTAGGATCTTCAACTTGATCATTAACAGAAATAGTATCTGTTCTGCCAAAACCGGTGCAACCGGTGCCTCCGGTTTTCCCAGAATGGCAGTTTGGGTCTTTTTTTCTTTATTGTTGGAATCATCATATATTTCTTGAATCCGATTCCACATAGCATGACCATTCTTCAACTTGTATATCTTGTTGAAGACATCCCTACTCAATGCACCAAATAGGGCATTGGTAGCTTGCGCTTGGAGATGTAGGCATTTTTCTTGTGCTTGAGTGGTAGATTCCTTGTCAATGTTATAAGAAAAACCTACATCCACAACCCACCAAATTTTGGGACTCATCTCCCGAAAATATGAGATCATCTTAGGTTTCCAATTTGTATAATTTGTACCATCGAAATAAGGTGCCTTGTATGAAGGTTGAGAAATAATAGAGAACGAGGCACTAGAACAACCATAGGGAATTTGACACATTTTACCTTGCGACATGATCGATTCTCCAAATGGTTAGAACTAATAAGGAGATTAGGCTCTGATACCAATTGAAAGTTCCTTGATGTCGCCTAGAGGGGGGGTGAATAGGCGTTTCTGAAATTTTAACAAAAACTCGCAGCGGAATTAAAACTGTTAAAACCGGTTACACCGGTTTAGCAAACCGTTTACACCGGTTTTGTCAGAGAGCTTGGGATAAAACAATTAATCAAGAGAAAGAACCAAGCACTCAAGATAGGCAAGCTATAAAAACAAAGATAGGAACCACCCCAATTAGATTCACAAAGAATCAACCTCAGAAAATAAACTTCCAAAACCGGACCCACCGGTTTTCCTGGAACAAAGAGAAATAAAACAAGTAGCACACTAACCAGTGGGGCTACACTAGTGTGAACTACAAAGGAGAGCAACTAAGATACACACAAACTAGATTCACCAAGAATCTACACAATTGAGCACTGACCAAAATCGGTCCCACCGGTTTAGTAAACCGGACCCACCGGTTTCCTCGGGGCAGAGAGAATAAAACTGGGAATGATCGCGTCCCACTTAGTTCTAACAAACCTAAGGGTCTTAACAAAGCATGCAAGATCTAGAGCAAGTAATCACTAAGAGTACTAGCACAGCTACACATGCAACCTATGAATCATAAATAGTGGAAGCAAGAACTTAAGAAAGCAAACCAAATGAAGCACATGAAGAATTGTTTGCCGAAGTTCAGATTCACCCCGTGAACCCTACGTCTCCGTTGAGTAAGCTTGAGCTGCTCACAAGGCACACTTCAAGCCGGGTCTCTTTCAACCGCTTTCCCCGATACACTATCTTTGCTTCTTTCCTTGCGGAGGCGAAGCGGACCTTCACAAACTTTCCCAAGGCTCACCACAAGCTTGGGAGCTCTAGGGCGACGCCTAGCCGACTAGGAGGATTCACCTCCAAGAGTAACAAATGCTTCACGAATTTACAACGCAATGCTCAAATGCTCAAGTGTAGGATTTTCGCTTTTGTGCTCTCAATCTCAATCCCTCTCAACCCAATGTTTAGGATTTCTCACAAATCACTCAAACCTCATAAAGAGTTGTTGGGGAGAGCTCTACAAGGCTTTGGATGTATTTTCTTCGTGCACACAATCAGCAATATCTAAAGGAGGGGGGAAGGAAGTATTTATACTTGTCCCCCAAAAACTAGTCGTTATACTGAACCAGTCAAAACCGGTTACACCGGTTTCCCAAACTGGTGCCACCGGTTTTCCTGAACTAACCGTTAGAGGTTTGAACCAAAACCGGTCCCTCCGGTTTGGTAAACCGGTTACACCGGTTTTCCCTGTCATAGTGAGAGTTAGTGTGAGTGTAGGTGTTGTGTTTCTCTTATCTCTCTTGGGTTTTTCTTTGAGCATTGAGATATTAAATGCAAATCATGTAGCATCCCTCTTGATAGAGCGGCATGCCTAAACTCAAGATTAAAATAAAAAGACAATTTCTCAACTTGAGCTTGCATGATCATGAATTTTGCCACTTCTTCTCTTTTAAGCTTCATGAGGACTGCCACATGTGCTTTTGCTGAGCGTCATCACCTAGAGCTTGTGACTTGAAAATTCTTTATGGATGAAACACATACTCCAGACAGGGCGCACTTCCATCCTGTTAAATAGAGTCCCAGGGAGATGGATTCAATGCCGCAAGGGTCTGTGTCAAGGCGATCCCTTGTCGCCATACCTATTCTTACTAGTGGCTGATGTCCTCCAACGCCTCATCCACCATGATGGAATTGTTCAACACCCGCTGCTTCCTGACCAGCCATGTCCTATTGTTCAATATGCTGATGACACTCTCATTCTGATGCCGGCGGATGATACCCAAATCCAACACCTTAAATCTCTGCTACAACAGTTTTCTAGTGCTACTGGACTTGAGATTAACTACCACAAGAGCACCTTCATCCCCATCCGGGTAGCCGATGAGGAGGCCGTTGTGCTATCCGCCTCCCTCGGTTGCCCCATTTCCAGCTTCCCACAGACCTATCTGGGGCTCCCGCTATCTAAAAACAAGTTGCCGGTAGCAGCTCTCGACCCCTTGGCTATTAAGGTGGCAAGACGGATCCTGGGCTGGCGCACCCAACTCTTAGACTCTGGCAGCCGTCTCACCTTGACAAACGTAGTCCTTAGTGCACTCCCCACCTATGCTATGGGCGCTATTGAACTGCACAAAACCAACATTAAGAAAATTGATAAGTCTAGAAGATCGATGGTTTGGAAAGGTACTGCTGAATCAAAAGGAGGAGACTATCAAGTATCGTGGGAAATTGCATGCTCCAGCAAAGATGAAGGAGGACTTGGTGTTCATGACCTGCACACCCAAAATCTCTGCCTCTTAATGAAATTCCTGCACAAGGTGGTGTCAAATGCAGACGCGCCATGGGTCAGATGGATCCACCAGCAATATAAACCATTCCAAGATGGCTTTGAACCTTCAAAAACAGCAACCAGCTCCTGGAACACATTGGCCAAGTTGATGCCCCTCTACCAGGCAATTACATCCGTGGATGTGGGTGATGGCAAGTCCACTTTTTTATGGCACGATGACTGGACCACGCTTGGTCCCCTGCATCAAGCAATGCCGGCTCTTTTCTCCCATTGCTCTGCAAAATCAATCACGGTGTGTGCTGCTCTAGGCTCCAGAGCCCTGTCCCTGTAGCTACGGCCTAGGCTTTCTCCCACAGTGCAAGAGGAGCTTCAGATACTAATCTCCCACCTTGGCTCCGACATACTAGAGGATCGTCCTGACATCAGATACATGCGCGGCTCCAGCGCGAACGGTTTTAGGACCAAAGTTGCTTATACAAAAATATGCCCTCCAGGGCTGATAACGCACTGGCAGGAATACAACTAGAACAACTTTACTCCGAAGCGAGTTCAGATTTTCTTCTGGATAATGAGACATGGCAACACTCGTACACGGGACTTTCTATACTCTCGAGGTATGCTGGACTCACCCCACTGTCCGTTCTGTATATCTGAGAAAGAAGACATTGATCACCTATTTGGCTCATGTCCTGTCACTGCTGATTTCTGGAATGCCATGCTCCCACCTGGGTCCTCTATCAACTCGGTTGCGGATGTTTGTGCTACATATGCCTCAGCCTTCCAGGCATGGGAGCCAATGGTGGCCAACACCGTACTTGTCACCATGCTTTGGATGGTATGGAAGCGTCGAAACCGTAAGGTCTTTAATGACATTACAATGCTCCTGGCTGCTACTGCTTCCTTGATATCTGATCATATTAAGCTATGGCTTGTCAGGGCCAAATCATCGACTCAAACAAGCCCCATTGTTGACTGGTGTACTTTTGTGGTTGATGTAATTAGATAGTACACTGCTGCTGTCGTGTTTTCTTTCCATCTTTTGCGCTGCTCTGCGCGTGTAAAACAGGAACTATTTCCTATTGACCAATGAAGAAAATTCAGGTGGGGCACTCCCCCACCGTAGTTTCCTCAAAAAAAAAATAATCGCAAACCAGAGACGGTCAGTTTGCCCATCCTGCTTGGACATGCCCGCCTGCCGACGAGGCAATGGACGCAGGTACTCATATTAAATCGTATAATATCGAACTGCCCGAAACAAACGGGCAGAGATACTTGGGCCGCTTCTTGGCCCACACGGCGCTCCCACACCCTGCTTCGTCGGCTCTGATCGCACGGCCCGTTCAAAATCTATCACCCGCGGTCCGCGGGGGGTGGTCGGGAAATGAAATACCGACCACCCCGGACGGGAAACGGAACAACGACCGCCCTCCTGACCACGGCCCGACGCCAGTCCCGCCGCCGTCCGCTTGTTTCCGAGATTCGTTGGGGCAACAGAACGCGAACTAGCACGCGGCTCCAACGTTTGGTGCTCCTCCGGTGTTGTCAGGACTCGATGCACAACCACGCCGCCGCCGGTGCTAACCATGCCACGCCGGCGCGTCCTGCCGCGATGCAGAGGTGGGAGTGGGACATCCCTATGTTTTCCCCCCATTCTCTTCCCCTTCCTATCGTCGCCATGAAGAGCGCACCAATCCTTGACGAGCTCGTCCATCGCTGAACTCATGGGTTCCTCTGTTGAGCTCGGCGGCGTGCATCGACCCGAAGCGCCAAGGCCTCTGCCTTCTCAATCTGACGACACTGGAGGGAGGCTTCTTGCAATTTCGACGATTGCCCTCTGTCCGACCTGTAATCCATGTCTAGATTTCTTGTTTGGGATGGTAGTTTCTCGTCTGAGATGTCACAGCAGGAGAGAGATCGAGAGTTCTCCGGCGTCTGTTACCGCTCGATCGGCTTGCCCTGACCGACGGAGATGGCGGCGAGGTTGCAGCAGAACCTGCGCACGGGACCAGTGGCTTCGGAAGCACGCCTGAAGTCGATGATATCTATCGCGCATGCCGGGGGGGCTATCCGAGGTCGCCGCCGTCCGCCGCGACCTCGCCGTCCGCCATGTCGCCGGCTCCCCCAAACATTTTTTCGGAAAGCCCCCTGGTTTGGATCGCGTCCATTAATCGCGATCCAAATTAGGGACTTGGTTGCAAATATTCGGATCACGGTTAATAGTCGCGATTCGAATATATATGCATAAAGGCCCCTAACATTTTACAAACAGAGCCCCGTTTCCTGCCATGGCTTTACCCGGGACCCCTCAGGCGGCTCCTCTGCCCGCCCGTTCGCCGAGACGCCGCCGCTGCCGTCTTCCACGCCTTCTTCGCCGACGAGATCCTAGGGCGACCTCTCCGCTCCGCTCCTCTTGTGTACATCAGCCATGATCTCTCTCAGGCAGCGGCGAACGGCGGCGTGGCCATGTGCGCTCGGCGACTCGTTCCAAAGCTGCGTTCTGCTGCCACATGGGTATGGGGGCCTCCATCCCCGGGCGCCGCTGAGAGCCTGACGAAGACGGACCAGACCAAGCTGGGGTCCTCCGGCAAATGCCTCGCCGGTCGCCTGCCGCGTTCAGGCCGTTTCCAGTTTCCTCTCCAAACAATAATGTCAGTTAATAATTTGTTACTGGTTAGCTTTACCGGCCCAGTTAACGTTCTTCCCAGTTGCAACTGCGTTTGCGTTACGATTCGTGACCGGACGGCAGTATTGCGTCGATCAATGGCAGTGTGGATCACGTGATGATGGACTGATCACTGATGGTTGGTGGCCTTCGGCATTGATCTGTT
Source organism: Eleusine coracana subsp. coracana (assembly GCA_032690845.1). NCBI lineage: Eukaryota > Viridiplantae > Streptophyta > Magnoliopsida > Poales > Poaceae > Eleusine > Eleusine coracana. The sequence goes on from CM064418.1 coordinate 2,157,574, forward strand.
CAGTACTACTACTACTACAGTGCATACAGCCATACAGGTGCATCCAGCTATACCGTACCAGCAGTTTCGATCAAACGGATTCCCGTTGCCAGGATACTCATCAGTATGAGACTGTCACAAATTTACGCCCCGGCTGCGTGCGCCACTACACAAAACAGTGCTTAGTTCAGCACCAGTATTATTACTGTAACTGATTGCTCAGCGGGCAGTGGCATGCAGCCCGTCGTTGATACGTAGTACTGCTGGCATACGCTGCCGTGGTTATGCATCCATAAGACGGCGTCCTTTTCGGCGCGATTAATTTAATCACAAGTAGAGCCCCCTTGTCGCGCGGACTGGCGGGTGGCGAACGGCAGCGCAGGAGGAGCACGTGCACCAATCGATATGCGGGCTCGGCTATCGGACGAACCAACACGCAAGACACACTGATCACATCACAAAAGACATACTGTAGGAGCATTATAATCTCCATCTAATCATCATATGGGGAGATCGACCTCATCGATGGGAAATTAACGAGACGTACTTTAATTTCTGTCGCATGACAATGTAATCGCGCACTGTGTCACTATCCAACCCGACGACGACGAGGGCGATTCGAAACCCCTGTCAACCTGGATTCCGTACTGTTTGATTCGTATTTGTTGAGCGAGGACAACAGGGTCGAGCTCTCGGCTCTCCTCTTCTTGGCCTCTGGCCCCCGGCCATGCCGTGTGGTCACTGGTTTTATTTGGACCAGCTCTTGATTCCCTTGTTCTCCCATTGGCTGTGACTGCTATAGTACGGACGGACTAGGTGGGCACCCGGCAATAGCCAGCATACTAGTACAACGACGCGACCTGCTGGTAGTAAAAGTAACATGGTAAGATGGTGCGCTGATCCACCCCCGGCACGGTCTAGATTTCATAATTTTCTTCGTTCTGTCCTGTCCTGTCCTGTCCCGCGTCCCGAGCAGGGATTGAAATCCCGAACAAAAACCAGCCGGTTTTTACGGATTCCGTGAATTTCGGTTCGGACCGGTTTTATCGAAAGACCGAGATTTCGATAAATTTCGATACTAGTTACTGTAGTAATTCGGGATTCCGATTGGGAAGTCCGGAATCCCGATCTGATTTTATCAGAAAAAAATTTCCGCTATAGTTCAGAATTGTAATCCATGGTCCCGAGCTTCAATTCGTGCGTCCTTGTTGGTTTCCTCCTGCTGGGAGATACTACTCATGTGTGTATCGTCCTTGTGCCCCTTCTAGTTTGAAAAACTGAAGCGCTGGACGATGCATGGAAAGAAACGCATGATTGATCATGTAGTTCATCACAGAACCATGTGCGTTGTTGAAGCTTCTGGTCCCGTCACATCGCGTCAGCTGAATTCATGTTATCAGCTGAACCACAAATCTAGTACCATGATAAGTGGTCAGGAAGCTGTTTGCAAGTATTAGTAGTTACTCTCTCCATCAAAAAAAAAATGACGTTTTAGCTCTATATCAGATCCATGCTATGAATCTGAATGACGATTATGTTCAGATTCATAGTAGATGCTACGAACCTAGACACCAAAAAACAGAGTTAGAATAACAAATAAATTAGAACGGAGAAAGTATTTAATTAACCGAAATGAAACATGGCATATATACCAAAAGGTTCATTATCATTAAAAGGAACTACTACATTGTGTGCCGCTAGCAGCAGTAGGTTGGGCACATGGATTACTAGAAATAAGATAGTGTTTGATGAGTTCAAATCCAATAATCTTTTCATGTACTTTTACACATATGTTCCTTTCTTATACACTGGGCAGAGTTGCAGAAGACCAACAAAGAGGAACGGAAGTATATGAGAAAAGGAGTCATCTACCTTCAGCAAAAGACAAAGGAGGCCATGGGAGAGCAGTCGGCTGGCACGGGTGCCATGAAGCAAAGAGGCACGAAGTGAGAGAAAAAAAGAAGAAGAAGAAGTCTTTCCTTTTAAAAAGCAAAGTGCGAGAGGAGTTGGTTTATTTCAAGTAATAGTTAAGGCAAAACTCTGAATCAGTTTCAGTCATCTAGTTCTCCTGCGTGGCTGCGTTCAGTGAAGAGATAGGAAAAGCTGTAACGAAATTTTGACACACAAAAAAAAAAAATCTTATAACCTTATCTTTTGAATACAAGGAGAAGGGGACGGGGACTTTCCCTTGGTTGTAAAAAAGTGACGAGTTACAGTGATTGATCGAGAACCAAAGCAGGAGTAGGAAACGAGTTGTGTAGCAGCCCCATCAACACATATCGCATTCACAGCGACTGCCGGCCGGCTCCAATTCATCTACGGTTGTCCTCGTCTGCTACCTACAGGGTGTAGACGTGTAGTACGTGTTGAAGGCAACAGAACAGCAACACTTGTTTTGGCGCCTTGCAACGCTTTATTCTCATCGCTCTTTTTATTTTTGGCCACAGGTTCGCATCACCGTGGTACAATTTCACGTGACTGATCGATGATGACCTCTGCATCTCGCTTGTACTGGATCGAGTACAGTACATCCTCTCTCTCTACTCTTTTGATGAGAGAGGTTATTGATCGGTGATAAGTGGCCAGGAGGAAGTGGAGGTATCGCACGAGAGGATAAGATGTGGTGGCTATCCACAGATACAATGAAACAAAACGACTCTTTTGATCATCGTCACTGGGACTGAGTCAATGCAACGCAACGCGATCCGGCCAAACCAAAAGCTAAATTATCGAGACTTCATCCCTCTGAGCCAAAGGGGGTAAGACAAGGAATGAAACAAAGAGTATATCAGATGACAACTACAATTGCATTATTGCGTGGTCAAATTAAGTTTGTATTACTATCAAGTAGTATCAAGTTCGTCAAAAGCAGCAAAAAAAAAAGTATGTAACCTCGGAAACGGCAATCCAATGGCAGAAAAGGGTGTTTTGATTTATTGGCCTCCAGCGATGGAAAAACTTTTGTGGAAGTATCTATGCCCAATTGTGGAAAAGGAGGTTGGGAACTACTAATTCGTTTATATATTGTTGCCCCATCTGTTTCAGAAGACATTTCCGATCTATAGCTTAATCACATATGTCCACTACCTAGCTAGTACTGGCGGTCAACATGGGCAGAAATAGTTTATTTCTTAGTTTAGCATCATGCCTTCGTATTCGCAGAGAATACGAAAACAAAACTACATACTAGTACTAGTAGGAGTTTTGTTATTCTGGGCCGATTGGACTTTGTACCTACCGGTCAGGCTCTGAAACACGTGCCGGGTGTGACCCGGCCCGTTCGCCCGCTCTCTCCTTTCTCCTTGGCTTTATCAGCAGCAGCAGCAGTCTCCTCCGTCGTTGCAAGCCGCGTCTCTTCTCTACGAAATAAAACAGAAACGCCCCTCTCTTATATATATAAAAAAAGAACAGAAACGCCCCTCTCTTACATTTGTGCCCCGCCCACAGAAGACTAATTTTCCGAGTTCTATCTGAGGCCACACGTATACATAACCGAAGCACTGGCTGCTTATTTAAAAGGGGGTGTTCGTCTTCACATCTCCTTCACTCCCCCACTCCTTGTCTACCTCTTCTTCCTCTCTGCAACTGCAAGAAAGGGCAGAGACACCACCAAAACATAGTAGTCAGTAGAGAGAGGTAAGAGAGATGGCCGGCGGCGGAAGCGAGGACGGCGGCGCGGCGGCGCCATTGCTGGCGGCGAGGAGGAAGCACCGGGAGGGGTGCCCCGGGTGCCAGCTGGACGAGATCAACAAGACCAAGACCGGCATCCCCTACCTCAACTTCTTCTACATTTGGGTCGTCTGCCTCACCGCATGTACGTCTCTCCTCTCTCTTCTCTCTCTCTCATCTCCGTGTTCTTTGCTAGTATGACGTTCTAGGCGTGTGGTCCTCCGTGAGCTCGCCTCCTGTTGAGTACTATACAAGTATTGTTCTACTATACTCCAACCTCCTACAGGATTTTTATAATATTTTTTCTTCGTTCCTCGTTGACGTAGTGACGCGTCCGGAATCACACGCCAAAACAGACACAGGGGAGAAGGGCCTGTTTTTTTTTTTTCCTTGAAGAAAAGCTTAGCACTTTTTTTCTTCTCAAAAAGGTACTATTCGCGAATGGATTTCGTCAAGTCTATCTAAGGACCTGAATCCTGAATAAGGTCGTCGTCGTAGTGCGTGGGCATGCGGTGTGCTGAAAGTTACTAATTTGAAGAAAACGGCAGCGGTACATGTCCTCAATTAAGTGGAGTGGAGGAGTAAAAGTCATCAGTGGTTGAATTAACCACTTATTAGGGAGTTGTAAAGTGAGTATTGCAGTACTGACCCTGATGAATGACGATTAAGAAAGATACCGGCCGGGAAGATAGCTTGCTTATTCACATCACAGCGGGGCCTGCCAGTGCCACTCTGTTTTGCTGCTTTGCTTCACGGGGTCTGGCCAAACACAGCCACACAGGCAACCTCGGAGGAGCGTAGGTCCCTCGAGTCAGGCATGCCGCATGCGAGACCAAACAAGACTTGAAGAGAGAAAAGGCATGCCGCCCGTGCTCACCGTTACTGTCCCCTTCTTCTTCTTCTTTTTTTTTTTTTTTTGCGTGTCGGAAAAGGACACGGACGGCTCTAGTATCAGGAGGTCCCTACTCCGTGTTATTAGTGGTATAGTAGGATCAAGGGGAGAGAAGAGGAGATGGGATGGATTGTGGTACCTTCCGGGGTTTGCATTTTAATTTTAGCATTATTGATCGTCCCGTGTCCAACAGGGTTGGTTGGGAGTGACGGTCCGGACGGTATCTCCGCTCCGCAAGGTGTAAAAGCCTTCGTTTTGGTCGAGTCATCAGAGGCAGCGAGCGACGTGTCCCGCTCCCGCCTGGCTTAGTTTAGTTTAGTTTAGTTTTAGCTTGCTGTCCCCATCTCATCAAGAACTGAAGATGTACCATTCCCTTTCCGGATCGATGCTGCTGACCCATCTGCCGGCCACCGTCCATTCATGGACCGGTCGGTCGTGACACGCGCCGCGCGATGTAGGTGCCTTCATTCCTCGGGCCGGGAAGTTTCCCGGAAACACGCAGCACCGGCCGGTTCCGCCTTGTCGACGCGCGGAGGGATCCTTTCGTCTTGCTCCGTCCTCCAGTGTCGAATTCTAGACGACTATGATAGAGGCATGCATTTTCGTCGCTACCAGCGCTGGACACACCTGTCCATTGTTGATTCTTCCATACTTTTTGATGACGGCGACGTACGGGGCGCGCGGTCTCTGGATGCATGCACAGAGCCACTCTTTGTGACAGATCTCTGCTTGCGGCCGGTGTACGGACGGCGGACCGCCGGCTGAGATGGAGTACTCGAAAAGATTTGGGTACAAACTCGTCACACGGCGACTCATCATCAGCTTTGTATATAATCTGCTGTGCACCCAAAGCTGTGTACGTGTATGGGCAGGCGTACGTACGTGATCTCCGTGCCCCACATCATAGATCGCGACATGATTATTTGGCACAGGCCGGGCAGTACTACTGTTTGCTACAATACCGCCGCCAGTGACGTTTCAAAATTGACGCTGGACACGCGACTGCTGCTCCCTATGTAACGTACGTACGCGTTTCGATCTGACACGTGCACGTATGTGATACCTACGTAGATTCGGTAGATAGATACGGCTGTGTGTAATACTTATTATTAGGATGTAATAATTCTACATACGTACACTCGTACGGGCGGAACTCGGAGACACGTCGCCCTCAAGTCACGTATACGTGTACCGTGCACACGTCGCCTTCAACTTTTGGTAGCAGCTCGTCGGCATGGTCCAAAGCCCAGTTTTTTTCTTTTCTTTTCTCAGGTAATATTTCTGCATCGTAGGTATAGCATACATGCGAGTGCTGTGTGAAGCGAGTCTCAGCCAACCGCGACCCTTTGATCGCGCCACCTAAATTTAGCCAAGCCAAAGACCAAACCCCTAAAACAAGAAGACTGCAAAAAGAATGAAAACTGCTCCGATTAATTAAGCTCCATTGATCACCACTAACGGAGAGCTAGCATGTCCTCCCGCCTGCCACCACTCCCTGAACCCGACCACCTTCTTCTTCTTCACGAGGATCCGCCGGACACAGTCACTCATCACGTCTGCACCAGCGCACCGTGAAACCAGACGTCACATAGCATACGCGCCCATCTAGTTGACGACCGCCGGAGTCATGACGGCTGCCGGTAGCGCCGGCGACGCGCCGTTGCTGGGCAGTAGGAAGACGTGGCATGAGGGATGCCCCGGGTGCAGGCAGGAGAGGAGGGTCCAGGCCAGTGACCGGATACCCTACATGGCGTTCCTATACATCTGGATCGCTTGCCTGTGTGCCGGTATGAACGATGCATCTCTTCTCAAGGTAGCCGCAAATGTAGGAATTGTGGCACTTGCGAGATGTGAAGCAGCTCTCTCTCTCTCTCTCTCTCTCTCTCTCTCTCTGACTGTCGCCAAGTGTAAACGTAGAGAGACCCTCACATTCAGATTGGATGCTGACAGGATGCGTGTACCGATTCTTGTCAACCATGTTGATGGTGTTGTAGATTGTAGCTGTAGTAGCAGTGTGGTTTCCGGTGATTGTCAATTAACATCCATGAATAATTCAGAACACTTTATACATCAACTGGCAGCATAATTAAGAATTAATTCAGACAACCTGAGTGGTCCAAAACAATTAACTGTCTTATTCAGGTTTCAGACCATTATGGTTTTAGGGGATGGAGGGTTCAAGAAATAACTTTTCCCTAGGATAACTTATTGTGTCCAAAGTAGCTAAGTGTGAATTTTTTATTTCTGGTGTCAGTTCTTCAGTTCGATTGCATGAAACAAGTAAACACTACTTTTCATTAATCCTTCTCCTTTTCTTGTCATTTCAGCTATGCCGATCCAGTCATTATTCCCTTTTCTCTACTTCATGGTACGTACAGATGCTTATAACCTTATTAACCTTTACCTTCATTAACGTGCACTAAACTTTACTTCGTCAGTTCTGACATGTTAACCTCTTATTGTAATCCAACAGATCAGGGACTTGAAGATTGCGAAGCAAGAGCAAGATATTGGGTTCTATGCTGGCTTTGTTGGTAAGCAGGTCAAATTGAATGTTTAATCATTGAAATAACTGAGTAAAACCTGCAGTTAATATCATTTATACTAGTCATTAACTATGAGCTCTTTTTAAGGGGCAACCTATTTCCTGGGAAGAACCATCAGTGCTGTGCCATGGGGCATGTTTGCTGACAAGTATGGAAGGAAGCCATGTATTGTGATCAGCATTCTCTCAGTGTACGGATCAATGTTCATACACATTGCCTGATCATGTACCTAGCATCGAGTTCCGTTGGACTGAAGTAACCTTGCTTTGACTTTTCAGGATTGTGTTCAACACACTCTTTGGCCTTAGCACATCATACTGGATGGCCATCGTAACCAGGGGGTTGCTTGGGCTGCTTTGTGGTATTCTGGGACCAATCAAGGTAACCCATTGTGTGAATGATTGGCTCTGATTACCAAATGACAGATGCTCATGCCTGCTTCTGCATTTTTCAGGCCTATGCTACCGAGGTCTGCAGAAAAGAGCACCAAGCTCTTGGAATCTCCCTTGTAAGAACAATCACTTTGTGTTTCTCGTTTCATACTTCCAGCTTAGCTTCTTCAGCTGAACAAATTATTCAGACTGTAGAATCTTTGTTTACATTCAGGCTGCTAACTTCGTTCATCATTATTTGTAGGTTACATCGTCACGAGCAATTGCTCTTGTTGTCGGACCAGCTATTGGAGGGTTTCTTGCACAGGTAATATAACTGCATTTTGATAGCAAGAAAAAAAATATACATGTCAAAGTGCATCATGTTTCACTTCATCAGAGCAGCCTCATCTGTATGCAAAATCAGTGAAATAAACATGATGTAGGAGAGCTATTCAGTTACCAAACACATCTGAAGTTTATCAATGCAGAGGCTGGAATAAAACTAATTCCCTTTTCTAAAAAAAAATCTGAAGTTTGTAATATAATCCAACCAGACGGTGAAAGTCGTTGTAAATATGTTCTTTGGTTAATTTTATACTCTAGTTATCTTGTTAGCATAGGTTAATACATCAAAGAGCAGGGAGATGTCTGTTGTGGAAACATGATTAACATTATCTATCTACTCTGTGTACCAGCCTGCACAGAAGTACCCAGGTCTTTTCTCTGAAGAGTCCATATTTGGGAGGTATGTTATTTCTCATACTACTTTTACTCTATAATTTCAGCATAGAACTGAGCACAAGACAAGCCTTTGAATTATGCATATCTACTTTCAGGTTTCCATACTTCCTCCCTTGCTTTGTCATATCGTTACTAGCAGCAGGAGCAGGTGTTGCATGCATTTGGCTTCCGGTAGACCACATCATCTTCTTTTATGATTTTTCAGTATCTCTGTAATTCAAAGAATTTCTTAAGATTCCAAGAAAGTTCCTTAGCATCTATACAATTTTCTCAGGAAACTCTGCACTTCCATAATGATGACAAAGTAGAAGCTATTGACGAACTGGAGGCACAAGTTGATGAGTCCGACTCAGAAGGTAGAAAAGATAAAGGATCTCGTGGCGAACATACGAAGAACCTACTAAAAAACTGGCAATTGATGTCAGCAGTAATCCTGTACTGTATATTTTCTCTCCATGACACCGCCTATCTTGAGGTAATTTCCCTTTTTTTCTCTGAATCCTGAATGACCATGACAGTAGAAGTATAGTAAAAATTCATTTAAGGGGTTGCTTATGACTGCTGCCCTGGAAATTGTTAACTTTAGAGTACACGCACTCAGATTAATAAACAAAAGATGAACATATATTTGCAAATGCTAATATGCTCTCCAAATTCCATTTTCAGATATTTTCACTCTGGGCAGTGAGCAGCAGAAAATTCCGAGGCCTGAGTTTGACATCCCAGGATGTTGGTACTGTGCTAGCCTTCTCAGGTATGTGATATATTCCTTGTTTTTAAGAAAATGCTCATTGCAACGAGAGCACAATCCCTGGCAAATGATTTGTTGATTTTTTGTTTGTGTTTTTATTTTGTATGAGTTGTACATAAACCCTTTACTTCTCCTTAATATAATGATGGGCAATACTCCTGGAAGCTGAAGAAAAAAAAAAGAGTATCATAATCTGTAAAATAAATAAAATTAGCACACATTTAGCATATTTATTCACCACTTACTCGGAGTTGCCATTGAATTATTTATCTGACAACAATCTCATTTAATCTTATTAGGTTTTGGTGTTCTGGTATACCAACTTGCTATCTATCCTTTGCTTGCCAAGTATTTTGGGCCAATCAAGCCATTCCGTCCTGCAGCGGTACGTGAGAAATATATTTTTATGAGTTTATTTGATACAATTATTGTGACAAAGTTCAATAATTTGTAAACAAAATAAGCAGTATTGAGGGGGGCAACTAACATTCATCAACCTAATAAAAAGATTAAGTTACATTTTCATAGTTAGATATAGATATTTGAGGTGTATTGAGGTGAATCTCTAACTTTGTTGAAATACTCTAGTCAGATTAATATTTTCAATTACCAAATTTAAATGGGTGTTTAATTTGTAGGTCTTGTCTATATTTCTCCTCGCAACATATCCCTTCATGGCCAACCTACATGGGACGGAGCTCAAGATACTTATCAATATAGCTTCTCTTTTGAAGAATATGTTTGCTGTAAGTCAGATTTTATTTATGATCACATAAATCCTCATTTCCAATATCTCCTTTAGCAAATTTGCTGATAATGTTGTTCTTTTGCTGTCTCCTCTAAATATAAAGAGTATATACATAAAAGTGTATAACCATCTTTTTAGAGAAAATTGCATTAATCATTTTAGAAGGTAATTACATTTTAAACGAATTCTGATGTACTGTCTGAATGAAACAGGCTACGATTACTATTGCATGTAACATTCTGCAAAACACTGCAGTGGTAAGCATCAACTCTTATCTCACAGGAGACTCTCGTCTGTTTCATTGGGCATCTCGTCTGTTTCAATGGGCTTGCTCTACCATTTGTGTTAGATTCTAATTTCTCCGATGAAACCTATGCAGACACAAGAACAAAGAGGGGTGGCAAATGGTATATCTGTGACTCTGATGTCATTGTTCAAAGCAGTAGCTCCAGCAGCAGCAGGAATCCTGTAAGTACTGTTTGATCGGAACCAAAAAAAAAAAAAAACTGTTTTCAGGGAACAACAGGTATTCTGTAAGTGTGCTTTTGATGAATAGCTGGGCTTATTTTTCTTTCCTCTTTTCAGGTTCTCGTGGGCCCAGAAGCACATAAGTGGCTTGTTCTTACCAGGTACATAAATAACACATTCGTGGCTCCTCGCTCCTCGCTTGCTGATTGCATTTCTGCTGATGGCTTTGCCTTATAATTACAAAAAAAAAAATCTAAAAACGTATTTTTATCTGTTTTTCTATGCACTGTGCAGGTGATCAGATCCTGTTCCTGATGCTGAACTCGGTGTCAGTGATTGGACTAGTACTGACATTCAAGCCATTCTTCTCCCTGTCTAGTGCAATGAGGCGTTCGTAGCTATATATTATGTACATGTAGTCGGTCCCTAGTTAGTTAAATCAGGGTCACTGTCAGATTGCAGGCCTTGGTTTAAACTGCTAGCAACAAATTCCTGTATTGTATCCATCTATAATTTTGGTCTTTATATGTTCGATTGTGTAATCAGCTGCAAAGGGTCGTTCCTGAATTTTCGTGCTGACACTGAGGCGCCAGCAGATGCTTAATTGGCATGATATAAACCAAAGGGAAATGAGACTTGATATATAGTTTTATTTTCCCGGGGAATTGCATATTTGCATAAGTCTGTTCCCGCTTCAAACCAGCCCTATTCTCCCTAGTTTCTATTTCCGTTTCTGACGGAGGGCCAAGTTGCTGGAGTACTCAAGTTGAGGTTGTGGCTGGCCCGTGAAGGAGCATCCACCGTATATTCCTCTGCTCATCTCGGTTCAATTTCTGGAAATGTGGTTGTTGTTTTTTTCTTTTGGCAGGACAAAAATGCAGCCAGCATTGTGAATCTTCCTGCCCTACAAATCTGAATTTTCTGGAAATGCTGTTTAGTTTTGGGGGGAGACAAAAATGCAGTTTGTTTTATGAATTTTCTGCTCTACTAATCTGTGCTTAGTGCAAATGTTCACTCTGAGATGAAGTGTCTCTTGAACAGAAATAACAAATTGCCTTATGATAGAAAGTTTTCAATCTTTGGCCCAAACGTTCCATCTTGTCTTAACTGAAGAATGAAGATACTATAATTCAGTTACAATAGTCAGTAAGAACCAAGAATCTTTGATCTTAATCACACGTGGTTCGATTCATAAGCATCATTTGCTGAAATCTCAGTTGTTAAATAATCAGCTAACCATCTTTGAGTATATGGAGTAAAAACGAAGCTCTCAAATAGCTCTTAAATAATCAGCATTGTGAATCCAATTGTCCCCTTTTAAACTGCATATACTCAAAGGGGACAGTTGGTACTAACAAATTGCTCTCACTGCATTGTGAATCAGCATTTGAGAGCATTGTGAATCTCAAATAGCTAACCATCCCAGGCTACAAATGCAGTTAGTACCAACTGTCCCCTTTTAAACTGCCGCAGATAATTCATCATATAGTACTATACGTGGATTTCTCCACGGTCTGGTTACTTTCAGTGAAATTGATGCAATAAAATTTGACTTTAGAAACAACATTTGCAATCAATCAATGCATGCATATAGTTGTATGTACAAATTTTGACAGGAGAGGTAGACTAGGACCTGACACACAACCAACAAACAGTAATGTTCCCGCGCATGTTCCGACACTAAAAAAAATACTGTAAAGCAATTACAGGCATTGCTGTGACTAACAGCATCAAGATGGAGCCTTCTCTGTCCTGGTTGGAGCATGATCTTGAGAACTCCGAAATGACCCTACTTCTATGAGGAACCTGGCACTCGTTGGCTAGGATGAAATTGAACCTGCTGTTGAGTGCTTTAGTGATAAAATATCCTTTTTATATTTTAAGCCAGGGGCCCGTGGTTTGAAGTCTGATTGCTCAAAACTGAACGAATCTCACGCAACAAAATAACTTAATTGACACTAAAAAAAACAAAATAACTTAATTACAGTTCTGAACCAAGCAACCAATTACCAAACCTTTGAATTCATTTAGAATGTGCCACGTTGACATAAATATTCAGCTAGAATAGAAGCATGGTACCTATTTGATGATTCTATTGAATACACATCCTTCGTACACTGTTGTCAATACACAGCTTCTGAGGATTATGCCTGATTTCTCTGTAATAGATTTACTTGGTTTAGTTAGTGTATACTTCTTTCTTTTATTATAAGGATATATTTCAGACTAAATATTACCATTATCATGGGGTGTCGTTGATGTTGATTGGAGCACAATTATGGCTTACCAGGGAAAGATGATCTGATGAGCTCACACCTTATGCATCAAGCAGCAGTGGTGCATCACTCAGCTGCAACATCAAGTGATCGGTTTGCATGTTCATGAACCATCAGATTTTTGTTGAGCCATATTTGATAAAGCAATCTGCAATCCTATAAAATGAGGTATCTGCCAGTTAACATGGAATACTTTTCTTCCACATGGTCAATATACTGCAATTTCCTCTCTCTTAAGTTTTTAGTACATTCAAAATAACTTTTTTCAGTTATGAAAAATGATCTTTAGATAACCAATGTGTTTTGCACGACGTTGTAACATATTTTCTGCATATAGTTTATACTCTAGTTGTCTGTCTATGGTAAACCGATCAATTATAGCGCAGCAGGGGCCTCCCCTGCTATAGATCCCAAAAAGAAACGAAAAACGATCAGTAGGTACTAGTAAATGGAGAATGCGGGATGAACTGTCTTGCATTTTGATGAGGCACGTGCTGTTTTCTAATGTAATGTTGGCACATGATGGTATTGAAGAAATGTATGTTCCAGCACGCCCCTTCGTTGCTGCATGTTCAAGTTTTACACATCTGCTCATTTTTTCCACTTCTGATGTGTGCTCACAACTTTTTGACCGTCTCATCAAGTAACATGTACCTTTTTTATACTTTCAGATGCCATCGTAGTCTCAATGATATGTGTGACAGGCTGTGTCATTGACATGTGGGCCAGGATGACCTACAGGTGATTTTAGTTCATGTCAATGGCGTACAAGGAATTTTCCTTTTTATGACTGTTTTTACAACTTCTTTTTTGTACTGTGTTTTTCTTATTCATTGTGAGAAGTATACTACTGATAATGCACAAAAGAAGTATAATACTACTTTTTGAGGAATACATACTACTATAAAACAGAAGCTTATACTATGTTAGAAGTTTATACTGCTATACTTTTTTGGGAAGAATGTACTCCCAGTTCTCTCTAAAAATAAATAACCTCTTGTTTTTCTGAAGGCATTCATTAGTGAAGCAGATCAGGCGAGTATACCTTGGACATGAAGGTCAGAGAACCACATCAGCTTGAAGAAATGAACGAGCTGAACTAGCACTTGGTTAAATTGAAAGATGCAATATCCAGGAACTAGCTGTAGTTCATGCCGTTTTTGGAAATGTTCTCTGCCATGTAGTTGTTCTTTGCATAGGATCCATCTGCAGGTGTCGTTTCCTGCAATGCCAACTTTATCAATTTAGCGTAAGATTTGTTTTGTTTTTCTTCTCTTTTTTTTTTTGGAACGGAGAAAGAACAATCTGTATTTTTTGAAGGAGAAAAAAAAAATAAAATTTTGCTAACCGCCTCTTCGACTCGGAACTCATAATAAATCAAAAGAAGAAAACAACAATAAGGCATGGTACGAGTCGGATTGAATAGAGGGGAAAAAAAAACGCGTGGTACGAGACAACGAGTCGGAGTCGGTCGATTAGGTTGCTTGCGCCTTGTTTATAAATTTTGGGGGTGATGGCCTTGGCTTGTTCAAACGACCACGAGTTGGCTCTTCCTCTCCAAAGAGAAAGGGCGGCTAGCTGCCTAGCTCTATCGACAGATCATCTTCGTTCTCCCGAACCCAAGAGGAGGCCAAGAAGTGAGGTCCAAGGACATGGAGTTGCAGACCGACAACGCCTTCGCGTTCTGGGCCGAGTTCGCGATGGATCAGGGGGCCGTCGACGATGACGAGATTCTCCAGGAGCTGACAGAAGCCCTGATGGTGATGGACAGCATGGAGGTCGATGCGTCGGCGTACGACGCGCTCTTGGAGGATCGACAACGGCGACTGGAACCGTACCATCTTTCTCCGGTCGACGATGCTATGCTCATCGCCTTGTTGGAGGGCTCAGAGGAGGCGTGGTCCCAGCCTGACAACTTTGACGAATTCATCAAGTTCATCGAGGAAGGTGCCGACGCCGCCGCCGCCGCCGCCGCGGTCGGAGGCCATGACGACGACGGCGAGATTGACCTCGAGCTCAGATTGTAGTTTTTGTTACACCGATCGATCGATGTATACTTGATTCCTTGGTCGATCTTGTCGACAATGTACTCGACTGTAGACGAATTTCTTGATCCGTCTTATGGATCCTAATAAACATGTATCTTGTTTCTCTTATTTTTCCTTTTTTACTATTTCCAGAAGAAAACAATTGCTGTGTGTAAGTATTATTTATTTAGTAATAAAAGCTTTTGGTTTTTTAATATATAATTAGTTTCGGTTAATTGTGCATCACGTCGATCGAAACGAGCGCCGCCAAACTGGCCACCCAAATGCAGGATAAAAAATGGCAACCAGATCGGTCGAGTCGAACAGAACTATATCTCGGTAACCGGTAGGGCATGTTCCCCCTAAGGCCCTAAACAAAAGGCGGCAGGACTCCATTGATCAAACAGAAGCATGGATCAGCAGCAGGAGGAGGAGGAGGATGAACTGATCCCGTCGGGTGCGGCGGCGAATCGAGATCAGGCGGCGGAAGGCGCCAAGGACGCCGGCATGCGCGAGTACGACGACTTCGTCAAGCTGATGGAGACGGTGGACGAACGCCGATTCGTGGAGGAGATCCGCAACATCGTGGCTCAACAAGAGCCACGGCGAGCGGCCGCGCAACCTCGCCGCCGCGGCAGCAGCAGGACGCGCCGCGTCCAGCAGCGACAGCAGCCGGAACTGGCTTCTCTTGGCTACGTCCTTAACGGCACGTTCCCCCGTAGTGGGACCATGTGGCTCTCGAAAGCAGAGGTGCGCCGCCGCAGGGGGTCGCATCCGCCTATCGACTGTAGCGGGGTGCCGCCACCAGCACCGCTGAAACTCGATAAGCTCAAGCTCTGAATTTCTCCATGTATCTCATGAGATCCTTCCCGTCGATCAGTGTGCAACTAGTTTTCCTTTGTTTCTGCATCAAAACATATCTGAATCTCTTTTATTTACCTTTGTTTTGTAAAACGTACTGTCGTTATCGAGTTATATATATATATATATAATATATATATATATATATAAGCTTTACGTTACAAAGTGTTTCGTCCTCTGTGGTTCATCGCGATCATGGCGTCAACTTTTTTTTTCTAGTATAATCTGTAGTCACCCGATCTGCTGCTTGATCGTTCCCTAGAGCTCAAGCTCGACGGGTCGCGGCAGTGCGGGGCGTCATCGAGGCGTAGTCGGCGGCGGCACCGCCGAATCTCATATCAGCTCCAACTACGAACCAAGTTTTTCACCGGGAAAAGTATCTCGATCGATCTGGGATTCTTTCCGTCGATCGATCTGTATCGTTCTGCAGAGTTCGTGATGTTTGTTCATCGCGATTCGCGACCCTAGCGCGTCGATCGGGCGGTTGCCATATAAACAACGGCATTTGCTAGTAAATCTGCGCCTTTGATGGTGAGCTGATGTAGGCTTTCAAGATTTCCGGAGACGCCGCCCGGTCGGGTGGAGGCGTGTCACGTCGCATCCCATGCACGCGATCGAGTCGAACCGAATACCGATCATGTATACGTATAAATTATGGAAACAAAACTTGGCCAGCTGACTAGGTTAACAACCGACCTCCCATTCCCCACCAGGAGACCGGCGGCGGCATGGACCAACAACAGCCGCAGCAAGGAGTGACGGGCGACGCGGCGGCGCACGGCACCGGCGCCGTCACGGCCGAGCAGGCGGCCTTGCACGGCGGCCGCCGGGACCAGGCGGTGGAAGACGCATTCGCCACAGACGTGGCCGAGTTCGACGCCTTCGTCCGGGCGAAGAACCGGGACGCTGCTGCTCACGGCGGCGGCGGCGTCGCGCCGCGTGACGAGGAGGGTCAACGGCGGCGGCGGCAAGAGGCGTTGGCCATGCGGGCCGCGCGCGTTCGGCAGCAGCATCAGGCCCGGGCCGCCGCCGCCTTGCGCGTCCGCCATCAGCAGCTGCTGCGTCGTCAACGTAGCCCGCAAATACTAGTGACTAGTACTACTGCCTCGTCGTCGACCTTGGACACTGGCACCGGCCACGTGGCGCGCTACGTCACGTCGCGGGAGCAGGCGGACGACGGCGAGCCGGCGCCGGTGGACCTCGAACTCAGAATATAAACCGCGCCGCGAAAAGAAAAGCCGTTCTTGGTGGATCGTCGGACATTTACTTTTCGTCGAACATTATGTTTTGTTTTCCTCTTTCTTCAAATCGTCGTACTACCATGATCGAGTTAAAGCTTCTGGGTTAATCGTCCATGGTTTCTACAAAATTTTGTTAATCCATATGGTTTCTACTGAAACTAGCAACGTGCCCATACGTTGCTACGGAATTTAAGAAAATATATAATTAACTTTGTGACAAATAATATACTTGAAATAAGTGTTACGTTTAGTCATGTGTTTATCTTATTTTGTTTTCCACAAAACTGATGTAAAGTTGCTAGGAATATTTAAACTATATGGTAGAATGTTGATGATAACCAAAAGTATATTAGTAAAATAATTCAACCTAGGTTAGTATCTATGAGAAAAAATCTGTTTAGGACTGGCCACAATTAAAAAACTACTTAGTTATTAATTTCTAATTTTTTTTTGAAAGCTAGATGACACAAGCTACTACGAACCTAATATAGCCGTGCGTGATGAGCAAAGAACAATGCACTTCTACCCTAGAACCTGCCGAAAGGCAATAAAACAGTGACACGTGACCATTACATATATGCAGCTGCAGTGTGACTTCTCTTTTTCATAATTAAGTTTAAATATGTAATAGGTAAGAAAGCAAGTAAATTCTCTAAGATTATCTAGATATTTACTATTTTAAATCTTGCCCACAAAATAAAAGATGTTTATTTTAAGTAAACAACTTCCTTATTTCTTACAAACAACCTCTGCTCCCATTGTGTTGTTTTTTATGAGAAAACTTGAATCATACACTTTATACCATACACTATAGTGCTATACTGACTTTGAGATCAGGGTTCATAAGAACACGAGGGAGTAGAAGCACCTCGTAATGTGGGGACACGGTAGGTTCGAAGAAGATGCACTCTTTGTAGTCCCAGAACATGGCCTCATCTTTGTACACGCGCGCCACTCCCGACAGACGACACGAGCCCGGGCGAGGCAGCTTGGCGCAAGGCAAGCTAGGATGCTCACCACCACGTCTTGCGTAAGCTGGTCCATCATATCCCCATGCATCGTCACGGCCCGCATTATTAGGGGTGGAGTGGATCGATCAAACAACACGATACGATCGAATGTCGCTCAACACATGAAGGGTCTGCGATTTGTTGGCTGTGCCCCGCGTCATTAGGGCTGGAGCAGATCGATCAAATAACACGGCGCAATCGAATGTCGCTCAACACGTGAAGGGTCTGCGATGTGTTGCCTGAACCACAACGGATCTAATTTGTACCTATGATTTGTTGGCTGAACCAAAACAGATCTGATTTGTTATTAAAATGTTTTAATAAACTGAGAAGCACACATATACGTTGATGAAATAGTTTTGCATTCAATATAGCTAATCTACACCTTAGATCTTACACAACTATTATACACTGAACCAAAATTGATGATTATAATTTGAAATTTACAATGGTAGATAAGAAAACAACTAATAAATATATGATATCATCTTACAATAATGATATTTTCTGAAGAGCATTACCCATATTACCGAAGATAGAGAACTTACAATATTTTTCGGACGTGTGCCCGGCTATACAGATAAAATGTGGACATAATCATTATGATCTACCATCTACAATTCTACTAAAGTCACAATGACTTTTGTTACAATAAGATTCATGTAAAAATATCTATCAAACACTATTAACTAAATATGTTAGTTGGCTCAAATATGTGTTATGTTACAATGCAGCATTATATAGAAAAAATCCACGTAGATTTTACTGGATTGTCAATTCTATATTTTTTAGAATTGCACGTTACCTCTATTGGTTTTAATAAACAAAAATAGAATTAAAAAAATATAGAAAATAACAGTTGAACTTCTGAATGTAATTTTGGTTCACGAAACCCACTATTTACTAAATTGTTCATGTACCTTTCTTTAACCTCTTATTTTCTCACCAGACTGTCATGGCTAGCTCCACTTAAGTTCTGATTGGGCATATATAAATTAAACATCAATGTTTCAAAACATGTAAAACGGATTGCAATATATCTCCTCCACGGTTCCCCTCTTAAGAAAACTTCAAATCATTATCAAAATCATTGCTAAATTGATCGTTGGGGAGAATAGACAGTGGAAAGTAGATACAATACAAGATCGACGGAGAAGTATGAATGGAAGCTAGGATAATTTCAATGCTAAATTGGTCTGACGCTATTTTACCCTAATAGTATATTTCTCCAATTAAGAATCATCTTATCTGAGATAAAATCATATTAGGAAGAAAGCTACTGGACTGAAATTTATACATACATATATGTGGGTTATCGAGACGGATACGAATAGACATCAAAATCTTAGGTCCAGATGATCTCACCTCTCTTAATATGTTGTAGAGATTTACGTGGCACCTTCATCTTGGACACGTCTCGTTGGCGCGCGCCCCGTCAATGACATGTGGGCCACAAACCCATCCCTTCCCGCAGGCTTATCCAGGTGCCGTTAGCGTTCCAGAGGCCCAGCTGGCCACACTCACATCCATGGCGCTCCTGCTCTCCCCCACCGCCTCCTTCCTCGTCTCCCCCTCCCCGCCTCGCTCCCGGGCGCTCTTCGCAGCCGCGGCCGGTGTCTCCCTCCCCGGTAAGCTCTTCTCGTTAATTTTCTTGTTGGGTATAACTTCAATGCTCCGTAATTTGGGTTGTGCTCGATTCCTGGAATGGCGGCTTGTGCTATTTAACCCCGCCCATACTGGGAAATGTGTAGTAGGTGAAATTTGTTAGTTGTACTGGTTTGTGGATGCGCTATAGGAGACGCGGCGTCCGTGTGTTGTTCTAGGCTCGTTAGGGAATTTCTTCGAACAGTTGATATGCAGCAGTTTCATGGGAGGTTTTGTGCATGAACAAGGATTATCGATGGTTATATACAAAAAGAATCGCAAACTGAATCCAATTTTACTTTTCTTCCGTCACTAAATCACCAGATATTGTACGATTATAAGCCACATTTGATTATCTCAGTCGCCAGCTAGTTACTGATTTGATGATAAGATGATGTTCACAGTTCACACTGCTCTATGTCAGATTCATCTAGTGATACTGTTGAGTAGTAAGGACGGTACATTTGTAGAATTGCTTATGCTATGATCTCCCATGGTTTCCACGCTTGAATTAGTGTGCATCAAACCCTGTTAATTGGTTTGCCCTTTGTCACTACTGTCCTCGCAGCCCCAAATCTGCAATGCAAGAATCTCGCCTCCCTGCAGAGTCCCCTGAATATCACTGCCAGCCAGTATTCTTTCGCCGAGAAGAGGCCCGTTCTTGTTCATGCCGCCACAGATGCCGGTGAGTCTGATGCGGAGCAACCAGAAGAGCCAAAACGGGCAGTCAAGATTGAGGAAATGTCTCTGGAGTCGAAGCAAAAGATGATCATGGAGCAGAGGGCTCGAATGAAACTGGCCAAGAAGCTGAGGCAGCGGCGCAAGCGGCTGGTCCGCAAGAGGCGGTTGAGGAAGAAAGGCAGATGGCCACCATCCAAGATGAAGAAGCTCAAGAATGTATGAATAGCGTTTATGTCGACGACCAATCTCCTCTCACCTTATTGAGACGTTGTGCTTGCTCTGTTTACCAAACGTTGCTGTTCAGAGTCTGAAACACAGCCTGTAAAACGTTGTTCTTTTTTCATAATGAAATGTTCTTACAGTCTATTGCAGCCAGTGTCTCTGATTTTCTCTTCCATGGATGCTTATAAGATTGATGTGCTTTCGCTGTGGTTCAGGACTAGCATTATGATTACAACAACAACAACAACAACAAAGCTTTTTTTATCCCAAGCAAGTTGGGGTAGGTTAGAGATGAAACCCATGGTAACCTAAAAAAGAAGAGACAAAGAAACAAAAGCCAAAAGAAAGAGAAGAGAAAAAAAAAAGAAAGAAAAAAGAGAGAGATAAAAAAAAAAGACAAAAACAAAAAGAACAAAAGCCAAAAACGAGTAAGCAAGAAGGAAGGAAAAAAGATCACGGTTCCGGCACGTCTATTGCTAGTCTCCAAGCGCTTCTATTCATAGCTAGCTCCTTAGGGATATCCCACGCCTTCAGATCTCTCTTAACCGACTCGTCCTAAGTCAAGTTAGGTCGCCCTCTACCTCTCTTAACATTAGCATCTCTTTTTAGAACCCCACTACGTACCGGCGCCTCCAGAGGTCTCCGTTGGACATGTCCGAACCATCTCAACCGATGTTGAACCAATTTCTCCTCGATAGGTGTCACTCCTATCCTGTTCCGGATATCTTTATTCCGTATTCGGTCTCTTCTTGTATACCCGTAAAACCAACGCAACATACGCATCTCTGCTACACTTAGTTGTTGAACATGTCGTCTTTTCGTAGGCCAGCACTCAGCACCGTATAACATCGCCAGACGAATTGTCGTCCTATAGAATTTATCTTTTAGATTTTATGACACCCTCTTGTCGCATAAGACGCCGGATGCTTGACGTCATTTCAACCAGCCGGTTGAAATTCTATGCATAACATCTTCATTGATGTCACCGTCCTTTTGCAACATCGATCCTAAATAACGAAATGTATCCTTCTTGGCCACCAATTGTCCATCAAGGCTAACGTCTCCATCCTCATGTCTAGTTGCGCTAAACTTACACATCATATACTCGGTTTTGGCCCTACTAAGTCTGAAACCCTTGCACTCTAATATGTGCCTCCACAGCTCCAACTTCCTATTAACCACATCCCTACTCTCGTCAACTAACACCACATCATCAGCAAAGAGCATACACCAAGGGACATCACTCTGTATTTCTCGTGTGACCTCGTCCATCACCAAAGCAATTAAATAAGGGCTCAATGCTGATCCTTGGTGTAGTCCTATTTTAATCGGAAAGTCATTGGTGTCGCCATCACATGTCCGAACACACGTCCTCGCGTCCTTGTACATATCCTTGATGACGGTAATGTACTTAGTTGGGACTTTGTGCTTCTCCAAGGCCCACCACATGACACTTCTTGGCACTTTATCATATACCTTCTCAAGGTCAATAAAGACCATGTGTAAGTCCTTCTTTTGCTCCCGATATCTCTCCATCAATTGTCGCATTAAGAAAATCGCCTCCATAGTCGATCTTCCAGACATGAACCCAAACTGGTTTTGCGTCACACTTGTCACTCTTCTTAGGCGATGCTCGATGACTCTCTCCCAGAGCTTCATCGTATAGCTCATCAACTTAATCCTACGATAGTTAGTACAACTTTGAACATCTCTCTTGTTCTTGAAGATCGGTACTACTATACTCCTACTCCATTCTTCCGGCATCTTGTTTGACCGAAAGATGAGGTTAAAAAGCTTAGTTAACCATACTATGGCTCTGGCACCTAAGCATCTCCATACTTCGATGGGGATACCATCAGGGCCCATCGCTTTACCACTCTTCATCCTCTTCAAAGCTTTCTCTATCTCTGCCTCCTGAATTCTCCTTACAAAGCGTTTGTTATTATCATCAAATGAGTCATCCAACTCAAGTATAGGACTAGCATTATGATTACCCTTTTTTTTTCTTGCACAAGTTTGGCCCATCTGTTGTGCTTGTTACATGTCCAGCATCATGATAAATGCCGTTGGAATGCCAACCTGATGGTCCAAAGGCTTCAACATTGTCTACCCTGAAGTGGGTTCAGTGTAGGAAACCACGGCTCATCAGTCATCAGAAAGCCTTCTATGATTCCCTGCTTATGTTGTGCAGCCTGTGTTTTCTACATATTTTCTTGGGTTTGAACAAATCTACAACTACTATGATACCAGGAGGTCCAGGAGTACAGTTTTTTCGTGTATTGACTACATGGAACAATCCAGTTGAAGTGAAATTTGTTCTTATGATTCATTATCATTGACTGGCTCAACCTGAATGATCCAGATGAGTCATCTTTAGTGATGTTGATACAAACCCACTTAGGAACATTGCTTTTGTTGGGTCCTCTGGAGGTGCATTGTCGGGACTCAGGAACTATTGCGACGCATTTGCAGTTTTCAGAATTTGATGGGTCCTTGTCTGGTATAAGGTGCATAATGTACATTACATGTACAAGACTTCTTTTTTAGATAATAGAACAAAAGTCCCTGTCTCTACATCTTCAAGAAGATGTACACATCATTCATTATAATTAAAAGAGGACTTAGCCTTAGCCCTTGTTAAAGAGAGAGTAACAACATAACAAGATAGCAAACACCGAATAAAATCAAGACTAATAAGTGCTTCACGAGGGTTGATTCTGTCGGCTGGGCTATACCTGTGCAAGCAAAGTGATCAGAGGAACCTCAGTTTGCTACAGTACATGTTCATGGTTTGGGACACTGCCCCCACGCTTCTCTTTTTAGCCCCTTGATACTCAAGAAAAGAACAATCATCATACGCACCCCAAATTCTTCATTAGCTTTCTTCATTTTTTTTTTTTGGTTCTGCAAGGAAAGTTTACTCTCGCCTTGATCTGAAATGAAAAGGCATTTTAACAAGTCTATTTGAACCCGGCAATCTCTGAATACATAATCTATATGCTTTCCACTGGCACCTAAACAAAGAAGAAATTTCTCGCTTGGTTCGTCAAAATTAAACAACAAGAGACTATTGATTGGTCGATTGTTTTTTGGATGGAAGAATCAGATACTTCATCGAGGATAATTTTATAATTGCACTATTAATTAATAAATTTAAATTTATTTTCATAATAGAATATTAAGTCTATGAAACATTAGTTTATCTTAAAAAAATATAAAACATTAGTTATTAATCAGATTATTAATATAATTTTATTTATAATAATAAAAACTAATTAATGTAAATCTACAACTTTTATTTTTTTCATTATTACTGTCAAATTGAGAAACTACTGACTAGTAATTATGATTTTAGATTATGAAATCTATACCATTAGATCAAACTACTGGCCACCAAAAGGATTCAGGTGACTGGATCATGGCCTAACTGCGGCAACTGAAAAGCACTGGGACTGGGACGACGCTGGTTTGTGATCATGGGAGCAAAAGCTACTGAGGAGGCGCTCTCCTGTGGAAACGCTTTTGCTCATGTGCCTGTTACTGATTAGTGTAGCTCACATCTCTCTCTGGTGACTCTTTCTCACTTTACTCCCCACCATTTCGTTATCATCGTTATATGATCATATCGCCACCTCGGATCCAGCTCCCCAAAGGATCAAAGTTCATCACCGGCAATCCCAACATAATGTTAGATATATGTAAAGAGAACATCGTGATCGGTGCGGAAGAAGAAGGAGAAGAAAGAAATGTTCTGGGCAGTGTCATTGTTGCAAACTGACTTCCTTTGCAGGGTAGATGAAAGCTCATCTACCAGAAAATGATGCTCACTAACTAAAGGCAAGAAGGCTATCAGATACGTTGCCTGAAAACGACGTGCCCTCCGGGCCTTGGCGACCAGAAACCGACACTAGCAGTATAGCTGCATTTTGATATATATAATATATTTTCGGACCACAACACTATATGTCTTTGAAAGGCAGTGATGCATGACAAGGCATAGGTTCTTGGCTTTTATGATCCATTGCTTTTTCTCGCAGTGTTCTATACAATCATTTTTGCTATCTTCCCCGTCGGTTACCGATATTCAGTACACTCACCGAGAGGCAAATACTAACTGGTAAACATAAAAGAAAGAAGAGAAAAACAATTCGAGATATGTATTAGTAAAGCAAGATCTCTGAAGAATTGCATGAGGAAAGCGAAAGCGAGGCCCCATTTCCACCAGTGAAAGCGTCAGACCGCACCGCACTGCACATATTCCATTCCGCGGCGCCAAGCGATCCCCCTTCGCAACACAACAATCTCTGCGACATTTTAACATTGTTTCAGATGAACACGCGGCGCGTCAGGACGTGGGCGCGAGAAGGGCGAGTGTATATATCCAGGAGAAGCTTCCATCCGCCACGATCTCATGGAAAGCGAGATAAGGCCACTACGGAATCGAAGTACCGAGCCATAAAAGTGACCACCAGTCAGAGCCCAGGTGAATCTGATTCTGTCCAACTCCAACTACAAATTGTGCCCGTGCTGCAGCCGGCATCAGTCCCTACTACCTACCTACTACTGCTTCAGCTGCCTGGTCGTCGTTGTTGTGAGCAGCGGCGGCAATGGTGAACACGGCGCGCTTCGTCATCCTCGTCCTCGCCTACCGCTTCCTGGTACCCTTCCTTTCAGTCTCAGCTGAACCGGGCCAGGCCAGAGAGGTAGACGTAGTAATGCTGGATTATTATCGTTTCGCTATTTCGATGAGACTTATTGAATTGTTATTATTGCTTGGTGTTGAACTGTTGATGGATGGTGTTGCGGATTCACCAGTCGTATGTCGTGTACATGGGGAGCCCGTCGTCGGGAGGCGCCGGAGTCGACCCGGAGGCGGTGCGAGCGTCTCACCTGGAGATGCTGTCGTCCATCATCGCCAGCGAGGAGCAAGGGACGGTGGCGCTGAAGCTGAAGCAGAGCTTCCACCACGCGTTCGAGGGATTCGCCGCCGATTTCACCGAGAAGGAGGCCGCCGCGATCTCTGGTTCGGTTCTTGCTGTTTCTGCCCTGCCGAATCGTTGTCCTGTTCTGCACTGCGATGAAGATCACGTGATCGGTTCTGTGGGGGACCTGATTGATCTGGGATTGTGTTCGTAATTGGCAGGGCACGAGCGGGTGGTGTCGGTGTTCAAGGACCGCACGCTGCAGCTGCACACGACGCGGTCGTGGGACTTCCTGGAGGTGCAGTCCGGGCTCCGGCCGGCCCGCCTCGGCCGCCGCGCCTCCGGCGACGTCATCATCGCCGTCGTCGACACGGGCGTGTGGCCCGAGTCGCCCAGCTTCGACGACGCCGGGATGCGGCCTGTCCCGGCGCGGTGGCGCGGCGTGTGCATGGAAGGACCCGACTTCAACAAGAGCAACTGCAACAAGTTACAATTTCATGTGTTTCTGCAGTTTGTCATAAGTAATTAACATATAAATTTATTTATTAATTCTGTAATGAACTAATGATCATGTGCCGCGCAGGAAGCTCATCGGCGCCCGGTACTACAGCGTGATGCCCGACGCGTCACCGTCGTCCACCTCCTCCTCCGCCACTGCGGCCTTCGCGGCGACCGCGACCGGGTCCCCACGCGACACGGTGGGCCACGGCACGCACACGGCGTCGACGGCGGGCGGCGCGGTGGTCCCGGACGCGGACTACTACGGCCTTGCGCGCGGCGCGGCGAAGGGCGGCGCGGCGGGGGCGCGCGTGGCGGCGTACCGCGCGTGCTCGCTGGGCGGGTGCGCGTCGTCGTCGGTCCTGAAGGCGATCGACGACGCGGTGGGCGACGGCGCCGACGTCGTCTCCGTCTCCGTCGGCATCGGCTCCGCCTTCCAGTCCGACTTCCTCGCCGACCCCATCGCGCTCGCCGCGCTCCACGCGCACCAGAAGGGCGTGCTCGTCGTCTGCTCCGCCGGGAACGACGGGCCAAGACCGTACACGGTCGTCAACACCGCGCCGTGGGTGCTTACCGTTGCCGCGTCGTCAATTGATCGGTCGTTCCAGTCCACCGTCGTCCTCGGCAACGGCGCCGTTCTTAAGGTAATATTACTAATTGATTAATCAAGTTATTACAGATTTCTTGTCATTGTCGCCATGCTTACAATTAGATTTCTTGATGATCATGGTAGGGAATAGGAATCAACTTCTCCAACCAGAGTCTAAACGGCGGCAAGTACCCTCTGGTGTTCGGCCCGCAGGCCGCGGCCCCGTACGCGCCGGTGGCCGAGGCAAGGTACTGTGATTGCAAGGCGCCACATTTTGTTCTCTCTCACGAGTCACGATTGCAATGCAGAGTACTGATGAACCGTGTGATCTTATTACTGACCATTGATGATTGTGGCGTGAGCAGCAACTGCTACCCTGGTTCGCTGGACGCGCAGAAGGTGGCCGGGAAGATCGTGGTGTGCGTGGCCACGGACGCCACGGTGTCGCGCCGCGTGAAGAAGCTGGTAGCGGAAGGGATGGGGGCGCGGGGGCTGCTGCTCATCGACGACGCCGAGAAGGACGTGCCGCTCGTCTCCGGCGGGTTCGCCTTCTCCCAGGTGGGCGTCGACGCCGGCGCACAGATCCTCCAGTACATCAACTCCACAAAGTTAGTGCGAGTATTCGTTTTCTTTTTTTCCCAACGGGAGTGGTCGTTACTATTGTTGAGAGGAAGCGTTTCAATGAGTGGCCGTTGACCTTGTTCTGGTTCAGGAACCCGACGGCCGTGATCCTCCCGACCCAGGACGTCAAGGATTTCAAGCCGGCGCCGGTCGTCGCGTCTTTCTCAGCGCGTGGCCCAGGCCTCACAGAGTCCATCCTTAAGGTCAAATTTTGGTCATCCAAATTCTTAATTTAATAACAACTGATATTTCACCTTTCTTTTGGTTTTGGATGATACTCTGACACACGCTGGTTCCAAATTTGCGTGGCAGCCCGACCTGATGGCGCCAGGCGTGAGCATCCTGGCGGCGACGATCCCGTCAGAGGACGCCAGCGAGGTCCCGCCGGGGAAGACCCCCTCCCCTTTCGCCATCAAGTCCGGAACGTCCATGGCGTGCCCGCACGTGGCGGGCGCCGCGGCCTTCGTGAAGTCGGCGCACCCGGGCTGGACGCCGTCCATGGTGCGCTCGGCGCTCATGACCACCGCCACCACCACCAACAACCTCGGCCGCCCCATCACGAGCAGCGCGACCGGCGCGCCGGCCACCGCGCACGACATGGGCGCCGGCGAGGTCAGCCCGCTGCGCGCGCTCAGCCCCGGCCTGGTGTTCGACGCCACCACGCACGACTACCTCGTCTTCCTATGCCTCTACGGGTACAAGGAGCAGGTCGTCCGCAAGGTCGCCGGCGACGCGGGGTTCCGCTGTCCCAATAACGCCGCAGATGGCGCCGCGGCGGCGCAGGACCTCATCGCGGCAGAGCTCAACTACCCGTCGATCTCCGTGGCGAAGCTGGCAAGGGGGAAGACGGCCACCGTGGCGCGCACGGCGATGAACGTGGGGCCGTCCAACGCGACGTACGTGGCGCACGTGGACGCGCCGTCTGGGGTGACGGTGACGGTGGCGCCGGACAGGCTGGTGTTCTCGAAGAGGTGGACCACGGCGAGGTACCAGGTGAGCTTCAGCGTCGCCGGCGGCGCGGGCAAAGGGTACGCGCACGGCGCCATCACCTGGTCCGATGGTGCGCACTCGGTGCGGACGCCGTTCGCGGTCAATGTCGTCTGACCCAACTGACTAATTTTGGTGTTTTGCTCCTTTTTCTTTCGTTTTTTTTTTTTGCCTCATCCTGTGTGTTTCATTTGATTTTGTAATTTGTAATGCCCTTACATGACCATTCCATTTGTATCAAGGAAACAGCGCTCTCACCTTCTGTTTCCTTTTTTTTTTGACAGAAATGAATAATTTAAATTCGAATGCTCATAAAAAATATTTTTATTATTAGAACTGAGCTAAAGCTACTATATCATGCCAAATGTCAGTCAAACAAGCCCACAAGAAAAAATGACAATTGAAAAAGCTGTCATTGGCGATCAAAACTAAGTGACCTATCAATGCCATTTGTTCTAGTCTAATTACCCAATCGGCTCCAAAAGCATGCAAAATATCGTCCTTAATATGTTAATCAAACAAACTGACATCAGACGGTCAAAACAAAGTCACATTCGGTACCACTTGTTCTGGCTTACTTTATGAACTGACTCTAGAAGCATGAAAAAAGGTAGTGACTAATTGTTTGATTTTGTATAGCGCTTGCATGAGCATTTTACTTGTATTTAGAAAGTAGTGATCTCACGCATTACCTTCTGGTTTTTATGAAAATAAATAATTAATTTTGGAACTATTCCAAAATAATAAATATATAATAGAAGTGTGACTCTACAAATGCTTGATCCACACAATTTCGTCCAAAAAAAATGTTTGATCTACATGTATTGCAATGGAGCCACACAATTATCCCTCCGAGAGTAGTGATCAAAATACGTTGGATCAAATTGAAAGCATGCAAAATATATCGTCCAATGTGATCTGCTTCATCACCGGCAAAGAGCGCAAATACACGACTCTCACTCTCCGAAACAAAAATAGTGCCATAATTTTCTTGTGGCGTATGAAAAAAAATTGGAACTCATAATCCATATTAAGTGATCATATTATCTTGTTGGAAAGGGAACTCAACACCAAAAACAAAAGACAAAAAATGATCAGCATGAAGACCACGACATGTTGGCACGTACGTGTATAAGACGATTTTAAACCACTAAAATTTGTGTTTTTGCGACCAACAAAACAAAAGTGGAGCCCATGACCATGTATAGCTAGCTTTCTGAAACAAATTTTTTAATAAGAAAATGCAACTATAATCTTCTTAGAGTATACCACTTTAAACAAGCTGTCACTACCTGCCTCTAAGCATTCACCAATGATACACTGGATTTAGCACACCAACACCAAAACTGTTTGGCTGTTTTCGCAAACATCATGTTTTTAAAAAAGAATCGCAGTGAATGAAATCTTATGTCTTTTCCTCCCTAAATAGACAAAAAGTCAAGTTATCATTAAGAGCTTAGCGTATGTGAAGAGAATATTAGAACATGAAGAGTAGGTGCATGATAACGTAAAGCTGCAATTATGCTCCCCGGACACTGACACGTGGGCCCAAAAACCTCCTTGAGCCAGCCGGCTGGCCGGCCAGTCCGTCCACCCTGTCATGCAGGCGAGCACGACGCGGGCGGCCTCGATGATTGTTTTGCCGCGGAAACCACGTCTCCTCCTCGAGAAAGAGAAAGAATCAAGCCCTGGTTGTAGCTTCCAAACTTTTCCCCAACCACCAAAACGAATTGGGAGAGCGACATACAGACAGGGCGAGGAAGAGTAAGAGGAAGCCGAAGAACTGCGGCGGCTGCGACCGTGGTCTTCGTCCCCGGCGGCCAGCCTCGCCGACGACTCGACGTTGCGCCGCCTGGTCACAGTTGGAACTGCGGAGCGTTGAAGACGCCGTGCTGCCGGAGGATTTTTGGGGAAGGCCGGGACACGGTGGTCCGGCAAATGTGTGCTTCTTGATCGCCGGCCGGGTTCCGAGCGCGAGCGGCGGAGGATGGCGGACAGGAAGAGGCTGTACCGAGTCTGGAAAGGGAGCAATGTGCGTCCGACTTAACCTCGCCTCTTCTCTTCGGTTTATTACATTTCTTGTTCAACAACATTTCTGCAAAGTTTCTTGTTCAAGCATATCTCTTAGTACTCTGTTCCTTGGAAAATTGTTTCTTCCGTTCCATAATGACAGCGATCATTGCCTACATTTTTTTTCTTCAGAAATTCCTTTGCGGCGGGCGGCTGATTTTCGGCCCGGACGCGGGGTCTCTGTTCCTATCGACGATCCTAATAACGAGCCCTTTGGTCGGCCTCTGCTTCCAATGCATCACGAAGCTCAACTCCGACACTCCGGAGAAACAAGTCCTCGGCCTGCCTGTTCTAGTCGTCACCATTCTTCTCGGCCTAGCGGTAACGCACCACAGTATTTTCAGTCTTGAGCTGCAATGACAAAAATGCCTGAAATTCGTCAGGAGTTGCCAGGTAGCTACAATACAATTCTGCTCTGGCATTTGCGCAGAACTTGGCGTTCCTGCTGTTGACGTCGAGCAGGGACCCCGGGATCGTGCCGAGGAACGCGCGGCCGCCGGAGCCCGGCCCCGACGAGCCCGCCGTGGACGCCGCCGCCGCCACGCCGTCGACGGAGTGGGTGATGATGCACGCGGCGAACCCGCACCTCCGGCTGCCGCGCACCCGTGACGTGGTCGTCAATGGCGGGCACGTCGTGCGCGTCAAGTACTGCGACACGTGCTTGCTGTACCGGCCGCCCCGTGCGTCGCACTGCTCCATCTGCAACAACTGCGTCCTCAAGTTCGACCACCACTGCCCCTGGGTCGGCCAGTGCATCGGCCTGGTGAGTGGAGTTCTCTCTCTCTCTCTCTCTCTCTCTCTATATATATATATATATATATCTGAAAACGCTGAATCTTCCTTCATCCTTCTTCTTCTTCTTCTTCCTCTAATGGAACCCTGAAATGAAATGGCTTGGCGATGATGAGTGACGCGCAGCGGAACTACCGGTTCTTCTTCCTGTTCATCGCGACGTCGACGTTCCTGTGCGTGTACGTCTTCGCGCTGTCGTGGCTCAACATCGCCGCGCAGAGGGGCGGATCGCTGGTGCGGTGCATGACCGGCGAGCCGCTCTCGCTCGTGCTCATCGTCTACACCTTCGTCGCCGCCTGGTTCGTCGGCGGCCTCACCGTCTTCCACGTCTACCTCATGAGCACCAACCAGGTTCAACCGAACGTTTTTCTTTGCTGCAATTGTTGTCCAGAGAGGGACGGACAATAATAACTCTGAATGTGCAATTATTTTGTTTTTTCGTTGCAGACCACGTACGAGAACTTCAGGTACCGGTACGACAACAAGGAGAACCCGTACGACCGGGGCGTGCTCGCCAACGTCTCCGAGGTGTTCTGCACGAGGATACCGCCGTCGATGAACCGTTTCCGGGAATGGGTGGAGCTTTCTGACGACCCGTGCGACGACGACGACCGCCCGCTTTCTTCCAGGAACAAGATCGACCTCGTCGGTACTCATGATGATGATGAGAAGATCGACCTGGAGATGGGGAACAAGGCCGTTGGCGTTCCGGCGATCTTGCAGGGGATGGGGATCGGGGGGATGGGTTACGGCGAAATGCAGAGGAACGATGTCAGCGTGCACGTCAAGGATCGGGAAGTGGCGGAGGCGCCCGACCCGTTGATGATCCCCGGCCGTTCGGCAACAGGATGAGAGATACAGAGGCCGAGCCAGGAGGCATTCACGGTGAAGTTGACTCAAGTAGTGCGCAAATGGCAAAATTCAGTGGTAATTTGACGCGAAAGGTGATCACACCTGACTGTAATTACAACCCTCGTTTTGGGATATTTTGTGCCTAGCCTAGGCAGTAGGCAGGTTTGAATTTTTCATGGATTACGGCCTTTTGCTACA
The DNA here is from genome assembly GCA_032690845.1 of Eleusine coracana subsp. coracana. Lineage (NCBI taxonomy): Eukaryota > Viridiplantae > Streptophyta > Magnoliopsida > Poales > Poaceae > Eleusine > Eleusine coracana. Next base: position 2,189,233 of record CM064418.1, read on the forward strand.
TGACAAGTGTGCGCTTTGATTTTACAGTATTATTCGCAAATGCCGATCGAGTTGTTGCCTCCTTGAAACAGTGCAAGTAAGCGCGTAGCTGGCCTGTTTTGTGGTGGTTGCCCTCAATTTTTCACTTCAAAAAAAATTTGTCATGTTAATTCGATGTAACTGAAGAATCCCTTTTTTGGAAGGAGCATGAGCTGCTGCCATTCGGAAATATTTCAGTTAGCAATCTGAGGGATAGTTTTGATGCTTGTCAGGCCACCTCAAATTATAATTTTCATATAGTTTTCTCGCTGTCATAAAATCTGAATTCATACCTGAAAATAAGTTAAAGTATCTACGTGTTCAAGTACACTTTTCTGTGACCCTGAGTAACAGTATATGCAGCAAAAGTTTGGATGATGTAGTGGTCCATCAACCAAGTTGACGCCTAACCCACAAGTCACAAGATACTCTCTTGATCCTTTTTTTTTTTTTGTAAGACGAATGCGTAGCAATATTCGTGGCCAGACACCTGGCTCCATCGTTGCCACTAGCTCAAAAATCACCATGTTTTTCTTTTCTTTTGCATCAATAAATCCCCCAAATACATACATAGCAGTTCTTTCTTATGTTTTCAAGTGTAACATTTCTAAACTTTCGTTTAAGTGCACACTAGTTTGATTCTCACAAGTTGTGGCTTATTACATGTTACTCCCTTGCTTACTTTTTTTTTTGAAACTACTCCCTTGCTTACTAATATGACATGCATATGACAAAAACAATGTAAGAAAATCCTTGTTCCTTGCAATAGACAAGGATCCATGGTACAATGGTTAGGAGTGATACCAAAGAATTTCAATCATGTTTGCTCAATTTGAGTATATTTTAATAAACACGGACCAATTATTTTATTATGAAAAAGATGGGGAAAAGAGAAGATAGATGGGAAATCGGGCGGTGAGATTGGGGTCCCTTACACATGGCACCCGCCGATTAGAAGGCGCGGATTACACCTCATCGCCACCTTATCACCCGGGCCCACTCATCCATCCACATCCCCGTCCCAATGTAAGCAGCGGCCGCGGCACCAAGCTCAACTCTCTCCCGCCAGTTCCGTCCGTCACCACTCACCACCAATGGCCTCCTCTGCCATGGAGCTCTCCCTCCTCAACCCCGCAATGCGGGGCATCGCCGCCAAGCCCCTCCCGTCCTCGGGCCTTCCCCTCGCCCGCCGCTCCTCCGTCGTCCGCTTCCGCGTGTCGGCCTCCGCCGCCGCGGCGCCGCCCAAGCCGTCCTCCTCGGGCCCCAAGAAGCGCGGCAAGACGGAGATCCAGGAGACGCTGCTCACGCCGCGGTTCTACACCACCGACTTCGACGAGATGGAGCGCCTCTTCAACGCCGAGATCAACAAGCAGCTCAACCAGGCGGAGTTCGACGCGCTGCTGCAGGAGTTCAAGACGGACTACAACCAGACCCACTTCGTGCGCAACCCCGAGTTCAAGGAGGCCGCCGACAAGATGCAGGGGCCGCTACGCCAGATCTTCGTCGAGTTCCTCGAGCGCTCCTGCACCGCCGAGTTCTCCGGGTTCCTCCTCTACAAGGAGCTCGGCCGCAGGCTCAAGGTACGTTCCCTTTCTGCATTTTGGGTGAGCATTTCCGTGAGCACCTTGTGGGCGTGTGCTGATGTCCCGTGTCGCCTTGCAGAAAACCAACCCGGTGGTGGCCGAGATCTTCTCGCTCATGTCCAGGGACGAGGCGCGCCATGCTGGGTATGTATTTTATCCAGGCTCTCGTATCTTGCGAAGCGTTCAATTTTAAGTGTCAAATACACTCTGCCGGTATGATCAAGGAATTGAAACGGCTGCCTTTCTCATAAAAAGCTATGCTTTTGAGACAGCCGGTGCATGCAACTCAATTTGGTAGGAAATGCCAAGGTTGTAACTTGAGAGATTTAATTGCCTCGAGCCTTGTTTACATCTACCTTCACAAACAAAATGTTTTCAATGATGTAGATAGAAACGTCACCCTGTTCTTTCAGCAGTAGTCTGGCCATTGGCCAATGCACTGGGATTGCTTCCAGTGATTGTTCATAGGAGTTCTATAAGAATTCAGGCATGCATGTTGTCCTTCTGGTGTCGATTCTGAGCTTTTGGGCGGAATTACGAGCATGAGAATGAATTCAGCTGAAACATTCTCCTGATTTGTGTTGTCTAGGTTCCTGAACAAGGGGCTGTCTGACTTCAACCTGGCGCTTGACCTGGGGTTCTTGACCAAGGCTAGGAAGTACACCTTCTTCAAGCCAAAGTTCATTTTCTACGCCACCTACCTGTCTGAGAAGATTGGGTACTGGAGGTACATCACCATCTTCAGGCACCTCAAGGCAAACCCAGAGTACCAGGTTTACCCCATCTTCAAGTACTTTGAGAACTGGTGCCAGGATGAGAACAGGCACGGCGACTTCTTCTCTGCGCTGCTCAAAGCTCAGCCACAGTTCCTCAACGACTGGAAGGCCAAGCTCTGGTCACGGTTCTTCTGTCTCTCGGTAATTTGATGCCACTCAGTTGTTATAAGTGAGTTAATTCTGAAGATTGTTATATGTGCCACTCTTCTGACAATTGTATCAATGGACGTTTTGCAGGTGTATGTGACCATGTACCTAAATGACTGCCAACGCACTACATTCTACGAGGGAATTGGTCTTGACACCAAGGAATTCGACATGCATGTCATCATTGAGGTAAAAGAGTTTCTTGTTATTAGTGTTTAGTAGTGCTATCAGCTCTGCATCCTAAAACTTTTGTTAGATCTGAATAACTGCAGCGCATTGCAATAGTTTCCAAGTAAAATATTGACAAACCATACTATTGATATGTTTATGAAAATTTATGAATTATTTCAAGACACTTCTATGTCAATTATGGCCACTACAGATAGTTTAATACGTGGTATATATCTGCAGACCAACCGCACAACAGCAAGGATCTTCCCTGCTGTTCTTGATGTCGAGAACCCTGAATTCAAGAGGAAGCTTGACAGGATGGTTGAGATCAACCAGAAGATTATTGCTATCGGCGAATCTGATGACATCCCTCTGGTGAAGAACCTTAAGAGGATTCCTCATATTGCTGCCCTGGTGTCTGAGATCATTGCTGCGTACCTCATGCCCCCCATTGAGTCAGGCTCTGTTGATTTTGCTGAATTTGAGCCCCAACTTGTTTACTGATTCTCTAGAGTCATCTCCACCTTTTTTCTACCGAAAGACAAGCTGATGCTTTCTCCCTAAGGGTCTTTGAATGATGAAATGCTGGATGGTTATAAGGGTCTGCATCTTCTTGTGTTCGTCTGTAAATTATTGAGACATCGGCATCCTAAGGCCTCCAAGTTTTTGTTGTATGGCATCTCCTTGTAAGTGACAGTGAACTACAAGAAATGAGCGTTCCGGTTTTCCAACAGAAGGCAGCGTCTGAAAGTTGTTGCTCTGATACTGAAGCCAATAGCACACATATTTTTAGTTAAGTGTACCACATGTTGTATTCATAAAACTTGGCATCTTTATTAGCGTACATGTGACCTTAAAACAAAGCACGACGATGTATCCAGGACATATTGCTGATTGTGTAACACTAGGAAATCATGCGACACTTTGTCTATGAGGGTTTACCATGTGAATGTATACATTTGATTTTAGCATCCTCATTTATTATATATGGCACTTGCCTAATGCATTTTCAGGCCTTATTTGGCCTAGCTCCCATTCCAAGATTCATACTGAAATTTGAGTTTATAAGATAAAATATAGTAAGTTATTTTTTTATTTTGGTTAACACATTACTCAACCAAAGAGCTATAGCTGCTAGATCCATGTTTTAATTTGTGTTTATATAATAAAATAAATTATATACATATTATTTGTAGTTTAAAATAAAGAAAATAAATCAACCAAAGCCCCTTCCTTAGTTTGTCTTTCACAAAAAAAAGGACTCTTGGTTCATCGACAATCTCAGATCCATGGATTTTTTTAGCTAAAAGTCTATTAAATTGGGCCTTTAGCGGGTCCATAGTTCCAGATCCATTAATTTCTAAATTAGATATGATTAGATCTGAAATATTTACAAAGACATATTGAGTTATTTAAATTGGACCTAAGAACTCATCCCCACTTTGACCCTATCCTATCTAATGGAGTAGACATAGCAATCCCCAAATAAAGTTGAGCAAACATCATATTACTCAAAAACTTTTTTTTTCTCACAATCTCATTCATTTTCATTCTAAACAACAATATAAGATCCTCACCTACTCTTGACTCAACAAATTTCTTGCGCACAAGACCACAATCTCTCGCTCATTCATTGCTATTCCTCACCATGTCAACGTGTTCTAGCCTTTAAGCAAGGTCACCAGAACCACGACAGAGGTTTCAAGCTCTCTAACGCCCAATGCCTTTCATGAATTTCTAAATTAGATATGAGTATATCTAAAAGATTCACATAAATATATTGAGTTATTTGAATTGGATCTAAGAGCATCTCCAACCATTATATAAATAAGGTTGCTAAACAAAGATTTAGAAAGTGATTGAAAAAAATAAACTTCCAACGTTCTCTAAATGAGATCTCTAAACATGGCAACTCCCAAAAACAAGTTCTTTCACTCTCCATATTTGACAATCTGACTGAAACTCCCTAAAGACATATTTTCATGGTTTTAATTTTTAGAAAACGATTTATTGGGAGTTATTGGAAGACATGCCTTTTTTCACTTCCAATAGTTTTAGAAACCTCCTAAATCCTCTTTTAAGGAGTAATTTTTTACATAATGATTGGAGAGGCTCTAAGAACTCATCCCCACTTCGGCCCTATCCTATCTAATCGAGTAGGCGTGTCAATCCCAAATAGGAAAGTTGTGTGTTTAAATTCAAATAGTTATTATTAGATAAAGTGAGCAAATATCATTATTTGAAAAAAATTTCTCACAATCTCATTCATTTTTATTCCAAACGATAATAAAAGATTATCACTACCTCTTCACTCAATAAATCTTTATAGGCAAGGTCACCACCACCATGAGAGAGGTTTCAAACTCTCTAACACCCGGTCTTCTATTGGGCTATTTCTTCTTAGAGACTTATTCTTCAACTCCAGTGGGTCTACAAGTTTATTCCCCATCTCTGACAAAGGTCTGTGATGGAAAAGGATTGGGGTGAAAGACCAACCCAACGGTGATCACGGTTCATGTGAGGGCGATGCGGCGCTGCTGGTTGGGGTAGTGGAGTACGACGGTTCAATAGAATCAGGGAGGTGAAGATGAAAAGGGAGGAGATCCTCGATGGACTGACGTGGAGCTCCAACAAAACTATAACTCTCCAAACTGCGACTTAATGAGGTAAAAAAAGGTACGAAAGCTCTTGGATCTCAATTTGATGGTGATGAGAAATTCAGATGTGAAGCAGAGAAACATACAGACAGTCCCAATAGAAGAAGTTACAAAAAAGAAAATAGAAATTGAACATGTCACGAAAACTTGAAACAGCTGAACAGGAAAAAAAAAAGGAAACACACTCAATTCCCAAACCCAAACCGGTCGTGGAGTACAAGAGTGCCCTTGTATTTTCCCAGGGGCCTGGACGCGAAATCGGCTTCCCTTCCCGTCCCTTCTTCTCTCATCTTCTCCGCGAAGGCGCAAACCCCTCCTCTCCCAGAAACCCTAGTCCTCGATCCCCGCCCCCGCCTTCCCCGCTGCCGCCGTCGCCGCTCCCTTGCTGCCGCCATGGGTTCCGGTAAGCACACAGCTTCCGATTAGCCCGCTTCTCGGTTCATTGTACTCTCCTTGCCCTTTGTCGTGAAGTTTTTTTCTGATCGTGTTGCGCGCGGTGTTGATTAGATGCGGACATGGAGGACTATGGGTTCGAGTACTCGGACGATGAGCCGGAGGAGCAGGACGTCGACATCGAGAACCAGTACTACAACTCCAAAGGTTCGGGCACTGCTCCCTTCTTCCTGCGAGCAGGGATGTACCTGCTGTTTAATTCCCTGTAGCGGATCCTCATTCTCTGGTGGTAGCTGTCCCCTGTGGATCCTCTTATGAGTTTGATTGCACGGTCATTGCTGTTGCGCAGTGGCCCAATTCTGAATTTGTTGTGTCCCTGTTTGGTGAGGGGAACTGCGGTGTGAAGGTTGAATAGATTGATATAGTGTTATTCCAGCATGGTGAAAGCACATGTTAATTGGTTATGAAGTAGAGTAGAGGGTTGTCTCGTTAGATTTTGTTGTACTTGTTTGAGTTTTCTTTGTAGGATCGACTTATTATAACCGCAACAGCAAATATAGCTTTGTAGGCCTTGGTCGCAGGTAGTCCTCTTTTGTCCTTTGCAATCAACAATTGAAGTTCTACACTAGGTACTTGGTATCCTTTTTTGTATACCTTAAAAAAAAGCTACTATAGAAACATGAACATTGTGGCTGCAAACACATTTTGAAGCTCAAATAGTGTAGCAATAATATCACTACTCTAATTAGGCAAGTTTCAGTACTGTCACATGCTTCTTGGTTTCATCTCTTTGGTTTTCATCCAGATTAAGTAGCGTATTCATAACATTTTTCAATTAGTTCATCACCTATCTAATATAGTGCATAGTAAAAATAAAATATTTCATAATGGAAACCTTTTAATGCACGAATTTAACTGTTACATAAATTTTTTGTTGAAACCTTTTGCGGAAGAATATATCGCTGTTATAACATTGAATATAGAATTCAGTCTTGTTGCCTTAAATATATGCGGGAATGTGGGTTGCGGGGGTTTGATATAATGGATGTTATAAACTATTTAGCCTTCAGTCAGGTGACACTTTATCAACGGTTGTTTCATTAGCAAGATTTCCTAGTCAATGCATTTGTCATGCCCTATAGATCTATATCCATGCAAAATGTTACATCCTTGTGTATATCATGTTCTGCAGGATTGATAGTCATAGCTCATGTGATAATGTTGTAAGAGCTAAGAGTCCCTTGTATATATTTTTCACAGCTTCTGTTTTATCCGTATGCTTCTGATTGTCTATCAGGTTTGGTTTTATCTATATGTTTGCATGATTCTGCTCAAATAGCTGTCATGACTTAAATATTTGGTCTGATGGTTGTTGTTGTCTTATTTAGTTCGTGGAACAGATGGTTATTCCTTGATCTAATAAAGTGGAAGCATGCTTCCTCCTGTAAAAAATATTGCGCTCTTAAAGTTGCTACAAAATTTGGATGCAATTAGCTTAGTTGATTTTGGTGGTTCATGCATATGCTGCCTGCAATGTAATATTGGAAATGTATCTTTGTACAGGTTTGGTTGAGACAGACCCAGAGGGTGCACTTGCTGGTTTTGATGCAGTAGTTCGTATGGAGCCTGAAAAGGCCGAATGGTAATAATTACAATGTTCCATTACTCCAATTCTCTATTCTGTTCCAATCTATGTATATTTTGTCGTTATTCTACAATCATTTTGTTATCTTTGTGCTTCTGGTAATTAGTCTGTAACTTGTCCTGTAGGGGATTTAAAGCTCTCAAACAGACTGTCAAGCTTTACTATAAACTGGGGAAGTACAAAGAAATGATGGAGGCCTACAGGGAGATGTTAACATACATAAAATCTGCTGTTACCCGAAACTACAGCGAGAAGTGTATAAACAACATAATGGACTTTGTTTCGGGATCTGCTAGTCAGAACTTTTCTCTTCTGCAAGAGTTCTACCAGACAACACTGAAAGCTCTTGAAGAAGCGAAAAATGAGGTGGGTCCATTAATACTTTGACTGAAATTTTATGTATTGAGCGGTCCCTCATTCCTTATATTGTCTGTGATGCAGAGATTATGGTTTAAGACAAATCTGAAGCTTTGCAAAATTTGGTTTGACATGGGGGAATACGGTCGCATGAGCAAGGTTCTTAAGATCAGTTCTAGTCCTAACTCTTTACTGTAACTAATTTGCAATTCTTTAACTGTTTCCTATTCATTTAATTCCTGGCAGATACTGAAGGAGCTGCATAAATCATGTCAAAGGGAAGATGGATCTGATGATCAAAAGAAAGGCACACAGCTTTTGGAAGTCTATGCTATTGAAATCCAAATGTACACAGAAACAAAGAACAATAAAAAACTTAAGGTAAGTCTACTTCCCTTGTGCAAGTGATTGCTTTATAGATGGTCACTTACCATTGTGCTATGCCATTCAACCCTTTTACAAGTGATTGTTCTGTAGATTATCACTTGCTGTTATCTGGTATTTTCTACTAAGTTCTTGTTGTGTTCTTTTTTCCTGCATTTTTCTAAATTTATGTATTGGATATTTTTTTTTCCTATTATGAATTATATATCTGTGCATGAAATTTGTGTTTTGTACCGTTAGGTAAGAAATGATATTGATATATGTATTACTGTTTTGAGAGTAGTAGCTACATGTTGATTATGTTGAAAACTGATCCTATCTGGAATTGAATGGCATACTGAGTTCTATGTGTTAACTTCTTGGAGAATGTTTACCATCCTAGCCGAAATTGGATATAATATATTAGTCAGTTCTGTGCATTGTTTTGCTATTATGTATGTATAACAGCACTTTCATGGTACATATCTTTTGCTTTTATATTCTGAACTTTTTTAAAGATAAAAACTTTTCTTTTGGAACAATTTGCAATTCCAGTTCCACTAATTTATCACATTCCACAGTACTTGTTGATCTATTGGGTCTGAGGACCCTGCTTTAGATTGTTGTTTTCATGAAACTGAATTGCATTGCTGCTGCAGGAATTATACCAGAGGGCTCTTTCCATCAAATCAGCAATTCCTCATCCAAGAATCATGGGAATAATTCGTGAATGTGGTGGGAAGATGCATATGGCTGAGAGGCAATGGGCAGAAGCAGCAACTGATTTCTTCGAGGCTTTCAAGAACTACGATGAAGCAGGCAACCCACGGAGAATTCAGTGCCTGAAGTATGTTTGTCAATTCTCTGCACTTCATTTTCATCTAAGTTCATATGTAAATGAATGACATTGCACCATAACCCATATAATTTACATGTTCTATACATTAGGTATCTCGTCCTTGCCAATATGTTGATGGAATCTGAAGTGAATCCTTTTGATGGACAAGAAGCCAAGCCGTAAGATATTTGTTAATCACCACAATCTTGTTGCATACCTTAATCTCCTTCCATCCTTAAAACTGCTTAAATGTTTGCAGGTACAAAAATGATCCTGAAATCCTTGCAATGACAAACTTGATTGCGGCATACCAGAAGAATGACATCATGGAATTTGAAAAGATCCTAAAGGTCAGACTGTTGTGGGGTCTGCATCAATTTTCTGTTCTTTGATTTCTGTTTACTTGTTTTCACAGAATTGTTTTGAATTCTTTGCCAGAGCAATCGAAGAACAATTATGGATGATCCATTTATCCGTAATTATATTGAGGACTTATTGAAGAACATCAGAACTCAAGTCCTCCTTAAGCTTATTAAGCCATATACAAGGATCAGGATACCATTCATTTCACAGGTAGATGCTTACTCTCTAGTACGTCCACAATTTTCTTTGTATCAAGTCTCATGCTATCTCCGTCCCATTTTTCTAAGGCATGCATGTAGCCTGAAACTATAACTATGATTTTTTACTAACCATCAGGTCAACAATATATAATTTTAGCAATTCAAAAGTAGTAGAAATTAAATCTGCTTTTCAATGTACATTTGTATGATTATGCTTTTGTGCCTAGTGACAATATTAGATGAGGAATTTATAGTCAAAGTAGAACTTAGGGGACTGTGCTTAGTCGAACTGTGCCTTGCAAAATGGGAAAAGGGAGTATTTCTTTTCTGGCCCCAACATACAAATGTCTTAAGCTTGCTGTGCCAGTAAAGATACATGCAAATATGCAATGTTGCTACAGAAGATGAAGCTTTAATATGCCCTTCAGTCTGTTGTGTCAAAACTGGTCCAGTGCAGCAAAATAAGAGCATGCTTGTGTGCATGACTAATGTCAGTATGATGTTTCAGTCTTCACTATGCTAACCAGAAGTCAATGTTTACATTACAAGTATTCAGTGAAACAATTTATTGTATTTCAATCTGTATTTAGGAAATAAATTTACAGTCCTCAGTGACACCAATTATTTATCACTATCTGCATCCAGGAACTAAATGTCCCGGAAAAGGATGTCGAGCAGCTGCTGGTATCACTAATTCTGGACAACCGTATCCAGGGCCACATAGATCAGGTGAACAAGCTGCTCGAGCGTGGTGACAGGTGTGTAACTCTTGACTTTTTTTGTCACTTTAAAATGTTGTGTGGAGTCAGGTTCAGATGGTGATTTCTTTTGCATTTTGCAGATCTAAGGGAATGAGGAAGTATAACGCCATCGAGAAGTGGAATACTCAGCTGAAGTCCATCTACCAAACGGTGTCCAACAGAGTTGGTTGAGTATGCATGGAGGGGCCTGTTTTGGGATCCTAGGGTAAATGTTAGAATTGTTTTATGGTCCTTGAGATAGATCTGGGTAAGAAAAATGCCAGGTGTAACTAAATTCTTTTACCTGGGCTGCTCAGGAGCACGCTGGGGTTTTGTGATGACACCCAGTGTACCAAGACTTGCTGTGGTCGATGTCCAATGCCCTGAGGGGAAAACATATACAACAACATTCTTTAAGTTTTTGCGCCATGGCTCCCGCTTAAGTTTATTATCAGCCTGGGGACTGAAGTGGCGGGGACCACTTTCCTTTCTTCCGTGCATTCTTCGTTGCGAAATTGGGTGTTTGAATGGCTGTACTGAGCAGATAAACAACACTTCAGAAGGCTTATTGTCCTGACTTGGACACGTTTGGCTTGGGTTCAGGCCTATTCGAACCATTCAGTTAAAAAGTGTAATTTGCATTCGAACTATTTAAACAATCCAACCCGTACGTGCATTCGAATTATCCATACTTCTCAGCTACAGATATGTGTCAGGATTTTAATAATTTATTACTCCTCTAGATTTTTTTTTCTTGACGTTAGGACATCATTGCTAGTTCATTTTTGAACTAATTGCCCTGTCCTACTGACAGCAGCAGCAACAACAACAACAAAAAAAAACATCCGGAGGACATGATTGCAGCTGCAGGGATACATGTCACTCCTACAATTGCCAAACTGGAACCAATAAAATAGACAATCCACGATTATGATCTACTCTCAATGTCATCACTGTCACAAAAAGTATCAGCAGGAGAAGAGGGGTCATGGAACCCGCGGCCGCAAGCAAGCACGTTTTTGCGCGTGTAGTGGTCGTACGCAACGTGAGCTCTAGCAATGCCTCGTCGTCGTGACACCAGGGGTGTGTTTGGTTTGTTGCCTTCATTTACCTTAAACAAATTTTGACACGCCAATGAATGTGGCTATCATTTGGTTCTCTTCCAAACTTTAGGTTACCAACAGAAATTTGGCGTTGCCAACGTTTTCTACAGCCAACGGGCACGAGCAAGGGACTGATTCACAGTGGCGTGTATTTTTGATGAAGTCAATCTGAATTTTCCAGTGACGAGTTTTGGGTCCAGCTCCATCCACTGGGAAAAATATACTAGTGAGAGTGAGAGCTAAGATTGAGCTCGATTTAGGCAGATCGTCTCACGCTAGCTCGTTTCGTTACACAATATTTACCAGATCAAGTAGATACAGCAATTGTATGGAATTGTGGGGAGTAAAAGAGGATATTATAAATATCACAGTGGTAAATTGATGAAACAATTATTATAAAGCGTATTCCACATATCATCGTATAGTATGATGGTCGATTTATTCAAGCCGTTGGGCAGTGACGGTCTTCTCTCTATGCATGGCCTGCCGCGCTCCCGCACGACGGCAGCTCATAAGGTTGTAATAAGGTCGTCTGCAGCACCTGGATGGTGGCATGCATCGCTGCGCTTTATGCGGAGAGTTTGAACTTTGAATGCCTGCCTTGTCCCCTGGGAGTTGGGGTAGCTGACTGAGACGTCGAGGATGTCAGCCTCGTAGTCTCTGCCATCAGCCTTAAAGAGCAAGAGCTCCGCATCAGCCTTGCGCACTTGTCCACCAAGTAGATCGCCAAACTTGATGGTAACCGTGCCGGACCGCCTGTTGGTTTCCTGGCGGCTATTATTATCGGACGCAACCTTGACAATCCTGTCAAGATCATGGCCCCGGCTTTTGGGTTTGGACAGAATGAGGTGCAGATCCTCCACCGCCGCCTTGAGGAGACCACTCGCGAGCTGCAAGATGGTGCTCGAAGTGGTATTCGCACCAACAACACATGTGTGGATGGGGAAATTACACGGATTATTGCTCATCTGCATTGCGTTCTGATGCCCATCCGACATGAGCAGGATGATGTGGCCAGCGCGGCCGTCCATGTACTGACGTCCAGCAAGAACTTCCTGGGCGGTCTCAAGGCCAACCTTGATGTTGGCATCCCCGGAGGCGGAGGCAACAAGGCCATCGACGATGCCCATGATGTAGAATTTGCCAAGTTTGGACATGACGTGCAAAGGGCTTACCTTCTTAGCCACGTCGGAGAAAGTGACGATGGAGAGGCGGTCCATGGGGCTGAGCCTTGCCACAACAAAATCAATGGTAGACTTAAACTGGTCCAGCTTGCCACCTTCACACATGCTGCCGCTGACGTCCAGTACCACCACCAGGTCCAGCGGCGCCCGCCCGGATGAGCTGCTACTCACTTCCAGCTGCACGCGAACGGTGGTGGCTTCTAGCGGAGCCGCTTTGCTGTGGTTGGCCTTCACCAATACCCTCCCCCCATCGTTGAACCCAACCGCTGGCCTCCCTACAGATTGCACAACATTATTAGCATATAAGTGCATTGGCAATTAACAATTCAAAATTAGTGACCATACTAATCTTTTTTCATACAATTTGCTTGCGAAACACTTGCATCATTGATCCATCTATCCCTAAACACATGAATGGTACCTTCATTTGAAGCAGCCGCAATAGGTTGCTCGTCATCGTTAAACATAGCGCCCGTGGAGTGTGGATCCTTGAATTCCAGCGCAGGGGCATCCTCCGTGAGTGTTGTCTAATTCAATGAAAAAACAATCTATGAACATTATGATTATGGAATATAAAAGTATAATAGCAGTCAAGGTAAGCAAAGATAAAAAATCATGCACCATGATTAATGCAAATTGCAAAGTTCAATACCCATAGCATGTGGCCATCGCAGATGCACCCAAAAAGGAAAATAATGATGTGATAGAAAATAGATATAATCTCCGTATGATATTTTTCTGCTTTAAGATATCCAACATAATCAACGACGGATTATAACCATTTCAGCCCTCATCTCCCATGGCTTATATTGTGGGGCCAAAAAATGAGGCTGCGAAGAAGAGGCCAATCTAGATCGGAGTTCTGCTTTCTTGTGTTGGGTCACTCATGCTGGACTACAAAGCATACTACTGAGTGGAAAGGATGTGTAACAACCAGGTTCAAATCTATCTAGGTCCTATATTAATATTATGAGTGGATCTAAATGTACGCTTTTATTGAAGTATAAGTGAATTGTCCACTTCCCGTCAGTTTAAGCTTTTGGTTGTAACAGAAGTTTAATATAGTATTAGGACTAGCGGTCTAGAATTCGAATCCTAGAGGACAGGATTTACTTACTCCTATTTCACGTTTGCAGCCAGCTGTCCACCCTTTCCCATGAGCTTAAATTTATGAATACAATTGGTCAGTACATAATAGCTTAATAATTTTCACTATCACTTCACGTAAAAAGTTAATATAAGATTAGTGATGTTGAACCTAGACTTATTTATTAATCTTTTCTACTAAACTAATAAGATTTTTTTGAGACAATGCTAAACTAATAAGATGGAATTAAATTTCACGTCCCCCTCTCATTCTCACGGGTCACCATGGGCTTCATGTCATGGGCCGGGCCGAGATGTCACAGGGTAAGTCTATTTGGTTGGATGAACTATTTTTTTAGTTGGGTTGAAAACATATATAGGATGACTATCTATTACCTTTTAGGTTGTTATTTTTGATCTTTTTATTCCTAGGATTTCTCAGTGTGTTGCCCTTTTGGTTCCGTCTAAATACAACTAAACAATGTACGTATTTCATAATATTCTACTGTAACAATTCTTTAGGTTATTTATTTTTTTGTTCAATCTTTTATGGAGAATGTGTCTTGATCAGGTTGCGAAGAATTAATTGTTTACAGTAACTTCCATGTACCTGGAAACTTCCGTGCGTCATGAGAATCTGCAGTATCTGTGATATGGTAGGCCTATCCTCTGGTTTGTGTTGCACAGACATTAAAGCAATCTCAGTGCACACAGATATTTGATTGTAAGATTTCTCGAATATGTCGTCATTTCTGTTCCACTGTGAAGATAACTTGTGCCTCCATTTTTTATGTACCTGCAAGTTTAATCATCCTTAGAAGAAAAATGTTTCTAAATGAACCTAGTATCCTGTAGACAAATGGCCCGGAAATTAAAATACTACATGTTTCAATAAATCTCCTAGCCGGCTAGTCCCCCCCCTCATCACCACCAAAAAATACACAATATGCTACGGACAAAGGCAACAATTTCACGGTGTCCATTGAGACAAAAATGGGTTTAGCAGTGTGATACATACACACGTTTACAGTGTCAAACTTCAACATCAAGGAACTCAAAATAAGGTTATTAACGACAAGGTTGTTTGCATCTCAAGATAAGAAGGCTGAAACATGTTTTCCGTTATTGTCTGAAAATACTTTATTAGTAGATACCTATTAATATTATTGATTGAAATAAAGTAACACCTAGTGAGACCATTTGCATAAGATATAGTCTGAGTAATTCTTACTATTTCAATTGAAGGCGGCTCTTTTGATCCTGTCAAAAGCTCTATGATTATAACCCCCAAACTGTATACATCTGCCTTCCTCGAAATTTTCCCTTGAAAAATTTCTGGCGCCATGTATCCTCTAAAAGAATAATACAACATGAGTTTCTATTTCTTTAACAAAATACAACTTATTGCAAATATGGTATAGATTGTAAAGTTCATCTTACAGTGTTCCAGCTGCACGCATGGTGCTAATCATGCTTTTATCACTAAAGAGCCGTGACAAACCAAAATCGGTGATTTTAGGTACCATATTGGTGTCTAAAAGTATATTGTCAGGTTTGAGATCCAAATGAAAAATAGACCTCTTGGTGTGAAGATAATCCAAACCAAGACAAACTCCCGTTATTATTTCATAACACTTTTTCCACTCAAGTCCATGTAACTTATTATCTGCATAGGGTAAACAAACAACAATATGTTATTGTCTAAACAATAGTGCTCGAAGGTTATTTCTTTTTTTCCAATGTATTATCTATACCTATTTGACTGTGGCCCGCTTGAATATTTAGAAACAAAAAATTAGAAAAATAAACGAGACACCTATATCTGGGTTCATAAAAGATGTTATGAACTCAAATAACAAGTAAATCAGGACAAAATAAATACTACACATATGATAAGATTCCTCATTGTCATGACTGCACGAGGGCATGTAGAACGGTGGGCTTATGCGGCAACACCGAGGGAAGCAGAGGCCCTCCATTCCTGAATCCTGATTGGACCAATGTTTTATGATGTGTTTGGAACAAAGAAAACTCAAAGGAATCTAAAAGGAATCTTCCTAAGGAAACTTTTTTCTATGTCTCCTGTTTGGAATAGAGGAATGGCAAATTCCTTCTCCTTAGGAAAGCAATGACTTCCTTCACAAAACGTAGACGTAGCAAACAAAACATGAGTTTGAAGTTAAAGGATTTTTTCCTTTGTTTTGTTTACCACGTTGGTTGCCTCATACATATTAAATTAGCTAACACAATATAAGGAGAAATTATTTTAAAAAAATGAGTAGTTAAAGATCAAAATATCATTGATTTGTTTTTATATCTTACCTAATAATAATATGATTATTAAATATTTTAGTTAGTTATAATAATATTTGTATTCATATATTAGTATTTCTGGTATTCCAAACAACTTAAGTTCTCTATTACTCTGTTTTAAGATTCCCGATACAGTGCCGGGACGAGATGCACTACAGGCCATTTTTGTCCAACACTGTAGCTGTTTATTATTATAGTGTCTGCTGATATTTCTCTTCATACACTAACGAGGTGCGACTCTGAGCTCTCACCCTCTCTTTACAAGTACTAGGTTTTGGGTGGGCTTTTTTTTTTTTTTTACCATTCTTTAAGACAAACTCACCAAGCAACGCAAAAACCTCGAAGATATATACCTCGCCTCCTCGGAAACAACTATCTGCCTGAATTCAGCTTTATTAATATCATGAAAGGAAATAGAAAACAAGAATGCATCATACCTTTAATTTGATCTTGAAGGCTTCCGTTAGTAACATACTCAAAACAAAGTAGCCTTTCGTGTTGTTCTGCAGGCACCTCTTTTCCATCATATTGCGCAACAATTACTTTCATGTCAGCGCAGTAGCCTAGAAAACCTACTATGTTCCTATGCTTGACCTTTTTCAGACAATCCACCTCAGCATTAAATTCTTTGTCAAAGTTATCAATAGATTCTGTAATCGGGTTATAGATGGGAATAAGTTTCTTCACGGCGACTTTTGAACCATCTTGAAGACTTCCCTGATCAAATACAAAAATTCAGATATAGGTCAGCGAGTGTTCTACGAAGTTCACATACTGTGCATTATAAGACCCTTAACTATTTCAAATAGCACGATCTATATATCAAAAGTGATAATATTGACCGTATGGTGTCTTGTTTCTGGAACTTGTCTAAAATGAATAATATTCTCACATAAAACAGTGACAGGTCCTAGAGTTGTTACCACGTTTCTGTTTTTTTTTAAAAGAGAGGTATTGACCATATGGTAGTGTTATAACAAGAGGGCTCAAATGTATGCATATGCATGTCTATCAAACTCCACACCAAACCCCTAAACATATAAAAGGAAAAGGCCAGAATGGATCAGGGAAGAGCTCGAATGAAAAATAACAGTGTCATATACTAGCAGGACCATAGCAAATACCAAGAATAGTTAATAAGGAGGTAAATTTATATAGGCAAATTTTCGTTCTGAAGACTCTGACTCGGGAATTTATATAGCAGGGTCATAGCAAATTTTTGTCCACGGCGCTCTGCACCCATTCCACCAACTCGACAGCAACAGTGCAGCAGGTTGTAAGTCAGGGGCTACACAAGAGCCTCGTCCAGAGGCTCAGCACCGCTGCGCCTATCGAGCTAGATGTATACCTGCTCATTCGGGCCGTGCAAAGTGGGCTGGCATGAGGCCTGCATGTTTCGGCCTAGCATGAACCTGGCCTGGTCACCAACGAGCCCATGCCAGCATGACCCAACCCATTGTGCTGTGCTTGGGCTGACCTCCAGGCACCGAGCACGACCTAAAAGGAGGAAGCCTAGTAGCTGTAGCAGGCCGACAACAAGCAACGACTCAACGGTCCCGGCTCCCTCCCTGCTCGTATAAAAACGCCACCTAGTCACAAAACCCTAGCACACCTCATTTCCTCCGCTTTGATTCACCAAACCCTAGTGCTGCCGCCCGCTGCTGCACAGTGCGCCACTTTCCTCTCCACCTCTCCGGCTGTCCCTCTTGACTCTTGCCTATTTAGATCTTGGTGGCGGCTCGTAGGCTGGAGCAACCCCGCACGATGAGCATGGGGTAGCTGGTAGCCGGCAGTAGTGACCCTCCTTCCCTCTCCTTTTGATAAGCTCGACCTCGACTAGATCTCATCGTCAACACCTGCATGCTCGTGGTCTCTGTATTTCTCTCCGGCTCCAGGCTACGATTACACAGGTATGAACAAAACACTAGACCCCGTCGTTCAGGCTCATTTTCTCCTCTATGTCCTTTTGATCTAACCCTTGTTCTTGATGTTTCTTACATTTTTGCAGGTCATTGAAGTGATGATGGCCGAGACGCCGAGCTCCTTGCTGGATCCGACCGCCATCGACCACAAAATAGTGATGCAAGAGGATGCCGAGGAGGATGACGCTCGGGTGGCATTGTTTGGCTTGGTTGCTACACCAGTTGACTTGGACGGTGACGACATGGGCGTGGAGTGTAGTCCAGGGAGGTCGAATACCATGACGGTGAGCAAGAGAGGTTGTGGGAACAGCTCTGCAGTGTGGAAGTACTTCGACGAGCTCGCCCATGAGGTCGACGGCAAGCGAAAGCAATCGATAACACCTAACATGGTGGAGATGTTGTCGTGTATCAAGGGCTCGGAGGAAGGAGATGCCCAGGAGCAACACAACATGGTAAACAACGAGTGTTTAGAATCGTTCGAAAACTTGTATCTTGATGTAATGTAATTTATGTGGACTTAGTTTATTTGAGACAATTTCAGAGCTGGATTGTACTCTTTTTTTTCTTAAATAGTAAAGTTTTTAATGAGCCAGTCACCTAAGAACAGCTCAATAAAGTTAACAGTTTTTTCAGAATTTGCTGATGTTCTGTTATTTTTGTTGTCTTCGTTATATTTTGACATCAAAATTTATGGAATATGAACTTAGCAGCTCGATAAATTCTGGTTATGTGGACGGATGGGCACAAAACCGTGCTCACAGGCCATCTGGCCAGTCGGGCTGGACAACATGGTTAAATAGTTTTCGTGCCATGCCGTGGGCCGACCCCGAGGCCATGGGCTGCTTCGGCATGGCACGATCAGCCCACGATGTCATGCTGGCCCGGTACACTACCATGCCAGGCCAAAGCAGGCCCGTGTTGGGCCATGCTGTGCGGCCTGAATACCCAAGTATACCTAAATGTGATCCTCTCTATGGTGGTACTTACCGGGGCCAGAGACAAGCGCTGCAATGAACTACTCTCGCTGGAGGGTTATCTACGCTCCTCAGCGGTCTACAAGTTGATCATGTTTGCCACCTACCCCTGCTGCAGCTTCGACAAATTTCAAATTTGTGTGGCAAAATAGAGCGCCGCTCCTGAGTCCAGTTCTTCGGGTGGCTTATGGTGCAGGACCGCATCCAATGCAAGACAATCCGGGCGAGGATACACAACACATCATGTTCGGTTGTGCATTTGCTTGATCTTTCTGATCTGCGCTCGAAATCACCACAACCACCTCCCAGCCATGGAGGTTATCATGGCTGCCTATAGTGCCAACACGACACCGGAGCTGCCTCATGCTATTGAGCTGCTGGCAGCTGTGGAAGCACAAGAATGAGGTGGTCTTCCGTGAAGCGCAACCGTTCTGCTGCTTACCTGCAAGGAAGAAGCCAAGCTTTGGCGAAGCTATCTAGCTCCCCTGGGAGGACGATGAAATCATCCGTGCCTGGTGCTATATGTTTACCCAGATGTAATCGACCCCATAATATGTCCGGTCCCTTCAACCCTCTCAACACTATATAATGGGTCATTTCTAGATCTCTATCCTCTCCAATTAATGGAATTCAGGTGGCATACCTCCCCCCCCCCCCCTCCTTTGACCGTCAAAAGAAAAGGAGAGGTATGTTGAAATGTTTGCTTTTGAGCACCTTTATATTTAATCATGATACATGTAAAATTGAGGTATCATGATTTAGATCCAACTCTTTATTTGAGATAGTATTAACTATAATTATTTAATAATATAGAAGTTAATTTCTATATTATCCATAAGATACTTATGATAACTCTATATAATACTCATGATACCGTGAGTTGAGAAGGTATCATACTTTAAATCTAAACCGTTGGATGAGATAAATAAACTTGTGCATTTATTTAGATTTATAGTAAACATCCTCTTGTTTTTTTCTTGGCTTTAATTAGCGAAGATGTTGTCAGCATATTTTAATGAATACAATAATGTGAGCTCGATTATTGGAAGATCATAATCCATGAGATTTGAGTAATCTCTATTAAACTTATGAAACATTAGGAGAGTACAACCTATATGCTCCACCCATACTACCAGAAAAAAGTTTGCCGAGTGTAGCACTCGATAAAAAATGAGTTGGCAAAGAGTCTTTATCATGTGTTTTTTGTCGAACACTCGACAAAGTGTTTGCCGATTCTTTTTGTTACTCGGCAAACAATTTTTAGAAACAATAAAAAAATACCAAAATAACAAAATAGTTTTGTTTTACCAAAATACCAAAATAACAAAATACCTCCACTTTATGCAAAATATCCTCTACCACTACACCACACACTCAATTGAGTCTATATTTAATTTTTATTCCCTAAATATTATACTAAATCAAGTGCAAATTGCTTGTTTAAGACTCTAAACAAATTCAAAATTAAAAGATGTCAACTATAAAGTTTCATAACTTTTCGAGATCCACAAATTCATTTTAGGAGTTTATCCATTTGAGATCGTTTACAAAATTTAAATTTCAAATTTGAGAAATTCAAACTTAGCTTTCATTGAAAATATGATTTCAAAACGTTGTCAACTACAATTTTTTATTACTTTTTGAGATTTACAAATTTTATTCGGATTGTTTTTCCAGCCGAGGTCATCTGAAAAATTTAAAATTTTAGAAATTGAAACATACTTTGCATTGACAAAATTAATTTAAATTAAAAGTGTCAACTATAAAGTTGTATAACTTCTAAAAAATCTACAACTTTTAGTTTGATTATTTATTCATATATAGTAATAGTAACATTCCTTATTCACAAATCTTATATATCTCTTTTCTAGTTTCACAAAACTATATGAGACATATAGATTTTGTGAACAATGTTACCATTGTTTTGTCGAACGAAGAAATGAACAAAATAAAATTTATATATCTTGAGACATTATACAACTTTATAATTAAAAACTTTTTAATTTGAATTTATTTACTACTTTAAAACATGATTTGAATTTCTCTTTGCTAAATGTTTTTTCTCCAACACTCGGTAAAGATCTTGTTTGTCGAGTGCCATAAGAAAACACTCGACAAATAATCAAGTTTGCTGAGCATAAAAAAACATTTGGAAAACAAGCAAGTTCATCGAGTGCTAAGAAAAAAAAATACTCGGCAAAGTATTTGCTGGTTGTTTTTGTGTGACACTCGATAAAGCGTTGTTTGCCACGTGTCCGATAAACCACCTGGCACTTGGCAAACCACCGAGCACTCAACAAATAGCCAATTTTTGTTCTCTAGGTGGAAGTTCAATTTAATAGTCTCTACTAAAAACATTGATATATTAAACAACAGTAGTATGAGGCAAAATATAAATGTGATTTTGAGATCTCATGGGGATTGCTAGAATTATATGGGCTAAGTCCATGGATATTCTTAATATTTTTAGAAAACCTTAAAGGCCCATTCCTGGATAGTGAAAGTGCAACGGTTTAGTCCCACATTGCTACTTAAAGTTGTGGAAGTTCAACTTAGAAGGTTGGTTGCTCTAGTTTATCTTACAAATGTGTAGATGGGACAAGGGAAGAACACACGCGCGTACATAGGCATTGGCGATGGGCCTGCATCACCTGTGTGAATGGTACGCCAAAATTTGGCCCTTTGTTTTGTAGGAGCGTGACTTATTTTACGCTTTCTTTTTGCTGCGTGTCATGTTTTGATATGGAAACCAACTAAGTTGTAGGATGCCCAACCCTAACGATTCCTCCCTTTATGTACATACGGGCATTATCGCAAGACAAACCCAAGCAATCAGCTATGTTTTTGCCCCTCTCTACTGTTATGTCGCCAAGACTTCTTTATCGTCAACGTGCAACGTTGATCGAGAGAGCAGGTCTCCAGAAACATCGTTCTCTAAGATCCTATATCGGCAGAGGACAAATAAGGTTTTTAGAAAGCGCTATGTGTGACTGCTCGATTGCCTCCTCGTTTTCATCAAGCTTGTCATCGCATAGCTCGTCTTTCTCTACGTCGAGTCGGCCTCATCCGTTGTCATCAACAATATGACGATGCTAAACATTGTCACCACCTCTCCTACCCGTAAAAAAGGAACATATGTATCTTTATCTAAAATCATGTTTTTCATACTAGCTATGTGATCTACTTGTATATAATAATAATGGATAGTATGATAGACTCTCCGATTATAATAGGCATGATAGCCTTGCCTAGATATTGCATAGATTTATCTAATTTATTATGCAATCTATTTATCATATTTATAATTTATTTTTAAATTAAATTAAAACTAAAAGTGCTAATACTTGCAACAATATATCTTGTAAACAACTCCTCATAAAAAAATTACCTTGTAAACAACTCCAAATGTTCCTCTGCCTATGATATTTTGGTCTGAAAAATCTTTCGTGATGTCTTCTAAAAGCTGAAGAGGTAGTTGTTTTGGCTCTGCTTCCGGTTTCTGTAATATCTGTATAAGAACTTCTTGGTTGCTGTCTTGAGAAGCCATCTTGTGTAGAACAATTCTGAACAAGGCAATTACTTTAGTTTTGTCAAAAACATGGTAACATATAAGTTAGCACTACCTGTCTATCGTATTAAAAAACACGAGTAATATTATGGAAACAATAGGATTTAATAACTCATATAAGCACAAATAGAGGAGCTAGGTAGATGGTCTGCCTAGCTTGTTGCTCGGGATGCTTCAATGGAGGCATGGAGCGAGAAGGCACCGAAGCGATCGATCTTGGAATGCGCTTTTGGATGCTAGTTCGGGTTCTAAGTTTTTGACGCGACGGCGATCTACCTTGGATTGTAATAACCATTGAAATACGATAAGCATTCATTGTAGAAAAGCATTAGCTTTGGTAAAAAGTACACATATAAACATGATTGCTCAGGAAAAATAATCACCAAAAGATCAACAAAGTACATACATCTCTACTGGTATTAGAAACATAGTATAGTCGTCTTGTTGGTGGGAAGTAAAAATGAATTACTGGATTATGAGTAGCACCAACCTGGGGATACGCGTTGCTTACAGGTGCACGGCACTCAGCTGGTTCTTCAGATACAGGAGCACAGGATGACGATGTGAGATCTAGCTGCCAGAGCCCATAAAGCAGGATACCAGATGTGAGATCTGATGCTAATTACAAGCCTAGTATGGGAAGCATGTGAAGTACTAGTAATAAGACATAAATGTGATGCCAGGTAGATGCCAGCGGATGCCCATGCTTATATTGCTTTTGGTCAACTCAGATCTCATTAAGAGCTCTTTTTCCAAAACTGCACGAATCTCAAACATTATTAACAAAGTAATCTAATTACTGAATTTTTAAGCGTATCGGCTCTCTCACGGTCTGCTGCTGACACCTGATTAAGGATTAAAAAACCGTTTCTAACGAAGAAACCACAGCATACTGGTTTGACAAAATCCACAAAACAAAATAAAAAAACAGGTCATCAAACCGTTAAAATGCCAAAACATGAATTTGGATATAATTTGGAAACAAACAGGTCGGTTTGCTCGGTTTATTGTTCGATTTTCTCATTTTACCGCTTGGTTTTCTCGGTTTATTATTCATTTTTTTGTTTATTATTGGTTTTCCTAGTTTAAAAGCAGTCTGCTCGGTTTTTTGGTTTACCGCTTGGTTTTAGAGATTTAAAAAAAAATTAAATTTCAAAATTTTTAAATTTTATTGGACTGAAAACCGGTCATCCGCTCAAACTAGACTGGACTGGTTTGGTAGAAAATCCAGTCTTCTCTTATGCAAAGTTCTATCCTATTCACGGGGACAAAAGGAAGATAGAACTTTGCAAAGGTCACCGTTAAAAATCCTGTAGTATGGTATAACATGGCATTTCTGATATCATCCCACCGTGCGTACACTTCACTAGCTGGAAGTATAATAAGCTAGTATAGATATATATGGAGTGAACATGGATCCTAAAAAAAAATATGCATTCTATTTGACGAAAGAACGAGTCTTCTTTGGTTTCTTTATTAATTGCTGGTGCCATAAGATCAGGGTTGACCAAAAGCAGTATAACCACGGGGATCCATTCCTGGCGAACCTGCCTGGCCTGCATGATCTAGATCTCACATCTGGGATCTTGCTTCTGCCTTGGGAAAATTTCATCCTCTTGTGCTCCTTTGTCTGAAAAATCAGCTGATTTTTCCCAGGTTGGTGCTAATCCTAAACCAGTAGTTCATTTTTAGCGATTATTCTTCCTGAGCAATCATGAAATGATTATGTTTATTTCACGAAAGCTGATGCTTCTCTAATATAGTGAATGGTTCTCGTATTTTAAATATGGCTAAAGTAGAACACACCTTAGCTTCAAAACACTTAGAACCCTTTACCAGAGTGTCTTGGTCTCATAGTCGAGAAGGCATGGCAATCAAAAAGCACATTCCAAAATCGATCGCTAGCTAGGCAGCGGCTTTGGTGCTTTTGCTCCATGCTTCCATTTGAAGCATCTCAAGCAATAAGCTAGGCATAGAGACCTGCGGGGCAGTAAGCGGTGAAGAACATACCCATATCACATTTAAAATACGAGATAATAAGAGGTAATCGGTTATCAAATTTTAAATTAGTGACTATACAATACTTGTATCATCAATTGTTTATAGATGATGAGTACTTGATGAATTTGTATAGCTCCTTTATATGTGCTTATATGAATAGAATTCTATTGTTTTCATAAAGTAATTGCCTTGTTCGGTGATGTTTGTACACAAAGATGGCTCCTCAGGACAGCAAACAAGAACTTCTTCTACAGGTACTACTAAATCCGCAAGCAGAGCCAGAACAACTACCTCTTCAGCTTTTAGAGGACATCACTCAAGATTTTTCAAACCACAATATCATAGGCAGAGGAACATTCGGAGTTGTTTATAAGGTATATACCGTAAGTTTTGTCATAAACCTTACATTAGAATCATCTAAAAGTAACTGTTTCATTTATGAGACTGTCATGTATAGTTTATAAACTGAGCTCCTTATATTAACTGTTCTATTGTTTTGGGATAGTCCTATTCATCGTATGATTGTGTAATTTTATCCGAGCACTTTCATTATATATTCTGGCATTTGCTTTATATGTTCAAGGTTTTGTGTGAAGTCTGACAGTGACAGGTACACATTTGAGCTCTATTGTAATAACTCAATTATATTGTCTGTGTATCCCTTTGTTTTGAAAAACAAATTAGTGATTAATGCTAAACCAATCTGATTTATCACTTTCTGATCATGCTATTTTCAAACAATCGAGGGGCTTATATAATACATATTATTTGAATTTACTAGAATATTAGATGGTGTATATCTTAATATTGTATTTGATCAGGGAAGTCTCCAAGATGGTTCAAAAGTTGCTGTTAAGAAGCTTATTGACACGCATGACTCGAATACAGAATTTAGTGCTGAGGTTGATTGTCTGAAAAAGGTCAAGCACAGAAATATAGTAGGTTTCCTAGGCTACTGTGATGAAACAAGAGAAGTTGTTGTACAATATAAAGGCAAAAAGGCTCCCACAAAGCAACAGGAAAGGCTACTTTGTTTCGAATATGTTTCTAAAGGAAGCCTTCAAGATCATATTAAAGGTAGGATGCATTCTTGTTTTGCAATTTCTTTTTGTGATATCAAACCTGAATTGGAGCCATCAATAGTTGTTTCAGAGGAGATGAGGCAAATATTTTCTCTCTCTATATCTCCGAGGTTGTCGCGTTCGCTCCTTCGTGAGGCCTTATCTCAATGAAGAATAACAACCGGGTCATCCAAAACCTTAGTACTTGACGGCTTGCACTTGTATACACATTAACAAGCCAAACCATTAGCGATTTGGCTCATGGCCATCTATATGCATATGTGCATGAGGGGGTAAGAGTCAACCTTACAAGTCTTTTTCTACGGCAAGTCAACCTTATAAGTTACAAGTCTAAGCAGAGTGAGACTACAACATAAGTCTAATTGGTCTAATACCATCAATTTTTGGTTGAACCCTTAACATGAAGCAATCACACAAACACAAATAGGTTGGTGAGAGCATGTGGGTCAATTTATCCGACGTGTGAGTGCCTCTAAACTAGCTTGAATCCAATGATGATATAAATGGTACCAGATCTAAGTTTTGCTAGTGTGGGTAAAGTGGCATATACATATGCATATGTACAAATGGAGGTAAGAGATTTTGTCTCACCTTATTAGACTACCAGGAAAAGAAAGGCCAACACACAACCCACCATGCACGCGATATGAACCCGACATACTGCACCCTAGTGTGGGCATTGGCAACACCAAATTCCTTCATAACGCCGTCCTGCATACCTTACATATCCTTGTTTGTCATGTGTAATAATCAAACATCATACATGAACATGACATGGATGCTAATAATCCAACACATGCCAAGTATGAATATTTATGAACAATGTGACGACTCCTACATTTTTTTTTTGGTTTTTTGGGTGTGTTTCTAAACATTCAAACCATTCCCTGCAGAGTCAAATAGGGTATATATGAAAGAGAAATAAGTCTCATTGTAAGGGAAAAAACATTCAAGTACGATTGTTTAGCTAATAACATGACATTCTCTTTTTACCTATGCAGATAAGTTGCACGAACTTGAGTGGCAAATGACTTATGAAATAATAATGGGAGTTTGCCTTGGTTTGGATTATCTTCACACTGAAAGGTCTATTTGTCATTTGGATCTCAAACCTGACAATATACTTTTGGATGAAAATATGGTGCCAAAAATTACCGATTTTGGTTTGTCACGACATTTTAGTGATAGGAGCATTATTAGCACCATGCGAGCCGCTGGAACACAGTAAGACAAGTTTCCGATCCATCTTATATAATATGCAACGTGTTGTATTTTTAAAAGATTTGGCATCTCATGTTGTGTGTTCTCCTTTTAGAGGCTACATGGCGCCAGAAGTTGGGATGGGAAGAATTTCAAGGAAGGCAGATGTATATAGTTTGGGGGTTATAATCATAGAGCTTTTGACAGGATCAAAAGAGCCGCCTTCCATCGAAACAGTAAGAATTGCTTGGAGTCCCTTACTAAATGGTCTTACCGGAAAGTATAATATTAGTATTATGGGAAACTCTATCAAATAATAGTTGATAATAGGAGCTTAAACATTGTCCATTGAATTAATATAATAAAAAGATGATGTACAACAAGGGGCAGAGTGGAATTTCTTCCTCCAATTCTAACTCGACGCCGATTAAATTTGCAGGTACGTAAAAATTGGAGACACAAGTTGTGTTCAGAGTTGCACAGGAAAGACAACATATTCTTGCAGGCTTACAATCAAATATCAGCATGCACGGAAATTGCTTTAATGTCGGTGCAAGATGAACCTGAGGATAGGCCTACCATATCAGAGATACTGGAGATTCTTAGGAGCAACAAACGTTTTCAGGTACGACGAAGTTACAAATCAACTTTATGCAACTTTGAATGAACCAAGGTGATTCATTAGCTTTGCTTAGGCTGATTATTCAATACCGTGGCTGTTTTTTATCACATAATCTAGAATGTTCATTGATTGTTGTTCCATTGAACTAGACTCGTGCGACGGAATTCATGGGCCCGTACTCCACGGGTGATATGTTCAACGATGACGAGAAGCCTATTGATCCTGGTTCAAATAAAGGTACAGGGATAGATGGACAGATGATGCAAAATAATTGATGTTTCGCATGCAAATTAGAACGAGTATCGTCACTAATTTGAATTATTGCGAATCTTCAGCGAAGCCATTGCCTGGGTTCACCGACGATGACGGGGGGAGGGTATCGGTGAAGGCCGACCACAGCAAAGCGGCTCCGCTGGAGGCCACCACCATTAGCGTGCAGGTGGAAGTGACTAGCTCAACCTCCGTAGCAGGGAGGGCACCGCTTGACCTGGTGGTGGCACTGGACGTCAGTAACCACATGTGTGACGATGGCAAGTTGGACCGGTTTAAGTTGACCATTGAGTTCTTCGTGGAAAAGCTGAGCCCCATGGACCGTGTCTCCATCGTCACCTTCTCCAGCATCGCCAGGGCATGCCCGTTGCACGCCATGTCAGAAGTTGGCAAGTTCTACACAATGGGCATCGTCGATGGTCTTATTGCCTCCGGGGATGCCAACATCAAGGCTGGCCTTGAGACTGCCCATGAAGTTCTTGTTGGCCGTCAGTACATGGACCGCCGCGCTGCCAGCATCTTTCTCTTGTCCGATGGGCATGAGGACCATGGTGACGCCAGTCAGGTCAGCAGATCGTGGAACTTTCCCATCTACACGTTTGGTTTGGGTGCGGATGCCAATATGCACCTGCTACACCATCTCGCTGGCTCTAGCAATGGCGGAACGTTCAACTACTTGCCGGATAATGGGGAGATGACCGTGCTCCACATGGTCTTCGAACAGATGATGGAGGGTCTCCTCGAAGTGGTGGCGGCGGGCCTTTGCCTCATCTTGTCCAAGCCTGATGGCGAGATTCATGATCTTGACACGATTGACAAGGTTGAATCCTATAGTTACAGCCAAGAAACCGACAGACGTTCCTGCACGGTCACCATCATGTTTGGCAATCTACTTGGTGGACAGGTGCGTAAGGTCGATGCGGACCTGTTGCTCTTTGAGGCTGATGGAAGTGACTACGAGGCAGACATCCTCGACGTCTCTGTCGCCTACCAAAACTCCCAGAGGATAAGGCAGCCATTCAAGATTCAAACTCTCCGCATAACGCGCAGCGATGCAGACCATACATACCCTTAGCTGCAGCCCTCTCGTAGAAGACCGTCACTACTACGTACCTGTCCACCACTTGATGATCCGCTCTCATTTGATTCGCGACATTTTTAGTTTCATCGTCATTCCAATGAGCACGACGTGGGGCCTTTATTCCTTCCCAGCGACCTTGAATAAATGAACCGTCAACATCGTACTTTATATGCGGAACACTATTCATAATTACTATGGTTCTGTTTGGATACTCTTACTATGTTAGAGGTTAGAGTTAATTTTTAGCTCATAACTAACTTTGAACTAACTCTAACTCTTGAGGTATTTGGATATAAAGATTAGATTGATAATAAAGGTGTTGATGTAATCATTTGTCTCTTTTGAGGTTAGAGAAAAAAGTAAATTTTCAGTGGACCCTACTCAAACTAGCTCCAATTCACACCTCTTGGATGTGCTAGTTTTTTTGGGTGGGTTAGATACAACTAACCCAAACTAACCCTACCTATTTGGAGAATTTAGGGCTAGTTATAGTCAAACTAACCCAAACTAACTCTAACCCATGGATCCAAACAGGGCCTATTTCATCATCAATCTAACTCTGTATTCTTTCACACCCATTCCATCGATGCACAACTGAAAACCTGGCAATTGGCAAGTGTCCTAAATTTTGCCAAGTGCTTTTCATTGGACACTCGACAAACGGCAGCTTTGCATGAACATTCGGCAAAACAATTATGTTTGTTGAGTGTCATGTGTAAAACACTCAGCAAAATACAAGAGGACACTTGGTAAACAATACATTCTAGGTAAAATATATCACGTGACCACCATGCAGTGGCGGAGCTAGAGATAAAGTGGTGGGGGTGCAAAATTACATCACTTAGCAGTCTATGAATGCTTAATATGAAAATTAGGGAGTGTTAACATGGTGAAAACAAGCCAAATACAAGCAAATTTTTCAATTTCGTGGGTGCACCCACAACCTTGACTGTAACTCCACCCCTGCCACCACGTGTGATGACCATTGTTTTTTACCACCGGCCGTTAGAGCTTTGCTGAGTGTCCGTTAGAGACACTTGACAAACCACTCTTTTTGGTCTAGTGTCAGACTCCAACACTCGGCAAACACCTAACGTTGACTAGTGCTACATGTCGGCACTCAGCAAAGCCGCCGTCAACGTTCCTTTGTCATCACCTTGTCATCCTTTACACTTTTTTTTTGTCGAGTCGTCAAAGCACTCGACAAATACTTTGCTAAGTGTGCGATAAGAAACATTCTATAAAGATCTCTTTGCCGAGTCTTTTTTTCTATTGAGTGTTATAGTATTGTGTAATGAGACAAGCTAGTGTGAAGCCATATGCCTGTTTCGAGCTGGACCTGACAACCTCAGTTCGGTAAAGTTGACAACTGCACTTAGAAACTATTTGTTTGGATCAGTTTTAGATCTTCGAAATTGATTTCTTGATATGGTTTCTCGAAACTAGTTTCCAAAAAAAAATGAGTAAGGGTATTTGAATCCTGATTTTTACAATCTACAAACCAGTTTTTGGGTAGTTAATAAAATAAATGAGGCAAAAACTAGGATCAGTTGGGTTAGACCAGATTATGATTTTTTTTTAAAAAACATAATCTGATTTATAGAAACTAGTATAAAAATCGACATGTTTAGAGACCTTCTAGTTTCTAAAAACTAGTTTTATTGTTTATGTTCTCTCTTTGTTGACTCTGCAAGGAAAGGACTCTTAGCTTAATAGTTAAGACTTTTGAGTCGTACTCTAGTGATCCGAGTTTGACTTCCAGTGGGAGTGAATTTACGTGGACTAGCTAGTTAAAAAAAATCCTTTTGATTGACTCCGCGCCAAAGTACGGCTTAAGGCCCGACCCATGCTCACATGGGCAACGTGATCGCCATGTAAGGATGGAGGAAAGGAGGTTTGAGAGTTTTCATGATCTGGATGAGAGATCTTCTCTTATAGGAATGCCCGAACACTGTCATACCCCTGTAGGTCAAGTTTTTTTGTTGACTCTGCAATCATGATTCTACCCAAAGATCATCGAGGTGCCATATGCATCTACACGTGCAGAGTCAGGAACGTTATTTCACCTGGAAATAATTGCTTCATATCTAAAAAAAATCGAGGTCCTACTTGTTTTTATTTGGCAATTGGCATCCACAGACTTCAACATACATCTTTAACAATTACCTTCTAAAATCAACAGAAGCTGGTTTTGTTTGCCTATCACGATTTCAAGGCTTCAGGCCGGCCATTAGTTGTCATTGCGGTGTTGCCCAAATATGCACGAAGAGAAAATTGCCCGAAGACAAGCATGAACAAGTATGGTGATTAGTGAAGCAGCTGCAAGTATACCTGGACATTCGGGCTGCCCGACAAGGCCTGGCATAGGCCCGATTTGGCCCGACATGCTAGTGTACTGGGCTAGCACGACAAGCAAATTGTGTCATGCCGAAAAGCCCATGGGATCGACGGTCGACCCACGGCATGACACAAAAATCATTTAACCGTGTTGTATCAGTCTAACTGGCCCGAGAGCCTATGAGCACAACGGCCCGTGAGCATAGTTTTGAGCCCGACCTTTCACTTAACCAGAATTTTCAGAGCTGCTAAGTTTATATTCCAGATATTTTGATAGCAAAATATAACAAAGACAATAAAAATAACGAAACACTAGCAAATTCTCAAAAACATTTTAGCTGTTATTAGGTGGCTGCCTCATTAAAACCTTACTATTCAAGAAAAAAAGAGTACAATCTAGCTCTGAAATTGTCTCAAACTGACACTACGATTGTTTCAAATAACCTAAGTCTACATAAATTAATTATATCTCCAGTTGCAGTTGTAGCTGGAGTGGTAGTGGCTCCATGCCCGTGTCCATCAAGGTACAAGTTTTCAAATGATTCTAAAAGCTCATTGCTGTTCTCCATGTTTTGTTGCTCCTGGGCATTTCCTTCCTCCTAGCCCTTGATACGACAACATCTCCACCATGTCAGGCATCAGCGATTGTCTCTGTTCCTCAATAAGCCTGCTAGTAAGACTAAAAGTAGATTCTGAGCTAATTGTTGAAGCAGGAAAAATTATAATATTATTTGCTAGAATAGAATAATGTGTTAGAGTGGAACAAGTGAAAATGGATCAGAATCAGGTTCAGCAAAAATGTGCCCCCACCTGAGGCACTTGGTTGTGGTGTTGGCTTTTCCAATCTAACTGCACCATAATTAAGCTCATACTTGTTGAATATATTAATTAATTCAATACCAACATAACCAGACCATATCAGAAGTAATGGCAACAAATGACACACTGCTCTATAAACATTCAACCAATTTATCACACCAAAGTCCAAAATACTTCACAATATCACGACCAATACTTCTCCTTGATATGCTTTCATACTAAGAACTATGAGCAAGTTGAATTTACTCTTTAAAAGCATCAGATTCACCAATTCCTAAATTGAGATCAAACCTAGTTATCAAGTGAACAAGTTCAGTGTGAGTAACTGCGCATCTGGCCCAGACTATTCTTAGCAAGCAACGATTAGGTCTTAGAGTTATGATCAACTTTCGCAGTGCAAGATTTTTGATGTCTAAACAAGTGACCAGTGCCATTATTAGAATCAACACTGAGCTGCTCCTTATAGTTGGGACATCGGGCACCATACCTATTCCACTTGTCGTCGACCTTGTGGATGAGCTTCTCAAAGTACTCCCACATGACAAACTTGTTCCCACGACCTCTCTTGTTCACTGTTGCGGTATCGACATCCCTGGATTGCACTCTGCACCCACGCCATCATTGTCCAGGTCAACTGGAGTAGCAGTCGAGCCAAACAACGTTGCCTGAGTGTCATCCTCCTCAACATCCTCTTGCATCATGATTTCATGGCTGATGGCGGTCGGATCCAGCGAGGAGCTCAGCGTTTTGACCATCATCACTTCAACGACCTGCAAAAATGTGAGAAACATCAAGAGCAAGGGTCAGATGGAAAGGATAGAAAGGAGAAAATGAGCATGAAGGACATAATCTAGTGTTTCATTCATACTTGTGCTGTCGTAGCCTGGAGCCGGAGAGGAAGATAGAGACCTCGAGCATGCAAATGTTGGCAACGAGATCTAGTCAAGGTCGAGCTGACGAGAAGGAGAGGGAAGGGGGGGGGGGGGGTCGCTTCATCAGGTCACTCCTAGTGGCTACCCCATGATCGTCGCGTGAGGCTGCTTTGGCCTATGAGTCATCGTCGAGATCTGAAGAGGTGAGAGCCGAGAGGGGGAGCCTGAGAGGCAGAGAGGAAAGCGACACTGGGGTTTAGGGAATCGAGGTGTGGGGAATGGCTAAGCAAGGGAGGGAATGAGGTGAGCTAGGGTTTTGGTGGTCTGGCAGCATTTTTATATGAGTGGGAGGGGGGGGGGGGGGGGGATCGGCATCCTGCTATGGCTATCGGGCCGCTACCAAGCTGTCTCCTTTTCGAGCCGTGTCGTGTGCATGGGGGTCGACCCAAAGATGGCACATTGGACCAGGCCATGTCGGTATGGGCCCGCTGGTGACTGGGTCGTGTTGGGTTCATGTCGATCCAAAATGTGCAAGCCTCGGGCCAGCCCATTTAGCACGACCCGAATGCCTAGATATAGCTGCAAGCTACACATAGCCTGCATAAGTTGTGTAAGGACCCAGGGTCCACACCTGGCTAGGCCCGACTTGCATTTTGAGTGGATCCCACACATCCACCAACCTATTTATGCTTTCATCCTCGCTTCACGTAAAAGGGCTAACTCAAGATTGGTGGTGGTGGATAACCTAACCTTATATGTTGGTCCTCCTCCCATTAGACTAGCAAAGTGGTACTAAATTTCCACCTCCTCATACGCACAAGTGCTCATGGGCCACTATGTGCCTAATCTTAATGGGTGGGATGTTACAGACACCCTCCTCAAAGGAACGACGTGCTCGTCGGAACACAGAGACAACATACCCACCACTGGGCAAGCTACCAGGAACGTTCTCCCCTTGGGCATGTCCGTGTCCAGTGCTGGATCACATGTCATGGCATATCCCATGCATCGGCCTATACGTGTTATGCACCATATGTCCGGACCTCCAGGCCACCACACGCACCATGCCCGTGAGGATCGGCTCTGATATCACTTGTAAGGACCCATGGTCTACACCTAGCTGGGTCCGACTCGCATTTTGAGTGTACCCCACACACCCACCAATCTATTTACGTTTTTATCCTTGCTTCACGTAAAAGGACTAACTCAATGTTGGTGGTGGTGGATAACCTAGCCTTATATGTTGGTCCTCCTTCCATTAGACTAGTAAGGTGGTAGTAAATTCTCATCTCCTCATGCACACAAGTGCTCATGGGCCACTATAGATCTAATCTCAATGGGTGAGATGTTACAAGTTGCACTTGAACTTTTTTTACTAATACAACAACTACTCTATAGGGAACAAGATCCCCTCTTGTATCACCTATAACCTAGGCTAGCATCTTTGGAGCATGGAGATGGCGGACGACCGAGAACTTGCTTGTTGTACACGGAACAAGCTAGGAACCAGAGGAACTCGTACTGCTCAGTGACAACTTTTTTCTTCTGATTTCTCATCTTGTTTGATTCTGAAATTGGTGGTGGAGGTATCCATATAAGGAAAGTCTCAAGAATTCGGATGATCTGATTTAAACTGGGTTGCATGCTAGGGTCCTTAACCCAGAATGGTTGTACGATGAACACCAGCTCCTCAAGGAGAGGGGGAGGGGGGTAGGAGGTTATCTTTCAGGAAAAGAGTGCTTTTGCGGTTGTGTACTGCACCTGAGTAATAATGACCAAATGATTATCTAAAATGACTTTGTATTATGGATTTCCGTGACACATTGGAGATATTGTTAATCTTATGTATGCTGATTATATGAGCCTATCACAAAAGTTCTAACAAATACTAGTTTCAAGAGATGTTTAAACTTAACCTGGGCCTTCAATCTCAAACAATGGATATGTGATTAAACAAATACCATAGAGCAGTAATCGCCATAACACAGAAAGACTAACATGAATGTGAAAGTCTAAAACTTCCATCCATAACAACATAAACCCAAATGCTTCCTTCGAAATCAGTTTTTGGGCATATAGCATATTATCTTAAAAGAGTAGCGAGCTTTAACCTTTCGAAAGCAAATCAAGTCTTTTAGCCAAGATTTGATACTTAGTAAGTAGTAACATGTTAACAGCTTTGTCCATAAATGAAGGCTCTGTAGGATAAAGCATCAGATCAATGATTGCCATGTACAAAGTTATTGAGCAGTATGGCTCCCACTCCGTCCCTAGCT
Organism: Eleusine coracana subsp. coracana; assembly: GCA_032690845.1. NCBI lineage: Eukaryota > Viridiplantae > Streptophyta > Magnoliopsida > Poales > Poaceae > Eleusine > Eleusine coracana. Next base: position 2,224,194 of record CM064418.1, read on the forward strand.
GGGCCTGGCTTTGCTGGTAGGCTCTTTGCCGTGCTCCTTCCTCTACATCTAGCCGGTACGGTGGCAGCGGTGATGATGACTGATGCTTCCTCCTCTACCCGATGTAGCAGAGGTTGATTAAGGGAAGGCGACTGTTAGTGCTCCTCTCATTTCGTAACAGAGCTAGAAAAGAGATTGGGAGAAAAAACAATATGATGAGTGGAGGCGGGCATGGTGATGCCGGTGATTGCCTTTAAGGCAAGCAGCCTGAGATCCATGGCGCAGTGCTTGCCTTCCAGGCTGACTTGGGAGAGCAAGAAAGTGAGAGGGAGAGCGGTAGGCGAGAGTGTACTTTTATTTTGCTAGCGAGATTCGAGAGAATAAGAGATCGATGTGTGTCGAAAGGTGCGGACGCGTGTGTTGCATGCATGTCAGCAGGCGGAGACACCGAGCCACCGAGGGAGAAAGAAATGAGAGCACGGCACAAGGTTCATCTCGTGAAGTTGTACCTGTCTATCAATGTGGACCCATGTTCATCTAAATTCTGAAGGAATAAAAATAAAAAGAGGAAAAATGCTTAGATGCTCTACGCTTTTATTATCTGAGCACAGCCCCCCTCATGCATATTTTCTTTAGAATACTTTATCTTACGTAAAATTACAACCTATATATATACTTCTCTGTTATCCTACTATAAGTACTGTCAAATAATTTTTGCCTTCTTTATCGTTATGAAGGAAAGAGTAGGGCAGTGAGTTTTAGGTGGAATAAGAAATGAGTAGGTAAAGACAGAGAGGCTATGCTTCGCTGCAGCTAGATTCCAAGTAGTCTGCAGGGGAGGGATGAAGAGATACAAATGTGATGAGGATGAAGAATCTTTGCAGACAGACCCATTCTTTAGCACATCCTACTGCAACATCTAATATTTTTTTCTTTTTCTGAAACTCTAGGTGCATCGAGTGCCCCTATATTTAAAGAGATTTTTTTGTGACAACATTTAAAGAGAGATCTGCATGGATAGTTACATGGTTACTATATAATCGTTGCATAAATTGTATATAGATGATGGGCCTATCTGTGATCATATGAAGTTTTTCAAACAATAATTACTTATGAGTACTTATGAGGTTGTATTGTTAGATAGGCACAACAGCAAAAAAAACCATCATAGTGTTTTTAGTCATATGACGTTGGTTCCTTTCGGGTTTGCCTCCGTTATTGCCTTTTGAAGATTAGATACAAATGACTTTTGTTTGCGCAGCCATATCTCAGGACACACAACAGTAAAAAACTGGACAAAACAAGGCACAACTTGCACTGTCGAAATGAAAGTGCTCTCCGGAGTATAACCACAACAAAGACAAAAAATATCGAACTATTTCCATCCAAACGCGGCGTAACGTGCCAAACCTGCAGTATCGGAATCCGACTCTTTGTCTGAGTGTATAACTAAATATTACTTGTTGTATGTGAAGTGCCAAACCTGCACTATCAGACAAAAATACTTGAAATATAATTGATTAACTAAATATGAAAAATAAATCTAAAAAATGCCAAATTTTAAAATGGAATAGCACATGTTATATGTATGGAGAGTACGAAAAGTTTTGAAAGTAGAATAGAAAAAAAAGATTTTTTACCGAGTGTCAAAAAAAAACACTCGATAAACTCTTATCTCTGCTGAGTGTCAAGAAATAACAACCGGCAAGCTCTCATCTTTACCGAGTGCCAGAGAGTGTTTTTTTTTAATTATTATGCGTTTTGAATTATGTTGACCATTCATCTTAAGAACGGAGGAAGTACTTACGTCATCCAGCATACAAACGCGCTGTCTCTAGTATTATATAACATATGCGATTGACATTGTAGTGTTTCGCAGTAGATTTTTGGGTTATTTTTCTTACTGAACTTGGACTCTACTTTATTGTTACCGGGCTGGGGGGCAGGAAAAGTGGATGAAGAGACAACCGTACCTGTTTTAATAGTAGTAGAGGTCCTCCTTGTAGTGCAGGACGTGGATCATAGAAAACAAATGCATTCTATTTGACGAAGGGACGGGTCTCCGTTCATTTCTTTTTTTTTATTGGTGACACCGCCATATGATTAGAGTTGACGAAGAACATTATTATAACCATGGGCATCCATTCACTGGAACCTGCCTGGCATCACGCTTATCTTCTACTTTCTCCATTATGATATAACATGATTCGGATATCATCCTCCCATGTAGTGAAGAACGTGGATCACAGGAAACAAATGCTTTCTATTTGACCAAGGAACGAGTCTCCGTTCATTTCTTTTTTTTATTGGTGACACCGCCGTATGATATAATCAGAGTTGACGAAGAGCATTATAACCATGGGCGATCACGCTTATCTTCTACTACTCCACATGCTTTCCATCTTAGCACCACTGCGTGACCCAGATCTCACATCTGGGATCCTACTTCTGGGCTCCGGCGGCCGAAGAGGAGCGGGATCGCTGCCCTCATCACTTATGCAAGGTTGGTGCTAATCCAGTACTTTACTTCCCATCAAGACTAGACTAGTACTGCGTTTCTAACCCCAGTAGAGATGTATATGCTTTTTCTTAAGAAAAAAAATCAGTGACTATTATGGCTGAGCAATCGTGTTTATGCGATGCTTCTCTAATATAGTGAATGGTTCGTTTTATTGGCTATTGCAAATCTAATTAAGGTCAAACACCTTAGCGTTCAGAAACTTTGAACCTCGACAAGTATCTTTCTCATAATCAAGTAGGCTGGCAATCCAACAGCCATTACAAGATTCATCGTTAGGGCAGGAGCTTCAATGCTTTCGCTCCATGTCTCCAACCTCCATTGAAGCATTTCGAATAACGAGTAACAAGCTAGGCATAAAGACCTGTGGCAGGTAGGAGAACTACTGTAACAGTGTAACATCTGCAAGAGCCTTCTGTGTGCGGCTTGCTGTCAGAGCACTCCCAAAAGAGAAAACTCCTCCTAATTAGGGATAAAAGTCAAAACATCTGCCTCTAACATGATCTTAAAACCCCTCCAATCATTTTCGTTGTCCCAAAATTTCCAATAAAAATAATATTGTTGTGGCCCCAAATATTAAAGGGGGCGGTTATCGCGCGATGGGCCATGCGTCCTCCCGCTTCTTCGACTGGACGCGCTTCGACCGCCGTGTCTGCGCCGTCCCGCCGTGTTCGCCCCGCCCGAGTCCGTTGCGCGCGTGTCCGCCTCGCCTCGCGCTCCCCCGCCGCCAGCCCCGCCCACCGCCTATGGCACCGGCGGCGCCCTTCGTAACCCTTTTAAGGTTGTTGGAGCTCATTGGCCCCCCGGCAACCCAGCCCCCCCCCCCCCCCCCCCCCCCGCCCCCAAAGCCGCCAGCGATAATCCGCCTCCGCCACCGCATCGCACTGCATGCACCTCACCCATGCTCCGCCGCCGTCATCGTTCTCTACTCCGGCGTGACCTCTCGCGCTAATCTGTTGACCGGCATCGCGGCGGCACCCTCGCCGCCGTGACGCGCCACCCGCCCTGCCCCCGCGCTCCGCTGCCAGGCCTCGTCCGTCGTCGCCACCACCTCCGGTGACGCGGCGGCGCCCTCATCGCCGCATCGCGCCGCCCGCCCCACCCTAGCGTGCTCCCGCCGCTGCACCCTTCTTCCTGGGCCGGCCCATGGCCATGGCAGGCCTGGCCGCGCGCACACGCGAGAGTGCCACCCGTGGCGTGGAACCGTTTCCCAATATTAAAAGAAAAATTTGTATGTAACACACTAACAAAATGTGGGTTTGTCCAAAACATATCAAACAAATTGAATTTAGCTGATACCCACTATGATTCAAGAAAAAATTGTCTGAGATGCTCTATGACCATTTAACTATTATTTTCAACTTTTCTCTCAATAAAATACGTAAGAATTTAAAACTTGACACAAATATACATGGTTGTATTCTCTATCAACAAAAAATATAGCTAGAATTTTTTCACTATTTTTATTATTTACTCATTGTTTCAATATTTAATTTATCGAGCAAGCCATCTGAAGAATCAAAAAACAATCTTGCTCTATTTTGTAATGATAGAGAACACAATAATTTATATCTGTGCAAAGTTTCAATTTTTGACATATTTTATATATTAAAATAAAAAATGAAAATAAAAGTTAAATGGTCAGTGTGTGTTCGACGATTTTTTCTAGAATCATAGTGTGTATCAGCTAAATTCGATTTGTTTGATATGTCCAGGACAAAACCATATTACAAATTTCTCATATTAAAATGGTCCAACAAAAATGTTTTATTCTAGTTTCTGATATATTTTTTAGTCCTAAAGAACATTTTTTAGATCTAATTTTAGGCCTCTCTTGTAGATAGTGTTACAAGAGTGAAAAGAATGAGTGTTTAGCAATGAAGAGCCAAGTAGGCATAGGTGGCAACTCCTATGATAGAGGAAAAGCATAGGGCAAATGGTGAGGAGATAGGAGAAAGGAGTAAGAGAAGAAGAGTTGTGGTTAGACCTAAATACAACTTGAGTACCAATTTCTATTGTTATATATTTAAGAACTACTGTTTACAAATAACTTTTTACTTAATATTCACGTTTTATTTTTGAGTAATTAAGTTGAACACTCGTCAGCTTGGAAAACCCAACTAATGTAATGTAACAAAGAATCGGGTTTCATCAGTATTAAATGAGATTCATATAAGCAAAAAGATGATGTTGCATAGCAATTAATATAAAACTGGGCAAATAGGTTTCATAGGGATGAAACTCATTTGGCACTGTTTCATAGGTATGAAACTTCATTGAAACTCATATTAAGAATATAGAGTTTCATCCCAACACATTTTGACCAATCTCAATATAACAAATAGATGTTAATTTAATATTGTAACTTATATATGAAATCGTGAGATGAAACTATGCATTGAGAGAGACTATTTCATACATCAAACTAAATCTTTAAATCTGACGTAGCACTCGTAGAAAATGTAAGCTGAAACTATGCATTAAGACTGGCTAAGAGAAATTACATTAATGATTATATGATTTTGGTTATATCGTATTTATGAACAAGAAATTGTACTGCTATGAAACCGTTCATGAAAGGAAGAATATACTAAAGTCATATTTATAAAAAATTAGAAGAGGTAGTTTGTTAGCGAAGTTTAATTTATTGAGTGCACAAGACCTGTACCATCAGTTATTAAATGAGGAGCAGTTCATGGCATTTCCATAGTTACTTTCTCTGTGTCTGGTATGAATAAAATCCTGTTATTTTCGTAACATTACTCTAGTTTTTTTATAAGGTAGAGCGAGCTATATGTTACCATATTCTCTACAAAACTAATATCATTACCTTGTTTGGTATTGTTCTACATAAGATGGCTTCTCAAGATAGCAAACAAGAAGTTCTTCTACAAACATTACAGAATCCGCAAGCAGATCCAAAACAACTACCTCTTCAGCTTTTAGAAGACATCACAGAGAATTTTTCAGACCAAAATGTCATAGGCAGAGGAACATTTGGAGTTGTTTACAAGGTATACATATATTGCCAACATTACATTGGAACCCCCCTAAAATATTTTCTTTAATAATGAAGCCCATCATGTATAGTTTGTAAATTGAGCTCCATAAATTGATTGTTATGTTGTTTGCTACGGTCCCATTAGTATGACTGCAATTTTTTATCCAAGCTCGCCCACTATCAATTCTGGCCTTTCCTCTATATTTTTAGGATTTGATGTGGAGTCTGATAGACATGCATATATGTGACCCTCTTATAATAGCTCTATTATATGATCATTATATTTCTTTTTGTTTTTTTAAAGGGTGATATTCTACGACCTATTATTTCTTTATGTATAAGAATATTATTCATTCTGGACAAGGTGTTGAAACAAGGCACCATGTTAAATTAATGTCATCACTTTTGATTGTGCTACTTGAAATAGTTGAGGGGCTTGCAATACATATTATCTAAACTTTATGGGATTTTAGCTGACGTATATTTCAATGTGGTATTTGATCAGGGAAGTCTTCAAGATGGCTCTAAAGTTGCTGTGAAGAAGCTTATTCACATGTTTAACTCGAATATCGAATTTCTTAATAACTTTGACAAAGAATTTAATGCTGAGGTCGATTGTCTTAAAAAGGTCAGGCATAAAAATATAGTAGAATTCCTAGGCAGTTGTGCTGAAATGAAAGAAGTTGTTACACAATATAAAGGGAAACAGGTTCGTAAAGAGCAACACGAAAGGCTGCTTTGTTTTGAGTATGTTCCTAACGGAAGCCTTCAAGATCAAATTAAAGGTACGATGCATTCTTGTTTTCTATTTCCTTTCATGATATTAGTAAAGCTGAACTCAGGCCACCGATAGTTATTTCAGAGGAGGCGAGGTATATATATATCTCCGAGGTTTTGCGTTGCTTGGTGAGTTTGTCTTAAAGAATAATAATAAACAGCCACCCAAAACCTAGTACTTGTAAGGAGAGGGTGAGAGCTAAGAGTCGCACCTTGTTAGTGTAAGGAAAGAAATATCAGCATACACTATAATAATAATAAACAGCTACAGTGTTCGGCAAAAATGGCCTGTAGTTTCATTCATCTCGCCCAACACTGTGTCAGGAATCTAAAACAGAGTAATAGATAAGTTGTTTGGAATACCAGAAATAGAAATATAGGAATACAAATATTATTATAACTAACTAAAATATTTAATAATCATATTATTATTAGGTAAGACATATAAAAACAAATCAATGATATTTTGACCTTTAACTAACTCTTTTTTTCTTAAAGTAATTTCTCCTTATATTGTGTTAGCTAATTTTAATATGTATGAGGCAACCAACGTGGTAAACAAAACAAAGCAAAAAATCCTTTAACTTCAAACTCATATTTTGTTTGCTACTTTTTGTGAAGAAAGTCATACCTCGAGCAACTTCAATGGCTAGCAAGTAAACTTCAATACAACATTTTATTGAAGTTTACTTACTAGCCATTCCATTAGTGGAAGGATTCATGTACATATTTCTAGCAAAGAACAGATGAACAACAATATTAGTATCTTTTATAAGGTTAGAAGAGGGAACACGTAAATTTAAAAACATGGTCATACAGTTGGTATTGCACATTACCAAAGCATAAAATGTGCTACATCGGTTTGCCAAAAACATTCGATAAAAAGAAAAAAGTTTAGCAAAAGCATACATATCGTCACTAAACCTATCATCTTCTCTTCCACCCAAGGTCCCAAGCTACAACCCAGACTGCACCGCTGTGCACTCGCCCTTGCATCTCGCGTAAGCACCGCACTCGCTCTTTCACTTGCGTGCCGTACTGTCGTGCTCATGCAGCATTTCTACACCCTGCTTTTGCGCATAGGGAACCGCCGCCCACGCACCACTCGCTGCTCCGGCACCCCTGCCTTGCGGCTCGTGCGTTGGTCAGGTGCTATCTCTATCTCCATGCATGGGCTAGGATTTGGGTTTCCTTCGGTTGCAACTATAGTCAAACCTTGAAATTTCAAAAAAAAAAAAAGTCAAACTCTGAGAGGCGTTTGGTCAGACTCGGCATGTCAACGGAAGCAGTGCATAACGGAACCAGGGTCGTCTCTAGAAATTGGAGGCCCCATTGCCAGAAGCATAAGGAGCCCCTGATTTTAGAAAATTTGTAAATTACATAATAAAATGAGTGCGATACTAGAGAATGTAAAAGAACAAAAAGAAACATCAAGAAGGAATAATCACCAAACTGAGGATCTGCCTCTCATATATTTATGGTTTGCTACAATACAGAGCTTTGCTACCTTTGCTTTCCTCTAAGTTAACTAAGCTAGCTAATAAAGAAATTAGGAATTTGGGGGCCTTGTGCCATCGTCCATTCTGCCCTGCCAATCGACGGCAATGACGGAACTAGATGTAATTCACAATAGTGAGTATGGACTATCGAGGAACAAAAGTTAGCATAAATGGTTAATAAGTAAATTCAAAATTTTAAGTAGTAATAAGAAACCACAATAATGATTGATAAGAAATTTGTCCTTCTTTAGGAGCCTCTCGGATCCCCTTCCTCGGGCTATCAGTCAGCTACCGAACGGGGCCTCGTGAAGCACAATGAGCCAACCGTCATACATACCTCAGAGATATGCTCATTTATCATGTACATCATACATTGACATGATAGATGCTACTAATCAGACATATGCTTAACATGAATATTTATGAACAGCTCACAACAGATCCTCTATTTTCATGCCTTTTTTGTTTGTTTATGAACATTCAAGCATGTATATATGAAAAAGAAATAACATTCAAGTTCTATTGTTTATTAGCCAATGACATGATATGGTCTGTTTACTTATGCAGATAAGTTGCAAGGACTTGAGTGGCAAATGTGTTATGAAATAATAACGGGAGTTTGCCTTGGTTTGGATTATCTTCACACTGAAGGTTCTATTTATCATTTGGACCTCAAACCTGACAATATACTTTTAGATGACAATATGGTACCAAAAATTACCGATTTTGGGTTGTCTAGGATCTTTAATGATAAGAGCATGATTAGCACCATGCGTGCTGCTGGAACACTGTAAGATGAAGTTTCTGATTCGTATAAAATATATTTTTTTTTTAATAAAATGACATCTCATGTTGTATTCTCCTTTTAGAGGATACATGGCGCCATTTCGAGGAAGGCAGATGTATACAGCTTGGGAGTTATAATCATAGAGCTTTTGACAGGATCAAATGAGCGGCCTTCTATCAAAACTGTAAGAATTAATACGAACATCCCTGTCCTTTATCACACCATTTTAGTACTTGATTGTTGAAGTTTGGAAACATTATAGCGAAAGTCATTATGCCATTAGATCGCCATCCATTGTTAGCAAATACCTAGTACTGTGCAGATCTCCTAGTCTAATGAATCAAATGGCTAAGTAATAAAAATCAATTGTTACAATAGGATATTAGGGCAATAGTGTTCCAACCATCGGTTTATAGTCCAATTGCATTTCAACCATCCGTTTTTAGATTTTGTAGATTTACCATCTAGTTTTGAATCTGAAACTCAATTTTACCATTGAGGAGTTAACAGAAGCTAACAGTGTTAAATTGCATGAAAAAAGACCAAATTGCCCTTGAAGACCAAATTCTGATTTTGATTAAAAAAATTAGAAGTTTTTGATAAAAATTTAATTCTGGACAGATTTTAGAAGTTTTTGTATTTTTTTTACAGATTCAAAATTTTTGATAGAAATTTTAGAAATTTTAACAATATTTCTACAGTATTTGTACCATCAGCATTTCAGCAGCAATAGAAGTTCAATAAAAGCACATTCAGGTTTCAATAACATCAGCAAGCATGTTCAACAAGAGCTACATGTCCAAGACAAGAACAACTACATGTCCACAAGGGCAGCAATACATGTGTCAACACATTCAACAAGAGCACATTCAAGTGTCAGATCCTTATTAATTAACCTACAATGGTAAAATGCTTACAATCATGAAACCAATTTCATCTTCTAAATTAATCAATCGGTCCTTCCTTGATTTCAATCACATTGAGAAAGTAAAGAAGATGTAATACCTAGATTCAACGGAGTTTGCAGCAGTCACCACAATCTCCTCCATTGCCTCTGCCTCCCAAGACCCGAGGCGCTCCTACCCGTCGCACGCTCGGCCGCTCGCCTCGCGCTCGCCGCACGCTTGCACCACGCGTGCACGGCTGCCACCTCGCGCCTGCCGCACGCACGGCCGCCACCTGGAGCCCGCCACTCGCCTGCCCAAGGTGCGCCCGCCTCGCCCATCATCGCGCGCTATGCTGCCGTGCGCCCGCCTCGCCCGACGCGCGCTTGGCCATTGCCGTCGTCATCCAGGTAGGGTTAGGGTGAGGAGTCGCCTGGAGAAGTGGAGTCGGGTGTGGGCGGGGGTAGAATAGTCCGGGGTGTGTTTTTTCTTTTTTTTATTTGTTTTATTTTGTTTATTCGGTGTCCACTCATGCCGTTTGGAACGGATGGCTAACGTGTGGTTCGTTTTTCTCCCATGATGGTAAAATCATAAAATTTTAAAACTGATGGCGAAATCACAATTAGGCTTCAAAATCATGGCTGGAATGCTTCCCTAGAATATTAATATAGAATAATTATTCTACATCCTAGAAGTTGGTTAACGACTTCCCATTTTGTTCAAGGACTCCTTTTTGTGGGCCAATTGTTGCATGTAGGAAGAGTCCGAGATAGGGTGTTGAATATTATTATTACTATTATTGTTACTATTGTTATTATTGTTGTTTGTCCTAGTCATTTTTGGCGTGGGTACTCCAATATAGGTTATTTACTCCTTTTCCTTTGGACGTTCATTCGGGTAGGGGTGAGTATTTCTCTGGTTTTAACTCAATGATCATTAAACTTGTAGGTTCTTAAAAAATGGAGGCACAAGTTGTGTACTCAGTGGCACATGAAGAACGATATGTTCTTGCAAGCTTCTTACAATCAAATAACTGCATGCACAGAGATTGCTTTAATGTCTATGCAAGATAAACCTGAGGATAGGCCTGCTGTATCAGAGATACTACAGATTCTCAGGATGAACAGAAGTTATCAGGTATGAAAAGTTGTAAATTAACATTTGCAACTTGATCGAAGCTAACACATCCTCCTAAAAAGCAAACAAATCATATTGATATTAAATAGCTATGTTCTACATCTCTTATCATGTTCCTTGTCTGTTCTTACGCTTTTGGGAAATTTTGATGGTATAAACGTGTGACAGCTTTTACAACTAATCATAATAGGCTCGATCACCGGCACTTAACTAGTCTAGGCTCTGCCAGAAACCAAGGGTAACAACACTAATTACTCTCTACTGATTCCTCCAGTAATCCAAATGGCCAAGAGAGATCCCCACAAGCTGTTGTCAAAAAGCTGACTGTTGAGGAATCACTCACTATAGCTTACCATGACCTATCATTGTGATATACGGTATCCTGTAATACATGGTGACTTCAAAATATTCAAACTTCAGCACTAGCCGTTGAATGGCTAGATCACTATACCTTACAGTGACACTCTTCTCCTCCTTATAGTGACCCCTGAGAATCTATACAGAGGCATTTTCTCTCAGTATAATTTTGCTCTGGTCCACTTTAACTTACAGTAACCCCTTCGTAACTTCTATAGAACCATCCACTTTTGTCTTCTTAGATCATCGTACCTTACGGTGACTACTCCTCTCATCTTATGATGACCACTGAAATTCTATGCATAGATAATGCTTCTTTGTATAAATTTTCTCTTGGTCCACCATACCTTACAGAGATCCCGCCGTAGCTTATGGCGAACTCTGTGCTTCTGTCTAGAGACTTGCACTCTATATAAATCTCCAGCACTCATAGTAGCTTACGGTGACTCAACATATGCAGCTTATAGTGACACCCACATATCTGGTATACGGACCAATCATTGTATCTTATAGTGACCTCTTCTAGATCATAGGGTGACCCCTGATTCCTGACTCCTTCTCTGAGTGACTCCTTGTAGCCATCACTGTAGTTTATGGTACCCCACCGTACCTTACAGCGGTCAGTCCTAAAGCTGAAACTCCTTTGCCCTCTTGTTGTTTCCTAACTTCCAACCTTGGTCGATCCTTCTCCACTACCTCTTTTAGTGTCCAAGAGACTCACTGAGCATCCCAACACTTCTAACACATGGGCGACCTAAGAGAATGACTTGTATCCTCTTGATAGTCCGGTTTTTCTTATGTACTCAAGTCTACATACTAGCCAAGTGATCAATACACTTGGACCTAGTTGTTCTTAGCCTTGATCTATCTCCATCACCGTGAGTCATCAAAATCTTCATGGCAATCCTTCGAGTCTACATCCATCACCAAGACGACCAATCACTGAGATTATGTGAAGATAATAAGTTTGTTTATGCATTCACAACACTAGATGTAAACATTAGCGCATATTTCATGTTGGTACTCAATCATCAAAATATTCATACCTTTATGGTTACATACTCTAATAATCATGAAGATTACAGTGGTTTTATTCCATAATGTTCATACATTATTGTTTCATTGAATTAACAACATTGATGCAGGATGCTCCTCTACTGGAAATCAAGGATCTGTCCATGGACACTATGTTCAACAGTGATGAGAAGCCTATTCCTCCAAATGGTTAGTGGCTACTCGCAAAAAAATGGTTCACAGGGGAAGGGGGGTCAATGGTGCAAATGTTTCCCGTGCAAATTAGAAGAAAAAGGAAGTGATTGGTATAGTCAATGACCTGATTTCTAATGCATGTGTACGTTAATATGTGTGCAGAAAAGCGGCCATCGCTAGGGTTCTCCGATGCAGGAAGAGTGTCGGTGAAGGCTGTCCACAACAAAACGGCTCCACTAAAGGCCACTACTGTTAACGTGCAGCTGGAAGTAGCAAACTCATCCGCCACAGTTGGGAGGGCGCCGCTGGACCTGGTGGTGGTATTGGATATCAGCGGCAGCATGTGCAATGGTGGCAAGCTGGACCAGTTTAAGTCTGCCATTGATTTCTTCGTCACAAAGCTCAGCCCCATGGACCGTCTCTCCATTGTCACCTTCCCCAACGTCGCCAACAGGGTATGCCCTTTGATCGCCATGTCTGAAATTGGCAAGTTCTACGTCAAGGGCATCGTCGATGGCCTTATGGCCTCCGGGGGTGCCAACATAAAGGCTGGCCTTGAGACTGCGCTGGAAGTTCTTGCTGGCCGTCAATACATTGCCGGTCGTGTGGCCCACATCCTGCTCTTGTCTGATGGGCATCAAGATCATGGTGACGCCAGGCGGGCCTCCAATCCGTTTGGCGTTCCCATCTACACGCTTGCTTTTGGTGTGGATGCCAACATGGAGCTGTTGCGGGATCTCGTCAAAATGGAGGGACGTTTTTTCCGGTGTTGGATTCTGGGGGCATGATCATGCTCTTCAACGTCTTTGACCAGCTGATGGCCAGTCTCCTCCAGGTGGCAGCGCTGGACCTGTACCTTATCCTGTTCAGGCCCAACACCCCGGATGATGATCTTGACACGATTGTCAAGGTTACTTCAGATAATGCCCACCAGGAAACAAATAGACGGCTTGGCACAGTCACAATCAAGTTTGGTAACCTACTTGTTGGACAAGTGCGCAAGGTCGATGTGGAACTCTTGCTCTTTGAGGCAGATGATGGCGACTACGACTATGAGGCAGACATCCTCGACATCTCCGTCAGCTACCCCGACTCCAAGGGAATAAGGCACAAATACAGGGCTCAAACCCTCCACATAACACGCAGCGATGTAAAGCACCGTGAAGGTGCTGCAGACCATACATCGTCCTCGTCCTTTCCCGCCCTCGAGCAGGAGCTGCCCTAGTCACCGACTTGTTCAACCCAAGCGATCTGTCTCTTCTATGCACCCGTCCACCACTTGATCGAGTCATTTTGCTTTGTGCCATTTTTTAGTTTCATCGTCATGCCATGAGCAAGAGATGTTTTTTTTTCTTTTCAGCCATGAATAAATCAACTATTGTACTCTAAGAGGATACGTGGAATCCTCTTTGTAATTATAGATTCATCAATATACCGCTGCATTATTTCTTAAAGTAAAACAAATTGAATAAACGTGTTCTGCAATGTCAGCTAAGCCTATGAACTTGAACTTGTATAATACACGAACACATTATTAGACTTGGTACGCACTGCCATCAGGTCCAAATCTTCATTAAGACGCACAAACCTGCCTATGTACAAATCAGTGGTGTATTTCGAATTGCATAGCAAAAGTTTGAGACAACCAAATGAAATTTATTAGTATATGGCCATTTGTGTTAGTAATTGCAAAGTTGTATAGTAGAAATATGTAATATTTCTTTTGGAATGCAAAAAGAAGGTAAACCATGTAATCCTTTGTGTATTGAGGTCTCGAGCCACTAGTGATGCGTTTACAAGCATCGGGTCAAGATAAGCCTTATCAAGTTTGTTCCAATCTTTGAATAATTCAAAAAAAAATATTTATCCTACAATATAATATTTTTCATTTCTTGATCTCATGATTATAATATTAGAGCTACAATTTAAACTACTAATAGGTGATTTCAAGCATTATAAGGACTTGATTAACTTACCATTCTTTTAATTAATGTTTTTCCTTTAAATCATTTACCAATATTTTGTCTACTAGACAATTCTACTTATATGTCTCTGTAATACTAGGGCTCTATTTAAGTTCCAATCTACCTCAAAACATAAAACATCATGAAAACATAACCTAATTACAAACTTGAAAACAGAAATCACCTAATCTCTCTCTACTAAGAGCAATTCAACATGAAAATTTAGATTGAGTCAAACAGAGATAATAGAACTAACCTTGGAGGGCTGCAAGATACTAGAATTCTACAACTTTTGACCTCTCCAACCGCAACAATGGAAGAGATGACGTCCCTCAGCCTTTGGACGAAGAATACTTGCACAACAATGTAAGAAATGGCGTTCCTCGGCATTGGGACAAAGAAATGTGGGTATATATAGGGCTGCAATATATATCAGCAGTGGTTCACATGATCAATCGCTGATCAAAATACTTATCGGCAGCAGCTCACCATGTCAATCGAGTGTTGCTTTTATATTCTTGGGCCTGTTGATTTTTAGTAACGGTCCTCGGGATAAAAATGATTCACAGTAGCAGGCCAAAAAGGTGCCCATTGCTGATGTGTTTTTTTTCTTTTATCACTTGTTTTTTTGTAATAGTGAGGGATTACCTATCCTCGATGCGCGTGAGCTCGTCACCCCCCACCCCCCACCACCACCACCACCACATGGCTAGGACTCGCTGACGTCTACTTTTCCGAGAACTCGCCGTGGACCTCTACCACCCCCCCCCCCCCTCCCCGCCCCCTGTGCGTGAGGTCGACGTATATGAACACCATCATCCATGCCTGGAGAATGAAAGGATATTTTTGGTTAGGAATGAAAGAGAGATACACAAAATTGGCTCGATCTGAAACAAAAAGACGGATTTAATGGCTCGTTTTGAAAAGCTCACAGATTGAGTGGTTCATTCTGAAAGACCCATGTATTTGATGGTAAGAACTGAAACGTTGTTGACTCTTGCACGACCTGTCATCCAATAGAGTTTTCCTTAAGTATCTAATACAACCAAATCAATAGCCAACTAAATAGCTTGGATCCCACAGCTGACTGCGTTATTTACTCTTAGGATGCCTAATATTACAGTGAAGGTTGGATTCTGCAGGTTGTAACTCATAATAGCAAAATTGGAAGGAAAGGAAAAGCACTAACAAACAGTGGCAGAACTAGGCTGGGCTGTTGACTGGGGCCGACTAATGCTGTCCAAACGGGCTGTGCTTCGTGGGCCGGCCTGAAGCACACAAATTTTGGCCCGGCCCAAACATGGCATGGCCTGTTTAATTTTATGCCGGCCCGGCCCGGTACACATTTAAAGGACATGATTGGGCTGAGGGCGTGGCCTGACGTGTGGCATGGGCACGGCCCGTTTAGGGCCAGGCACAAAGAGGCCCATTAAACACCGAGTATGGCATAGCCCGATTCATGTTTTAATAAATAATTTTGTTAACCTATAAACAAGAGAAATGAATTGGTGTAGTGCTAAGTCAGCTCATTTCTATCCATGAGATAGGGAGTTTGAATCATATTAGACTCATGTTTCTCTCATTTTTACATCACTTTAAGGATAAATGGGCCAACTGGGCCAGTCATGCCAGCAGGCCAACTGTAATTAACGGGCCGGCCCAGCACGGCTCACTACATTTGTGCCGTGCCGTGGGCCAAGGGCGCGACACGATGGGTGGCAAGGCACAGCCCGAAATAAAACTCATGACGTGCTGGCCCAAAATGGAACGGGACATGCTTGGGTCGTGCCGTGCTAGGCGGCCCATTTAGCCCACATTAGGGCCAACTAGGGCCGCCTAATGGAAAATAGGTTGACCTCGTCTCCTATAGTGCTCCGAACAGTATTGTACAGTATAGAAAATCACACCCGATGACTAGGACCATGGCCCAGGAGGCCTGGGTTGGAAATCCGCCCCAGATAGCAAATGCATCGGATCCATAGAACCGTGGAAATCCGCTACCACATCAAACGTTTACATACCTTCATGTACTCGGTGGAGTGCTCGTACGCAGCGCAATGATAATGTAGACGGTAAATGGTAGACAGTCGGTCGACCCTCGTTTAGCATTTAATCTGAGCTAAAATTCCATTTAAATGGGTTTAAACGGGCTAGACGTGCCTAAACAGTCTAGACGATGGTAGTCCGTCTAGCGTTTAGATGGAGTTTAATTCCATTTAGGAAAACTTTGACGCAGCGTGAGCTCTAGCCATGCCTCGTCGTCCCACATCGCCGGCATTACATCTCTCTCCTTTAGATAGACATTATAAAAAGCAGTACACCCCTCCTTGCTCAGATACAATTTTTTTTTTTTTTGGCATCCACATGAAAATGCATCTAAAGATTCTTCAGTTAACTTCTAACAGAAGTAAATAGCTGGTAAAGTTTAGTAAAAAAAGTGCTAAATTTTCACGAGAAAGAATCAATAAACACATAAATTCTATGATGCAATGTTGCTCCTTTCAATAAAAAATTAGCACTCAACAAGAAAAGTTCACCAAAAGTTGAGCACTGAATATGCTACATACAGAGTACAAAGAACTTATTACTACACCTCATTGACCAAAGTAACATACAACTTTACTACAGTACAACCAAATAAATATGTTTGATCTGCTGCTCTATCCGATTAAAATGCATATATCATTTAATCATATCTGATAAGTTCTTCAAATGACAATTTCAATCTCTATCCCTTGAGCACCCCATTAATTGTCCAACTAAGCATCAGCAAATGAGACGTGCACTATAAGAATGTATCCTAGAATGCAACCAACGTTACACTAAACTAATTTCTGATTGGCACAGAAAATTCTTGTGCAATTTGCACCTGACATTGAGAAAGAAAATTACAGTAGAGACAAAACCATGTTGTGTGCATACGGAGTACTATTTATCATGACAAATATAGAAAGACCAATTCAATATTATATTATCCCTGATGCCCATAAAGATATGGTACAAAACTCTCCAGGGTAGACATTTGCCGTATTTCAATACAAATCTGAATAAGTTTCAGTTGTGCCAAACATAGCCTATATAGGTTTGTCATTTTTGCATAATACTTATATAGTTATATGAAGTGCAGACACAAAGAAATCTCTCACATGATCAGTTCACTAGACTTACAATAAATGGTGATCTTCATGCTCATAAAATCAATATTGTTAGATTCATGTGAAGTGCCATCTGATCGGGATGACACATAACAGGCCTAAACCAATTTTGGTGCTGTCCCCACTGTGTGCAGCTCATCTATAAATAGAGAGGAGGCTCTGCTAGGACGGCAATCCATCTGATTCTAAGAGTGACCAATCACACCTAGAGGTGAAACACAGGGAAGGACTCAATACCACCAGCTCTACACTACTCTGTTGTTAGAATTCAACAGAAGAAATGGTTGCTACATCAGTTGATGGTAGGTTGTGGCTCTAGTGATAAGCATATCGATCCTGTCCAGCACCTAACACAGAGATGTAAGAATCCTCCAAGCCTCCATAGTCTTAGTTTTGATGCATTCAACTCTTTAGGAACAAAAACAAAATTAAGCAACCATATTCAGTAGTTCACTGTACCTATGCACTCATGTGCTCAAATGAACAGAAGATTAAAAAAAACAGAAGAAGTATTTCTATGTGCTCCATGCAAATTGTAGTACTGAACATTACCAGTGCAAGCTCCATTCAGGTTTCAAGAACAACCTTATACACACATGGGTTCTCAAGATCTGAAGATCAACTAGCCGGTTAGAGATCGAAATTTTGATCCATGCAATAGACTATCAGATTTCTCAAATTATGTCAATTGGAGCTCAAAACATTGATTATAAAAACAAAAAAAGAAAAAATCAATGAACACAAATATTGATAATAAACAATGACTTGTATACAATATAATTGCAACTTTAGAAAAAGATCAACTGAAACAAACCATTTCATCAGGAACAGAGTGTTGGTAATTACAGCAGAATAGAGTTTGGTATTGAAAACTATAGTAGTGAAATAAAAACAGGTAACCCCACTGAACATCTATGGTGTATCTCTTCAGTAATGGTAATGAATGCTTCGATGCAGTCATTTTACTGTCTACTTCCACCTGTGAATTGGTGTTTATTTCTAAACCAAGAAAAATAACAAGGAAACAACACCTCAAGCTGGCCCTGATGGAGCGCAAAAACACCTGACACGACAGCAGCATCAAAGTGAAGTATAAGCACAATAACTAGGATACAGCACCATCCATAAAAGTGAACAATAGGGCTCCCTGCTAGTATGCTAGCACCTAACAGATTTGTACCACTTGTGCATTTCACAGAATATGATCCCAATTTGAGGAGCATGCTTCATTGTATAATTCAACATGGAAAGTTTGCAGAAAATATCCTACCAAAGTGATGCAGAGGTCCTTATGATTCTGAAGTACCATGGTAGCCTGAGATGGGAATGTGATAATCTAAGTACAGGAAAAAAAAATTGCTCCACTTGCATGAAACTACTTTCTTTTCGTGCACACACAGCAGAGTAGCACATCAATATATATTGAGAACAATAAAATGTACACAACCACAACAGCTAACATTACTCCAACACTTTGTGATTTAGCCACATAAAGCAACCGGAACAACTCAACTTCCATTACTCAAATCTGCATTGGGCAGTTATCATTGACAGAACAGATTATAGTGTTGCAATGAGTAGTATCAAATACCTTCTGTTCAGCAATCTACGAGATATAGGCACCACCAATGGGCAGATTGGTCAGAAAGGTGTCCGGTTGCGCCAAGTAAGGGTCTGAACCATACCGCTCTAGCCTATACAAGAGAATCAAATGATTCAATGTCTCATCATGTTGAAGATATATCAGTCCCTTGTCCAGGTGAAGGAGACCACGTGAGACTAACCTGACGCTAGTCCACTTCATAGCTGCCAGCCAAGTAAAATTCCTGACTTGTAGTCCACTTCACACTTCTAGGTGAGCTTCCGGTTTCCAATTCATCTTGTAGCAAAAAAGGCTTGTGCTCCTCAGTGCATAGTCTGAGAAGCTGATTGAATGGAGAAGCTTCCTTTACTCCTATCATGAGTTACAAATTTTGCATCTTCTCACATATCTTCAGAAATTCAGAGAGCAACCTTGCTGAAAGTGTACCAGGCATATCCCTGAAGTAGGTATGGTGGATTAGAGCCGCCACAAGCAACCTTCCGTTCTGTCTTCACCTTGTAAAGCCATAGAAGGAGCTATATCTTTGATTTTGCTATACTCTCGATCCAAATGCCAATCCAGGGCTAAAAGTCTGTATCTACAGTAATACCACTCATGGCTCTTCCTTTTCTGTTGTCTGTTCCGTTGATAAACCAAGACAGCAGCTTCTGACAAGAAAGCAGATGCATTTAGGTTGTAGTTATGACAAGAATCAGAACACAGGCATCTTCCTTCCCGGTAACCCGAGCAACAAATCTTGACCCGAGTACCCGACCCAATTCTGTCCTAGCAGTCAAATAGCCGCGCCTTCCCTTCCCCTTGCACTCTCCATTGTGTCCCGCTCCACATCGCGTTCAAGAACTCCGGCATCAGCGCTGCCCGCCACCCCCCCCCCCCCTCCCGGTCTGCCATGGTCTCCTCCTCCGCGCTACCGCAGGATGATGGTGGTGGCGACAATTCCGGCACCAGCGGCCCCCGACCAGCCATGGCCGCCTCCACGGCCTCTGCGCTTCTGGCCTTGCTCCGTGTTTTCCCTTATTTCTTTCCCTGTTTATTAATTCTTGATTTCTGAACTCGTGATTATTGCATCGTTCAATTCTTGATTTCTGTTTGCAGTGCCTATCTTTCCCTCAAGGATACCAGGGGAGCCCCCGCAAACGTCCTCTTCCGTGCCATGACTCGGGGGTGTCAGGAGATTGTCCCCTCCGGCTCCACCCAGTCAGAGGCCAGGCCACCAGTTCGTTCTTCCACTCTTGCACAGACTCCATCGCAGCCTGATGCTGGTGTTGCCAAGTCCAAGTGGACAGTTTTCTGGGAGCGATCTGAGAAAACCAAGTTCGAGCTCTGTAAGGAGCAGAGGAAATGGCTAATAAGCACTGGTGCTAGCTGCATCTTGGGGATACTTTTTTACTTAGTTTTCTGTAGTTCTAGTTTCTGACACCTTTTCATGCAACATGTACAAAGTTAAGCATGCTACATGTCAATTGACAGTCAGGGAGAAAAATGGCTTGATTGTCATTATTTCGATCACTGATACCATATTTACTATCTGGAATGGGACTTGCATTCCCTCGGTAATTTGTTGTATGCCGCTGCCTGAAATCCTAGGTGAGGCAGAGCCATCAGCGGTGATGCAACTAGCAAAGGTTAAAGGAAATTAGTTAAACTCTACTCTTGCCCTGAATTTGTGTGTATTTACATTGCTTCATAACATGAAATGAATGCTTGATTAGGATTTTAATTTATGTAAAGCACAGAGGAGGTAACAGTACTGTCTCAAGAAACAGGGGGTACTTTTACTCAAAAAAAAAAAACAAGGGGTATTTAAGTGAACCAAATTCTCAAGGACCTAGGTATGTTGACATGGGCTGGGGCATGATGAAGAAAACCGAGGAAAAACAACAACGGCCTAAAGCCTGCTGGGTTCTATATTTGGCCCAATTGGGCGCTTTGTAGCCCACAAAATGATATAATAAACTTCCAATTCCCGATATCAGATAATCAGATTATGCACGTTTTTCAGAATGAACTGTTGCAGTTTTTCTGAACCCATTTTCTTTAATAGAGTTAAGAACACCACACTGAGTTTAGTAGGGATTAAAATAGATTGAATATTATGATAGCCCCATCACGGATACCAAGTTTAGCATCAGGAGCTACTGCTCATAAATTAAACAGAGAATCCCTTGTGTGCACTGAAAGTTACGTAAACCTCTTATTTATCATCAGAAAAGTTCCTGTCCCTTCCTAGCCATCAGTTGAAATTTTCAAGATTTTTGCCATTATACCATTGGAGAGAATAGGCTTCTCCCTTATAGCATGACAATATGGGACTTCTCCCTTATACCATTGAATTGTTTTATTCTTTCTTCTTCTATCATTGATTAAATAGTAATTGTGATTTATCTAACATAACAGTAAAAAGACATGTAAAAAAAACTACCCTCGTTTTTTCTTGTCTCCATCTGACCTGGCCGAGTCCATTGGTTCTCTGTTCTTCGACCATCGACGAGCGGCTCCAGCCTCCTGTCGTGACTGGTGGCGGCGGCGAAAGAGGACTAGGGGGCGCGACGGAAGACTCCGGCACGGCAGAAGAGGACCGGGAGAACAAGCCATGGAGGAGGGTGCGCCTCGGTGGTCGGCGACCTCGAAGGCCGCAGCAGGCGGGGCCAGCCACGCGGCCATGGTGGAGATGTACAAGGCCTCCTCGGAGGCGGCATCGTGGTGGTCGAGCCGGAGCAGGAGGTCGAGCGGAGCGTCCTCGCGCCCGACAGGGCTAAGCGTGAGCGCCGGGCAGGGTGGTGGGGCCGCGCCGCTGTGCGGGGGCGGCGGCAGAAGAGGACCATGGGGCGGCGAGGGTAGAGGACCAGGGAGCGATGGCGACGGAGGACCGAGTGGCGGCGGCGTCGGGGATAAGCACGAGCGCCGAGCGTCAAGCGGAAGACAACCGTGGGCCGGCGACAGAGCTAGAGGACCGAGAGCCGGCAGCGGAAAGAGAACCGGGCGAGAGCCAGAGGTGCCGCGCTCCCTCGTAGCATGGGCCTCACCGGTGGTCACCGTCCGAGCCACGCACCCAGCGCTTATTCTACCTGTAGTTAAAAATGAAAGGATACAAATTTGGTTTACAACAAATCTCTACAATCTATTAATTGAGGTACGATCATCCACTTCGTGTCCATAAAGTTAGAGATTGAATCCAAATTGGTTTTGTACCTTCTATATCAAGTACCGAATTTTAAAAATCATAACTTCCGCGTCCGGAGCTCAAATGAGGCAAACTCGGACTCTAACTCGTAGCTCTCAAAAAGTTCTACAACTTCGATATTCAAGAAAAGTCCAGATCCCACAGTTTTGATTTCCAAATATGCGATGCAAAAATATTTGTTCTGATTCAGACTCCTGTGCGCAGGTCTCTATGCGGGGCTCATATCTCCTAGCTCTGTGGTCCAAATAATATGATCCATATATGTTTCAAAAAGGTCTCGACGAGATCTACAACTTTTGTGTTTTAACTTTTTCCATTAGAGCAAGTATTCAATTTTAAAATTGTGTTGCAATGCAGTTCTATTACTAGACTCCGTGAATTGATTTTTTCCTCCAAATAAAGCTTCTAAAATATGGTAAAAAATGGTGATAAAATTGCTACTTTTGATATATAAAATAATATACTAAAAAGCACCAATGATAATATAAATATAATCTTTTATGTAAAAATGTCAATAATATTGTATATATCTAATAATTATATTATATAAAAAATGTTTTGTTTTTTAAAGTCCATAGCAACGCACGGACACTTTGCTAGTATGATTTATTTGCTGAAAACATTACGCATAAAAAAATTTGAGTCGGGTCAGTATTAAGAAAACATTATGCAACAAAATTCACATTACACAACAAAGTTGGATCAGAGAAAAAATTAGAGTCCGATCAAAAGAAATCAGAGTCGGATCAACAAAATAACTAGAGTCCAATTAAGAAAACATGTTTTACGTGACGGAAGGTGGCAGAAAAAATGATTGTAATGAATTATCAATGTTTTACTAAGGGAGGCAGAGCGAAGAGAGGTAGATCGAGAGACGTGTCAGGAGACCATGGAACCAACAACTTGGGAAGGCACAAAGGTCAGGCGGTGGCACACGATGGCGAGTGGCAACGAGAGCCCTCGTGGTGCTCAAAGGCATGTTCTCGTCATGCAGCAAATGGGCATGGAGTGTAGCAGGCGAGCGTGCAGGGCGGGTAGGTGAGCATCAAGCTCGCGGCGGCGGGTGGATTCGTGGGCGTGCGTGCAGGCGGGCGAAGGCAAGGTGTGACAGGGCGTGTGCCTGCTGGCGACTGAGGGTCATGGCTCCTGTGTAAGGATTTCTTTTTGTTCAAACACCTTCTTGATTTCATCCGCCGCTACCTTAAGGCTGGAGCTAAGAGTGAATCTATCTGGACAGTTAACACCATCCATTCGCTAAGGTAGCCTCCTTGAAGGATGGATTAACCGGCAACATAGAAAGAGGATAGAGGTAAGTAAGACGGGTTGCACGTATTATTTTTGTTTGGAAAAAATTACAAAATGGGTAATTCAGAAAAGAAAAACCTTCTCAATCAGGAAAAATAATGTCTTGTACACAAGAAAATAGAATTTTTATTATTCTATTTTCAAGACAAGAAAAAGTATTATTTTAAGATTTCAAGAAAAATTGATAGAGATAATTTGGAGGAGTAACACTGTATTTTATAAATTACTTAAAATATTTATATTTTACACTTACCACACCATAATAAACATCATGCATATTTTATAAAATCAAAACAAGAAAAGATCAAATCATATTATTTTTTATTAATTTTTTAAAAATATATAAAATCAAATAGTAATTTTAAATTATTATTACAAATTTAAAATATTCAAGTCCTTGGTAACGCAAAGGCACTTTGCTAGTAAGACATATAAATGTGATGCCAGGTTGATGTCAGTGGATGCCCGTGCTTATATTACTTTTGGTCAACATAGATCTCATTAAGAGCTCTTTTTCCAAAACTGCACGAATCTCAAACATCATTAACAAAGTAATCTAATTACTAAATTTTTTAAGTGTATCCGCTCTCTCACGGTCTGCTGCCGACTCATTCAAAGACCGTTTGCATAGAAGAAACCACAACATACCATTTTGACGAAAATCATGGAAATAAAATAAAAAATAGGTCATTGAACTGTTCAAATGCCAAAACACGAATTTGGATATAATCGGTCAGTTTGCTCAGTTTGCCACTCGATTTTCTTAGTTTACCATTCGGTGTTTTTTGTTTATCAACAGTTTTCTCAATTTTAAAAGCAGTATCGTCGATTTCTTTGGTTTACCGCTCAGTTTTCAAGATTTAAAAAAATCAAATTTTCAATTTTTTAAATTTTATTGGAACTAAAACCAGTCGTCTACTCAGACTAGGCCGAACTGGTTTGGTCGAAAAACCATGAAAACCAGTCTTGCAAAGTTCTATCCTATTCACGGGGACAAGTAAGATAGAACTTTGCAAAGGTCACCGTACAAAATCCTGTAGTATGGTATAACATGGCATTTCTGATATTATCCCACCGTGCGTACACTTCACTAGCTGGAAGTATACTAAGCTAGTATAGATATATATGGAGTGAACATGGATCCTAAAAAAATATGCATTCTATTTGACGAAGGAACGAGTCTTCTTTCGTTTCTTTATTAATTGCTGGTGCCATAAGATCAGGGTTGACCAAAAGCAGTATAACCACGGGGATCCATTCACTGGCTAACCTGCCTGGCCTGCATCACCTACTAGATCTCACATCTGGGATCTTGCTTCTGCCTTGGGAAAATTTCATCTCTTGTGCTCCTAAACCAGGTTGGTGCTAATCTTAAACTAGTAGTTCATTTTTCAGCGATTATTCTTCCTGAGCAATCATGAAATGATTATGTTTATTTCATGAAAGCTGATGCTTCTCTAATATAGTGAATGGTTGTCGTATTTTAAATATGGCTACGGGTAGAACACACCTTAGCTTCAAAACACTTAGAACCCCTACCATAGTGTCTTGGTCTCATAATCGAGAAGGCATGGCAATCAAAAAGCACATTCCAAAATTAATCGCTAGCTAGGCAGCCGCTTTGGTGCTTTCGCTCCATGCCTCCATTTAAAGCATCTCGAGCAACAAGCTAGGCATAGAGATCTGCGGGAGTAAGCGGTGAATAATATACCCATACGGCCATGCCACATTTTAAAATATGAGATGATAAGAGGTAATCTGTTATCAAAGTTTAAATTAGTGACTATACAATACTTGTATCATCAATTGTTTATAGATGATGAGTAGTTGACGGATTTGTATAGTTCCTTTACATGTGCTTATATGAATAGAATTCTATTGTTTTTATAATATTACTAAAGTAATTGCGTTGTTCGGTAATGTTTGTACACAAAGATGTCTCCTCAGGACAGCAAACAAGAACTTCTTCAACATGTACTACTAAATCCGCAAGCAGAGCCAGAACTCCTACCCCTTCAGCTTTTTGAGGACATCACTGAAGATTTTTCAAACCACAATATCATAGGCAGAGGAACATTCGGAGTTGTTTATAAGGTATATACTGTAAGTGTTGTTGTAAACCTTACATTAGAATTGTCTAAAAGTAACTGTTTCAATAATGAAACTGTCATGTATAGTTTATAAACTGAGCTCCTTATATTAACTGTTCTATTGTTTTGGGATAGTCCTATTCGTAGTATGATTGTGTTAATTTTATCCGAGCACTTTCATTATATATTCTGGCATTTGCTTTATATGTTCAAGGTTTTGTGTGAAGCCTGATAGGTATATATCTAAGCCCTACTGTAATAACTCAATTATATGGTCAGTGTATCCCTTTGTTTTGAAAAACAAATTACTTCCTCCGTTCAACATTATAAGACAATCATACATCTATATCTCTATCTCTCACCTCCTCATTCTGTGTAGCATACCTTTTCATCCCTCCTTAATTCTCGTGCCCAGAACCAAAATGTCTTGTATTGTTGAACGAAGGGAGTAGTGATTAACACTAAAACCTCTCTGATTTATCACTTTCTAATCTTGCTCTTTTCAAACAGTCAAGGGGCTTATTAATACATATTATTTGAATTTATTAGAATATTAGATGATGTATATCTCTATATCCTATTTGATCAGGGAAGTCTCCAAGATGGTTCAAAAGTTGCTGTTAAGAAGCTTATTGACACACATGACTCGAATACAGAATTTAGTGCTGAGGTTGATTGTCTCAAAAAGGTCAAGCACAGAAATATAGTAGGTTCCCTAGGCTACTGTGATGAAACAAGAGAAGTTGTTGTACAATATAAAGGCAAAAAGGCTCCCACAAAGCAACAGGAAAGGCTACTTTGTTTCGAATATGTTTCTAAAGGAAGCCTTCAAGATCATATTAAAGGTAGGATGCATTCTTGTTTTGCAATTTCTTTTCATGATATCAAACCTGAATCGGAGCCATCAATAGTTGTTTCAGAGGAAGTGAGGCAAATATTTTCCTCCATATATCTCCGAGGTTGTTGCGTTCGCTCCTTCATGAGGCCTTGTCTCTTTCCTCCATATATCTCCGAGGTTGTTGCGTTCGCTCCTTCATGAGGCCTTGTCTCAAATAAGAATAACAACCAAGTCATCCAAAACCTTAGTACTTGACTGCTTGCACTTGTATACAAATTAACGAGCCATCTATATGCATATATGTGCATGAGGGGGTAAGAGTCAACCTTACAAGTCTTTTTTTAGGGCAAATCAACCTTACAAGTCTTTTTTTTTAGGGCAAGTCAACCTTATAAGTTACAAGTCTAAGCAAAGTGAGACTACTGCATAAGTCTAATTGGTCTAACACAATCAATTTTAGGTTGAACCCTTAACGTGAAGCAATCACAGAAACATAAGCAAGTTGGTGAGAGCAATCTATCCAACGTGTGAGTGCCTCTAAACTAGCTTGAATCCAATGATGATACAAATGGTACCAGATCTAAGTTTGCTAGTGTGGGTAAAGTGGCACATACATATGCATATGTACATATGGAGGTAATAAATTGTCTCACCTTATTAGACTACCAGGAAATGAAAGGCCAACACACAACCCACCATGCACACGATGTGAACCCACCATACTGCACCCTTGTTTGGGCATTGGCAACACGAAATTTCTTCATACCGCCATCCTGCATACCTTACATAGTCATGTGGAATAATCAAACATCATACATGAACATGACATGGATGCTAATAATCCAACACATGCCAAATATGAATATTTGTGAACAATGTGACGCCTCCTACATTTGTTTTTTGGTTTTTCTGGTGTGTTTCTAAACATTCAAATCATCCCCTGCAGAGTCAAATAGGGTAGTACATATGAAAAAGAAATAAGTCTCATCACAAGGGAAAAGAAATCAAGTATGATTGTTCAGCTAATAACATGGCGTTCTCATTTTACCTATGCAGATAAGTTGCACGGACTTGAGTGGCAAATGACTTATGAAATAATAATGGGAGTTTGCCTTGGTTTGGATTATCTTCACACTGAAAGGTCTATTTGTCATTTGGATCTCAAACCTGACAATATACTTTTGGATGAAAATATGGTGCCAAAAATTACCGATTTTGGTTTGTCACGACATTTTAGTGATAGGAGCATTATTAGCACCATGCGAGCCGCTGGAACACAGTAAGACAAGTTTCTGATCCATCATATTTAATTTGCAATGTGTTGTATTTTTAAAAGATTAGGAATCTTATGTTGTGTGTTCTCCTTTTAGAGGATATATGGCGCCGGAAATTGGGAAGGGAAGAATTTCGAGGAAGGCAGATGTATATAGTTTGGGGGTTATAATCATAGAGCTTTTGACAGGATCAAAAGAGCCACCTTCTTCGATTGAAACAGTAAGAATTGCTTGGACTCTATCTTACTAAATGGTCTTACCGGAAAGTATAATATTAGTATTCTGGGAAACTCTATTAAAGAATAGTTGATAATAAGAGCTTAAACATTGTCCATTGAGTATTTGAGTTAAAATAAAAAGGTGCTGTACTGCAAGGGGCAGAGTAGAATTTCTTCCTCCAATTCTAACTCGATGACGATTAAACTTGTAGGTACACAAAAATTGGAGACACAAGTTGTGTTCAGAGTTGCACAGGAAAGATGATATATTCTTGCAAGCTTACAATCAAATATCTGCATGCACGGAAATTGCTTTAATGTCGGTGCAAGATGAACCTGAGGATAGGCGTACGATATCAGAGATACTGGAGATTCTCAGGAGCAACAGAAGTTTTCAGGTACGATGAAGTTATAAATCAACTTTATGCAACTTTGAATGAACCAAGGTGATTGGTTACCTTTGCTTAGCCTGATTGTTTTGAATACCGTGGCTGGTTTTTATCACATAATCTAGAATGCTCATTGATTGTTGTTCCATTGAACTAGACTCGTGCGATGGAATTCATGGACCCGTACTCCACGGGTGATATGTTCAACAATGATGAGAAGCCTATTGATCCTGGTTCAAATAAAGGTACAGGGATAAATGGACAGATGATGCAAAATAATGTTTTGCATGCAAATTAGAAGAAAATGAGTGTCGTCACAAATTTGAATTATTATGCATG
Organism: Eleusine coracana subsp. coracana; assembly: GCA_032690845.1. Lineage (NCBI taxonomy): Eukaryota > Viridiplantae > Streptophyta > Magnoliopsida > Poales > Poaceae > Eleusine > Eleusine coracana. The sequence continues at coordinate 2,252,701 of CM064418.1, forward strand.
TACATGTCAATGTTGTGCAAACTGCAGCGAAGCCACAGCCTGGGTTCACCGATGATGATGGGGGGAGGGTATCGGTGAAGGCGAACCACAGCAAAGCGGCTCCACTAGAGGCCACCACCGTTAGTGTGCAGCTAGAAGTGACTAGCTCATCCTCCGTAGCAGGGAGGGCGCCGCTGGACCTGGTGATGGCACTGGATGTCGGAAACAGCATGTGTGATGGTGCCAACCTGGACCAGTTTAAGTCAGCCATTGATTTCTTCATCAGAAGGGTCAGCCCCATGGACCGCCTCTCCATCGTCAGTTTTTCCGACGTTGCCAACAGGGTATGCCCTTTGATTGCCATGTCTGAAGTTGGCAAGTTCTATGTCATGGGCACCGTCGATGGCCTTATGGCCTCCAGCTCCAGGGGTGCCAACGTCAAGGCTGGCCTTGAGACCGCTGTGGAAGTTCTTGCTAGCCGTCAGTACACTGCCGGACGCGTGGGCCACATCCTGCTCTTGTCTGATGGGCATGAGGATCATGGTGATGCCAGGCTGGTCTCCATTCCATGCGACATTCCCATCTACACGCTTGCTTTTGGTGTGGATGCCAACATGGTGCTGCTGCAGAATCTCGCTCAAAATGGCCGGATGTTTAATTTCGTGCCGGATATTGGGGCCGAGAACGTTCTCCTCTCCGTCTTTTCGCAGCTGATGATCAGTCTCCTCCAGGTGGCGGTGGAGGACCTGTATGTCATCCTGTCCAATCCCAACAGCCCGGATCATGATCTTGACATGATCGTCAAGGTTGCTTCCGATAGTATCCACCAGGAAACCAACAGACGGCTTGGCACGGTCACCATCAAGCTTGCTGGCCTACTTTGTGGACAAGTACGCAAGGTCGATGCGGAACTCTTGCTCTTTGAGGCCGATCATAGCGACTACGAGGTAGACATCCTTGATATCTCCGTAAGCTACCCCAACACCGAGGGAATAAGGCACATATACAAGGTTCAAACTCTCCACATAACACGCAGCAATTCTGCAGACCATACATCATCCTCGTCCTTAGCCGCCCTTGAGAAACTGCCCTAGTCACTGCCGATTTGTTCAACCCAAGCGACATCTAAGTAACTAATGGGAGTTGATGAGAATGTGTAGAGATGAAACTCAAACTCTCTCAATGGAGTTTCATTCTAGTTTCAAAGTTTTAGTGATCTTGTACACCAAGGTTCATCCCCATGGAATAAATTTCAGACCACGTCATCAATTTTACCTACATGACATGTCATTTTTAAAAATGAAACTTATATGAAACTTGCACTCAGAATGGCCTAATGCATGCTTAATTCCTCCAACTTATGAGACTTTTATTTGTGATAAATCAGGCAGTGGACCTTTCTAGGGGCGGTATTCATTTCCAATGTTTGAGTATTTCCTAAATGTATAGCCGCTTCAATGAGATAATCAGGTAATGCAAGTTGAAAAGTTAAGTGGAATTTTTCTTTTTCTTTTTTTGCTAAGATATCACTGCAATAAACATGTTCTTCGTAACCTCAGAGTGTTGGATTGATAAGCTGGCTAAACACTAGCAGATAAGCATGGGCAAAACTCGGCCGGCACCGGCGGCCAAATGGCTTAGTCAGCAACAGCCAAATGAAGTGTCATCTGATCGGGATGACACATATCAGGCCTAAACCAATTTTGGTGCTGTCCCCACTGTGTACAGCTCATCTATAAAAAGAGAGGAGGCTCTGTTACGAGAGCAATCCATCTAATTCTAAGAGTGACCGATCACACCTAAACCAGTTTTGGTTCTCAAGATCTGAAGATCAACTAGCCGGTTAGAGATCGAAATTTTGATCCATGCGATAGACTATCAGATTTCTCAAATTATGTCAGTTGGAGCTCACAACATTGATTATGACAACAACAAAAAAAAGAACAAATCAATGAACACGAATCTTGATAATAAACAATGACTCGTATACAATATAATTGCAATTTTAGAGAAAAAAAATAAATCAACTGAAACAAACCATTCCATCAAGAACAAAGTGTTGGTTATTACACTTGAATAAAATTTGGCATTGAAAATTGTAATAGCGGAATACAAACAGGTAACACCTCTGAACATCTATGGCGTATCTCTTCATCACCAAAATAAAACACAAACATTTTTATATTGAGCTTCACTAATGATAATGAATGCATTGATGCAGTGATTTTCCCGTCTACTCACAACAGTCCACAAAACTTTTAATGTTTCATTCATGGCTGGCTAAAAACAATAAGGTTGTTGTCAAGTGAATTAGTAATTAGCAATCCTATGTGATTGGAGGCTGTAATTTTGTTACCTGGAATTCATGCCCCCACCTGTGAATTGGTGTTTATTTTTGCACCGAGAAAAATAACAAGGAAACAGCACCTCAAGCTGGCCCTGATGGAGCGCAAAAAGACCTGGCACAACAGCAGCATGGAAGTGAAGTATAAGCAAAATAACTAGGATACAGCACCATAACAGTGAACAATAGGGCTCCCTGCTAGTATGGTATACTAGTATCAAACAGATTTGTAACACTTGTGCATTTCACAGAATATAATCCTCATTTGAGTAGCATGCTCTGTTGTATAATCCAACATGGAAAATTTGCAGAAAATATCCTACCAAAGTGATGCAGAGGTCCTTATGATTCTGAAGAACCATGGTAGGCTGAGAAGGAAATGTAATAATCTAAGTACAGAAAAAAAAAATTGGATCCACTTGCATCAAACTATTTTCATTTCGTGGACACACAGCAGAGTAGCAGACCAACATATATTGAGAACAAGAAAATGTACACAACCACAACCAGCTGCCATTATTCCAACACTTTGTAATGTAAGGTGCAACAAGATTTAACCCCATATAAAGCAACCTGGAACAACTCATCATCAATTATCTAATGTGCATGGGGGCGGTCATTGATAGTTGATAGAACAGATATTGTGTTGCAATTAGTAACAAATGCCTTCTGCTCAGCTATGTACAAAGATAGGCACCACCACTGGCCAGCTTGGTCAGAAGGGTCTGAACCCTACCACTCTAGCACCTATATGATAGATAATCAAATGATTCAATGTTTCATCATATTACAGATATGTCAGGACCACTTCAGTCTAGTCTAATAGAAGTCCAATTTAGAACTGCCAGCCAAGTAAAAATCCTGACCTTTAGGGTTTTGGGGAGCTTGCGATTACTAATTCATCATGTAGCTGAAAATTCTTGTGCTTCTCAGCACATGGTCTGAGAAGCTGACTGAACGGATAAGCTTCCTTCTACCATAAGTTGCAAAACTTGCATCTCTTTGATTGCCTAACCCACTAGCCACTTATCTTGCCAGAAAAACTTGACATCACTCAGAAGTCCTGAATCGGTATGACAAAGCCAAAGAAACAATTGTGCTGCTTCTGTGCCACTCTCGATGGAAATGACAATCCAGGGCTAAATGTCTGTTTTCTCCAGCTATAGCCATTTAACTTTACAAGGTGTCACTCAGTAATCCGAGGTTCAAGATGCATGGTCCACATGCATGTCTCCATGATACAGTGCACTCCTGGTGGTTCCTGTTGTATGTTCCCTTGATAAACCAAGACAGCAACTCCTGACAAGCAAGCATATGTAATACGGTTGTAGTTAGGACTGAGCCACTGACTTGACAAGTATCAGAGCACAGCACAACCATCTTCTTTTCGAGCAAACAAGCAATAATCTTGTGACTAGAATTGGTTGTAGCCATTGTTTAGTACATGATTTGGACACATAGAGGAAAGTGCATGAGAATTGTTTAAGTTGGCATGGCACAGACCACAATGGTTTAATTCCTGAGACATCCCGTTGGCGGTCTGGAGCCTGTTCTCTTGTTATGCAACTGTGGAAGGTAGGTGTAAGACCATTGTTTTTCATTGAAGAAATGCTGGTGTTCGGTGTTCCTATATTACAAGGGGCAGCAAAAAAATGCAGAGCTGAATCACACCAGCAGGAGAATACGTGTGAAGCAGAAGGGATAACATGAAACTCATCAGCAACTTTGCAGCTGATAAAGCTACTCCTTCGGTCCTTTCACTAGTGTTCAGTAGTTCAAATTCCATTGGTAAAGAAAACAACTATATGTTCAGCATATCAACTAGCGTGGTACTGTTCAAAATTCCCGTCTCGCTCTTTTCTATGCGCATACAGTAATTCTGAAAATCCAAAACAAAAACATTTTGCAGAAATGAACTGGGGAAGAGCACATCAATCGATTTAGAATAGATCTGGGCCCTAGAACGTACCTCGCTCATCATCCCTCATCCCGCTGATCTGCTGCTAATGAAACGCCATATCCCCCCCCCCCCCCCCCCCCCCGCATCCAAACTGATCAAATAACCGACGGAACCAGATCCCTCGTCGATTGCGTCGCCTGCATATTTCCGCCGCCGCTCGCCTAGCCTTCCTCTTCCTCCCCCTCCTCTCCCAGTCTCCAGCACCTCGCCGCCCGGTTCGCATCTCAGCGTCAGCGATGCGGTGCGGCCCATACAAGAGAAGAAAACAGGCCCGGCCAGTTTAGAACCACCGACCCAACAGCCCATTGCCGATTCTGGCCGAGCAGTTCAAAAGCCCGCGTCTCCCTCTCCTTTGTCTTTGTGCTTGTGCCTCGTTCTGCTCAACCCCAAATATCCCCCATTCCCCGGTACCTCATTCCGGAACCCCGGCATCAGCGCACCTCGACCGACCATGGCCTCGTCCTCCCCTCCATGCCACGACAGACAGTGGCGTGACTTCCAGCGGAGCCGGCCGCCGCGCGAGATGTTCCTTCTCGGCCTGGGGACATGAGTATGAATTTAGTAATTGTTGTATTTTAGCTGACGCAAAACCTTAAGCCTCAGCAGTATAATTCAATTACAAACCTGAATATGTTGTTTAAATAACCTGGTAAGAACAAGCCACTAATGTGCTTCTGGAAAAGGGCAGCAACTGAAAAAATATGCTAAAGAAGGTAACCGACTCTCTTTCAAAGGAAAGAAAAAAAAAGATAAGGTGATCGATGGTCTTAGATTCTGCTACCACAGAGCTGTGCGGCTTTAAATATGAGCTCTTTTACTGTACCCTCAATTAAATATGGACCCTTCAATTTATTTGACCAAGTGGTCCGGATTTGTTTACACTCCTGACCCGCCAAACGATCTACTCCGGTGAAAAGCGAGGAGTATTTTGTATGTGAGGGCACAATGGTAATTTCACATGTGTTAATTTTCAGAAAAAAAAACTTCACAATTTCCCCATCCGTGTAGATGAAGAGGAATCCAGGCGGTTGTGAGGCCAGGCCGCGGCGGACAGCGGCCTCGCCGGCGGCACGCCCGGTGTTGGCAGTCGACGCACGCCTCCCTTCTCTCCTTTCGCCGGTGGCGCAACCCCTCCTCCTTCTTGCGCCATCAAACACTAACCCACGACGGAGAGGAAAGCGGATGCGAGGGCAGACGGAGATGGCCGGCGGCCTAGCCAGCAGCACCCCCAGTGTTGTCCAACGACGCAGCCTTCACTCTTCTCGCCTTTCGCCGGTGGCACAACCTCTCCACCTGCTTGCACCATTCTTCCCCATCCCAACCCTACGGTGGAGGGGAGGGTTGGTGCGAGGCCAGGCGGCGCTCGACAGCGGCCTTGCCGGCGTCAGCGTCACGTCCGGTGTTGGCGGTCGACACGGGCCTCCAGCCTCCCCTTTTGCTGGTGGCACAACCTCTCCCCTTGCGCCATCCTTGCCTCTCTCGTGCGGAACGCTGAGAGGAAGGTGGGGGCGAGGGCCCGGCAGCGGTGGAAGGGGACATTGCCGGCACATTCGGTGTTGGATTCGAGAGCAGCGTGTGGATTGTGGAGGTCGCCCTCCTTCCTGGATAAATGTAGTTCAACATCTCGCGGCGGGTAAATCTCAAGATATGGCAGAAGCCAAAGCTCATTCAGGATTTGCTAAAGATATTGAATTTGCCTAGTAGCTGTTGCTTCTATTGTTGAGGTAACATGGCTTGGTAGTGTTGTTAGCATAGTTTGAGATCTTGATAAATGTAGACAATTCTTGTGATTTTGCTAATTAGAGTTAAATTTGATTGTTATTTCCATATTATCTTATTACCCTTTTGATGTTTGTATAGGTTCTCTGTGTATCACTGCTTGAGAATGCTGGACTAAAATCAAAGGACACTTCTATACCTGTAGCCGTGAGAAGCTTTGGATATTGCAAGATCTTACTGATTCAGGTAGTGATAGCTCAAAAATCTCTAAAATAAATGTTCTAAAATATACAATATTGATGAACCAAATATAACAATAGATATGCATTGTTCAAATTAAGATAAACTGTTAGTTGAGCTCTATAGGCCCAACCAGGGTATACTCCCCCGGTCATGAATTGTTAAAGTTGCTTAGATAAAAAAAAATCAGGTACACAACCTCAGCAAAAAAGGAGCCTGGAGGTAGTACATGTACATCTAATTGTGATGCTACATAAGTTGCCTGGCCATGTGATTGACCATTGAACGCTGCGCTTCGTCTTTCTTGCCCGCCTTTTCTTGAGAAGACTTCCCATTAACCAGACAAATCTTTTCTTGGATGTTCCTTCTCTTGCCTGCCGTATTCAGATGACTTATAATCATACTAGCTGCCAATTTAAATCTGAAAAGGTTTATGTTGTCCTGCATGATATGAAAATAGTTAACAAGTAATTCTCTCTGCTTCCTAGCCATGACCATCGCAAATGTCCTAAGCTAAAGTACTCTTTACTGCATCATCCGAATCTTAATATATGAAGTTCTAGGTTCTCACTCACAATAACATTGTTTCTTTTCCTTTTTCTTTTCTGTTTATATAGGCCACCTTCTGTAGACACTTGATAGCATGGATGAGCTGCTTGTGGCGTCCCACCTGAAGAAATGGTGATGATTACATGAGGCAATAGATCCGCTGTAGCAATGCTTTATGAAGCTCACATCAATTCTCATGTAGCTATGCATCCTGAAGGTCACAACTATTTACTGTAGGATGTTTTCCGAAGCCTACGACTATTTCTTGTTTTTAGTGTATCTTTATTCTCTACTTTGAAATTTATGTAATTTAGGTGGTACAGTGAACAATTCAAGAAGAAAGTGAAAACTGGCGTTCACTGAATTTAGAGTGCTTTTGTGATCTTGATTTTATAATTAAAATCCTTAATATATGAAGTTCTAGGTTCTCACTCACAATAACATTGTTTCTTTTCCTTTTTCTTTTCTGTTTATATAGGCCACCTTCTGTAGACACTTGATAGCATGGATGAGCTGCTTGTGGCGTCCCACCTGAAGAAATGGTGATGATTACATGAGGCAATAGATCCGCTGTAGCAATGCTTTATGAAGCTCACATCAATTCTCATGTAGCTATGCATCCTGAAGGTCACAACTATTTACTGTAGGATGTTTTCCGAAGCCTACAACTATTTCTTGTGTTTAGTGTATCTTTATTCTCTATTTTGAAATTTATGTAATTTAGGTGGTACAGTGAACAATTCAAGAAGAAAGTGAAAACTGGAGTTCACTGAATTTAGAGTGCTTTTGTGATCTTGATTTTACAATTAAAATCCTCCATATTATATACTTGTCATCTCAAATTAAATCTTTGTGTTTCTGCACCCTAAAGTAATAATGATGGATACCTGAAGCAACAACTCCTCTCCAGGGACATTTACAGGTATTTTCCTGCTGCTCACCATTTGCAAATTAACATGGTGAAAGTCGTTGCTGATGCTAATTACATTGAGAGAGCAATTTCTATATGCTTTTGTGATCTTGATTTAAATATTAATCATTGATCATGATATATTGTTATATCGTTTCAAATTAAATTCTTAATCATTGCATTAAAGCAAGTTGCAACTACTAAGCAACTGGGCAACCACATATAATAACATTATAATTCAAGTCCAGGTCGTATGCTAAATTTTAACACAAATTACACAGTGCATGCCAAACACAAATTACACGCTTGGTGATTAGATATCAACTTGATGATTACATACATCGAAGTGCATGTCAAAAAAAAAAACTCTGGGCTACCATCTTTTCATAAACAATGCAGAAAATGGAGAAAAACAACAAGGGCCTTTGATATCTACAATCAGTCTGCATTTCTTTTCTTCCTGCTCTCCCTTCTAACATGCTGATTCTACACTTCTCTGACCAGTACCAGATCTTTTACAACCTGCAAAAAATCACAATAACTTCCTATTAAAAAGTTCATCCCAAATTGTAATCCAAGCAAAGACTCTGCTTATGGAAAGAAACTGCGACTAAGTTCTTGTTGCTCCTATTATTATAACAAATCATTGTGCAAAGTTCAGTACATCATTCTGATCCATGGCCTCTATATTTCTCAACTATAAACACTTGCAGTTCACTCCATGTATGAATAATAACTTTCTGGTCACTCTAAAATTATCAAATCAAATTGCTACAAACCATCAGACAAGCTACAAAAAAAAGTTTGAGACTACTATCAACCCTTGAGTCCACCATACTTCTCCCGCCTTGAAGTGTTTCATCACTAAAAGTGGATCTTGTTGCAATTGGTGTGAAAGTCTAGTGGGTGGATCTCAACGCCAACAGTGGCTGCAACAATCATCACAAAATTATTAGCTTAAGGATCAAAGTCACACCACACTATACAATCTTAATTGATACTAATCTTATTTCAGTGTGATTCAGTTTCAGGGATGACAATGCATATTACTAACTCTAGTGGCAACCTATTTCCAGTCACGGTTACCCTACACCCTACAGTCTTGATGGCACGATTAGGAGGCTGACCATGTAGTAGGGAAATAGTCTTGTTTTACGTTGACAGAGCGCATTAAGACACAACACACAACTCATTTCATCGGGCTAAACCAAAAATTAATGTACTTTGAAATTTCATAGCTTCTGAACTTATGCTGAAATATACATATTTAGCAATCAAAAATTAAATCTCTGAAACTGTGTTGTCCACACATGACTCATTCTTCTATATCATGAACAAGTAATAAAAGATTGACATTCAATTACCACCAGTCCACCACGCTTAGCATGAGGGAATGCCAAGCAACATTCAAAGCCAAATCAGTTAAAATCGTTAGTTCAATTTCTAAATAATATCAGCTTGTCAACATATCAAACATACATGTGGCTGTCCATGTTCCTTGTGGCATTGCTGTTCCGGTGTACTCATATTTAAATTAATCATCGAACCATTTAGTTCAACATTCAGAGAAATAGAGAATTAAGAGATCACATCAGCCTGCAGTTCATGATCCTCTTATCTTTTGTGTTAATGTGTTAAATAAATTATTTGCTGTCTTTTTACTTTCAATTCAGGTTGGTTTGATTTGCGATTTGTAATCAGATATGAGTACAAGAGAAAGTATATCAGGGATTTTTTGTACCTAACTTCACACCGACGCCTAACTCGTGGACATCGACATTACCCACGGCTGCACGACGGTGGTAGCACGAAGACTAGTTTACCTGTGGAAGCCAGCCTCCAAGTGCTCAAGTCTGCTATCCTTTCTCTCCTCTTCCCGCTGCCGCTGGCCACCACCAAGCTCCATTCCACCGAAACCCTAACCGCCACTGCAACACCCGTCGCGTTGCTCGACACTCAGGTCATCGGCCAATGCAGAGAACGCTGCGGCTGAGGCCACCTTCTGTTGCCGTCGAGCCTCGCACCCGAAGGGCCCTCCCTGTCTCTCGCAGTCTCGCCGCGTCGCCGCCTGAGCCGCTGGCAGGCAGGTCAAGATCGAGAATGAGATAACACGAATTGTCTAAACTGCCCCTAGAAGTTAGTATTTATTCCTCCAACAAATGACTATTGTGTCCCTAAGAATTGGACGGCCAGATTTTATTTCTTCTCTTACCATGTCAGGGAGCCACTGAAATGGCATAAGCTGCGCCTGCGTGTGTTCTGTGGCTGCATAAAGTTTCATCAGAAACAAAATCCATGACCCTGTCTGAAGGATCCTGTCATCAGAGAGAGACGAAGTTACGACAGGGATGGGAAGAAACGGCCCAATGAATAGCACTTAATGCAGAAAATGACTTCTCTACGTTGACAACACCAATAATGCATGGTCTTGAGAAGCGCCTAGAGCCATGCCAGCTTGACAAGAAATCAGGTGAGTAGTGTAACATAGAGACAAGCGAGACAGGGAAAGGTCGTGTTTGCACATGTTCATTTTTTTTCTTTTTTCTGTTTCTTTTTTTTTTTTTTTTGGGAAAGCGTGTTGCACGTGTTCGTGAGAGCGGCAGCGATGCATTCTTTGCTAGTGACGCTTCGGCTTCACCCTCTCGACTCGTATGTACGAGTAGTAATAACTAATTAAGCCCTCACTTGCCGTCACTTTTCTCCCAAAAAAACAATAATTCAAGCATGGCCGTCGTCACAGCCGCTGCGGCATGGCGCCTGCTCCTCCTCTACCTCTTCGCCTTCGACGGCGACACGGCCAAGAAGGTGCTGGTGCCCGTCGCCCCGGGAACGGAGCCCGTCGAGGCGGCCGCCATCGCCGACGTCCTCACCCGCGCCGGCGCGCGGGTCACCGTCGCCACCGTCGGCGCGGGCCTCGTCGTGGACGCCGCCTACGGGGTCAAGCTCGTCGCCGATCGCCGCGTCGGCGACTTGGACGGCGAAAGCTTCGACCTCATCGCCCTCCCGGTGCGAATGCGTTGACCACCTCCGTCCTTTTGCTCCACTCCCCATGAGAAAAGCGTTGACCACCACCTATAGCTCTAGCTCCTCACTCGCTCTCACTCACTCCCATGGGATTTGCAAACAGTTCATCACTGATGGGGCATATATGTGGTCGATCTGCTGTTAGGGAGGAAAGCTGGGATCGACCAACCTTCGAGACTGCAAACCACTCGAGAAGATGGTCAGGAAGCACGCGGAGAACGGGGGCCTCTACGGCGGCATCGGCGCGGCGCCGGCCGTGGCGCTGGCTCACTGGGGCATGCTCAAAGGCTTGAAGGTAGTAGCTGATCAACATTCCAATTATTAATTTGCTCCCTGTTGGATTTTGGAGAAATTTCACTTCACGGCTTTGTTGCTCTTTGTTGATTTAATTTTTGTCAGGCAACCTGTCATCCGTCACTCATGGACAAGTTCACCGCAGAGGTAATCCCCGTGAACTCGAGGGTGGTGGTGGATGCAAACGTGGTCACCAGCCAGGGCACAGGAACTGCAATCGAGTTTGCTCTTGCTTTGGTCGAGCGGCTGTATGGCAAAGAAAAGATGGAGGAGGTTGCCGGGCCTCTGGTAAGCTTTTTGTTCGAGCTTTTTATTTCTCTCTTTGCTATGTAAACTGTACTTCAACGTTCGCTGCCTGATGACCTTGTAAATGCTCGCGGTCAGTATACTCGTCCTCGGCCCGGGACGGATTATACCGTTAAGGAGTTCAATTCCATGGAATGGAAATGCAATGGCACACCTCAGGTACGAGTTATTCATCGCGGATTCCTATTTGCTTTTGGTATAATATAATAATAACTGTTACACGATGTGTTTCTTTAATGGCCTGTGAAGGTTCTTGTGCCAGTTGCTAACGGCTCGGAGGAAATGGAAGCTCTCAATTTGATAGATGTTTTGCGCAGAGCAGGAGCAAATGTTACTGTCGCCTCAGTGGAGAATACGACACAGATCGTGACCCGGCACTACAAGCTCAATCTGATAGCCGATATGATGCTGGATGAAGCCACCAAAATGGAATTTGATTTTATAGTCATGCCGGTACAGACATGGCTGCTTGCTAATCCTTCTCTTTCATTTATTTATAGAACTGGTATTAGCTAATTATCACATAATATGGGGTGCCCGCACCTCCTTACTGATGACACCGGGGTCCATTTTATACAGGGTGGTAAACCTGGGGCTGAGAAATTTTCGGATACAAAAGCCCTTGTTGACCTGCTCAAGAAACATGCCGAATCAGATACTAAACTGTACGGTGCAATATGTGCTTCTCCAGCTTACGTCCTCGAGCCCCATGGTTTACTCAAGGTACTTAATTAGATGCCTGCTGTCCTAACGACAGCATTTCCGGAACAGAGGAACTATACTCTTCTTATTCACTAAAAGAAAAGAATCATATATCCTCTGTTTTGAAGTATAAACAGCAGGAGAGAAAATACTGTTAGGTTACTGATCTGAAGTGACTATGCCACTGCAGGGCAAGAAGGCCACGGCATTTCCACCAATGCAGTACTTGCTCACAGATCGGAGCGCATGTAAGTACAGGGTCGTCGTCGATGGTAACCTCATCACAAGTCAAGCCCCAGGGAGCGCAACAGAGTTTGCCCTCGCCATTGTCGACAAGCTATTTGGTCGAGAAAAGGCGATTAGTATAGCGAAGGAGTTGGTTTTTATGTGATTGACTGTCCCAGTATGCAAGCCGTACAGTCATCCGTGATAAGAGACGTGTTAGTTATGCTTCTGTTTTTATTTTTGGTCTATACTGCATATGTTATTATGTGTGCTTGTAACGTAACTTGAAACATAAGCCAAATAAAGTGAAGAAAAAAAAAGCATGGTGAAAATGCAGCGGTGCAAAATGATCCTGAGAGAAGAAAGCACGGTGAAATGCAGCGGTTCTCGCCTGAGTGCGAGAGGACAGACATTTCTCTTGCTTTAAACCTGTGTTGTAAACGGTTGCTTTATCCTGATGCGATGCTACTCCACCTAGAACTCAAGAAAAAATTGTGAAAAAAACGAGAGAGAGAATGGTTTCGTAACTTAATCTTACAACCCGGGACTTCCCTTGCATACAACAAGAATCAAGTAACCGAGGAAATCAAGTGCACGCTTGCGCACACCCCTATGCGTGGAGGAGATTCAGGTGAAGATATATCCATTGCTGGTATAACTGTCGAAGACAGAGCCTTCGGGCAAGAGGTCCAACAAGATGTCCTCCAGCGACCGCGGCGCCTTCAACCCCAACGGCGCCGTCACGATCGGCTCCTGGCCCACCATCTGCGGCCGCGGCGGCGGCGGTCTCGCTGGTGGCGCAATAATGGCCGGAACGGCCGAGGCGTGTTGCGGGACTTCGCCGTGGCGGCGGCTCTTGGCGGCGTGGTCGTCGAGATCCATGGACTCTGTGCCCGCCGCGGCGGCGGACTGCTCGGGCTGAGGACGGCCGTCGTCCAGCGTCAGGTCGCGCATCGACGCCTCCAGCGGCGGCTGCTGGGTCGGTGGTCGCCATTGCTGATCCATGTCGCTGCTTGTTCTTCTTCGCCGCCGGCAGGAGAGATGGAATGTAGTTTTGGTCGTGTACGAGTCGTAGCCCCTTGCCGTGTTCCTTTATACTACTGACAACGTCGATATGCTTCTTGGAGTTGTAGAAGGGTGCGAGACGGAGGCCCGATTTCGAGTCGGGAATCCGAGATGGAGATTAATAGGCCCCTAATTTAGATCGCGATTAATAGGCGCGATCCGAATATTTGCGATTACCACCCTAAACTTTTGAATCTTAGTCCCCGGTTTCCTCTGCTCATGGCGGCGCCATCGATTCCGATCCCCTCAGACGGGGATGACGCCCGCCTCCTCCGCGAATGGGCTCCTGATTCTCCTCCGCTGACCTCTCTTCCGCCGCTCCCGATTTCCCCCGCCGGAGCCCTCTTGGAATCGACCGACATCTTCGATTCATGGAGCACTATGGCTGCTCGCCGCCGCCGCCGCCGCCGCCGCCTTCACCGCACCGGCTCCAAGACCTGCGGCGGATGGCTGGACCACAAGAAGCATTACTTGTCCACCACATCGGATGCAATTACAGGACGGGACAAAGATTCCGAGATGGTAGCAGATCGAAGAACGGCCAGCAAGCGCGCAAGCAGAGTACGCCAGCCTTCCTCCGAGATGGCCCATGACGGAGCAGCGCCTTCTGCATCTCGAAGGAATTGACCTGTGATGCAAGGACGCGCGGACCTTCCGATTTGTCTCCCGGAAATGTCATCTATACTGAAAGTCATGCAGAGAACAAATCCGACCTCGTCTCATGTCACTCGAGATTGCCAGATCATCGTCAGAAACAGTAACTGAAGATCTTAGATGTGGATGATCGAGGTAACTGAAGATCTTCGTTGGTTTTGCTGATGTTCTTTTGCACCTTTTATTTATGGGAGGAACTGTAGTGCATTATCCCACTCTGTGTAGGTGTTTGAATTGACAAAGTGAGTCGCTGTTCTTATGTGCAAAAATTCAGACTTGTCGTGGACAACAAAAAGAATTTCTCGCGCGAGCGTCATAACTTCGAGTCACAGAGTTGCACACGCGAACCGAATTTAGACCAGCAGGGAAGTGAACCATACGCTGCAAGTAAAATACTTCGGCACATGTGTGGAACTAGTTTAGATGACAGCGTTAGCAGACATGGAGGTTGTTTGTCAATCAACTAAGAGAGAGTTTACTTGCTGCCACTCAACATTCCGTGCACTCCTCTAAAACAGGACACGGATCAACAGCTACGCCTTCAAGTTTCAACACAGCTTGCATTGTACCTCTACCGTGGTGTGATGTTTATCCATCGAGCCTTTAGTTTGGCGTCGGAGCAGGCCATCTAAATGCAAAGAAAATAGAACATAAGAAACTGTATTAAGAATGGGGACTGGCTGGCAAAACAAATTGCACGTGTGCAACAAAAACATGTGAAAACGTGGCTACTAAACTTATGTTGACAAAATATAGAGTCGACACTTTAATTCAAAATAAAGGAAGAGTCGAAGATACTTTACCTGTAATATTGAGATCAGCAGGTGAGCCCTCAGCAACCTGATTATCATTTTGCTTATTTTTTCTTTGAGGTCAATTCTAATCGATGTATAACACGAGAGACTAGAAATCACAAGTATGATGCTGCTATCGACCTTCGGAAATTTGGAGACAGATCAATATTGCAGATATCACAATCACTTCTCACTACTGTACTATTATCATAGAGTATAATTCAAATGCCTGTGAGTGTAAACTAATAACTGGATCCTTGAACCATGTGACGACAGTAGTTAAGCACATTTTAGATGAACACCAAAGAAGTAGCAATGACATTGTAGGGTTAAAGAAGCAATGCCTTTTAGCTGACAAGACAGTGATAATAAAAAATAATGAGCAGACCCATACATTAGAAATATATAAACCCTTGTCAACATCTGGGAACTTCTGATATACGCGCTCCAAGACTCCCAATGATACTGTTTCAAGAGCATTGTACCTTATTCCAAGCCATGGCCGAATTATTTTTCTACAAAATAAGGAAAGGATTTTATTATTGTCAAAATATATTTATGCGGCATTCTGAATGTTATTTGTTATGACGCAAGGATACTAAGCTACAAAAAGGAATGCACTAAAGAAGCATATTGCAAGGCCCAAGGAAGTATGTGACACACACAAAAAAAATAATAAATTAAGCAACAAATTAGAACTGCATAAATACTTACCCAAAACTCTGATTGTGCTCCAAGATTCTTGAAACGATTGCCATTGAAAGATAAGATGTATTGTTCTTTTCATAGAAGTTGATACCAAGAACATGACCATCGTAATTGACAAGAGGTCCTCCAGCACCAGCCTACCAACAACAATGCAAAAGGTGTCAACCACAGTCCAGAGATAAGCAAAAGAACCACATCTGTAGAAACATGGTAACGGATTCACAACAGCATAAAGACGTCCATGAATGCAAGATTTGTATTGCAAAGAAACACTAAAAAACAAAATGAGCGACGGACATTTTGAAATTATTTGCCAAGAAGATCAGGGACTGAACTGCTGAACGTGCATCATGCTCAAGTCATGCAACATTGATACAATATTGCTGTAAATTGGATTACTAAGAGAAATTGTGTTGATGTTCTCAATGCCAGTATGACAAATATTTTATATACTTGCAAGTGCATATATTTGCAGCAATAACAACTAAAAATTAGTCATGTGTTTTGTTTTAAATATGTGCAGATTTTTTTCAGTGCTCTTCACTCTGAATTAATTCCAACACAACTACAAGAGACCCGGATAATACAATCCTTCAGGTGGGAATGCAACTCCCCATCCATATTTATGCAGTACATAGGAGTAATAAGACAGCACTACAATATAGCTATTTTAGGTGTCGTGAATTAAGAATGATATATTTTGTACCATAGAAATCCTGCAATTTGAAACCAAGAGTTCAGAGCAACCAAATGTGTTAGTTTGGTACATGATTCTACCCCTTGAACACATAAGCTTGCCACCTTCGTATGCACGCCCCAGTGCTAAAACATCCCCTTTGTCAGGAATGTCCTCCACTATAACAGCGTCCACAAGCTTCACATTAGGTGGTGGAACTTCAACAACAGCAATGTTGTGATGAAAATCCACAAGCGAAATATTGCCATCAGCTATACTTCCATCTGGTAGAAGCACACGTACCTAAAATAAGTTCTCCAACAACATAAGATCAGGGCTACTGAAAAATGGAACAAAGAAAACGAAGCATATTTCACAAGGATTCAGGGTATAACAGTTACCGTTAGATCAGGAATCACATTATTATCTCCATCCAGAGATCTAACAAGGGTGGCAGCAGTTAAGATCACACGTCCGTTGGCCCTATCATTCCAACGCATAACAAATCCCGAGCAAACTCGGATCCTTTTCCCACCTGAATGATAGGAGCACATCATCAGTTCATCACTGAGATCCAAGTTCAGACAAAATGTACACGCACAGATAGCTTGATCGACCCATGAAGCACCTGCGAAAGAAGATAGACTGACGATGGACCCTGATACCCTTAATGCAATTCTACGAGCTCCAACACTCTCTGCACTGCCATCATCACAGTTACCAAACGTACTCTCCACAGTAAGGACGGGTTCCTCAGATACGCTTCGATCTAGAACAAGAGCTTGTTACCCCCCACGAAAAAAAAATAGTTCTCGTAGTAACAACTCAAATTCATAAAACCCGAAGCCCTGAACTAGAGTGCTTGGTGTTAAACTAATAGCAGCTAAATCTGAATTTGAAAGGGAAATTGTGAACTAGAGTGCTTGGTGTTAAACTAATAGCAGCTAAATCTGAATTTGAAAGGGGAATTCGAAGTTCAATTGAAGCAGATATCGAGGCTATACTGAATTCGGAGCGGAGCCTCTTGTTCTCGGCATGTACGGCGAGCATCCTACGCACATGTTCGCCCACCATTGTTTGGACCTTGGCCGATCGATCGTCGTCGCTGGAGGGGGGGAGTAGGTCGCGTGACTGGGCAACCGTAGGCGGCTTGGCCTTGGTGCCCCTCTTCTGGTACCACTCCTCATCCCGCAGCCTCCAGTCACGATCCCCTAACCGGCGGCGCTTCCGCCGGGTGTCCCCCGCGCTCTCCCCGCCGTGGTGAGTCGTAGCCATCGCTGCGCCGCGAGAAGTGTCAGGGGCGCTGGCCAGCCGGGAGGAGGGATAGGGCTTCGACGACTGCGGGTCGCGGGCGGGAATCCGTAGCAGCAGGCGGTGGGCAAGAGAAGAAGCAAGGGGAAGAGGAGAGGACGGCGCGGGGAGAAGGCGGTGGCGCAGCGTGGTGATTAGGCTCTCGATTCGGCGGGGACGATCATCACAAGGTTTTCCTGTCGTGCCAAGGAGCGTCAGGGATCCCGCTTCGGCGACGGCGCGAGGAAGGAGCGTCAGAGATCCAGGAAGGGCTGGCAGTGCCTGTGCTCGTTCGGTTCGCGCCGTTCAGCACGGTTGGCTGGGCCTTTTTGGTGTGTCCAATCCGAATTTGCCAATTTCAACCGGGCCTAAACTGGTCCCGGTCAATCCATTGGGCTGTTATTAACTCGGGCCAAGGAAGAGTTGGCAACGTTGGGCCATCACAATAATCTTGAACAAAAAAATGAGGAAAAAAACTCACTGAATAATCGTGTGTTAACATTGCTCCTGTAACTTTTATTTTATCATCAAGCTCGCTTTATTTATTCAAAGACATCTGGTTTAGCATGATTACGAACCAACAAGTTCATACAAAGCTAGGGAGGGGATCCAGCCAAACGAAGGACTGATCTGGGTCCCAACTAATACTAGAGCGCGCAAGCTTATGAGCACAAGTATTACAAGATCTCGGTACATATACTAACTCAATCGATTTGAAATGAAGACGGATCAGGTCCCTTGCTTCTTTGTAAAGAATTGATCCTGGGGAGTAATCAAACTCATCAGATTGTAAAGCCCGAACTAAATTCTTTGTTAACATTGCTCCTGTAACTAGGGTCGGCAACGAGCCAAAAAAAAATTATACTAGATTTGTTGAGGATCTAGTCAAGAAAAGGCCGGATTGAAAATTTTATTTATTTTAGATTTAAAAATATATAATAGCTAATTAGAGTCTTTTTAGAGTCCACGGGCCAGGATCCATTAACATCCCTTCAATAAACTGAGTAGTATGGAACATGAAGGGCCTTTCAGTGTTACTTATCCATGAATTTTTTAAAAAATATTATTTTTTATTTCGGTGATCTCTGTAGGGACGCAATCTTATAATATTGTGTATAGTTATATATTTGTGTGTATGTATGGGGTGTAAGTAGGTATGTGTTATGGTGTGAATGTGTGCGTACACATGCAAACAGATGCTACAGCTGTACAGGTATAGTATGAGAGGGTAAAAAAACCGTAAAAGAAATCGATTTTCACTGGCGAACCGTAGCTGCTTGGTGCGATGGAACGCTGTGGCTGCTCTCAGGAAACCAGTCCCCAGCGAGAGATGTACTACGTCAGCTTGACGCGAGGATGACCTGGCGGGCGGGCGGTCGCCGTCGTCGTTGGCGTCGGTGTTACATTAATTCGTTATCCATCTATCTATCATCCATGGCAACGAAACGAACGGACACGCGACGACGTGCATCGCGTCACCGTCACCGGTGGGCATTATGCGTGTATCGGGAGATTAAATGCGGATCTGCATATGCATATGCATCCGGCCGCACGGTCACTACTGTACTTCCAGATACCTGCGTCTGTTCGTGGTGTCCATTGAAACAAGCACTGTATGTACTTTGTGATTCCCAGATTGTGTTTAGCGCTCTGTGTATTAAAACTTGGAATCAAGTTACAGTGGCAATACACTACTGGAACAGAGTAGTACTGGAATAGAGAACGGGCAGCAGGCCAGAACACATGGTGTTTGTTTGTTTACTCCAAAGAGTCAACCAGTGAAACAAGCAGTGCGTATCCGTACCGTGAGACAAATGGAAAATCTGGGTCATCGTCACCATTCCATTCGGTACACATACTATTTGCGGTAAAGCAGTACAGCTAAGGCAATACAATTTGCCGTAAAATAAAGCTGCAGAGTCGGGTCGGGTCTGCTTTGTTTTAGTAAATCAAAAGGGACCCAAGGAAAATACGGGACGCGTGACGTTGCCAAAATGTTGCCAATAAGGGAGAACCTAGCTCCCCTTGTCCCGTGCATTTCAATTTCAGCGCCTTCCAATTATTAGGACCGTGTCGATCGAACCATTTCCTTCGTCGTCACGGATTACCGTGTGGTCCGCTTTTGCTCTCAAGAGTTACGGTGACTGAAGCAACCAAGACCAAGAGGTGATAGTATATCCTATTAAAAAAAAAATAAAAAAAAAAGCAAGGGGTACTCCGAGGACGGCCGGCGCGTACCGTTCCGTACAGGGGGAAATGGGCGTCTACTACTTTGACTGCCAACAAGTCGGCCTGCTGGAAACCTACGAGACACGTGGACGGACGGACGGACGAGGACGAGTCGACCCCACCTCAACGTCACGTCACACGCATGTACACACGTTCAACGGCATGACCAGCTTGTTCTAGAAGGGCGAGTCGTCAAAATCAACGGACGAGCGAGACCATGCATGTACGTACAGTGTACAGTACAGTAGCCACTAGTACGTACTCTCTACGCCATGAGCCATCTGCACGTACCAATCGTGCTTAGCTTGTGCGACACTCCTCCTTCTCATGGTCCAGACCGGCCCCACTCCGCTAAGAGACACGTAACTAGCTGCCACGCGGGTCGCGAGCACGCATGGAAGCTTATCTGGAACACCCAGCACCACCACCACCCTTCTGCTTCTTCCTTGTTGGTCAGGCTTTCAGCCACTCGTTGGAATTACTAACCAATTCGTCAATTCAGTTGGTTGTACTAGCTAGCTAGCGCTCCGTAATTGCAATTTGCAGCGAATACCTCCAAAAGTGAAACGTGAGAAATAAAGCAATCATCCAGTAATCCATCTGTCGGCCAGGCACAGGACACACGTACGCAGCTCTCACGCGGACGGAGTCCAGCTGTCAAATCTCGGCTGCTGAGAGGCATCATCATATCGTTATCTCATCGACGTGGCAAAGTGGATGGCCGGGCGGAGGACACGAACCGCCAGTGGTTTTTTCACAACAGTAGTAAACGTGAGCGGCGCGGGCGAGCGGAACGAAAATCGATCGACGCGATTCTTTCCTTCGTCCTGATGCATTTCTCAATATGCCATTATATTCCGCCAGCTCGGCTGGAAACCGACCGACGTACCCAGACCACCGCCGTCCGGACCCGGTTTCTGACAACGCGGCTTGACCTTGCGACGACCAGGTCAAAAGGCCACGGAAGCGACGAGGGTCCGCGTCAGTGGCGTCGTGGTCCCGCACCCGTCCCTCGTCGATTCCAACCAAACTTTCTTCATCCTGCGTTCACACGTCGTGCTACCAATACCAGATCGCTTTTTATCCTAAAAAAAAAAGGCAATCCTTCGTCATACAGCTTAAAGTCATATCCTTGATCACTCCAGTACTCCTTACTGTGGTTGATGATCGAATATTCCAATTCGATGAGATGGCAAACGAATTTAGGACTCCGTGCTGCTTACTGCGATTTTAGGAGAAGCACGTACTAGTACGTGGAGAGGGGGACGTGGTTACCGAAATGTTCCATCCTATGGCTCAGGGCGGACTGACTGACTGGGGAACCGTGCTTGGCTTGGGCAGCAAGAACAGCGACACGATGATCTCCCAGTGTGTGGCGCAAGCCTGCTGCTGCTGTGGCGCAGGGCGAAGAGTAGACGCGGCTTTCAGGACAAGGCTACACTGCAACAGCAGCCACAGAGATACGTGGTGGGCCCGACCGCAACGGCGGCAGCAGTAGCAGACTAGTAGTAGCACACGGCGTGGCATGGGGGTGATGGCCAGCCACCGCCTCCCCCTGCCGCGACGCGGTTCCGTAGCCCCCACTCCTTCTTCTCTCACCTCTCCACAACAAAATGCCACGCCCACACAGCCGGTTTTTCGTTTCCTTCTTATTTTTTTGTCACTCTGCCTCACTAGCTTTGCTTATCTCACTCATTGTTGTTCATGCTGTTTGTGCACTGGTTTAGCTTCTATCAAGATCTAAAATTGTTGAAAAATCAAAGTGCATCTCATGTTGAGGTGCCGATGAAAAAGAGGAGCGTATTTTGAGTTCCTAAAATTTTAACAAGTTTACTTCCATTCGATGTCCTTGGTCGGCACAAACAGAGTACCTCCCGTATATTTGGTTTTGAAAAACTTAGAACAAAAAGTAAGGCCATATTACTGGTGTGAAAATTGTGAGGCCTTAGCGCAACACTGATAGTAATTTCCAGCATTTCATAAATTTTAGAATATCTTCGGTGATGAAATACAAGGAAATCTCTATCCGAAAGAATCAATGCATATGCAGATACAGAGATACTTGCCCGTGTGCGCCCACCATTTCAGTCACCACACCGCTCCCCGCGCTTATAAATCCCAGCACCGGCCTCTCGCCCCGCCTCCCTCACCTTCCCCACCAACTCACCCCAATCCGAGCTGCTTTTGCAAGCAAAACGTCACCCTGCCCGCCTCTGCTCCCATGGCGAACCCCTGCGCCGGCCTCGACCCCGCCTGGGCCCACCTCCCAGCGCCCGCCGCCGGCCACTGCCACTCGTGGCTCTTCCCCGCCGCCGCCGCCGCCTTCGAGAACGAGGCGCTCACCTCCGCGCTCCGCGCCTCCATGCTGCCCGCCATCGCCAACTCCTCGCCGTCGTACCCGGCCACCCCGTCCTCCTCCTCCACCTCCTCCGCCTCCGACCTCCTCTCCGGCGGCTGCCACGACGCGCCCGCGCCGGCGTCGAGGCCCGTCGTCGTACTCCCTCCGGCCCGCGGCGCGGGGCCCAAGGCCGCCGCCGGGCGCGTCGCGAAGCGTAAGCCGCGGCCGTCCCGCCGCCCGCCGCCCACCTACATCGTCGCCGACCCGGCCAACTTCCGCCGCATGGTGCAGGAGGTCACCGGATTCCCCGTCGCCTCTTCCGGCCTCCGCCTGCAGGAAGCCGCTGCGTTGCAGCCCTCCGCGTCCGCCGTCGAGCCCGCCAGCTGGACGACGACGACGCCCGCGTGCGCGCTCCCGACGCTGGACACGTCCGCGTTCCTGCTCGACCGCGAAGTGGCGACGCCGGCGCGGGTGGCGGAGGATAAGAGCTCGAGCGGGGGCGCGTCTCCGTCAATGGCCGTCACGGCACCCGCGGCGGTGGTGGTGGAGGACGACCGCGACTCGTCGATGTTCCAGGAGCTGGAGGCGATTGCGTGCGCGCCGGCCTTCCTGGCCGACGACTTCCCGACCCTGGAGAGCTGGGGAATCATCTGATGCTTCCTTCAGTTTAGAGGCCGATTTCTGAGATCGTAGAGAGATGGCTAGATAGTTCTTAGTTAATCGTAGCGTTTTTTTTTTTGCTTTTGTGGTTTAGCGTTGCTAATCTCTTAGGTTCTTTTTGGCCGTCTGATGCGAGGATCGGACGGTTGTCGCTTGTCCATGCCCATGATTAGTTCCTTGAATTTTTTTTTTTCCCTTTTCTTTTCATGAGGATGGTTGTATACAGTACTCCTAGCTTCTTCTCGTTATTATTGTCTTCGCTATTGATTCAAAGGTCACCGTGCGCGAGTTTTGACTTGTGAAAGACTTCACATCAGTCCTGTCATGAATCAGGAGAAAAAGTAACAGTGTCATGGTTAACAAGTGTGAACGAAATGATGGGGGGTTCAGTGCCAATTGCCAAGTGTGAACGTGCGCATCGTCACAGCTTTACAGCCACTGCTACCAACGCGCTTCCACCGCCAGGCAGCGTCGGATGAGGCCGTGCCTGTCCCGGCCGGCCCACTGCAGTCCAGTCGACAACACCACGGGCGGCCCGCTGGCTTCCTCACCGTGCCGTTCCTTTTGCCTCTTTTGCCCCGACACACCCTGCTGCCTGCTGGTCGCCGCCGATACAGCGACGCCGGCCGGAGCTACAGACAGTTTGAACCTTAAAACACTGGAACATGGTTCTGAGCTGGACTTGAACAAATTCAAAATTCTGACCAACAGAGAAAAGCAAAGGTACAGCGAAGCTGCGGCGGATGAAAGCTTCCGTAGCTACAGTTCAATCTCAACCTGACTGTTCATTCATCAACAATTGAAGTCCATAACATCTCTATCTCTTACAACGTTTATGGCACTGAACCATTCAATACATTCGTTTGCTCCACCACCAATCCCAAGGAAAGAAAAATAGTATTGTCACTTCACTTCTAACCATACAAGTACAGTTTCTACGGGAGAATATAAATTCAAATGATAACAGGGAACAAGCTCTACTTTGTGACACCAAATTATTCAGACGATCATACATTTCATAGAGCATCAGTATCTGAACAACAATATGCACAGTGATCTATAGTTCTATACAACAATATCTATACAGAGAATTAACAACACCTCACCAGTTCTACCTGTTACCCTTTTGTGTCTTTTTGACCTTACCGATTGACTCCATTGCGTCCTCGAATGATTTCTGCACAGCACATGAAATGGCAGTTTGTTCAGTTCATTAGTTACAACAGGACAGAAATAGAGATCAAGTGTGCATGACTGTCAGTTTCAGATAACATTTGCATATGTTCAACATCTTTCCTTATCTTTTATTTCTGTTCACTATACTAAATTAATCAATCAGATTGCTCATCCACCCATTAATAAAAGTGAAATATTATCTGTGTGCTTGAGAGGGGTTTGGTCAATATAAGTGCTTCATATAGGCAGGATGAGCTATTCAATATTTGCATTTTCCCTGTACCAATCAACAATCACACTCAGATAAAATCTCCATGGATCTTAGGCCCTAAGTACACATGTGACCACAGATGCATCTGCATCTCAATCAGCTAGTATTATAGTAGTAAAATTGACACTGGGATATGAAAGGTAGCAGCAGAATGCAGAAACAATAACCCATTCTAAAATCGACCATACAAATCACAGTGAAGCCAAATTTAACAAATCTGCCAAGGAAAAAAAAAAAGAAATCTCTTAAGATATGATACGAATCACCACATTGTGGTTTTCCTTATAACTTATTTAATACATTTGGATAAACATCCCCCTTCTTTTCACAGACTTATCAAATTAAAATGCATAAAATTTACCATTCCACTCTTGCTGCTTCGATCAGTATTCATTCAGATGCCATTTATTATTAATAACTCAACCAGTAATCCGATCAACATGCCAGCATAATACGGACCACAATGCACAACGTAGCTACTCCATTGAAAGTTCATTTTACAGTATATGATAATTGATGGTTTGATCCAAAAACTAAGAAGAATAAGGGTTGGATAAACTACACCAACAGAAGCAGTGTGCACATAGAGAAAAAGGAATGAAGGAGCACAATAAAAGATACTTACTCCTGAGTTGTTCATCTTCCAGATTTCTAGAATGCTTCCATCAAGAAAAGCAGCCCCAGAGAGTAATACACTGCAATATGGAGTAGTTAATGAGCTAATGCCAATTGTAATCCTTGGGTAGAATGCAAGGAATGCTACATTAAAAAGAAAAAAAAAGTTTGCAACGCCCAGCGTACGTTTGTTAGCCAACTCGTACAGAGAATACATGATACTTAATTCCCCCAACTGGCCTGCTAAAACACTGACTGCAGGTATCACCAATAGCAGCTGCTACAAATATAGTTTATAGTTTCTTTCTACTTAACACTCTGTCAATAGAAATGAATACTCTGGAATTCAGTTAACTCAATCTAAAATAGAATGCAACGCAACTAGAAAACACCAACTCCAGTTTTCTTATGAAACTGATCATACTATGCACCTAAATTCGATAATAAGAGCAATAGACATGCTACTGTTTCTCATAAGTGGCCAAGACTACAACCGATATGCAACATAATTCAGAGGCTATAGTATGCAACATTGCAGATCTGGCTCCATTTTATCTTCCTCTGACACAAAAAGGGCAACGCAAAGGTAGATGCTAGATTGCATGCATCTCCGCAATCACCCGTTCTTTTGCAAGGGGATATTGACAGCAACTGAAGAGACGAATTTCCCCGCCTATGACTATATGATGAGGCTTACCTGGCGAACCCCAGATTGATGAGGAATCCTCGCCGTGTGACAGCCTTCAGCATGAATTCCCAATCGACTGATCTCGCCGAGGCGCCTCCTCCGCTTGAGGGAGGTCGTCGCCACGATCCACCCTCGTGGCCGTACCCATATCCGTACGAAGCCGACGAGGACGATGAGGAGGCCCAGCCGGAGGAGGTCCGCGCGTAGGAGGACGAGGGGGAGCGGAGCCGGAAATCGTACTCCGCGCGGCGTCGGTCGTCTGAGAGGACGTGGTAGGCGTCCGACGCCTGGCGGAAGCGTCGGGCGGCGGCGTCGCGCGCGGCGTCGGTGGAGCCGGCGTGGCGGTCGGGGTGGTCCCGGAGCGCGCGGGAGCGGAAGGCGGCCTTGACCTCGGCCTTGGTGGCGTCGCGCCGGAGCCCCAGCGTCTGGTAGTGGTCGCCCATCGCCCGCCCGCGCGCCGAGGAGGAGTCTCGATCTGTGGATCGCTGGAGGATGGCCGAAGCAAAGCGGGGAGAGGTGGCGGGGAGACGAAAGGGATCGGCGGTGACGACGACGGCGTGGCCGCTCTGCCGGCCGCGCGTTCTTCCAAGCCCAGTCAGGCCCGATGTAGGTTAGTTGGGCTCAATTTGGGCTGTTCAAAGATAACGCCAAGCATTCTGGCCCATACGGCCATGGCACACTGTCCGCTTTTGATCCTCTACAATTTTCCGTCATTCCCTTCTTTCATGCCCCATACTCGAGCTAACTTCAGTAAAACCGGAACCGAAATTGGTGTCTCTAAACTAATACCAACTTCCGAGAAATAATACCAAACTGGTATAATATCACTTCTTCTGTAGATCCAAATCTAATATTTCACTTTACAACGCGGAGATCTTTACTATACTCTAATAACTTAAGAAACCAACTCTCTATACAAGAGCTCAACCTTAATTCAAATCACAAACTTGATACACGTACACTCTTTTGGATAGGTGGCTACCTATGACTTACCATAACATATCCACACACTAACACCATGGCAATTTTGCCATGCTACCTAGAACTCAAATGACACACCAAGTCGTGACATCTTAGGAATAGGGAGGCACCCCTATTTATACTTGTACATGGTCACTAGAATATTATCACATGGCAACATTCCACACTCTTTTAACCTAAATATCCTAACTCTACAATATTCTCATACTTATCTAATATCTAGATATTTCTTACCATACATAGATATCTAGCTTCTACACTCTTCTATACTTTGCCATAAAGAAATAGTTCTAGACTCTTTCATGGTAAATATCTTCTCTCTTCTCTTGTGATTTTCCAAATATTCTAGAATATTCCAAGTATGCATTGTAACAATTCAATACTCCCCCTTAATGCATACTTGCTTGGATCTTCTGTGCTATGCCATTGCGAGCCTTCTTCTTCTCTTGTTTCTGCGTAGAAGACATCTTGTGTTCTTCATTCAGCTCACTATTTTGTGAGCCTTCTTTCTTCTTATATCTTCTTCAAACTTGTCCTTTCACAACTTCTTTATATAAAGGCAAAGTAACTTGAGCAGCATTTGTCACATACCTTTCACATTCTTTCTTTCTCATCCTCTAATTTTTATCACTTGCTTCTTGAACCTTCTTCACTGCACAATGCACTTTTATATCTTCTTACGCAGCTAGTGGTCCACCAATAACTTCAACATTCTCCTGCACCTCTTTATTCTCTTGATATAAAGGTCTATCTCTTTATACTCAATATCCTTTTTGTCATTGGGTAGAGTCTCACAGTCTTTATCTCTAGCATTCTCAAATACCAAATCATTAGAAAGATTTGGATCTCTTACCTCTATGGAAAAGCCTTCCTCCATGTCTCACTCTTCCTCTTCTTCTTCTTCTACTTCATCTTCTTCATTAGATAATGGAGTGTCACTTGCAGTCAAGTCCTCTACAAAGTAAGCTTCATCATCCTCTATGGTGATGCATGTGTTTATATTCCATTCTTCTTCACTAAGATACCCACTTACTACTATATCTTTGGTAGTAGCTACATTTCCTTTCGAGTGCTTCTGTAGACTCTCACAGCCTCTAGTAAGATGTCCTTTCTTGCCATAATTAAAGCACTCACATCTCTTTCTTCTTCTCTCTATCAAATCTTGTTGATCTTCGTTTTCACTCTCTTGTTGAGCTCCCTCTGAATAGCTGCTCTTCTTTGGGCAATGTCTACCACTTCTTGTCCACTCCTTAGCCTCTCCTCGGCCTCTTGGGGGACCCTTCTTCCTTATGAAGAGCGCCTCCTCTTCACCATTCTCCTTCAATGTGATGCTACCCATTTACTTGGCTAATGCCTCTTGATTAGCCAACAAATTCTCCAACTCCACTAGGGTCGGTTGTATTGGCCATCCCCTCACTACAGCAATAAACCCGTTGTACTCAGGTCTAAGACCATGGATGATGATCCTCTTCATCCGAGCCTCACTAATCTTCTCCTCCGGGTCAAGCTGAAATATCTCATGATAAATATTCTTCACCTTTATAAGATAGTGCCTTGTGAGATACCTACGAGCTCATTCTCTAGGAGTTGAAGCCGCGACTCATTCTTCTTGCAGAACAACTTTGCTAGTGTCTCCCAAGCCTCCTTTGACGTCTCTGCATCTCGGATATGCTCCACTAGGTCCTTCTCGATTATCGTCTTCAACACAAACATAGCCTTGTCTGCCTTGATTCGCCACTTTCGCAAGGAACTCTCCTTCATCGGAGGATCTATCATGGTGCCAGCAACGACCTCCCATAGATCTTGCCCCTGCAGGTAAGACTCTATGCAGGTCCGCCAATAACCATAATTGTGGCTATTGAGCCTCTTCATGCCACTGCTTGCGCTCAAGAAATCTACCATCTCCATTGACACCCAGCGTCATTACACTTGGTCCCAGACCAGTGCTCTTCACAATCCCAAACTATGATCTCTAGCAGACTCTCCTTTAGCGCCTCTTAGTGCCACACCAAGCAATGTAAGCACCTTGCGCTTACCGGCTGCACCGACCAACGTAAGTGCCCTGCACTTACTACAGACTCCTCCCTCTCTTGGCAGCCCTGGACCACCCCTACTCTAATACCAATTGTTGAGAAATCGATGTCCTTAGACTAACACCAACTTCCTAGAAATGGTACCAAACTCGTGTGATATCACTTTTTCTGTGGACCCAAACCTAATATTTTACTCTACAACAAGAAGACCTTCACTATACTTTACTAACTTAAAAGACCAACTCTCTACACAAGAGCTCAACCTTTATTCAAACCATAAACTTAATACACGTACACTCTTTTGGATAGGTGGCTACCTATAACTTACCATGACACACTCACACACTAGCACCATGGCAACTTTGCTATGCTACCTAAGACTCAAATGACATACCAAGTCGTGACACCTTAGGGGTGGAGAAGCATCCCTATTTATACTTGTACATGATCACTAGAATATTGCCACATAGCAACATTCCACACTCTTCTAACCTAAATATACTAACTCTAGAATATTTTCATACTTATCTAATATCTAGATATTTCTTATCTAGGTTCTATACTCTTCTATAATTTGCTATGAAGAAATAGTTCTAGACTCTTCCATGGCAAATATTTTCTCTCTTCTCTTGTGATCTCCCAAATATTCTAGAATGTTCCAAGTATGCATTGTAATAATTCAACATAAATGATATCAGACAGCTTGCATTGATACAAGGAATGAACCCTCTGTACAGGAAAGCACATCAGCACAGCGGTACAAACTTCCCACAGTTTACACATTATACTCGCTTATCCAAATTCCTAGCAAAGCCATATTCGGATAAAGAAATTATCAGATCGTGTACAGGATCATCGCAGGTTGGTTAGGAGAATATAAAGTTTGGCGCAAACGTATGGAACTTCATTCATTATCTAGCCATCTATGGAGACAAAAGTTTCCTGTGCACATGCTCATGGAGAGAATGCTCATCACCGTCGTGATGATGGAACACATATGTCAAGACTCCGACAAAGCATAACACTGTGCCAACAAGGATCTTGTCATAGCGCTCCACCCAATGAAACTTGATTTGGCTAGCACCATAAAACGAGAGGGCTACCAGGGAAGTCATCACAGTGATGGTACTGCAGGAAAAGAAGACTCTTAAGTAATTGGAAGCAACGGATTAAAGCACAAGATAAACAGTACCCAGAATTTGGAAGGCTACATAGTAAGTGTTAATAAACTCCTAGTGCAGATCACACTAAAAAACCTTCAAAATAAAGTTCCCAAAAGAAATTTTCAAAAGGATGCTTGAAGACAAAAATATGTATTGATCTAGAAGAAAAAATGTGGAGAGACAAATAACCAAAGTTATTGCTAGTATTTTACGACCCAACCATTCATGTCAATACTAAGCCAGTTTTGCGATGAAACATGAGTTATGCCTGCTCAGCAATCTTCCTGATCATACACGCACCGCAGAGAGCATCTGAAAGTTTAATTTGGCTAGCTAAGTGTTAACACATTCCCGAACTTATCCTGGCAGGCATGCCTCAGCTCACACAAGTGGAACCCCTGAGGTTGCTCTGAACTCTCCGTCCAACCATGATGGTGGCAGGAGGACTTAAGACACCTTTAGAGAGAGCTCCATTTCCAGAGTCTATTTATCCCATAAAGCACATTGTTTAAGGCCAATACTGAAGCAAAAATTCTCATTCCTGTCCATCCATAAGACCATAACTAATGGCTTAGAGAAGGATATACTACCACCAATAGATGCTATGGTGAATGCTAGTACACACAGACTTGTTCAATAGGGGGAGAACTGGAAGTTATCCCAGCTGGTCAAGACTCACACCCGCCCATGTTTAAGCCCCCTCTCCTTTCTTAATGTACTGGGAGTGTTCTCCATGGCTTCTAGGCCATGAATTTCATATTATTGTGTTCAATACAGGGGAAAATATGCTTCTTATGCTAATGCTTTGAGAACAAACTAAAAGCTGAAGAAACAAAATGCTTAAAAGGAAGGCTTGCATAGGCTATTTTCTTCATACTCAGAGGTACACTATACTGGAAAGAATCTCATTGGCTTTCTGTTTTTTATCCCAGCATGATCCATGTAACTTAGGTAAAGGTGCTAGCTACTGGCAACAGATGCCAACAAAAAGAGTATTCTGCAACTACAGAGATTTTTAGAAGCAAGGGCAATATGCACTTACAAGCATTCCATAACTGTTTCATGTTTCAGCTATTATTTAGTTGAATAAAATAATATTTTCATAGTTCATTTCCCATCCTTTCCAACTAAACCAACTAAAAATATAAGTAAACTGAATGGAGAAATGATAGCACCCTTTTAATTCCTTACCAACTGTAAAATAACTGAAAAGAAACGAAGAAATGAAAGGGTTGAAACCTGAATAGGAGCACAATAATCGCAAGAATCATCATTGAGGATGAGTTGCCAACTGCAAGAAAAACTGGAAGGGTTGTTGCGCAGGGTGATAATGCAGGTACAAGTACAAGACCAGCCACCGCCATCTTTTCCATTGGATGATTGTGAGCATGGCTATGACCACCTTTTCCCATTGCAAACAGCACAATATAACCTCCTCCAAGAAAAATCAGCAACAACGAGGCAAGTTTATGTACTGTTTCTTCACCAGCTATAGTGTTTGCCATAGTAACTGCAGTTATCCCGAGAAGTGCCGTAGAGACAACATGAAGAACACCTCCAAATGCAGCTGCAGAATTTTTTTATCATTCTTAGTATGAATATATTAGAAGGAAGGGCATTGCTAGAAAAATAGTAACAACATAGTCATCACTAAATTGCATAACAAATGCAAGGAGAAACAACATGGAATTGCAAAATAAAATTCTTCACAGTATCCTACTCAGAAGAAAGTAAGCAGGGATTCAGAGTTGTAGTACAGATGAGATAAACCAAGCAGGGGAAAACATAGCTGTAATGCATACAAATCATAACCCTGTTAGTGATGGATCATTAACTCCTTAGGAATTGTAGTACATCAGCACAACTAGTAGACCGCCAGGTTAGATCACAACTTAGAGTGACTTAGACAAGCCACTATTAGATATGTGAAAATACTTTACACATGAACTGGCAACTGCTCTAACTTGGGTCATGTATAAAACAAGAGTGTGACTGTGTCGATAAAAGTGCCTGCTAATCTCTCATCAATAACCCCTACCAAACAAATCAGAATGAAACTGATAAACAATGAAACAACTGCGTTCATGACAATGATCTCCCATGGGTATAAACATGAAAATAGCACACAGCACTGGAACAAAGACTGGCAACACTTCACAAGCAAACTCCATGTTGTCCTGAACTATTGAATGTGAACCCACCCCCAAGAGAGGCAATGCAACCTGGTAAGAAAATGTATCATCTCTGATACAAATACCATTTCGTCTCTTCCCAACACGACACATTCGTCCACACTATCATGCTTAGCATACGCCTAAAGTTAGTGGCATTGTTAAGGTACTGTGCCAATACCACCCAGACCTTCAGGCAGCGCTCTCCATGCTGTATACACTAAGCAGTACTGCACTACACTGCACACTGGATCGCACAACTCCCTCAACTGACACCATTTTTCTTAACGGCCGCAGCACAATCCAATCCAACTGCTGATAAACCCTAAGCGCGCTCTATTGCAAGATCACCTGAATCCATCCCGAGCACTTCCCTTCCCCACCTTCCGCCTCAGATCTGTTGTTGGCGGTAAAAGCAGCAAACCGCAACAGCAGCGAGAGAAGAGAACCAAGCATTGGGAGGAAGATGAGTGGAAGAGAGGTACTGACTGACGAGGAGCGTGCGGGAGAGCGACCACCGCTGGGCGCGCGCGACGATGGAGAAGGGGAGCCAGTGCGTGGGGATGAATGAGTGCAGCAGCGACACCGTCGCGATGCCCCCGATCGTGGAAGCCTCCTCCGCGGTCCACCGCAGCCCGCCCACCCCGCCGCCGCCGTCCATTCGCTGGTCGATTCAGCCGAGCCCGACACCGCCGTTCG
Source organism: Eleusine coracana subsp. coracana (assembly GCA_032690845.1). Classification (NCBI taxonomy): domain Eukaryota; kingdom Viridiplantae; phylum Streptophyta; class Magnoliopsida; order Poales; family Poaceae; genus Eleusine; species Eleusine coracana. The sequence goes on from CM064418.1 coordinate 2,285,164, forward strand.
CGCCGTCGGCGCTGAGATCTGCCAAGCGGGGGGAGGGACGAAAAGAGTGGAGGGGAAAGAGAGCGTGCGGAGCGCGAAGCAAAGCGACCGGCGCCCGTACTGAGGAGTTGGTCCAGGTCTGGCTGGCGGCGGGACCGGGACCGGGGCCGGCTCGATCATCCCGCGCCTGCACATGTTGGACGCGGCACTAAATAGTGCCAGTGATAATTGTCAAAACAAAAAAAATAGTGCCAGTGATTGTATAGCAAAACCTAATAGTGAAAATTTTACATTCCTAAACAATTTACTTTGTTCACTTTACTTCTCTTTACTTCTCGAACAAAATATTGTCTTAATTTACTACTCTAAACAATTCAAGTTGGTGGGATATATCCCCTTTTAACATTTATTTGTTTTATTTCTCTTTTTATAACTAAAAATGTCTTTTTTGTTTCTCTTTTAACAATTAAAATTTGAAGCTCGAATTTTGCATGATGAAAGATTATATCAATCATAATGTAAAAATGATTATTTTCTATTTTTTAGTAATTTTAGTACTCTACTACTAAGATAGTATTAAATATTATTAAAATATAAATATTATGTCTAAAATATATTATGTATTTTTAGCGTAAATTTCTATAAAAACTATAAATATGCAATTTCAATACTAAATTTAAATTATACAAACACAAACAAAAAAGGCAATTGGAGCAGGGAGTAAATTACACTGACTTTAATTTTTTAAAGGAGTTAAGGAAATATTTTGTTCAAAAAATAAATTGGACAAAGTGAATTATTCAAGGGAGTAAAATGATTTTTTTTTCAACATAATATAAGAAAGATATAATAAAAAACACAATATAAGAAAGACATCTTGAAAAAAATCTATTGTAAAATAGACTTTTCTAATATATAGTATGGGTGAATGAAAAAGTCATTTTTGCATGCAAATTCATATTCAAAATAAGCAGTCATGTGGAGTATAAGCTAGTACGTGGGTATAGTTAAAAAGCATCGTTTGGGGCCTCATCCGGCGACAAGTATTTAGATGTGCCAATGTGTGGGACAAACATATTTAATTATCTAGATCGTGGAAAGAATATTTTGAGCACAAAATATTTAAAATTTCTTGACATCCGGTACCCGGATATCATGTACTTCTTCAATCCAATAAAACATATCGCTTCCTGAAATTTTACAACAACCCTTGTAGGTATCACTTATTTTTTAAGATACATATATTTCTTTTATGAAAAGAAGGTTGTATGTGCATGATGTTGACTGCTGAGTCCATAGAGACCCAGCAGCTTTTGAGAAGAATAAAGAGGTCAACAAGTTTGAGAGGATAGGACACGCCACCTGCTCTCATCCTGCTACCAAAAGATCATCGGGTTGTTAACTATCCATAATATTAGGGAAAAATGGTGTATGTTGAGAACATGACATGCCAAGATATATTCAACTATCATACTCCTATGCCTCCGTGCTGCCTTGAAAATTGTGACTCAGCTTAGAAAATACTCATGTACTCTCTCCAGGTTTATTTTATTAATATTGGTTAGTGTAAATTTATACTAACTACCGTTAACAAATAAAATCCGGAGGTAGTATATTCTTATACGCACATGGTAAGAATTTCGATGCATCAGTAGACCACATGAGATTTCCCGAGGTGTTACTCCGCAAACTGCACGGTGTATCTCTGATGGCAAAATCAAACGGCTACTTGGACAAAAAAAGACACATCGAAACAAGCGGAACATTCCGAACAGAGCTTAGATCCTTGTCCGTTTCATGCCCACGTGCATGGAGACGGAGCCGTGATCCCACGACGCTTCTGTTTGCCTTCTTGTAGGCTGCTAGTTGTTGCGACGAAAAGATTCTTGCAGCTCACTTGGGATATTCAACCGCTGCTGCTACGGCCACGGCCAATATGGCAATGCAGTATCCGGGACACCTCGTGTTTCTTTGCCTTGACGAAATCCAATCACAAGCCAACAACTGAGACCAGATAGATCGATCCTATTGTATGGTAGACCTTGGCAAATATCTTTTTTATGTGACTACTTTCTTCTCGATTTACGGGGGAACATGCGAAATTTGCATGAACCGAAGTATTTTTAAACCGTAGGTCATGGATAATATCTCCTCCCGTCATCCCTTTTCCAATGCTGTTTTAGGAGTGTTCTCTAGCTATGCGTGCCTAGCTACTGAGAGCATCCAAAGTCCGGGGCTGGCTAAGAATCTCAAATCAGAGTCACCTAGGATAGGTATTTTGTTCATATGTTTTTTCTCTAGTATGGGTATTGATGTCAGATAAAATATGAGTTCCATCAAACATAAGCAATGTTGAGCCGAACAAAAAAAAGGGTGATTATTTATTACTTGGCATCAGGTATTTCTACATTCATTGATGATCTATTTTTTTATTGAAGCACTAATTCATACAATAGTTTCACCAGATTCCATTGGTACGTGAAACTAGAAGATTTCTTCAAGCACCGGTGCACTGTGAATGCTTTAAAGGAAACTAAAAGGACTATCTAAAATTGAAACAACATAAATATGTGACAGCGCAAATGTAACAAAGATAAGCATGATAAAATAAGGCAACCCGTGACTGGAAGTGATAGAATGTACGGTAAATATCTTTAATAGATCTTATTGTTGTGTTAAAATAGGATTAATTGATATTATATACTCAAATTAAATGCTCATAAATAAAATGATATACATGATACCATCTAACCAGTGTGATGTCCTCCCAAAGGGTTGTTTAGGTTCAATCAATCAATCCATATAAGTTGGGGTAGAAAATGAACTGGACCAGAGTGTATTGTTCACTATCCAAACAAAACCCAGATGGTAATGACTTATACCTTGATCTTATCCTATTGACTTGTAAAGTTTCAAAGCAGTCATAACCAAAATTTCGATTATAAATTTCAACTCTATTTTTCATCATGTACTATTAAAAGGACCGCAAAATGAAAACAAAAGTCAAAAGCTAGTAAAACTCATAAACCGTCTCAAAATTCCCCAAAGACCCCCCTCCCATTCAACAAAATTACACTGTCGGCTGAGATGCCTCCCTTCCCCCAACAGAAGAAAATTCTCGACTTCCCAAAAGCCTTCACCTACAAGCTCCGAACCCCTCCGCCTTTTTACCTCGCCGGAGCCCGCCCAAATCAGCCGCCGTCGATGCCGACGGCGAACTAGCCGCGGTCCCCGAACCCACCTCATCCATGACGTCCGAGCGCCCGCTCCTCACCACAACTCCGGGCGCCTCCACGCCGGACGACGTCCCCTCGCCGCGTCCCCCGGCGGCCTCGCAGCTGCCGCCGGCGCAGCCGGAGCCGCCCCTCCGCGCTGAGCGGCTCGCCTTCTCCGTCGAGGTCCCGGACCCCTTCCGCCCCTCTCGCCGCGGCGACGGCCCTGACCCGTCCGCGTCGTCGCAGCGGGAGCGGGAGGACGATGGGGACGGCGGCGAGTCCCGCGCCGTTACCATTGGGGATCCCTCGACGTCGGAGGTGTTCCCGGGAAACGCAATCCGTACCGCCAAGTATTCGGTGCTCACCTTCCTGCCGCGCAACCTGTTCGAGCAATTCCGCCGGCTGTCGTACATTTACTTCCTCGTCATCACCGTGCTCAACCAGCTCCCCCAGGTCGCCGTCTTCGGCCGCGGAGCCTCCGTTCTCCCGCTCGCCTTCGTGCTCTTCGTCACCGCCGTCAAGGACGCGTACGAGGACCTCCGCCGCCACCGCTCCGACCGCCAGGAGAACAATCGCTTGGCGTCCGTGCTCGTGCCGGGCACCGACGGCGAGTTCCAGCCCAAGAAATGGAGGAAAATTCGCGTCGGGGACGTCGTGCGCGTGGCGTCCAGTGAGACACTGCCGGCTGACATGGTGCTGCTCGCCACCAGCGACCCATCTGGCGTCGCACACGTCCAGACGGTGAATCTCGACGGGGAGACCAATCTGAAGACGAGGTATGCCAAGCAGGAGACGCAGGTGCGATTCTCCCAGAATGGTAGTATCGGCGGTGTCCTGCATTGCGAGCGGCCCAACAGGAACATATACGGGTTCCAGGCTAACTTGGAGATAGATAGCAATCGTGTCTCGCTTGGACCATCCAACATTGTGCTTCGTGGGTGTGAGCTCAAGAACACCACCTGGGCGATTGGGGTTGTGGTTTACGCGGGGAAGGAGACCAAGGTTATGCTTAACAACTCTGGAGCACCATCGAAGCGGAGCCGGTTGGAAACACAGCTGAACCGTGAGACTGTCATATTATCCATTATGCTTATTGGGATGTGCACGACTGCATCTGTGCTCGCAGGGATTTGGGTGCTGAATCACCGGGGAGAGCTGGAGTTCACCCAATTCTTTAGGGAGAAGGATTACACAACCGGGAAGAATTACAATTACTATGGCGTCGGGATGCAGATATTCATTACGTTCCTCATGGCAGTGATAGTGTATCAGGTCATCATCCCAATCTCACTCTACATATCAATGGAGCTGGTTAGGCTTGGACAGGCATATTTTATGGGTGCAGATAAAGACCTATATGATGAATCATCAAGGTCGAAGTTCCAGTGCAGGGCTTTGAATATTAATGAGGACCTAGGCCAGATTAGGTATGTGTTCTCTGATAAGACAGGGACACTGACAGAGAACAAGATGGAGTTTCAGTGTACATCAATTCATGGGGTTGATTACAGCTGTGGTAAAGATACAGATGGATACTCTGTTGTAGGTATGATAGCTTCAATTAAATTAAGTACCATGCTGTTTCTGTATTGTGAAGTTGCCTAATAAGACATCTCTTTTGCTGGTTTTGGACAGTTGGTGATCATCTATGGACACCAAAGATGGCAGTTAAAACTGACCCTCAGCTTGTGAAGCTACTGAGGAATGGTGGTACAAATAAGGAAGCAAAGCTTGTCCTTGAATTTTTCATTGCTCTTGCTGCCTGTAATACCATCGTGCCACTTGTCCTGAACACTAGAGACCATAAACAAAAGTTGATTGATTATCAGGGTGAGTCCCCTGATGAGCAGGCACTAGCATATGCTGCAGCATCTTATGGCATTGTGCTTGTTGAACGAACATCTGGTTACATAGTTATTGATGTCCTTGGTGACAGGCAGAGGTAACATAGCTCTAGCTTCTGGCTTCATAGATATGCTACATCTGGATACTACATTAACAGGGTTTCATAAATAAAAAAAAGTAGGAGCTAACTAGCAAAATCTGATGGTTAGTGTAACTGTGTGACTCAGTGACTGGATCTAAGGACACCACCTGGTTCATGATCTATAGCTGTACATCTCTAGAAACCATTGAGTGGACAAACTTTCAATAACTGCTATGTCCTATTACCATCAAGTCACTAACACTTGAAACAAGTGCAGAATCAACTATCCTATAACAATCACTTCCTCCGCATCTTTTTTGCTGATGGTCAGACAGCAGACTTTAGTTCAAATTTAGCTCAAAACTGCTGTCCGGACGTCAACATAAAAAATCTGGTGGTAGTAGTTTAAGCTTTTATGCCTTGTGCTTTTAAGTCATAAGTTACATTGTACTCTTGTCTTTTGGTGACCTGCATGCTAATTTTGAGATGTGTCTTTCTACTGCGTTTGTCAATTTCACCTTTTCTGATGAATGAGCTTGTAATGCTAGTTTCGAGTCAAAAAAGGCTTGTAATGCTAGTTAGAGTTAATAAACTGTTTCTGTTAGTCTTAGTAATTTTACCCTTTTCCTTCTATTTTTGATATTTTGTTGTCTTAGGTCTATAGTGACATTATGATCATTTAACTTCTTAGTTCTATGCATGTCGACATGAACAACAGAATAAATGCAGGCAGTAGTTTAATTGGTTGCAAGGAAGCAACTTCAAGTTTGAGCGTTATTGAAAATCCTGTTTTCCTGCTTGCTTTCTTGTTACAAAAATACATGTCATCAGAGAATTTTGGAATTGTTAGTCTAACTCTACTTTTTCTGGCAATAAGTAAATTCTTTAGTTTTTATATTTTTCATCCTTCAGTGGATGTTGCAAGTGGAGGCAAGCATGTAGTTTGGCAGGGACATATAAGTTTGATGATGTGTATTTCTGTAATTATCTCCATCATGTAGCATTTATGTATTTTTTTTGTGTGTGTGTTATCTGCTTTCTGCTAGTGCTCATCTGTGTTTGCTGTTATGTATTGCTATTGTTTTCTGTTAGGAGAACATGCTTTAATCTTTTATAAGAGTATATATCCATTTCTCTATGTCCATTCCATACTTTCAGTGCATCGCCTTATTTGTGTCACTTAACATTTTAGTAATTTAGTATAGCAATATCAGCTTGCAGTACTGACATGGTTTTTTCTGGTATGTGATATGTAGATTTGATATATTAGGACTTCATGAGTTTGACAGTGATCGTAAGAGAATGTCTGTCATAGTTGGATGCCCTGATCAGACTGTTAAGCTGTATGTGAAAGGTGCTGACAGTTCAATGTTTGGAATTACAAATAAATCGTCGGAGTTGGATATTGTTCGTGCTACAGAGGCACATCTTCACAAGTATTCCTCACTCGGTCTAAGAACTCTTGTAGTTGGTATGCGTGAGTTGTGTCAACCTGAGTTTGAGGAGTGGCAATTAGCTTACGAGAATGCCAGCACATCAGTGCTTGGAAGAGGAAATTTACTTCGGTCTGTTGCTGCAAACATAGAGTGCAATATCCACATATTGGGTGCCACTGGGATTGAAGATAAGCTTCAAAATGGGGTTCCAGAAGCAATAGAGTCTCTTCGGCAAGCAGACATAAAGGTTTGGATTTTAACAGGTGATAAGCAGGAGACAGCAATTTCTATTGGCTACTCCTGTAAGCTGCTGACAAATGACATGACACAAATTGTTATAAATAACAATTCAAAGGAGTCTTGTCGGAGAAGTCTTGAAGAAGCGCTTGTCACAACTAAGAAACTCAGAGCCACTTCATCAAATAATACACGGAGTCCAGCATTAGCATTGGAATCTTCTAGCGTAACTCTTGCTCTGATTGTAGATGGTACCAGCCTTGTTTACATTCTTGAGACGGAGTTGCAAGAAGAGGTAATCATCCAAAATATGGTCGTACCAATGAATGTTCTGGTTTTGTTTTGACTTTCTACTACTGCGGTGTTTTACTGAAGCACAATATGTCTTCTTTTGTCTGTAGCTTTTTGAACTAGCTACACAATGTAGTGTTGTCTTATGTTGTCGAGTGGCCCCATTACAAAAGGCTGGGATAGTAGCACTTATCAAGAACAGGACAGATGATATGACCTTAGCTATTGGTGATGGTATGATTCCGTCCTCCTGCTCTTGTTATGACATACTTTATTCTCTAGGATCAATATTTGTGAATTTGATTTATGTCTTCAGGCGCAAATGATGTTTCAATGATCCAAATGGCTGATGTTGGGGTTGGCATCAGTGGCCAGGAAGGACGACAAGCTGTTATGGCATCAGATTTTTCTATGGGGCAATTTAGGTTCTTGGTTCCCCTTCTGTTAGTTCATGGTCACTGGAATTATCAAAGAATGGCCTATATGATACTTTACAACTTTTACAAGAATGCCACATTTGTCTTGGTTCTTTTCTGGTAAGAACTTTATTTTTAATATTCACAAATACTTTATCAGCTTTGACATAGAGTAGGTATTGTAGTAAACATGTGATAAACTTGTTGGAAATAGTCAAGGATTATTTTACCATATCTGTTAGACAGATTCTACTTTGTATTACAAATATATGCTATTCTAATGTTTCAAATTCATCATGTTAACATTTGTTTTTGGATAATTGCTCGGGCATTGCAAAAGGACTAATACTTCATTTAATCCTAGGTATGTACTTTATACGGCATTCACTCTGACAACTGCTATCACTGAATGGAGTAGCCTTCTGTATACTGTGCTTTATACATCCCTTCCTACTATTGTCATTGGAATTCTTGACAAGGATCTTAGTAAGGCAACATTGCTAGCTTATCCAAAGCTATATGGATCTGGCCAAAGGGATGAGAAATATAATGTGAATATGTTTGTGCTCAATATGCTTGAAGCACTCTGGCAGAGTTTGGTTGTTTTCTACATACCATATTTTGCATATAAACAAAGCACAATCGATATTTCTAGTCTTGGAGATTTGTGGGCACTTGCACCTGTCATAGTTGTAAATATGCAATTGGCAATGGACATCATTAGATGGAATTGGATAATCCATGCCTTTGTGTGGGGGACGATATCAGCAACAACAATTTGCCTATTTGTGATAGATTCCATATGGGTTCTTCCAGGCTATGGGTGAGTACTTTCTCTTGAGACTCCTATTACTCATGTGACAGCCCATGCCATACCCCTCTCTGTATTCCTAGTTGTTACTAAGTATTTAGTGAGTTCATGTTCAGAACATGATATTCAGGATCCTTTTTTATAAGAAGTTGAAAACCACTCTGAACATGTAAGATTAGTTCGTTTCTTGAAACATGCAAGTAAAGAGTAATCTGAATAAACAACCCGAAGCTTTTCGTCATTGAGAGGATTGGAAACCAGTCTTCTTTTTCTGTTTATCGTATATAAGTTTTTTTGTTCATTGCTTTTGAACTGTAATTCAAGTAGAATGGATACTCTGACAATATTTTCTTGAGTGGGAAGCTTATGAACTAATAAGTTTATTTTGCAGATCTGTTATGAATTGCATAATTACTGACACCAATCAATTTTTCCAGGGCAATCTTTCATATAATGGGGACCGGTCTGTTTTGGCTACTGCTACTTATCATTATTGTTACAGCAATGGTCCCGCATTTTGTAATGAAGGCTTTCGCAGAACACTTTAGGCCTAGCGATATTCAAATTGCCCGTGAGATGGAAAAATTCCGGAATGTCAGTCAGTTGGACCGCTCAGAGATTCCAATGAGAAGATTGTCATGACCCTATCAGGGATACTATAGGTTTTTTTTTTTTTTTTTTTTACATTTTGGTGTGCATACGAGTTGATTCATTTAGCTGTATAAGATGATAGGTTTAGGCTCCAAAGGTGTTAATGGGCTCACTTACATTTAGTTAAAAGGAAATAGAAATTGTTGATGTACAAGAATGTCCCATCCTTTGTCGTAGCATAACTGTCAAGCAAATGGGTGGACAATGTAAATTATATGTGAAATATACGGATGCTTGGAAGTTTGGTTTCCAAGATTTTTGTATGTGGATCTGCCCCTATGCATTGTTGGCCTTACACTTCACTGTCATTGTTGTTTGCACATAGCTGAGATAATGATCTGCAATCCAAAGGTAGCTATAGCTAATTAGCTTAGATCAGGTGAAGTAAGCTGAACGGGACTGTCAGATTCATGCGCTGGCAACCTGGAATCAGTAAGTACAGATCTTTGCATGTTCTGCGTTTGACAAAAGAACTGATTTTACATAGAGAAAAATAAAAATCCTATGCTGTATTTTCTACCTCAAATGAACAATTTTTCAGTTCTGAAATATATAAGTATTAATATCCTCTCTCCATTCTTTAAGAATGTCAACAATTAAAGAATAGAGGCAGTAACAAAGAACAATGTGCATCTGATGAATGTAACATAATAACCACTTAGATTAACTCTGTAAAACAGTGAAACGACAGTTGCGATTCCTCATGGAAAAGAGAGACACTGAAAAAAATTTAGCATCTGACAGCAGGAATGAAACACGTAAAGCTAACAATTCGAGCATGATTTCAGACTCCAGGATGTACAGGTTGATGGTGCTTTGCTCTTCACTTCGGTTCAGAAACCAGTTTGACCCACCTCATGACCTCATTGCAGCAACAGTCCTAACTTTAATCAGAGCCAGCAAAAAGTCTATTGACAATTTGAAATGATTTCACAGATCTAATATATATGTACACATTTCTCCTCAAAACAGTTTGAAACTTCAGGCAAGCTTAGAAAATTTGAGTTGATTGCTGAAGTGCTGCCCTTAACAGCACACAAACACAAGAAAGGCTGGCATGAAAAAAACTGTACTCCTCTGTTCTAAAAATACTGTCGTTCCGACAGCCAAATATGAATTGCAGCTAGTGCAATTCAGCAGTCCTAAACAACATCATTTAACGAATGGAGGAGTAACATTCTATAATTTCTCCTTTCTTTGGACAATACTTTGATTTCTGGTATGATGTCATAGGTGACACCAAAAACACCAGACAACAGGTTTCTTACGTCCTTTCCTGAAATGACTGAGAGCGCGAAACAGCTGCGGGATTGGCCTGCTGGACCTGAGGAGGTTCTGGTGTCTTACAACCCCCTAGAACCTCTGGTTGGAAAGACTTGAATATGCTTTTCTCATCAGGTTTGATACCTAGACTGGCAAAGAACAAACTCTTCGCGGCATCTTCTGGGTCAGTAATTCTAAGAATTTTAGGGACACATATGTTATTCCCTTTCTTTTCTTCTCCCTGCAAAGTTTCTTCTCTTGAGTGCTTTCCTAATTTCGGAGAATTGTTTCCGGAACAAGGAATATTGTGTGGAGTAGATGGTAATGTACTTCCATTGTTTGCAGGCCACGGTGAACTCCACATTCCATTAGGCCAGCCGGGAATGTAGCTCCATAGAGATGGCATTAGAGGAAAGGGAACAGCTGGCGCAGAAAGACCTGGGGCCGGCATCATTATGGGCAGCGGCAATGAAACCTTGCTGGCCGTCCCATTTTCCAAATCATGAACAGACTCCGTTAAGCACTGAGTAGATGCCATGGCAGGAAGACTGTTCCATCCAGGACTCCAGGGAACCACCAAAGCAGGTCCAGCAGGGTAAGACTGAATGTGCGGATGAGTCCCTTTCACACCACTGTCGTTCCCTAAAACATTGTTTTGCTCTTTTGTAACTGTATTTTCAGGCATCCAATTTTCTGAACAGCCAGATGCTGTTGATGAAGTGGCACATGATTTTTCTTCCTTGTTGTCGACAGAGCCCAATGAATTGTTCTTCTCTTTAGTGTTAAGAACTGGAACTTTAGACTTGCAAAACGACATGTCGGATCCAGATTTTGTAACTTCTTCATTTTCTCTTACTACCCTCTGAAGGGGACAAGGTTCAACTGGAAGAGATTGTCGGTGAGTTGCATCAGAAGCGTCTCCATTAGAAACATTTCCATCACATGACATCATGGCATGACGGTGGTGAGAGGGATGTTTATTTCTACGTCTACCAGCACCTATAGGAACATTTCTCATAGTTCCACCGGCAGTCCAATACCTCTTGCAGCTCCGGCAAAAGTGCCTTGGCTGGTTGACATTGTAATTGTTGAAGTAGCAGAACTTCGTCTCCATGCTGTCGCAGCGAGGACACGGCAAAATCTTATCTGGCTTTTTGAGTTCCTTCTCTTGACAAGCTATATCAGACTCAGTTTTAACTTCTTCAGGTTTGGGATCAGTTTCCATTCTTGCACTCTGACTGTTGACAGATTGTGTACCATTCAAGCTACTATCCTTGGAACAAAAGGAGCTCGATTTGACGTTCAGAAGCTTGTTTGGGATGCACTTTGTACCAGAATTGCTTCTCATATCATCTGCTAACTTGGTGCTAACCTGAAACAGACAGTTAAGGTGCATGAGCCAAAATAAGCTATAGACTAGATCCAACATAAAAACAACGAAAACTATATCAGGAGTTTCAGTTTTCCTATGTTGATTTATCTCCAAACATAGGCAGTTGAATACCAAACTTTAGACAGCTGTAGATCAGAGTAGACAATCAAGGGCATGGTATAAAAACAATCAAGCTCCCAGTACAGAAATTCTCGACAAAACATCCCAATCAACTCCCCGAAGCTGCAATGCTACCAAGCAGACTGGGCAAGAACACACATGACAACAGAATTCTCGACAAAAAATTGAAGACGCAAAGCATAAAGCTAGCCGTAAACCTTTGGTCGGATGGGAATTCAATGGGATCCTACGGCAAAGAATCTCTAATGATGGGACTTCTTAATCTACTAGTAGTATATAGGAACAGAAGAACAATATATACACGGAGTTGGCGTTCGCAATCCCAGCAGGAACCCCTTTACCGTAACCCATCACACGCAATTTACAGCCCAAAAGCGCCTTGGAAAAAAGGTGCATCTGATCCCGCTTTCTCTCGCCTCCTTTTCTCACAGAAACGGCCAGCAATGACCATACTACCCCTCACCGAGAACCTCTCGACAATGATGATACAAAAGGCTGCAGTCGCTCTCACCTCAGCTGCGGCGCCGGCGGAGTCGGGAAGTGCGATGGTGCGGCCGAAGAGCTTAATGGCGGGGTCCGGGCCCCTGGGCGCGGCCATGGCGCGCCGATCTCGACCGCCCGACCGGTCACCGGGAATGGGCAGCACTCCCTCGAGCAGGTGGCATGCGACAGAGACCACTGCTCCCGCAACGGCGGCGAGGAAGCGGAGGGGGAGGTAAGGGCGGCGGTGATGGCTTGCGGGCGCGCGCGGCGGTGTTTCGTAGCAGGAGCAGAGGAGTAGCGGGTGCGGGAGAAGGAGGAGAGAGGAAGAGAATTTGCTGCTCCCTTTTTGATGAGTCTGGCCTTTTTGGGTGGACCGGTGGAGGTTGGAGACCGGGGCAGCCGGTGAGAATGGAACAGCGGACGACCAGCCGGGACACGTCACGCTTGCCATCAGCCGTGCCCTGTTTCATTCTATTCTGCTCCTACTGTACTACTTTACCCACGAATGGTGAAAATTTTCAGGGTTGGGACTTTCTGGATGGGTAGGTTGGAGAAGATAGAGTTTTTAGTATTTCTAGTCCTTGTTTTCATAAGGAGTAAAGAACACCCCGCCTCTCAAAAACTGTTATTGATATTGTTAGCTAATCAAAAGAAAGATTGGAATAACAAGTTAGATAACGGAAAGATACCATGTACAGAGGACGAGCATGGTCGTAGGAGGACGAAGATGTTGTTAATATGTAACGGTCAGTCATTTGTGTGAACCCAATTAATATTTTTCTAACTAATGTAATATTTATTTTTACCTTGTTTCTCGTGCCATTTTATAATGAGGTCTAATTTTAATCAAATAGGATTGTAATTTGATTATTTGGACTTTGAGGACACGAGTACACGAATATAAATATGGATCATGATTGGTTGAGGTGAAGTTTTAGATAATTTTATATAAAAAATAAAGTATTTTTCTTTTTCTTTTTTGGGTTTATGCATAAAGATACATATCTACTATGTTCCATTAGGTTTAGATTAGGGTAACATTAATTGGTAAAGGCATTGCTATATAATGTAGTTAAAACTGTCGTCTGATAAACTATAATAATTCTATATTTAATGGTTAGATCTAGATTGTAATAAATTTGAGGATGCTGGGTGATACAAAGAAGACCCAAGTGTACCTAAATTTCTATTGAATTTGTTTTTATTTTTTATCATAAGATTTAGTAGTTCAGTTAACATTGAATATATTTAATCCAAAATTCGGTCGTTCATAGTTATTAAGCCAAAGTATTTTTCTAAAGGTCAAACAAATATAAACAAAAGCACAAGTTTAAAAAATTATGGCACCGAGTCACGTAAAATAAAACAGTGAAAAGTGAAGCATAGTGCTCGGTATGTAGTAGTAAAGTTTCATTTGTAGTAGACATAAATAAAGTAGTACTTGTAAAACAGTGAAAAATAAAGTACATCTATTTCAAACATCTTGACACAAAAATAGCGGTGGAGATAAAAGATTATTGTATCTAGATCTTATTTCTATCCACTTATATCTCATTTGTCAAATTAATTATATAAATTTTTAAATTTTATCTTATTTCTATTTTTTTATATTTTAAAATCAAATTTAGACAATTCAATCATTTATGTTTAGGGATAGAGAAAGTAACTCTATGGACGACTAGTGCTTTGTACCGAGTAAAGAGCTGCCAGAAACCGGCTGCAGCCGGTCATGCAAGCCACTCCCAGATCCACGTCACGCGGTGCCATTTCTTGTACAGCTACAGCCTACAGCCTACAGCCTACTAGTGGACGAACTTTTTGGCTACCTGGAGAAGCGGGTCCACAGTCCACAGAGATTAACTGAGCTGTCCCCACGCGATGCATGGCTGATGTCCGAGTACAGTATCCCCCAATTTCTTGTGGTTTCCCAATCACAAAATTATTCAACTCGGGAATTCCGATAAGCCTGACTTCAGAGGAAAATCGTTTGCAGTATCCCTATAATTTGAAGTTAAACCTCCACGAGGCATGATTTTTCTAGCAGTGTTGAAAGATATTTTTGTCATTTATTATAGTACTATTAGTATTCATGGAGGATTCAACTGTCTTGTTCGTAGTATTTCTTTCGGAAAATACTCGAGGTCTTGTGACCTTTGTTTAGGAAAGAAAATTTTAGTTTCTAAGTAAACTGGAACTTTTGTCACTTAAGCTTAGTTATTTTTTTTCTCTGATTTTGAGAAATACGCGAGCTCATTTGAGGGTGAGCACGGGGAAATACTTTTGGTGCGTGTTCGTAGCACAGCGACGTCACGGCATCTCAATTCTGTTCGGCTTTCCAGGACCAGGGCCTACGCATCCTAAAGACGGATCGATAAAGCTAGCGAAAGCGAAGTCAAAGAGGAAAAGAACAAAACAAGACAAAAGAAAGGGAAAGATATCGGAGGAAAAGCAGTGCACGGGAAAGTTGGAGCCGTCAGCTTTTCTGCACTCAGCGCGCGCACCGTGCTTCGTGCTCCCACCTCCCAGATCCGGTCACGGGCCCCGCTCGCAGAGAGAGGGACTGGAGGCTCACCAGTCGTGGCACCTGGCGCGGTCGCGGGCTGCGGTTCCATGATGTGCCCCCCTGAACAATCACGAGTGCTGCACCGCTGTGAATGGTAGTTTTATTTACATTAAACGAGTTATCACACCAATAAAATAGATAATATGACAAAATAATTAAAATGAAAAAGAGAAAATATGTTTTATTAGAATAAAACTCATTTGATATTATTCATATGCATAAAACTCAATTAAAATCAGTATTAAGAGCATAAAATTTTATCCTAATATGTTTTAACTAAATTTAATATTATGACTTATCTATGAAATCATGAGATGAAATTATAAAAAAACAAGTGACTATTTTATCTATAAAAATATAATTCTAAATCTGATGTGACATTTTAAAAAACTATGAGATAAAACTATAGTATATTGAACCTGGCCTTAAAGTATGTTACTACCTCCATTCCTATTTATAAGCATTCCTACAAAAGTATAGAAATGTTTATAAATAAGAATGGAGGGAGTATTTCATAAAATAAACTAAAACAAAAAACCACCTTATTATTTTGATTATACAACCCATGTTACACCATGGTTAATAGTTTCTCTCGTTGATGGCTACAACAATGAGCCATGTCAACTTAATCAAAACAATGACGATTATGGTTCACATAATTTTTAATGCTCTTTGTGTGAGTGGGCCACTGGGAGTACATGATATGGTGGTGGGCAGCCTTGCCCCCTTCCACCTCTCTTCTGTTTTCTCTTTCTTCCATGTCATATGGCTCTGACGTGTATTTATATTTTGACGGCCAAACTAGTCTCATTATACTTGCTCTTACACTTTATAAGCCTGCATTAACCTATGTTCACGCTGACTAGAAAATGTGGATAATATTTTCAGCCTAGTTTTAAGCTACTAAGCTATTCTAGTATCATCTATAAAAACCCCATAAGGAGTAAGATCCCTCAAAAAAGGATGGAGAACCCATGAAAAATACACCATGTGTAACAACATAAATAACTTGTACACACAAGTCTTTGTCACCAATTAGCGAGATCAACATCATCGAACACTTATTTCAGCAAAGAAAAAGACCTCTAACAACACTACATTGCTTCCCAAAAAATGATGGGCCATACATACAACTGGACCGTCAGTTGAGTTACATGTGGATTGCCCCCTGGGACCCAATACATAACTTCTAATCCTTGTCGCAGCCACAAGAAAGCACAACGACAATTTTGCATGGCTGTGGTTTGCATCACAGAGAGAATCTGTCACAGGGTGCCAAATGTTGAGTAAAATCACCAAATGAGCGGCCACGGCCAGAGTCGCCCTTGGAGAAAAGGCAAGGTAGACACTCTCACAAATCATTGAACAATACAGATAATGAGAAGCTTTTCATTTTGCCAGTGAGAAATTAAAGAAACACTCGTATAAACGCTCATGCATTTGAATAGCCAACATGCATAGGTTTATAAACAATCGAAATATTTTCTTCATGAAGTATATACCAAATCGGGTTTTGAGAAACCAGGTACGCTCCTTGTCTATAAAGCAAGGAGGATAAGAAACCAAACATCATCACGACCAGAGTAGTATCATGCATGTTGGCAGTATTTCCGGTTTTCTATGACGTATATTTCCAGATTTTTTTTTAACTGACGAGGACATATCCGATTGACCGATTCGATGAAGCAGTAATAATTAAGCTTCAATTTTGAAGATTTACTGTTTGAGAATGAAAGAGGTGAGCTTTGATGAGATTACCAGTTCGCCATCCGTTCTTTGTGATGGACTGATGGATGGTGCTGGCCAAATGGGCCGTGGAGAAAGAAACCAAGAGGTGGGCTGGGGCGCTATCCTGGCCGAGCACATGGGCCTTTCTGTTTTAACAAAGAAGCGACGAAATTAAACAGAAAAGTGGACTCAGCCCACTAGAAGGTGTGTGCCTCGTTTTTTTCTCGCTACTGTTTTTTCTTGCTACTGTGCCATGTTGCCGAAAGCTTTGTCTTCAACAGAGATGGATAGGAGTATTGTTCCGGCAAATAAGAAGTTTCATTAGTGAGCATTTTGATGACCATGTGATTAAGGATGTTTGAGATCACACAATAAAGTGGTTGATTGCTTAGTTTTGTAAGGCTCTGTTTGGATCCTCTAGTTGGCTAAATTTTAGCCAGCTAAATTTTAAGAGGTACATGTTTAGATCTATAGCTAAAATTCTTGACTAAATAAAAAATAGATATATTTACTTCTTATTAACTAATAGAAAATAGAAATATGTGTGAGTTGAAGGAAAATATCATATGTGAGGAGGAGTAGTTTTCATTTTATTGATCTTTTCTCAAGTTTAGAAGATTTTAGAAGGGTTGGAATGACTAGAGAACTAAAGTTTAGGAGGTGGGCTGATTAAAGTTTAAAAAATTTTAATAGGTTATGTTTAGAGCAAAAGTAACTAATCCTAAATGTTATGCATTCAGATTCAGACGTGTTCTTGAATCAAGTTCCCCAATTTGGAACTGACTTGACCTCTTACGATTTGCCTAGAGTCAATGGTGAAAGGGAATCTATGCTGTTTCTTTTTTTTAAGAAAAAAGAAAAAACACCGAGCACTTCTAGAAAGCCACCATTCCTACGTTTTACTGCAATTTATGTATATTCTCTTTAACGCCTTTAGTAATCTTATAGGAATTGTATAGAAATTGATAGAAAGTAGTTTTATTATCACGCTTCATCGAATTGTTGGTACATTTAACCTTTCCCAAAGGATGTCAACATATTAATATGAGATGTAAATATCTTGCAGCTGAAGACGCTTGCAGTTTATATACATGAGTATACTGACGTCGCATAAGTGTCAATCAACACGAGAAAGGAAAGAGAGAACAAAACAAGCTCAAGAAAAGTTTCGAAGGAAATTTGAGTGCACTTGCTAAATCGTGAAGAATTTTGCCTGCCTGCCTATGTTTCCAACGCTCGAAACCGAGTTAAAGACTCGACCATCTTTTGCCCCAAGAAAATATCTGAACGCTCGGTGCCGAAAACACACATGCATTTCCTCATTATCACAACTAAACCCTTCAGGACTCGTCGTGCACAACTAACCGGGGGCTCCTAAAGAAAAAACACCGGCGAACTGCTCCCTCCTTCCTACCCTACCCCGCCGCCGCGCAAACTGCAGCGGCTCGGTCTAGTGCGGCCAGCACACGGCAGCGCGCGCGGCCAGAGTTCAGCTCTAATCCTCCTCCTTCCTTAGGGCGGCTGTCCTACCTCGCCCTATTGGTCGGCCCGCCTCTGGCCCGAGCCCTACCTCTTCTCCGCCGTGCCACGCTGCCTCCTGTAGGGATGGCGACCTCGGCGCTGCTTCGAGCGCTCAGGCGGCCCTCGTCCGAAGCCGCGCTGCGATTGGTGAGTAGAGTTTGTTCTCTTTGCCTTTTGTAATCTGGTCTTCCTCGCATAGGAGAGGTTGCTGGTGTCTAGAAGAGGTTTAGGAGAGGGACATCAATGAGTGAAGATCCTTAGGTATTCTGAAATAGTAGATGGGCATTTGCCCTCTTATGTTTAGGGGTAGACACTGGCGTGTATTTGAGCTGTTGGGGAGGTAAAAGACATAACCTTCCCACGAGGGGAATTTGTTCACCCTTGCAGTTTCAGGAGAACAATGTGTCCTTTGCTTGGTGTGCCAATGTTATACTTAATTGCTAAGTTTTACAATTAGTCCATTCCAAAGGTTGCACAAGCAAGGGAAAATGAGAATTTGTTTTTCACCTTCCTTCAGCAATTGAATGCTTATTGTTATTCTATAGGGTCGTCATAGTTTATTGGTTCAATGTGCTTCTCAGAAGGAGGTTAACTGTGTCTCTTCGTTATGTGACCTAACCAGCATGGAGCTCTGCTGGAGCTTAATGTACTGTACACTCTGTTTTCATTTTATGGCTTGATCTCTACTGTATCATCATGCATTTTACTGATTGTCATTGCCCTTATGTGGTGTAGGCAATGAGTGCCAACAGACAAGCATCTACTGGATATCGGCATCTGAATAACAGGAATCTCAGTGTTTTCAATGAGTTTTCAAAGCAGCTGAAGGGTGAGGCCAAGAGGTATGTGTTACTTTCTAAGTCCACAAACCGTTATGAAAACCCAAAGAAATGAAATTCGAGAAAAGAAAAGAAAAATCAGTAGAACAGCCTTATATAGCAATTGATATTCCTCCTTTTTCGTTAAACTAATATATTAACTTTGATAAGACAGTTGGGCATATCTTTTATTTCATTTTTTTTACCTCTTGTTGCAGTAATCCTGAATTTCAGAAAACCGACAGTTGGGCATATCTTTTATTTCATTTTTTTTACCTCTTGTTGCAGTAATCCTGAATTTCAGAAAACCGTTAAGGAGTTCAGTGAGAAACTTGGTGTGGTAAAGGAAGATCTCAAAGTAAGGTATAAATTAGTAAAAGTGCACACTATTTTCATTTCGAATCATTTGCATAAGATTCATTAGAACAGACTTTATATGAAAGAGTTCTTGGAGATAAATAAAATATACTTGTGCAGAACTAAAAAAACGACTGAGACTATTTACAAGAGTGTTGATGATGTTTGGAGTGAAGCTGAGGAAACATCTAAAAAGGTTAGTCAGACACAGTGCTTGTAAAGGGTGTTTGCTTGCTATAGACAAATGTTTCTATTATTTATTTCTTCGTTTTATTCTCAGAATTTTATGGTTATTTGCTCTCTTTTTTGCAGGTTACCGCAAATATCAAAGAAAAGATGTCTGCTGCTAAAGAAGAGGTAAGTGATGAAAAAAAATAATTGTGATACAGTGTAAAATAGAGATATGAGTCACCAGTTCCTCAAATATGTATTATTTGCCTTGGTTGAATTATTGACAGGTAAAGGAAAGTTTTGGACTAGGAAAAGAAGAGGCTACAAGTTGTAGGGATGGTTCACCTGAAGCTTCAAAACATGATAAAACTGAGGCATCCTCGCATTCAGATGATGCATCCAATCATGGCACAGACAGCCATACATTGTTTACCAAGTTAAAAGCAACAATTTCATCTGCTTCACCAGCAGTATCCGGTGCATTTGCAAAGTTGAAGGACACAAGAATCTCAACATTAGCTAAGCAGGGATACGAAATTGTGAAAGATGAATTAAGCACTACCTCTGGCAAAAAGAAGAAACATCCTAGGCATGCTTCTGCTGCACCAGTAGAAAAGAGTTCAAGAACTGATCTTGTTATTGTACCAACAAAGAAGTCAGTCTTGGGTGAAAAATGGGAAGCGTTGAAGAATAAGGTATTCTAAGAGGAAACTTCTTCTCCTTCTTTCTCCACATAAATATCTTATCCTAAATCCTCTATTTTTTTTTCTATAAGATGCGAGGTCATCCAGTCTATAAGAGAGTGAATGAGTACACCAAGCCTGTTGTAAACATTGGACAAGAGGTACGCTGCAATGATCAACAGTCATGCTCTATAGTTGTGTTTGATGAAGCTGGTCAAATATACCCTTTTTCCTGTTGTGATTTCCATGTTTTGTACTTGTAAATGCAGGTAGCAGAGGATGTTCGAGAAAGATGGGAAACTAGTGACAACCCAGTAGTGCAGAAAATTCAAGAGTATGGTGTACTCCTTCATTATTTGTGTTATCTGGTTGCAAAATATAATGGATTCAGTCTGAACTATGCTATTGTTTTTATTTTTGTTGGCATGTAGGAACAGTAGTTTTTGTGTCTTAAAACACTATAATACGGTAATTGTATGGTGCATCCACATTTCCAAATTCATTTGCGAGTTCACATCATTTGTTACGCAATATGGTGAAAATAAATACGATAGTCTCATTTCTGCTGCTGCAGATCACTTGAAATATGCTCCCTTTTCTTCATATTCAATCTTTTTGTCGCTGACACACTTTTGACTTGCCTTCTTTTTTTTGGTAGTTGGAATGAATCTGTTTTTGAAGAAACCACTACTGCAATCACATTCAAGGAAATCCGGCAACGAGACCCGTAAGGCGTGTAACTTAACTTTGAACAATTCAGGGGGTAGCTGAATTATGTTTCACCATTTTGTGCACAGATCATTTTCCCTACCTGATTTTGTTGCTGATGTTCAAGAAATGATCAAACCTGTTCTCACTGCATATGCAAAGGTAACCCTTCTCTTGCTAGGAAGGAATTCTCTCATTAGATGTACTAGCATGATTGCTGATTGTCGTACTGAAGTTGGCTGGTTGTATATTATTTTGTATATATATACTAGAGAATTGTATAATACAAATTGATGTGGTTTTCAAACTAATGATCAGATAAATTTGTAATGTGAAGTTGTGAACTTGTGAAGTTCGCAAGGATAGGCTAAGGAAATTAAGGTGTATAACACACCCATCAGTATATAGTTTTAGCATTTGTTGTCATCTTACAATGACATATGATGGTTTCAGGGTGATGTGGAGACTTTAAAAAAGTTTTGCACCAAGCATGTGATTGAGCGCTGCAAAGGAGAGAGACAAGCTTATGCGGCACAGGGCATGTTTTTTGAGCACAAAGTAGGCCATTGTTGATTCATCTGTCTTGAACATTCTCCTTTTTTTTCCACTTAATTTTTTTGAGGAATGTACAGCAAGGGAAACTTTTTTCCACTTATTATTCGAACCTAGTATTGAAATCTTTTATAAATGCAATATTCTGTAGAATTTCTTCATTCTTTACTGTAGCTTGTCCTAAGATGGGAAGAACTTTTAAGAGCTGGCTTTATTAAACAATGAATCAATATACTTACCTTCCATTACCTTTCCAGATTCTGCACATTTCAGATGCTGATGTGTTGGAAACAAAAATGATGGGATCTGCACCTATAATTATCGTAATTGTAAGTGCAACAATGTTATGTTGCTTTTTTTTCCTGTCTAATATTTTTGGGCTTATATTGTTTCCTTATTTCCCAATTCCTATATCTATTTCAGTTCCAAACACAGCAGATATACTGCATTCGAGATAAAGAAGGACAAGTCACAGGAGGAGGACAGGTAGGATATTTGTTTGAAATATATGCAACTTCCTTTCTATGTTTATGTTTGACATGTTTGTGCTAAGCTAATTATAAGGTAGAAGACCCATTGTTATCTCGGTAATTGATTGTCTCATCATGATGAACTCACCGATGCACCCTCCATGTTTGATAAAATCTGCCTAGTCAATGAATTTCTGCTAATTTGGGAACCTTATTACGCAATTAGTTATAGCACCAAAGCAATTCAATGTTTTCTTACTGGCCGGAAAAGGGCTGTAGAAGTTGAGCCTGACTGCTACTGCATGGTTTGACCTTAATAGTAGTATGTTTGCTCAAACAGATTATTAGTTGTTAAGGTAGATTTGTATGAAGAAATGAATAGTTCAGCTTTCATCTCTTATGATTGATATGCGCTAATGAAAGCATGCATGACTTTCTATACCTTTGAACCTTTGAATTAAATATTGATGAGCGACAGTTTCTTCTGGACATTGTAGTTGATAGTTGTATTAAAAATTAATAATTCTATTTCTGGGTTGAAATGTGCTAGGATGTCATCCAAACTGTATATTATCACTGGGCCATGCAACTTATGGACAGTGATGAGGTGCCAGAAGAAGAGTCTTATTACCCTGTTTGGCGGCTGCGCGAGATGCAACAAGCTGGTGTCAAAGCTCTTATATAGAGTAGTTCTTTTGGTCTGTTCTTCAGCGGAGCAAATGACTAGAATTGCTCTACCAGCATGAACGTTGCCCATAGCGCAAGCAATTTTCCACAGATTATCTCTTTTGATGTGTACTGATGGTAGCAATTTCTTCCTATTCTTTTTGCTGGTGTATCTAACGCCTGTGTTACTGGTAAAGTCAGCTGTTCTTTTTTGACACGTTGGCTGAAAACGGCTGTTGACACAGTTTTATATTTGGTTCCAAATGTGAGAAAGAAAACACAAGAAAACGGCTGGTGTATCTAACGAGGTCCCAGTTTTGGACTCAGATCTTTTGGTGCTGAAACTTGCTTTTAATGGTCCTGCTGATGCTCCGTCCAAAACTAGCATTTCAGACGATGTGGTAATATAATTTCCGATCGCCTCGGCAATCATAGTTTTGGCCTTCATGTCTATTATTTCTTGATTACCCAACACATTCAATCTGGTAAAGAGTTTAAGAACTATGATGATTCTAATATGGCGCCATTTTTCAGTGTGATATCAGTGCGTTTCAGCTAAACCGTAATGGTTCAGACGTTTAATGGTAGACTATCAGGTCGCTAATGATATCGAAAAGATGCTCTCTTTAGTACAAAAACACTCTCATTTCTGCTGTCACCGTTTCCATCGTCGCTCGATTTCATTCATTCACGAACCTAATATGCTCTCTATACAATATTGAAGTTTCTACTATGAATATAATGTGCCCCCCTGACGTGAAGTCTACAGTTCCACCTATGACAACGAGCCGTGGGAACCACATTGCATCAAACTTGGTAATCGTGGAGTGGATTACTGTGTTGTCAAACTTGCATGATGTGCTGACGCACGCACCAGAGACGACACAGACCGAATTAACAGTGCTGGGTGTGATGTGCGCAAGCACTGATTGCTGTGCGACAAGGAAAGATCGGGAGGCGCCAAATCACTAATCTCTCCCGGACAGTATATAGGTTGGTGGAGAGTGACACTCCCGATCAGCATTGTGATCATCCTGTCTCCCAAATTCAAGGGATAATCAAGTCGTAATTATAAATGGATGTGATGAGAGAGAGTTTCATGCTCTGTGGATTCTTCGGTCTCGATCGAGCAGGATTGTGGATTTGTGGTGGTGGTAATGTCGTGTCGCCGTGGTGCTTTGCTGCGTTGGTACGGGTTGACTTAATTAGGATTACTTTGTTTTTGTTTATACTCCTAATTAATGGAGCTTTGTTGAACAACGTACGGCACCAGTAGGGAAGAATCATGGAGACGATCAGGATCTGGATTTTCCGGCGCATTTTTTCGCTAGAGCTTTGCAAGTTGGCAGTGGACAGTGGTTCAACACGATGTGTCATCGCAACTTGACCCCAGATGGAGCGTTGAGGGAAGTTCAGAGAGAACCGCGTGCGAGCAGTTCTCACACTGAACACTTTTGAGTGCTTGTTGCTGGCCTCGTTAGTTGCTGGCAGCTGGTACAGTATGAACGCCTCGCCGTGAAAAAAATTAGGTACAGCCCAACGATGTGATATATCATATAGATATCTATAGACACGTGCCTGAATAATGGTTGGCATCCCTTGCCTAATTTTATGATGATGAAATATGTGGGGCTGGGGCTTTTCGGTTAGATTCCAAGTTCTGCTTCTTATATCTACGTCAATTCCAGCTTCAAACACAGTTCTGCTTAAAGCAGCATTGAGCCCACTATCATTCGTTCCCAATTTCTTTTGTCATAAGCATACAGTATTTCGGTCATACAGAAAATTACACGGGACAAATATTAATGAGGTAATTCTCGTGTAGAAAAACAGCATTATTTGATAAGTATTATTTTTTGCCTTCCTAAAAACGAAGTTTGCGTTCGGACTGGAAATTGACTCTATATCCACCCGATCCCATTCTAAGCTAAAATGACTAATTCAAAACATCTGGTATTTCTCCAAGAAATCTCTATCGAAGCTATGTATCTCAAAAGTTCAGATCACGAGAGGGGATGTATATCTCTCTCATAAGCATAACAGCCATTCCTAAACGGCTAAACCCACAAGCTGCAAACACAGTTATATATCTCGTCTATCGTCAATGGAAAAAGATTCTGTCAAGATCCGATCGCAACATCCATATGCGCATAGCCGGCCGCAAAGCTAATAATTCATCAGAGCATTTAGGTTTTGGCGCCCGATCACGGCGCAACAGTGTGTAGTGGATGCCAGTGCGAATCGAAGCAGCGTCCCTGCACGTCGACACCCTCGGTTCGTACGTGGCCGCGATCTCGCCCGTTTCTGGTGCTCGGTGCTGCATGGCCGCCGCGACCACCTTTTTCGATCGCGCCAGAAAAAAAAAAAAAGCTACCCACCACCACCACCTCCACCAAACCTATGTCTGACTCTGGAGCTATGGCCAAAAAGCTTTTGCAAAATGCATGGCATTCCCTTCCTGCCGGTAATTCCTAAGCAACACATAATGTGCTGGTTTGACCTCCATTGATGTGACCTCTGATTTGCTAATGCTGTTCCATTTGATCCCATGCATCATAATATCTAATTAGGTCTCAGCTCATCACAGGGTTATCAGTTTGACCTTCACTTCTTCTTAATCATCCTGATGCTGTTGTGATGCAGCTAGCTGCTGGCTGGCTGGCGCTATATATATCACGGCGACCAATCGTGGTCTGTCATGAACTGACTATTAAGGCACATACAGATACAGTAGGTGTCAAAGGACTCAAGGGCTTGCCGAGACACCAAAAGCTTACCGTTGGCGTGAATCTACGGCTAATTAACTTGACGATCATGAGGAAGGTGCCGGTCCCGGCCATCTTGCTGCTCCTGGCCGTCCTCTCCTGCGTCTTCCTCGTCCACGGTTTGTACGGCTTGATCGAGCTGTTCGGCTCGCCGGACCTCTCGCCGGAGGCCACGCTGCTGATCTTTGCCTTCTGTTTCCTCGTTCTTGCAGCGGCGGCGGCGGCCGGCAACCGGAGGGCGCTGATGCCGAGGGAGGCCGCGGCGGATGATGAGGTCGTCCGTGCCTTCGATGACCGGCACGCGGCGGCGCTGCCGACGACGGGGGAGGAGGCGGCGGTCGGAGGGGAGCCGCTGCTCGCCGACGAGGAGGAGGCGGCGGCGAGGAGGATGGACTTGCAGACGCAGGACTACCCGGGCTCCGGGGCCAACAGCCGCCACGATCCACGGAACCCGCATTGATGAGATCGTCCATGCTTCGGCCGCCGGATGATGATCGCCCTGCACAACGTATAAAACCATCATGTTTTAATCACCCCATAATTTTGCATAACTAGTGGGAAGCATATATAAAACAACACTTCAAAAACTAGTACTAATAAGTAGTACATATACAAATTAAACATGATCTTAATTCAATTCGTCTCATCAGCTGAATTGCTGAAAACAGGCAGTATTCTGTGTCAACCCTGTACTATCTTGGTGATTAGAAGTTCATGTAATAAGCGTGATAAGTGTGAACGGCGTAAGTTTACGATGTCTCTAACAAGGAAATAAATTACCAAACTATTATTGTTTCTCGTGCTTATCCATCCTATCTGGATCCGATACCGTAAATCCCTAATCCAGTAATTTATACGTTCATGTTGATCAGGTACAGCACAAATTCGAGTACAGTGATTTCTGATTATTTTTCCTTCACTGCACTCGGATATTGATCAGGTACAGCACAAATTCCGTCCTATCCTTAAGCTCCTTGTGGACTGAATGCTTAGGTGTGTGACTTCGTGCCCATGGGCTGTATGCGCAGTGGGTCGGGCCGATAAATGGGCTCTGCATAAACAAGAAACGATAATTCTTTTTTTTTTATTTAAAAACAACTTACTGCGTGGGAAGCGCGGTGAGAAATCACACAAAATTTTGCTACGGTCTACTTAATTTTTCCTTACGCCCTCTCTCGAGTCCCAGTACCGTAGTGCGAACATTTTTTTTTCCCCAGAAGGATAACATATTCTGTAGAAGGAACTCATTTCGGCTCAAGAGAAAAAACTTGAGTGATAGCGGTACTGATGAACTTGAGTCAAGGTAGTAATACAAAATCTTGTTCTTGTGTCGGATGTATATACGCACAATTCAGTTGACCTTGTCTCTAAACAGTATGGAACAGCGGCCAGTGGGTGAACCTAAGATACTGAGTCTAAGGGTGTGTTTGTATGATGACTCAAACAATCTAACTCAGGACTGTCTTTTAGAAAGTGTTAATTTAAAATTACCCGTCCTGATTCAAGTGAGAGGAGTATTCCTCTTCGATTGAGAGCTCTAAACTCAAAGCACGAAATTTGTACTTCTAAAAAAAAGAGCAGATGTTTCATATTTGCTTGCACATATCAGAACTACCATAAGTTGTGTTTCTAAGACAACATCGAACTATTAATTAAAACATCTTTTTAGGCCTTGGATTATCATGGATATCATTGTATTCGTATAACCCAAGATATTATACTAGATTTTTCTCAGGAAAAAATGGGTTCAGAAATACATGTACGCGAATAGGTATCGATCTCTTGTATTCTACTGCACCCACAGTCGCCTCGGGCACTGCTCCTCTACTCGTTCCCGTTCTCCTCTGGGGAAGCGGAGGCAGCCCGACCTGAACAAAGAAGAACCCGGACGCGAGTCACCGCCGATCTGCTCTTCCCGCGTCTCCTCCGTGCACCGGGCAGCCATGAGGCGCCTCCTCCTCGTCGCCGCCGTCCTCCTCGGGGCCGTTGCGGCGTCCAAGCCGCCCCTCGACACCCTCGGCATCCCCCCACAAGGTTCTTCTGGATCTCCTCCCTCGCGCTTCCTTCCTATCGCCCTTCTCTAGATGCGGCTTTTGACCGAGTGTTGTTGCTGGCGCAGATGAGGCGTACTACAAGGGCGGCGTAATCAAGTGCAGGGACGGATCGGGCAGGTTCACCAGGGACAAGCTCAACGACGACTTCTGTGACTGCCCCGACGGCACTGACGAGCCTGGTAATCCGTTCATTCTGCTGTGGGTGTGCTCTAGTGGGTGTGAGTTTGATTTCACGGAGATAGTGTGGTAGTTCTCGTGGTCTCATGGCCTGGCCGGAGATGTTTTGAACTGTCGGCGTTTAAGGATCTATGAAGTAGGGAACAAGAGATTCCGCTGAAGTCTTGAACTACTCTTTTACTACGCCTTTGAACTTTGGTTTGAGCCAGTGCAGGATTTGTGGAGGAGCAATAACAGTTGAATTTTGTCTTCACTCGATGCAGGGACCTCTGCTTGCCCGGAGGGGAAATTCTACTGCAAGAATGCAGGCCATACTCCAATCACGATCTTCTCGTCCCGTGTGAATGATGGCATTTGTGGTAAGAGGATCGTAATTGCCGGCATTGTTCATTTTATTGCTTACTCTTTTTGTCTGAAGTAGAACGCACATACAAGGTCTGACTGCTAGAATCTATGAAAGTTGTTGAGCATTTGTGTGAATTGCTTCAGGGCTGTTCTAATTATGTTCCTTTGTACCTTCTAGATTGCTGTGATGGAAGTGATGAATATGATAGCAATGTCACCTGTAAGAATACTTGCTGGGAGGCTGGCAAGGCGGCAAGGGAGAAGTTGAAGAAAAAGGTCGCTACATACAAAAGTGGTGTCGTCATTCGGAAACAAGAAGTTGAAAAGGCAAAAGAGGCATATGCTAAAGATGAAGTGGAATTAATAAAATTGAAGGGTGAAGAGAAAATACTTCAAGGGCTTGTTGACAAGCTCAAAGGTACAATCTTTGCAACCATTGGTCTTCAGTCATTTTTGTTAACGAGTGATACATTGAAAAAATGTTATCTTCCTTTTAGATGTTTTTTTAATGTTGAAATAAATCTTTGCATTCATGCAGAGCAAAAGAAACTTATAGAGAAGGCAGAGGAAGAAGAACGCTTAAGAAAAGAGAAGGAAGAAAAGAGAATAAAAGAAGAAGCTGATAAGTTAGCTGCTGCTGAAAAGAAAGCAACAGATGCTTCTCAGCCAGTGGATTCTAAGGAAACTAATGAACATGTGAAAGAAGATGATAGCAAGGTAGGCATTCCCGTTCTTTATTTTCATTGGCTTCTAATCGTTGTTGATTATGGTTGCTTCAATTTGAAAATAGACATAATCATCCTCATTTCTGATATGATGTTGAAACTGGTTTAAGCTGGCTTCTAACATGTTCAGCATGTCTTATGATTTTTCTTAGATTTAGGATATATTATATCATAGGCAGTATATAGAGACAGGAGGAAACATAACCCATTGAAATGTTGGCTGTGCCATTTGCACCAAGCATGGTGAGCGATGTAATAGTGCCAAACAGGAGCAAACAAGTCACCCTTGAGCTTGTTTGGTTTGAAATCTGCCACTTTTTTCTTTGTCCGTGTTATACTTGTCAGAGTATGCTAGTGAAGTAGCAACAAAAAAATTTCATTGCTCGTTGTTGTCTCATAGCTCTCTGATCATTTATTATTTTTTAAATGATATCATCTAAAGTGCTTACTCCTTTCGAATATTCTAATGTGTCATGGAGAATGGAGATCTTACCAATTCCATTTTGAAGTATTCTGTGGGACCACAGCCACAAGGATTCCCCATTAATATGGAACATAAAAACTGATACTATTGGAAAATATATATTTTTGTAAACAGTGATACTTGAATATGGGATCTTGCTGGACTGCTTGTTTACTTTGACCGCAATATATATAATTTTATATTATAATCTGTAGGTGGCTGATCAACATGAACTTGCCACTGAACATGATAATCACGTACCAGAAAGTGAGACATCTGTGGAGCAGGTATTTATTCGAGCTTTTGACAGTACTTAAAAGTATAATTTCAAGGATGTCTCATTAGTGCGTCCCCCTTTATATGTCAGCATGGTTCTGAAAGCCAAGATGATGGTAGGATTGAAGCTGGAATTGTACATGATACGGCGGCCAAGGAGTCTGCTCCATCTACAGAAGAACAGGTTGCGTATTAACCAGTTTGCTGATGCTCATGTCATTACTATTTGTTTAATAAACATATTATGTTCATTATTAATAATTAACTAATTATAGGGACGTTTTGGTGGTTCTTCTCCGTTCGAGGAGTTGAAATACTTGTAGTCAGTCAAAGTTTAAAATGATGCTAAGCTATCCTTTGTAGTGATGCTGAAATCATGACAATTTAAGCCATAATAGACCATGTAATGCTTTGTTGATCAGTCCAGGCATCTCTCCAAATGTTTAGTCATGTGCTGGCTTGATCCTAATATCTCGAAAGCTATTATCTAAGCGGCATCTAGTCTCTGCAAATTACAGCTTAGTAACAAAAAATAAAAGAGTAAATTAATAAATTTACTACATAGTACAATGCACCACAATTATGAAAATGAAGTGGTGAATTGCAGGATCCTAGTGCTGACAATCCTGAGGGTTTATCAAGGGAGGAGTTAGGTCGTCTGGTAGCTTCTCGCTGGACTGGAGAGAATGTCAATGAGGTTAATAAAGACGATAAGAAGGGACATGAAGATGAACCTGAAATACCTGAACCTGCGGAAGAAGCGCTTGAAAATGAATTAGAAGTACCAGAACCCGCTGAGGAAAATTATGGTGGTTATCATTCGGAAATTGAGGATGACAGGCATAAATATGATGATGAAGACTTCGATCACGAATCAGAAGATGAATATGTCTCAGATCATGACGAACATGTCCATTCTTATAAATCTGATGACGATCAGAAACACGATCAACCTTCAGGTAGGGTCTGTGGATTGTCATCCCGGCACTGCTGCCGTCTTGTTTGTGGATTTTGTGTTTATTTATTTTTGTTGTTCCAGATGTAACTACATCAGGAAAAGCATCGTGGATGGACAAGGTTCAGCAGACTGTACAAAATGTTCTACAAAAATTCAACTTTTTCAAGACCCCTGTGGATCTATCAGGTAATTTGTGAACATTGGTTTCTGATTGGCCAATCCTCCATGAGTCATGTGGGAATGTTATAACAGTTGGAACATCTACTTTTTCAGAGGCTTCTCGTGTTCGTAAGGAGTATGACGATGCCAGCTCAAAGCTTTCAAAAATCCAGTCTAAGATATCTACTCTAACGGAAAAGCTAAAACATGATTTTGGTAAGTGCTGATTGAAACTTTGTTCACTATGTATGTGGTGTTTCAGCTGGTTATTTATTTTAGGTATAAAGAATTAGTATAGTTTATTCCTGCCCCAAACATTCTTCTGATTTTCAGAAGTGATGTTTCCTTAGTAAAAGCAGTAAGGCACTCCATTTTCATGTCTTTGTGTAGACATATTATTGGAGTTCTAGTGGAAAACAACAACAAAGCCTTTTAGCCCCAAGCAAGTTGGGTAAACTGGAGAGATGAAACCCAAAAGAATCAACATAAAAAAGGACATCAGGTAATAAAAGAAAACAGAAAAAAAAAGGAGAAAAGGAGGAGATTGAAGTGCTGATGGCAAAGCTGTAATCAAAGTGTACCTTCAGTGTCAGCAAAACATTTGGCAACACAGTGCTGGCTAGATAATACAGAACTGGCGTTTTAAAATTTTTATTGATATTTTTTTTCTGGGCATTTCTATATGAGCTGAGAGTTCTCTACTTAATTTGCCTTTGCAATATTTTATTGTAACCTTTAAATTTCTAAGTTCTGCACAATATTATGTTGTCCAATACTTAAAATTAACATATGTTCTGGTACCGGGCTTCATCATGTTCATTTGTCTAGGATATTTTTTTTCTATAAACTATAAATGTCTATGAAATTGAAATTAATTGAAACATATATTCTTGTTAGGCAAGGAGAAGGAGTTCTATTCTTTCTACGACCAATGCTTTGAGACCAAGGAGGGCAAGTATGTATACTATTATCCTATCTATCATGTATTTTCTCTCAATTTTATATTTTTTATTGGATTCTCATTTGTGATTTGTCGTCTTATGGATAGGTACACTTACAAGGTCTGCCCATATAAGAAAGCTTCTCAAGCTGAAGGACACAGTTCGACTAACCTGGGGTATGTTTGTTGGACTGATTTCATTTTTCCTAAAATCATAGTACTTTATGGTGATATTACATGATTGTATGAGAAATGTTCTTTAGGGATGCCCTTTGAGGAATAGCAATGTTCTGGGTAGCATTTTTTTTAAATGTACTGTTTAATAGGCTAGGCCTTTGGAAGAGGAGTGTGTTTTTTCCCTTTCCAATTTGTTGCATCTGTAGAGAATGTGCTGCTTCTGTTTAGTGGTCTTTTTTATCCTTTTGCTTTGAATGTCAATTTGTTTTTTTAAATGACATTGCAAAAGAACTTGCTTGATCACCTTTTCCTCATATGTTTATGTCATAAAATGATGACTTTTCTGCTATCAGGCGCTGGGATAAATTCGAAGAATCCTACAGAGTAATGCAATTTACAAACGGGGACAAGTGCTGGAACGGTCCTGACCGAAGCCTGAAGGTACATCTTATTCACATTTCCTTTCTGTATGCAGCTTGTAGATTCTAACTCATTTTATTATTTACATTCTTGTGCAGGTTAGGCTTAGATGTGGGTTGAGTAATGAGCTTAATGACGTTGATGAGCCTAGCAGATGCGAGTATGTAGATCTCCATGGATATACTTTCCATCTGTTTCCATAAAAAGCTGTGTATCTTATATGCCTATTTACTGTTGCAGGTATGTGGCGGTATTGTCAACTCCTGCACTTTGCGTTGAAGAGAAGCTGAAGGTTCGTTCTCTTTGTTTTGTGAACCTCGTAGTTGCCCTCTTATTCCTCTAGGGATTTGGACCTTATGGAGTTTCGGCTAATGTGTCACACAGGAGCTGCAAAACAAACTCGATGCCTCTTTGAAGCAGCCCGGGCACGATGAGCTCTAAACCATTCTGGCGTGATGCAAGGAGCAATAAAATGCCACCAGGAAAGCATAACTCACAGTTACGTTCATAACTGTAATAGAGGTTGACGAAGTATAGGAAGTTATGAACAGAAAAAAAAAGGACAAGTTGGAGATTTTGCAGTGTAGCGTGCAGATCGCCGCCTAGGCAGTGTTAGCTTTGGCTAGAGTGTCTTTTTGAGTTGATTGGAAGGATGTTGCAATTTTTGGCCTCATCCTGAGTTATGATAGAGGCACTTGCAGCTGAGATTTTCGTCTGAATTTGACGATTCGATCTATTTATTGAGGTAAAGACTAAAGATGTGACTGTTGGTAACTCTATCTCCAGCTTCACTGCCAGCAGACATGCATATCGCCTAAGATCAATGTGCTTGTTTCCTGAACCGGATTGTTACCAGTTCGTACTCATCTCGTACTCTGAAGTATTGCTGTATCGGGCTGTTGGCCAGTACTGTAAGTAAAAATTCTAAATTATAATCTGGCAGCCAAATTTTTGCAAGCTTGTTCTAGCATTCTCACCCATTGTTATTCTTAGAAACAAAAATTGGGCCAAACCGTATGCGGGCTGGGGCTCCCATGTGCACAGAATCTTGCAGTGGCGTGCTGTCGAGCGTTGTATGGGAACAGCCTGGCTTCTAGAGCAAAGTATCGTCGCCGTTTTGAAGAACACGCGTTCGGTCAAATACAGCGGCACGTCGCCTCGTTCCTTCCAACGAGCCAAGACCGAGATTCAGGAGACAGGAGACAGCCAGCCAGGGGCAAAAGGGACCACGACCTTTTTGACGGCAGAGGACTCGACACGAGACACTATTCAGGTCTTGAGTCTTGACAATTTAACGGCCCGGCATAAATAAAGTCCGATCTTACTACTTGTCAGAAAAAAAAAGTTCCGATCTTACTGTATGAACAAAAGAAAATACAGTATGTACCAATGCAAGCTCAATGTTGCGTTGTGGTCAGCTAGTTGGTTGAAGTTTAGCTTTACAAGTTTTCCTTCCATTGTGGAGAGGGACTTTTTTTTTTTCTCTTAGAGAAACATGTAAACATCTTTGCTTCTACTTTCGGTTTACGATGTTCCTGCATTTCGTTTTCTAGTGGAATATTCCTGCGTTCGTTTTTTAGTGGAATATTCCTGCATTCAAATGCATGGCTGGGGGTATCCTTTGGGCTGGCCAGTGGCCACCCCCATGGTTTTGAGTTTTGACCCAAAAGCATTTCTGTGGACTTGTCAGAGAGGAGACCACGCGCCCACTGGACCCCACCCTTTCCCTCACGTTCCGTTCCAATTTCCAGATCGCCATTTATTAATTGTTCAGGACGCCCCATTCTCGGAGAGCAAGAACACCGTCCCACACATTCCCCAAAAGGCAGAGGAGCCGGGAGCAGCAGCACCAGAGGCATCTCGAGTTGTCGACCCATGCACAGCAGTTCCCCTTCCTCCCTCGACCAGATCTAGCGCGATGGCGGCGGAGCTCGGGGAGACGGCGGCGATGACGCAGCGCCGGCCCAAGACCAAGATCGTGTGCACGCTGGGCCCGGCCTCGCGCTCCGTCGACATGATCTCGCGCCTGCTCCGCGCCGGCATGAGCGTCGCGCGCTTCAACTTCTCCCACGGCTCCCACGAGTACCACCAGGAGACGCTCGACAACCTCCGCGCCGCCATGGACCGGACCGGCATCCTCTGCGCCGTCATGCTCGACACCAAGGTTACTTCCCCTCCGCTTCCTCTCTCCACCCCCCCCCTCTCTTGACTCATGTACTCGATCTGTGATTAGGTCCGTCAGCTTCTCCTCCGCCTACGCACTAATTTGAAGTTTTCCTATTTTTTAGTGCTTGGAGTTAAGGCCCTGTGAGGCTGTGTTTACTGCCGCTATTTAGGACCAAAATTTCAGTTCCCTTAAGTGGGATTCCAGAGATTACCCCTTGTCCCTGTTCCTTGATCTCGATCTCGGATGTGATCTCTGACACGTAACATGCATGCTCATAATCGTATTTGGCCATTTCTGCCTAAAGTTGATTGTTCCCCTGCAGCCTAAACCGCGACCATTTCTCTAGGTCGAAATGCTATTGGCTGCTTGTGCGTCAGTGCGTGTTAATATCTGCATTTACTACCACATGTTAATTCGGCAGTTAGTATCATTCAATCGGCCAACTGTAGATGGCCAATCGGCACTAAGTGGAGTATGTCTCAAGATCTAGGCATCAACGTCCAGGATTTGGCAGTTACCTTGCCTTGCCTCACATGAAAATTGTGCAGTTGGATGGAATGGAGCAAGTCGTTGTACTTGCCACCCTGGACTGAGATTGGTTGGCTTGTTGTTGTCGATTCCCTTGCACAGTTGGATGTGGTCCTCGTTCCCAATCCATATGTCCTGGCTATGTTTCTCAATATTAATGTTTTTTTTTTGTTGTTCTCATCTGTTTTTGATCTGTGGTGCTGATGGGGAAGAGGGATTACTGTTCTTACTCTTGTTCTCTCGAGTAGTTTGGACCATCTATGCAGTGTGTAATCATGCTTAGTTGTAACAGAACATGAGAAACTGCAGTAATGTGTAGGTTGAATGAAAATAGAGATGGTGAGTCATGCTGATAAATTCAGTAGTAAATAATAGGATGATAAATTCTGAATCAAAAGGTAGATTTACTTTTAGTAGGCTTATTTTTATCTTTTGTTTGTTTGTTTGTTTGTACGCCTGTATCAGTTGCTGGATGTCTTTTGGGTTTGAGGTGCCTTTTTGAAAGTATATTTGCTGTGATATCTTTTCTATCTGACAGAAACTGCATTCATCTAATCAGTGAGTGTCACCAGTCTCTGTTCAAATGAATAGCATGCCTCATATCTCTTAAGTTAGAGATCAGTTTGTAGCACATGATACACCAAATCAACAGAAACTTGCTAATCCAGTTACATACAAAAATAACCTCATCTGTCCTGGACATTGATAACTACCATGGAGTCATATTGGATTTGTGTCCAACTAATTATGATGGAACCCACTATTTTTTTATATGATTAGAATTTGTTCAGGTGGAACCAGGGCTAGTGTGACAGTCCAATCACAAAATGTGGTTAATCTGGCTCAATCCGGGAAGCATATCATCCCTTCTTTTTGTGAATTTGCTCTGACTCCTTACCTTTTGTGAAGATGGCCTCAATTAGCGGCAACATGGAATCTCTAACAGATACAACATGCAAGCCTGAGGCCTCACTTTCTGACTAAATCTGAAAAGCTTATAGAATACCCACCATCAACTAAAACCTTCCTTTGATCATAATAATAGAGGGCTACCATCCAGTGAGGGATTTTTACTTTTTATGTTTCGGAAACCATTATTATATGTTCAACATTATGATTAATTGTTTATTCTACTATTTTAGTGCATTTAGGAGCTGGCTTGTTCCATTAACTTGTACTAGCAACCAATTGAATCTCTTGGCCAGCTCAAATAGGATGAACTGAAATAATTTACACTATTGCATACCAACCTACGGAGTGCGTAGGAACGTTTGTGCTACTGCCACCCTTTTCCTGTTAGCATGAATATTTTGCCCAGTCATATATTTTACCTTTATTCCGCTAGTTAATGTTTGGGCTTCTGGAAGGCTTGTTCCTGAATATGCTATTTAGATGTTATTACGAATTTCTCTTTAAGCTTCAAACAAAAAAGAAAAGAAAAGGAAAAGGCATTGCAGATGGCCATAGTACAACTTTCATAGAGAGCAGCTTGACTTTTAGGATCTTTGGAGCTGGGCTTATCTAAACTGTCATTTGTACAGCAGGATCCAGTCCACCAGTAAATAATTTATAGAAGCACCATTAGATGGTTGCCTTGATGTAGAATTTGTTGTGAAGCACCATTCAAAACTATGTGACCCCTTGAATGCTACATGTTGAATTTGTTGATCTCTTCTTTTGTTATTGTTGCATTACATATGCCATATCTAATTATCTATGCAGATGCGGTTAAGGAGTTAAATAAACTTTTGAAATGCAAACATGTGTCTCATCTGCTCATGTAGTTTGTTCTGCATTCATAGGACATTACAGGATGCCTTTCTTTCAGATTTAGAATATTCTACAGTCCTAGTGTTTGAATGCAGGAAATTGCCATGAATAGCTATATGATGATGCTTTTTTGGAACATGTCTTGTACATATTAATGCTTTGAGAAGAAGTAGTTTTATACCCTCATACACGTCTTGATGTAAGAAGCATGATATTTATGTTTCGTCTTATACAAGTCTAGAATGTGGATGAGCATTGGTAATACTCTTTACTTGTATTCCGCACAGATGTTGTTCCATGAAATTTCACAGCTCATATATTCACTGGATTTTTTTATAATTGCAGGGTCCAGAGATCAGAACTGGGTTTTTGAAAGATGGAAAGCCTATTCAACTGAAAAAGGGTCAGGAAATCACAATTTCAACAGATTACACAATTAAGGGTGATGAGAAAATGATATCGATGAGCTATAAGAAGCTAGCAGTGGATCTGAAGCCGGGCAGTGTTATATTGTGTGCTGATGGTACCATCACTCTTACTGTGGTTCACTGTGATAAAGAGCAAGGATTGGTTCGCTGCCGCTGTGAAAACACTTCTATGCTTGGTGAGAGGAAGAATGTCAATCTTCCAGGAGTAATAGTTGATCTTCCAACACTGACTGAAAAGGACAAGGAGGACATCCTTAAATGGGGTGTGCCAAACAAGATTGACATGATTGCCTTGTCTTTTGTTCGCAAGGGTTCGGATCTTGTAGAGGTCAGGAAGGTTCTTGGCGAACATGCCAAGTCCATAATGCTAATGTCAAAGGTATGCCATCCACCTTTCAGTAGATAACTTCCTTCTATCAAAGTGATAAACTTATAACCATTCTGATCATGCAGGTTGAGAACCAAGAGGGAGTAGCTAACTTCGATGATATCCTGACACACTCTGATGCTTTTATGGTGGCAAGGGGTGATTTGGGGATGGAAATTCCAATAGAGAAGATCTTCTTTGCGCAGAAGGTGATGATTTTCAAGTGCAACATTCAGGGCAAACCAGTTGTAACTGCAACCCAGATGTTGGAATCTATGATCAAGTCTCCTCGCCCTACAAGAGCAGAAGCTACTGATGTCGCCAACGCAGTTCTTGATGGCACCGACTGTGTCATGCTCAGTGGTGAGACAGCTGCTGGGGCTTATCCAGAGCTGGCTGTGCAAACTATGGCCAAGATTTGCTTGCAAGCAGAGTCTTGCGTTGACCACCCTTCTGTTTTCAAATCGATCATGGCCTCAGCCCCAGTTCCGATGAGCCCATTGGAGAGCCTTGCATCATCTGCTGTCCGCACAGCAAATGTTGCCAAAGCGACGCTTATCCTGGTCCTGACCAGGGGAGGAACAACTGCAAGACTTGTCGCCAAGTATAGGCCATCCATGCCAATACTGTCTATCGTGGTTCCTGAGCTGAAGACAGACTTCTTTGATTGGACCTGCAGCGATGAGGGGCCTGCAAGGCATAGCCTCATTGTGAGGGGTGTGATCCCGATGCTGAGTGCCGCCACCGCGAAGGCCTTTGACAGTGAAGCCACTGATGAAGCACTCGAGTCTGCCATTCAGAATGCCAAGGCGATGGGACTGTGCAACACCGGTGAGTCTGTTGTGGCCCTGCATAGGATCGGGACTGCATCAGTCATCAAGCTCTTGACGGTGAACTAGGTGTGATCAACATCATTTTGCCTTGGGGGGATTTTTTGTGAGGCTGCTTATGCATACCAGCATATGCAGAATTTTGATGTCAAAGATAGTGACTTTGCATTATTTTATACCT
Source organism: Eleusine coracana subsp. coracana (assembly GCA_032690845.1). NCBI lineage: Eukaryota > Viridiplantae > Streptophyta > Magnoliopsida > Poales > Poaceae > Eleusine > Eleusine coracana. Next base: position 2,323,353 of record CM064418.1, read on the forward strand.
TGATGCTACGAGGTTGTGGCTGTTGCCAATTAGAGTTAACCAATTGATCGATGATAAACCAATATGGCTATTTATTTTGCAGCTGTGCTGTACTGCTATTATATTACTGTATGCTACTAAAAGTTGATGGTTGTCTCTGTTTGTTTGTTTAGTTTCTGTCCATCTACCAGAATCAGGTTATCTGAGTTCATAGAGACTATCAAATATGAACAGTAAAAGGCTGAGGATAACTGGATATTGACTAATATTATGAGACTATCAAAATTTACTTGAGGATGATGATACGCTTGTCAATATCTGTTCATTTAAGCATCCATAGCAACTGTATCAGAATATTACAAGAGCAAAACTAACATAGACAAGGCTCCAAACTTCCTTGGCACCAACCCAGCATGCTCCTCACTATGTACATGGCGCCGAGGGGCTCAATCAGCGGCCATCGTCTTCATTGCTCAGTCCTCCCAATGCTGCGACCCGCTGCTGCTGCCGGACGCCGGCGCCGACGGCGAGAACAGGCTGTTCAGCCACTGTATCGACGCTGGCAACCTCCTGCCATTCTCTTCTGCCGCTACTGCGCCGCCATTATTGTTGCTCTCTGCCTCGGCATTCCCCGCCATTTCTGCACTGCCACTACCATTGACACTGACATTGTCGTCGTGATCAGCATCGGCACTGACAAATCCACCACCACCACCTCCGTTGCACGAGCTCTTGTTAGCGTCGTCGGCGGGCATCTGGAAGCGGCAGACGGGGCAAGAGCTGTTCATCTCGAGCCATGGCACGATGCAGCAGGCGTGGAACCTGTGCCTGCACGGCATCTCCCTCGCGCGCTCGCCGGCGGCGTAGTCCTCGAGGCAGATCGGGCAGCTGGCGTCGTCGTCGCCGCTGACCGCCACGGTGGGCATCGCCTCCACGGCCTCCTTCTTCGCCGGCGGCGTGCCCTGCCGCGCCGCCTCGCCCTCCGTCAGCTGCTGCACCAGCGCGTCGAACCCCGGGCCGAGGAAGTAGTCGCCCAGCGCCACGCCGTGCTCGCCGCCGCCGCCGCCGAGGACGAGGCTCCGGCCAAACGGGTTCATGTGCTCGGCCTCGAACCCGATGCCGTTGACGCCGGAGGCCGTGGTCGACGCCATCTCCAGGCGGTGGAGCTGGCGCTCCCGGAGCTCGTGGAGGAGGCGGAGGAACGCGGTGACGCGCCGCCGCCGCCGCGTGAACTCGAGCTCGTCCCAGTCGTGCAGGTCGCCGCCGGGCTCCGGCTGCTGCCGCCGGCTGCGGCGGCGCCGGACGGAGCTGTCGACCGTGCTGAGGATCGCGTGCGCCCAGATGGACCCCGGCCGGTCCGCGCCGGAGTAGGCCTCGGGCTCCTCGGCGTCGACGGCGGCGGCGGCGGTGCGGGCCGTCTCCATCTCCTCCAGGAAGCCGCTGTGGCAGTTCGGGCACTTGATCTCCACCTCGCCGTACGCCGGCGCCGCGGGGCGCACCGCCACCGCGCACATGTGGCACCAGTACCTCCCCGTGCCCACCTGCTCCGCCATTGCTGCCGAGCTCCTCCTTGTGATTTCTCGCGAAATGCGGCTAGTCTAGCTCTTTGGGCAGACTCGGCTGTGCCTGATCAATCAAGGAGGGGAAGATTAGAGATTTGCCAATCCAATATCTGTGCACTGGGTCCGTGAATGAGAGCCAAACTCCAGGTTTTCCTATACTCAATGCAGGCCAAAGCCGTGACGCGATATATTAAATTAAAGCGATTTTATTGAATCTTTAAACTTTAGCTCAAAAGTTGCTTTCCTGTTGGGATTCCTGTGACCGGAAGGATCAGAAGCATAATAAACCATAGAGAAAGGATGCGTTCTTGCCGAAGTATCGCTATCATCTAGTAGTACCAATTCGTCGACACACAAAAGCATCATCTGCTCATGAGGACATGAACATGCTCAATCTTAAAGGAACAGATGACTGATTCAATAAGGAAAGCAAGGAGCAAGGACACTCCGAGCATCAGGGATCGAAGATAAGATTTTCTCTGACGCTCAAAATTGGATCAATCTGGATTAACAACAACACAAAACAATACATTTGCACCATGAATGGAAATCTCCTCTGTCCGCAACATGAACAGAGGCTACGATCAACAAAATCCCAATCGAAAGAGAAGAACAGAGGAATCCACGAGCTGAGAATCTTCTCAGCTAGATCCAAGCACACAGGAAGAGGAAAAGCATGAAGCAATCAGCCAATCAATCACCTTAGGCAGAGACGGGGCAGGGCATGTGGGGGGAGAATGGAGAGCAAGGCCGGAGGGGCCGGCGTCTCCACCTCCTTTTTATGTTATCAGCAACCGCTTCGATCCCTCGTCACCTTGGGCGCCTCATATAATACTCCGCGGAACACATGTTTAGGGCAGTGATTAGGGCGCGCGTGGTCTGCTCAATTATTGCCTGGGGACGCCATGGCGTTCTAATTTTAAGCTTTCCCCACCGTGATTTCTCTCTGGATTCTTTTTTTCTGTGCTTTCCCTTCAGCTAAAAGTTCAGCGGTGGTGGCATTTCGCTTTCCGGCCAGCCCAGAAATAGATTGTTCTCAATGAAAAAGGGGAAAAAAGAGCTGGGAAAAGTGGAGCTGGTGTCTTTGCTTGATAATTATAACATGTGCCGAGTGCCGACGACACCGTGGCTTATCAGCTGTGGTGGGTGCCACCTCAGCTGAAATTTAAGAACGATGATTTCTTTGTATTTCTTGCCAGTGGGCTGGGCCAAGCCCGCCCGTGAGGCCTATCACCACAAGTCCAGTCCAGGCCTGTGGCGCTCGTCGCTATGCTATAACACAAAATGTGGATAACGAGTATAAAAAAAAAATTGTGGATAATGCAGCCAGTCATTCCTATGCAGCTTCTTTTAGATCACATTCTTATGCAGGGTTTACCTAACAAGTAACAAAGGAGCCCTCGAAAAAGCCATTTCAATCAGAAAAACTACGTTTTCATAGCTGATCACGGTCTTCCTCGGCTGTCATTTTCCTCGACTGTCCGTGATTCGGTGAGCACGTTCTAACATTCTGCATTGGGCTTAAATACTTCCATTTTGATTTGTGGATATTAACAAGAAATTGTTAGCATAGCTTGGATAATGGACCTACCTGCCATACAATTTTTTGAGAGTGAATTAATTTGTCCTAGGCTCCCAGCTCATGCAAATTTCACTCCTTTTCTTCTGTTGTAGTCACGCTTTATCAGCGTTTTTTTTTTCATCCACTCCTTTTCTTCTGTTGTTGTCACTCTTTATTGGTGTTTTTATGCCCGTTGTATTTATCTCCAATTCCAGTCATGACTCTTTTGCGTAAAGTTCAATGAGGAAGCTGATGAGCTAATCCAATATTTGCTCAGCAGAAGGCGAGAACAGATCTGATAATATAAAAGCATCTCCAACAGACTATAAATTAAAGATTAGCTAAATATGGAAAAAAAAGACAGAGAAAAACTGATCTAACGAACTCGTCATCATACAAACTTGACATTCCGGTTTGTCGATATTTGTCGAGGCCGCAGCACTCGCTATCCTCCTCGTGCGCGCTCCTACTCCCCCCACATGCCGCCAATTCTCTCACGCCATAGAGTCCCGATTTTGTCATTACCCTAGGTTCTCGTGTCCTGATTCTTATCAGAATAGCAACATCACGACGCCATCACATATCTAGCGACCATGTCATCGACTCACAATACTAAATAACACCCCCTATAGATATGCTTTATTTTGAGTTTAAATATGTTTATACTATTTTTATTAAAATATAAATACATTTTTATAATTTGTGTCCAAGACGTCTCCGCCGTACCGTGTCAGAGCTTGGTTAATATATTTTTTGAAAACATATCTACTAACAAACAAGATGTTTCCTTGAGATGCTATAAATAATATATATGTTTGTAGATACATTTTCATAAATATGTTTATATGACATAGGTATTAAAGTAGACACGTTTTGTGATATGTTGAAAAGTTTAGACACAATTTATTGATATGTTTGTATTGTGCTGCTACTAGTATATTATTGTTTTAGAACCTCTTCTAAGTGATTATTTTTTTACGTAGTTAGCAAGAGTCGAACCTGAGACCTCATTGTTTTTTACATGTTCATCTAACCAGCTCATCTTTAAAGGAAACTTGATTAGATTGAGATATTCATTCTTTTATACCCATATTTTCTTAGTGTTTTGGTGTTCCTAGGAGTTTACATAGCGTGCCAAAAATATCTCTAGAGAGGATTGATACGATCAAAACGTGTCTAATATCATCATGTTTATATATTTTTAATAACATCTCAAAAAACATGTTTGATGTGGCTAGATACGATTAAAGCGTATCTAAGTTTCTGATGTCTTTAGAAATATGTCAAAATGTGTCTTTTATGTGGCTACCAATGATTCAAAGTGTGTCTAAAATCGTAATACTTTGTGATGTTTTAAAAAAATATCAGAAAACATGTTTATTATATTCTTGACATAAAAACGTATCTAAAATCATATCATATTGATATGTTCTTAAAATTATATTAAAAAATATCTCTAGCTATTAATGTAGAGATGTTTATAAAAATATAGCAATATAATTATGTCTAAAAGATATTTTTATTGTAATGTCAAACTTGGATCTTGTCGCGCGACTTTCCTGCTTGGCACCACGCCCTCGCTGCCACCAAGCTCGCCTTCCTCCGATTGCCAGCTCCGTATAGTGCGACCTCCTACACTGGTGCACGAGGCGAGAACGACTTGACCGTCGCTGAGAATGGTGTTGGGGAAGAAACTGCACAACAGAGTTCTCATGGGCATGTAAGATGCATGAGGCTGGACAACCCCATCCAGGAGTTCGATGGCTACTCTAGATTCGATGAACATGTTGAATTGGTGTTTGTGGACGGGTACCTTTTATCAGAGTTTCAATACGCATCACTCTAAACTCCCGCGAACGCATGATCCAAGCAGACAAACAGAGGAACGGTCTCTTCTCGCGTTCAGCGTAAAAATTCATCGTCCACGGAAACGTTCAAGCAGCGGCTCTCAAGATGAACGTCAGGATCATTGATGGTGCAGAAGAAGAAGAAAAATAAGAAAAAAAATTAATTTTATCTGACGTGGCTATATTTTGAATATGGAAAGTCTCAAAATTTAGAGAGTCTCTTGGATACCCCATACTTTTAAGGAGGTTTTCTATTTTTGAAAAAAGAGGTAGGATCTATAAATTTAGTTAATATTATACCTAATTTATTGGAGATGCTCTAACTTTAAAAGTGGCACAACAGGTGTTATATAAGGTTAGTCCTAATGGACTATTTCATTTTGTTATTTCTAAGTATGCCACATAAGTAATATAACATTAATTTGATGAATGAAATAGATCACATAATACATTGTTTTATATTTGTTATTTCATAGATTTTTTAAAAAAATATTTGTTGTTTCATAGGAGCACATGCAAGACACAAGTATATTGAAAACAGTGTAGACATAGTTTCATCTATATGAAATTGGTTTCATCTCTTTTTTTATTAATTTGTTATCACATCATCAAAAATATTGATATATCACCTCATTTATTAAAAATGAAACTCCTATTGATAGTAGCCTTATATAGGGTATGTTTGACAGGGTTTATAAAATTGCTTATTAAACTGCTTATGCAGCAATAAGCCATAAGTCCTACCAAACGGGTTAAACCCGTAAGTGCTTATTGATATAAGCAACTATAAGCAGTTTTGAAATTTATACTAGCATAAGCAATTTTGTATAAGCACTAAGGGTGTGTTTGGCAGGGCTTATACTCAAAGTGCTTATAGTGTTAAAAGTGCTTATTATGTTAAAACTACTCATAGTGCTTATATCGTTTATTGTAGTATAAACAGTCAACCTATTTTGGTAAAACTGTTTATGTTTATTTGTCCAAACTACTTATGCTGAGAGAGAGGACCACCATAAGTACTAAAAGCTATATTTCGCTGCTTTGCTCAAACTACTTACGGGAGTACAAAATAGCAAAGTGATTATAGGTGTTTATATCCCATAAGTACTTATGCTATTTTGCTATTTAGTACTCCAAACTGCTTATAGAACATAAACACTTTTAATAAGTAGCAATATAAGTCCTGCCAAACACACCCTAAATACTAGCTTTTTGGTACTTACTCTCTAGATAAATCGTTTAAATAAGCACTTTTAATAAATAGTTTGACTGTTTATATTATTTAAGTCAAATAAGCTGAATAAGCACTTTGATAGATAAACTAAAGCATAAGTAATTTGTTGTATAAATATAAGGCCTACCAAATATACTCATAACAGTGTCACTTGCCGGTGCAGCGGTAGATGTTGAAGCAGGCTCCAGCTTTCCAACTGAAAGAAAATGGATAATATCTGGGAATAGATATGAGGTGGAGTGCCTATCAAGTACTGGCGGTACATGTTATGGACGTGTCACATGTGGCAGTGCAATTAGTGGTCTTTGGAAATCACAGATTAACATATTAGGTTAGTTTTAATGGACTATTTTATTTTGTTATTTCCAAGTATGTCACATAAGTAATATAGAATTAATTTGATAAATGAAATAGATCACACAATACATTGTTTTATATTTGTTATTTTCTAAGAGCATATACAAGACACAAGTGTTATGGAAACAGTGTAGACACAGTTTCATCTAAATAAAACTGGTTCTATTTCTTTCTTCATTAATTTGTTATCATATCATCAAAAATATTGATATATTACCTTATTTATTAAAAATGAAATTCTCATTAAAAGTAGTCTAAGAGCATGTTCGGTTGTAATTACTAGATTGGAAGGGAATGATGGGAATTGAAGGGGATTGAATTCTTACTTGACTTGTAGATGTAAGTATTTTTCTTCAAAAGAAGCGTAATTGACTTATTCCACATATAGAAATTTCAGCAGTAGCAGGACACAATTTCGCACAAACGCGTGGACCAAAGCGAATTCCCAAAACTCCCGACCCCGGTCAGTTCACGCCGAGCAGCGAGAAAGCAAAGAATTTCCCCCATCGATCTCCACCCCCTCCGCCGCATGGATCCCGCCGCCGCCTCGCCGGAGCCGGCGGCGGCGCCCTCAGCCGTCGACTCCGTGCTCGACCTCCTCGGCGCGGAAGTGTTGGCGGTCATGTCCCCGGTCTCCATCTGCATGGCCATCGTCGTGCTCCTCGTCTCCCTCCTCACGCCACCGTCCTCCGGGGACGCGGCGGCCGCTCCCCCGCCCGTCACCGCCGCCACTCTCGTCTACCTCGAATCCCCCACCGACACCCCCGCGCAGAAGCTCGTCGGCGCGCTCCTCGACGCCGTCGTCTTCGTCGCCCTAGTCGCTGTCGTCACCTTCGTCCTCGTCGCGCTCTACTACTACCGCTGCACGGGCTTCCTCAAGAACTACATGCGGTTCTCCGCCTTCTTCGTCATCTTCTCCATGGGCGGGGCCATCCTCGCCGCTGTGCTCCGTCGCCTCGGGGCCCCGCTCGACGCCCTCACCGTGCTCCTGCTCCTCTTCAACGCATCCGCGCTCGGCGTGCTCTCTGTCTTCGCATCTGCTGTCCCCATCCTTGTCCGCCAGGGGTACATGGTCGGGCTCGCGGTCATCGTCGCCGCCTGGCTCTCCAGGCTCCCGGAATGGACAACATGGATCATGCTCGTCGCGCTCGCCTTGTATGACCTCGTCGCCGTGCTGGCGCCACGGGGACCGCTCAGGATGCTTGTGGAGCTGGCCTCCTCCAGAGATGACGAGCTACCGGCACTGATCTATGAGTCCCGGCCTACAGTTGGACCAGCCACAGGTTCTTCCTCTTATGCTTCAGTGATGGGATCGGTGGAGATGCAAAACATGGCTGATTCTGGTCAGGCCGGTGGCAGCCAGTATGGAAGGGTGGAGCAGGAGGAAGAGGGCAGCCGTGCAGTAGTGGAAATGAGGAATCTGGGAGGAAGCCAATCTGGCATTGGTGAGAATAACAGATCAAGAGGTTCCAGGCAACAAACGGACAATGTTGAAAGGGAGGTGCCAGTATCGGTCACAGGACTGCCATCAAATCAGGATGAGAATTCACAGCATGCTGTCATTGAAATTGAGCAGCCTGAGGAAGAAGAGACTGCACCTCTGGTGTCACCATCTGCCGACAATGCAGCTTCTAATGAGGAGCAGAGACAAAGTTCATCCTCATCAGATCTTGTAGACTTTGAGATGTTTGAGTCTACCAGGGGCATCAAGCTGGGCCTTGGTGATTTTGTTTTCTACAGCGTGCTTGTTGGGAGGGCTGCTATGTATGATCTGATGACGGTGTATGCATGCTACCTCGCCATCATTGCTGGGCTTGGCTGCACCCTTATCTTGCTCTCCATATGCAAGCATGCATTGCCTGCACTACCAATCTCTATTATGCTGGGTGTCACGTTCTACTTCTTGACGCGGTTGCTGATGGAGCCATTTGTGGTTGGGGCTTCGACAAACTTGGTGATGTTCTGACTTCTGACTGATCTGATGTTGTCATTTACATCATTATATGTTCCTGAAATGATGAAGGAAACAGTTGGTCAGCATTCTTTACCAGAGCGACTGATATTTCTGTTGGTCACTTCTCATAACCGTCATTGTATTTATCGCTAGGAAATGCTGTTGCAGACTTAAGACCATAGACTCTGAGGTAGTGTGAAAGATAGACTAGTTCATGTCTTGTTGTATAATTCCATCAACATGACATGGTATTTCGAACAAGCTATTCTGCTATCCATGATCCCTTTGGAGTTATTTTCTTTCTGGGAGTTGTTATTTCTCACTAAAGAAAGTAATTGATTAATTGCACGTCCATCATATTTCTTATTCCAATCAGTACTCTTTTCCACATATAGAGTTATTTTTTGAACAAGGGGCTCACGACTTTGTCCTTATTTTGTTATTAGATTATACTAAAAAAGATTGTATGAGTTTCTGGAATCAGTAGTGAACTCTTCTCTACTGCTTTGGAAGTGGTCTGGAAGGAGTGTGGAACGATTTGTAGAAACTTGCATACTTCTTTAGGTAGAAATATACGATTTGTAGAAACTTGCATACTTCTTTAGGTAGAAATATGCATACTTCTTTATGTAGAAACTTGCATACTTCTTTTGGTTGAAACAAGCATACTTCTTTATGTAGAAACTTGCATACTTCTTTTGGTAGAAATTTGTATATTCAGTTGTTTGGTTTCAGTCAGAATGGTGTTTTGAGTCAAAATGGTGTAGACCATATGCTGGTTTCTATCCTCTCTGTTTTCTCTGCTTTTCTGTCTAACTGTAACTTGCTAGTCACTCTGTCAGAATGTTTTTTTTTTTTTGATAAAAAAGAAGAAGATACATGTAGGTTTGTTTGATTTTGGCACTAACATTGCTCAGATAAGCCGTAGCATTTTTAATTTTCTTTTAGGAATTTTTGTTAAGGTTGTTATTTGGCTATGCACATGAATCCGGAAATTGCAAATAAAATTTTGTCTTCCATATCGATCTCAGTCATTTTACCATTATGCCTGTAATTGTTGCGAGAGAGATATGTTACCCGTTGTCCATTGTTTGAATCGTTGGCAAAAATGCACAATATTGTGCATCCTTGCATGGTTTCAGTAGCAAAAAAATCCAGCAGATCAGCAAGTAAAAGGCATCATCATGTTCCTAGCGTTTCTAAACTGAATCTCATTTACACCTTCAATTGCAAAAGGGGAAACATACCTGTTGCACAATCAATCTGAACAGCTGCTTCCACACCGTGGGACGAGCAGCAGATTCCAACAGCAAGTAGCCAGGAAAGAGTTCATTCTTCACAAGGTAGCCGGTTGGTTGGTTTGTTACTGCGTCCGTCCACACACACATCCAGGTGACAACCAAATTTGTAATCGCTGAAGTCGATTTTCACGGCTTTTCCCAGCATCACACGATTGGAACCTCCTTTCTTTTTTATACCAAAAATGAAGATCACTCAAATTGTTATCTTGAAAGTTACTGGCGCGTAACCCCACACGGAACTCACTAGTCATGACGTTGACACGACGCTGAATTGAATTACATTATCATAAAAAAAGAGTCCCTGTTCATGCAGTTACATGTGGACCTTCCAGCCTAGGACCATGACAAATGAAGTAACAACAAAATAATCGATGAAAATAGGCTTTGCCGATGTATAGCATCGAGAAAAAAAAAATCTACAGGGATTTGATTGAAATCACTTGCTCGCCTCGCTGTTGCACGTTGCTTTCGCGTGTACAGAAGGACTACTACTGTTTCACTGATGAAAGTATTACTGCCGATACGCGTCGTTCCGCTTCGCCGGCGGCCACACACGCAGAGTGACACAACACAACAGCAATGGAGCTCCTGCGAGGAGGCAGCAGCACCATCCCGACGGCGTCCCTGGCCGTCGTCGTCCCGGCGGCCGCGCTGTACGCGCGAGCCGCGTCCGCCCGCCTCCCTCCAGGCCTCCCCCGCCTCGCCGCGCTTCTCCCCGTGATCGCCTTCTACGCGGCGGTGCCCCTCATCTTCTCCTCCTCCATCCTCCGCTTCGTCGCCGGCTTCTTCCTCGGCTGGCTCGGCACCTTCAAGCTCGCCCTCCTCGCCGCATCCCGCGGCCCGCTCGACCCGGCCCTCCCCGCCCTCCCCTTCCTCTTCACCGCCCTCTTCCCCGTCAAGCTCATCACCACCACCAATAATGAACGCCCTGCCGCCTCCACCTCCTCCACAACAACAACAACAACTAGCAGCGGAAGCTTCGTGTCGCGTGCGATGGAGGTGGCCGCCTTCGCGTGCGTGCTCCGCCTGTACAGCTACATGGACACCCTCCACGTGTACCTCCGCTACACCGTGTACTGCCTCCACCTCTACCTCCTCCTGGACCTCCTCATCCCCTGCACGGCGCTCCTCGGCCGCCTCGTCCTCGGCATGGAGCTCGAGCCGCAGTTCGACCGTCCGTACCTCGCCGCCTCGCTGCGGGAGTTCTGGGGCCGGCGGTGGAACCTCATGGTCTCCGCGGTGCTGCGCGCGGCGGTGTACGACCCCGTCCGCGCCCTCGCCGCGCAGTGGAATAAGAACAATAATAAGGAGGTCGCCGCCGCGGCGAGCTTCCTCGTGTCCGGCGTCATGCACGAGGCCATGGCGTGCTACCTCCTCCTCCGCCCGCCCACGGGCGAGATGGTCGCGTTTTTCCTGCTCCACTGCGCGTTTTGTCTTGTTGAGGACCGGTGCGTGCGGATGTGGCGGGCCAAAGGGTGGCCCGCGCCGCCGAGGGCGGTGAGGTTCTTGGTGCTCGCGTCGTTCATGGCGGTGACCATGTTTTGGTTGTTCTTGCCCCCGGTTTGTAGGGATGGTGGGGAGGAGATGCTCAGGGCGGAGTGGGCCGCCGTCCCGGCGTTCTTCCTCAAGCTGCTGCCACGGTATGGTATACTGTATGTTGTTTACATTTGCCTTATTAATGTTGGTGGTTTGGATTGATTACGAACTGGATTGGATTCATGGGGATTGTTGTTGACGCTCCTTGCAGGCTTGGGTAGCAGTCTGGTTGGAGCTCCGGATCGGTGGTAATTGTTGGGTTCAGTTGCACCGAATTATCCCATTTTCACTGACTCATCCGCCCTGTCGTCGGTGATAATTGACTGACAGGGTCATTCGTAATCATATGTACTACACGCACTGTATTACACCAAGAAACATTGTTCAACGAAAGAAAGGGCCTCTGCCCACAGACGCTGTTTTTATTGTAAAAAAACATTCTGGAGCTGCAACATTTAGTAAAGCCTGGCTGGTCGATGACGTGGTGGTCCTAGGCGCCGCCGCTCTGCTGCTCGCGCCCGGTGGCCTTGGGCGGCGGCGCGTTCCCGTCGCCGGCGGCCGTCTCGGCCCTCTTGCGCTCCACCACGTCCGTCGGCGTCACCATCTTCTCCCCGAACGCGTCCATGGCGCCCCTCGCCCTGCCGTAGATGTTCTCCGTCGCCGCCAACCCCCTGCAACCCCATTACAATACGATTACACACACACACACACATTAGCAAAAAGGCTCTCGCCCTCGGATCTCGCTGGCTGGCACGTCCAACAAATGTAGGAATAACAAGTGATGAAAATTACTTTTCGGCCTCGGTCGGCTCGCGCGCACCGGGCCGCTCCTCCTGATGAGAAGAGGCCTTCTCGGCGGCGCGGCGGCGCACGTCCTGGCCCTGCTGCCACGCCGACTCGTCCGTCTCGCCCTTTCTCGCCACGGTGTCCCCCGCCACCGCCAACTTCCTCGCGCGCTCCGCCGCGCCACGCGCCGCCTCCAACACGCCGCCGCCGCTTTTGTGCCCTTCTTGCTGCTCCTCCTCGTGGCTCTTCTGCAACGACGACGCCATGGCGCTCGCCTGGTTAGTTGCCTTATTCTACCGACTCGAGCTCGTGCTTATCTTGATTCGAGCAAGTCGGAACAATGGATCGTGCTTGTACACTGCTTTTTTTTTTTTTTTTTTTTTTTTTTGTAAACGGCAGACAGAGAGAGTCAGAGACCGACCTCTCGAGAAGATGACGCGGCCGGCATTGGTGGAGTCCGACGAGTTGTGAGCGGCAGCTGCGCGCGGCGCGTGTGAGGCGGGCGGACACGTGTCTACGCACTCATGGGCTTCCATTCTCCCCTCCTGGTACATCATACACGGGCGGACACGTATCCACCACGTCTCGTACGTACCTGCGCAATGGCAACAGCTTCGAATCAATCACACATGCTTTTCGTCGGTTTATCTATTCTTTGGCTCATGCGGATAAAATTACCAAGACAAAAAAGAGTTCATCAACTGTAAGAGCCATTCATCACTCGGAAGGATTTGAACTGATTCATCCTATCCCGGGCACTCTATGATAGTGACAGGGGGTGGGGAGAACAAATCAAACAAGACTAATTGTTATTATAACCATTGTTATTATTATTGTTCAACCTAAATTTGTCAAATGATTTGATTCATAGTCCCCTAACTGGACGACAAGTGTATGTATGAAGAACTCGTCACTCGTCTGTACCACCAAACCACGGCAAGTAAAACTGTAAAATCTCGACTGACGAGAGTTTAAGAGGCCTCTCGCGGGCATTACAAAAATGACGTGGTACTGATTTGGAGCGTCCTTCCCAGTGGTACGTCGCTTTTGAGTGAAACGGCACGAGCTCGGGAAAAATCTCACCCAAGATTTATCTGCTTGGATGTGTGAAAAAAAAGGGATTTTACAGGTAAAGCGCAGGGCTACAAACATCAAATTTCACAAGTATATTTCATTCTGCCGTGTGCGTCTCCGGATTTATTTAGTTTGATTGATACACGAAAATACAAACGCCGCCGATCGTCTGAGCTCTGCGCCGGCGGCCGCCGCCGATCCCTTTCATCAGCTCAGCTCAGCGGCTGCGGCGGCGCCGCGGCATGCCGGTGCCCTCCTCGCCGATGGGCCCGACGTCGTTGAACCCCTGGCCGGTCATGTGGTCCACCGCCTTCACGCGCAGCATCACGTCCTCCTCTGGCTCCGCCGCGTCCGAGGCGTTCTTCTCCGCCGCGTACTCCTTGGCGCCCTCCGCCTTGTCCGTCGCCGCGTCCTTCACATCCCTCGCCTTGTCCTCCGCCGCGTCACGGACACCTCGCGCCCGGTCCGCCGCCGCGTCCATCGCGCCGCGCGCCGTCTCCATGGCCGCGTCCTTGGTCTCCGCCGCCTTGTCCGCCATGCCGCCGGCCTTCGCCTTCCCCTCCTCGGCGTACTCACCCGCGGTGTCGCGGGCGGTGGTGGTGGTGTCGTTGCGACCGCCGCTCCCGCCGGAGGAGAAGGTGTCCTTGACGGTGCCCATGACGGAGCTCAGGATCCCGCCGCTACTGCCGCGTGGGCTGGCCTCCTGCCTCGCCGCGGCGAGCTCGTCGGCCGCCTTCTGCGCCTCGGCCTGCGCGCGCTCCTCGTGGCTCTTCTGCAGGGAAGCCATGGATGGTCAACTGAAAAACTCCGATCTCCTCCAACACGGATGCTGGTGCTGCTGGTGCTGGTGTGTGCGTGCTTCTTCGGTCGGTGGATGCTGGTGCTAATTGTTTCCTTGCAAGTTACAAGTGGGTGAGAGCACGGTGGCGCGCGGGGGAGGATTAAAATGGCGGCGAGAGATCTCTCCAGAAAGTGACGCGGTGGCGGGCGGCGCGTGGCCGGCGGCGAGACGCGCGCTCTGCTCTGCGCGCCGCGTGTGAGACCAGAGAGGACACGTACGCGGGCGCCCTGCATTTGCATTGGTGCGCTTTGCTTCGTCCCGGGTACGAGTAGTACAGTCGAATCGAAGAGGATAAGGACCGAGGACCCTACTTACTCTGTTGCAAACCTTTGCTGCTGTCCCTCGTCTTTGCATCAATCAAATTCTATAAATGTGAGACGGATTCGGTAAAATCTGTACTGAATTCGTACCTGGACTACTCCAGGCTGGAGCTCACCTCTGTTGATCTTTCGTTATTGGTTTTCAATCACGACATAGTGAGAGTAACTAAAATTCGGACGTGGTCAAACTGAAGACAAACATTATCAGTGACAAATTCTAGTGCATAGAGACCGAAGTTTGGTCTAAGTCAAACGAATACCAAATTTTGTAAAGACGACCAAATTATACTAGTCAAACACACCCCTTCAACCCTAACTAGACTCAATATGCCATTGTGAATTTGAAGTATACTTTATATATGTTTTCATCATGGAAAAAAAATAATTTGAGGGACGAGTTTGAACAGAGTGCGCGGAGCCCCATAGTCCCACACTTGAACCACAAGTTGAAGGGGACGGAACGGCGCGCACGATCGGACGGCCGGGCAAGAGTTTCGACCCAGATCCAACGGCCACCATCGTGCCAGCGCCCGCCACACGTGCCGACCCGCGCCGCAACGAAAACAAACCCCTCCTAAAACCCCACGATTTCCTTCGCAGAAAACTCCTCCCCCCACGCCTTTGGTCTTGACCCCGCCGCCGGCGCAGCCGAAATCACTCGTCGCAACCCTTCCCCCGCCGACACCACCGCGAATCGCCGCCATGGGCTCCGCCGCCAGCCACTCCGCCCGCCTGCCGCCTCCGCCACCTCCACCCGCCTTCGACGCCGCGACCCCGCCCAAGCCCCAAGAGGAGGCGGGGAAGCCGGCGGCCGAGGAGAAGGTGGACTACATGAACCTCCCGTGCCCCGTCCCCTACGAGGAGGTCCAGCGCGAGGCCTTCAGTAAGTCCCCCGGCGCCGCCGCCCTCGTTTCATCTGCTGCGCCGTGGATCGCCGCTTGCCTGCGACTCATCTAGGTCGACTCGCCTGACGATTCTGTGTGTGATGTGATCTTCCTGTCGTTTGGTGCAGTGTCGCTGAAGGCCGAGGTTTTCGAGGGCATGCGCTTGGATTACACCAAGATGCTCAACCAGTCCTTCGGGTTGACCCACAGGTAGTAGCCCAGCTCGGTACCTCTATTTGTTTTGTAAATCATTAGCTGTTCGGCTCTGTTGAGCTGTGTGCTTTTGTTTGAATCAGTGTCTCGATGGGAGCAGTTGAGATCCCAGCGCAGGGGAGTGATGTGATCAAGATCCCCCACGGCACATACGAGTTTGGCGCCAACTTCCTTGACCCGAAGGTTGTTTTCCTTCCCCTATAGCTGTGCTTCGTTTTCTGTGATACGCAGGTTCCTTACTCGTGATCTTAATGTGGTTCCATTGCAGTTGGTGCTTATTGGGAGGCTTTCACAAGATGGAAGGGTCAACGCCCGTGTCAAGTGTGATCTTACTGAAAACCTTGCACTGAAAATAAATGCTCAGGTAATCTATTTGTGCGCAGGGGTAAACTTGATAAGCACATGAGATTGACTCTACTGAGTATCATTTTCAATCAAATTCATTAATTTTGCTTATACCATGCTCTGCAGATGACGAGTGAGCCAGGTTACTCCCAAGGCATGTTTAATTTTGATTATAAGGTCAGTCTCTCCCTTATTTGCTTGTTTCATTTCATGGGCAATATTAATAGCTGTACATTGTTGCTTTTTTCTGTGTTTCTTTTTTTCATTGAGTAACTTCAGTATGATGCTTAACCTTTGTCTTAGGAGGGAAATAACACACTACCATTGTCGTTGCTTTGTTTCCATCAAATTGATGCGGTTATGTTGTGTGGACATTGAGTAACTTCAGTATGATGCTTAACCTTTGTCTTAGGAGGGAAATAACACACTACCATTGTCGTTGCTTTGTTTCCATCAAATTGATGCGGTTATGTTGTGTGGACTCGTTTATTTCGCAGAAAGAAATTAACAAAACTTTATATTCAAACTCGTATTGCAGCTGAAATTTTGTGTAATAGTAGGTGTTGCTGTTCTCCTTTTGAATCTGAAATGTACTAAAAGGCACTGCATACATGCTCAATCACTTGAACTTGTCTCTGTAGTTGCTCACGCGAATCTTGTCTCAACTGCAAGTCAAAACGAATTATTTTAATAAATATGAAAATATCAGTGTACCAGCGAGCATGTCCTAATTATGTTGTTGTTCCATGAATCATGACTGGTGCCAGAAAAACTTCTAGAGTCCTATGGGCATAGTTCAACAGAACCTTTTATCAAAGTACCGCCCCAGTTTCTTTTTTGTCCTTTCCAGATGTATTATTGATTTTTTCCCTCAAGTTTTTGTTTGTTGCAGTTCAAGTGAATTAGTGTGTATTTGAACTAAGAGATACTTGTGGTGTTGCATTTACTATTTAGCAGAAAACATATTGTGGTCATGTTTTCTGAGTTTATAAAGTTTCTGCGAGCTTTCATTATTTATGCTGTGGCATGAACACCAATTGTTTTTTTTTTTTCATATGATAACAACATGTAATCTGCTTTCATCTTCAGGCTCTGGTGTTAATTTTGTGAGCTTTCTCTAAAATTGTGATGGTGCATTTTGTTAATTTTACCCTTTGATTACAGGGCAAAGATTATAGATCGCAGTTTCAAGTTGGGAACAATGAGTTCTATGGTGCGAACTATATCCAGGTAAATATTTGCACGTGCAGCATAGAAAAAATTCAAGCAGTTTATTGTGTGACATACTTTTGCCACATCTCTTGATAAATTGATACTCTGTTCTCACATATTTGATGTTAGTATAGATATAGTTCGAAATTGAACTAAGAATGGAGGGAGTATTTCTCTAGTGTTCACATCCTTAGTTTTTTTAAGATACATAGAATAACTTCAGGCAATGTGCATGTATTATATATGTTTTATTCTACCATTTGAATCAGCCAGATTCGTAACAGCTTAAGCCAATATTTGTTCTTTGCATCTCAGAGTGTCACAAAGCACCTGTCATTGGGAACTGAAGCCTTTTGGGTTGGGCAACAAAGGAAATCTGGAGTTGGTCTTGTTGCTCGCTATGACACAAAGAACTTTGTAAGTTTCTTTGTCAATGCCTCTATAAACTATCCATATTATCATGATGTTGTGCATAATGAAATTGTCGTTTTCATATTAGAGTGAATATCTCTATATTCTAACTTTCCCAGTACCTTTTATCTGCTTAATGTATTCCAGACTGGCTTGTAGATTTCTGATAAGGTTTCAAGGATTTTGGGAAATGTAAATTCAACCTTTGATTAAAAAAATTATGTTAATATTGATTAAAGGCCTAAATTCCCTCAGAGCTAAAAAGGGAAGGAACTTAGTTTGGTACGATCCTTCAAACAAGGCCTAAATGTGTTCAGACATGGAGTTTACTTTTCAAATAAATGTGGTTTTGAAGATTTATGTACCACAAGCAGTTAAGATGGGGCTTACCAAACTATCAAAACTACTGATTAGTTCAGGTTGCTTGGTGGGTAATCTGGCAAATAGTAATTGACATTTGTGGAAGCCTAGATATAATTAATAAGAGTTTATAATCAATCTTCAATTGTGAATTTTAGAATTTGTTAGCAGTTTTGTACCTCAGTGGTGACTAGTTGAGAGTTTCCTAAAGCTATAACCTGTCCTGAATTCTAGAAGATTTCACTGCCGCACATCCTTGGTTAAAGTTACAAATGTGTACATATACTGCTTTATTATGTCTTGTGTAAAAGTATCATAGCGAAAAGATGTTTCCTAGTAGGACTCTCAAATGTTGTAATCGATGTGGTAAGATAAAACTTTCTCTATGAGTTTAGTGGTTCTTTTAACATTTCCGAATCTCATGCAAGGAATTGTAAATAAAGTGTATTTACATGAAAATCAAAATCAAAATATTTTGATCTGTAGCTGATGGAGCCATTTAACAATATTTGCAGGTTGCAACTGGACAAATTGCAACAACTGGAATGGTTGCTTTGAGTTATGTTCAGAAAGTATCAGATAAGGTCGGTGTTCTGTATTGTTTTGAATATTTATTTTTTACATTCCTTTTTAGCAGTTTCATTCATTCCATAAGCTTTCCATTTGCAGGTTTCACTGGCATCCGATTTCATGTACAATCAGATGTCAAAGGATGTAACCGCAACTTTTGGTTATGATTATATGTTGAGACAGGTATCCATTATACTGCTTTACTTGTTTTATCACAGCAGGAGTTTTGCATTCTACATTTTTTTTTCTATGGACAGAATTGTTTTGAAAGTTGTTATGGCTATCACTGTTTTGAGATTGTGAAGAATTCTGTTGAAAGTTGTAGGGGCTTTCAACTAATGAGTTCAATCACCTCATCAGAAAAAAAAATTGAAAATGTATTGTTTCTCAATATTTCAGTGCCGGTTGAGGGGTAAGCTGGATACCAATGGCGTAGTTTCTGCGCTTTTGGAGGAGCGCTTGGCTCCAGGCGTCACCCTACTTCTTTCTGCAGAGGTCGGCTTGTGGCACAAATTATTCTTTTATCTAACATTATTACTCTACCATTTGGTCTGTTTCTGTTTGACCATTGCCTCAGCCTCAATTGACCCTTACTTTACTCTGCAATCTCGTGCAGATTGATCACTGGAAGAAAGATTACAAATTCGGTTATGGTGTGGGCATTGGAGAGTAAAGCAGCTCCAGCATTTCTTCTAGACACATGTACGATAATTGCTGTGCTTGGCATTTGTCGACAAGGATCCAGACAATTTTTCGTTTTTACTGCATTTATTTGTCATCGGCTCTTTGTTTAGCGTAGAGAGGTGCCTCTTGATTGTACTGGGCACATTACTTGAGTGAATGAAGTAGATTAATGTAGCTATGCGCCTGTGTTGAGGCGTCGAATTGCCTGGAACTGGGGTATACCTGTTACATAGCTTTTGAAGTGTCGGATTTTGGAACGCTTCAGTCCAATTACGTGAATCTGTCCGTTGTCTCCTGTGTCCGCGTTTGTTTTCTGCACCACTGACATCTCCTTGGCGTTAGTCTTGTGGACCACGAATTCGATGCTTTCCAGTTGCCTGCGTTCCATTTGTCCATTTGTATGCCCGAAGATTTTTTTTTTTGAGGGCACGAAGATTTCTCCGCTCGTATTGGGAATTCAGTTATTTTGATCACTGACGAACGATTCATTATTTTGAAAATGAAGCTCGAGTCGGATGAGTGGAACTGTTATTGCCAGAGATGAATTCACGTAAACCTTTTCGCATGTATTTTTCAAATGTAAATAGTTAGATTTGATCAAAAAAAATAGATAGAATCCCGAGCCGCCGCGCCGGCTACGGACCGCGCGCTCGCCCGCGGTGTCGTCTGCCGCGCCGTGTGCGATCCCCGCAGCCAGAACCAAAAGCCCAGAGGCAACTGTTCTGGGCCGGTAGTACGATACAAACTGGGCCGGCCCAGTACGTAGCACCTGGCCCGCCAGTATAGTTCAGTGCTCGCCGTCCGCCCTTCCAGTGCGTGTCTCCTCTTCTCCTGCTACAACCCTAACACCGAAACACTCTCTGCTCGGCGGCGGCGGCGGCGATGAGGGCGATCACCGGCTCCATCGTCTCCTCCGAGCACTGCCCCCTGCTAGAGGCCCACCACATGCTCCGCCGCATGTGCAGGTCTGCCGACACCTACCTCTCCAGCTCCGATTGCCTTACCTACGTCTACACGCTTGACGAAGCTATCAGGGAGCAAATCAAGTTCGTCCGCCGCCTGGGACGGCAACACGGAGCTGCTGGTCACGACGCGCGCGGCTACGAGGGACCGGTGGAGGGCGAGGGGGAGCGCTGGGGCGGGGAGAACAATCGGGACATGGTGGTTCACCTCCACGGTTCCGTCGAGGGGGCGAAGGTTGCGGTCGCCGCTGATGAGAAGAAGAGCAAAAAGCGGAAGAAGGTAGAGGATACTCATGAGGATAAAGCAGCTGGCGTCCCCTCCCACGCCCCTGCTTCACCGGAAATCCTCTTTGAGCAGAGGAGGAAGAAGGAGAAACATCCCAGTAGGGAGCTGTTCAGTGTTGTGAAGCAGGAGCCGGACTTGGTCGTGGAAGAAGATGTGGGAACCGAAAGGAAGAAGAAGAAGAAAGAGAAGCATTCTGATACGCAATTGGCCATCGTTGTGAAGCAGGAGCCTGGTTTGGTTGTGGAAGAAGAACTGGGAAGTGAAAAGAAGAGTACGAAGAAAAAGGAGATGGCTCGTGTAAAACTGGAAGAGCAAATGGTGGAGGTCAAGGGACAGATAGTAAGTAATGGTGTGGCAGAGCAAGGAGGAGTTGCCGATGGGGAGAAGAGAAGGAAGAAAAAGAAGCATTCAGAAGAGGAAGGCAATTCGAAGGGTGTCAAGCAGGAGGAGAAACTGGTTGCTGATTGTGATCTGGACAGTGAGAAGAAGAAGAAAAAGAAGAAGAGGGGGAGAGGAGACAATGATGATAATATTCAAGAGCAAGGAGATCATAAAAAGAAGAAGCAAAGGAAGGAATCCAGAGAGTAGATTCAGGAGAGTTTCTATTGATTGGAATTGTGCGCGGTAAGGCACTTGCTGTTGTAATTTAGGATTAACTTATAGGGGAGGTTGGTTCTTTTCTGCTAGACTTCACAATTCAATTATGTAACATCCCCAATTCATATATCATGACCGTGCTATTCTAGCAATGAAATCTGCATTATCATTGTTACTTGAACTGGTCTAAGTTTCATATGTTACAATTTTCAGTAAGTTTCTGCTAGACTTCACAATTCTATTATGTTATTTTTTTAGTCATGATTCAGTTCACACTTTAGTCTATATTTGATAAACGAAAATAGATGCAATACATCAATGAATCATTGCATGAGTTGAATTATGTCTATAGCCTGTTATTTTTTTATCTACAAATTGGATTTATTTTGTGTATTTATGATAGTGCATGACATTTGGAATTCAACGATTTAAAACACTTCTGTAGTGGACATAGTCCCTTTATAACTTGCTTTTATTTAAATAAAATCTAGGTTCTCTGTTGGGCGAATTTCTTATAACTTTCGGCAGGTATGCTAGTTGTCTTCCTTTTATGTAGCAACAGTCGATTACCATTTTGTTTTGTCCACTTAAACCGACAAACGAAGTTTCAGCTTATTGAATTCCCCTAACCTATTTATATTGGACCAATCTTAACACTATTGTAATTTTTCTTTCTTTCTTTCTCCTTTGTAACAAGTTCTGTTCCATTAAAATTTTGTGGACTTATACATGACGTTGTACTAGTTTTCAATCAAAGTTTTGTGTGTTTGATGCACATCATGATTAATGATCATGACAGCAAACCCTCTGTTTCAGGTTCGTTTTCTATTTGTGAAAACTTTGTTTCTGTGGTTCATTTGTGTTGAGCAGGAGACTAACTGGTCCTAGTGCAGGGTACCTAGAACTGTTGGTGTAAGACATGAAGGTTTTGTGGAGTGAGAGGTTTTTGTAGCATCCTTTTACTAGTAGATGAACAAGCATTTTTGCTTGCTACTGCTTTGACTTGGCATTGTTTGATTTGATAACTCTTTGTGTTTTATTAAGAAAGATTTTTTTTTATCACGTGCCATTTTCATTGTTGATTTGGTTTGCCAGGTTTTTGAGAGGTTTGCCACTTTGCTCTCCATTTTTTGTTTTATCCATTTACATTTTGGCTTTATGCTGATACTTTTCTTAGTTACTGAATTTGGATATAGATTATTGGTATAGAAAATATGGAATGTATGTGGTAAAGTAAGCAAGAAACCAATTTTCTTTTTTTACATTGGATCAGAGTAATCATGTGAATTATGAATTAGTACTCAGTTTTTTTTTCTTCATAAATTTAGCATGTTTCCTTTTAAACTCTGCAATCTCGTGCAGATTGATCACTGGAAGAAAGATTTCAAATTCGGTTATGGTGTGGGCATTTTGGAGAGTAAAGCAGCTCCAGCATTTCTTCTAGACACATGTACGATAATTGCTGTGGTTGGCATTTGTCGACAAGGATCCAGACAATCTTTCGTTTTTACTGCATTTATTTGTCATGGGCTCTTAGCGTAGAGAGGTGCCTCTTGATTGTACTGGGCACATTATTTGGGTGAATGAAGTAGATTGACGTAGCTGTGCACCGAGGCGTCGAATTGTCTGGAACTGGGATATATACAGTACATGTTACATAGCTTTTGAGGTGTGGGATTTTGGAACGCTTCTCAGTCCAATTACGTGAATCTGTCCTGTCGTCTCCTGTGTTTGCGTTAGTTTTCTGGACCACTGACATCTCCTTGGCGTTAGTTTTGTGGACCACGAATTGGATGCTTTCCAGTTGCCTGCGTTCCATTTGTGCACTTGTATGTCGGAAGATTTCTCAGCTCGTATTGGGGATTCAGTTATTTTGATCACCTGACGAACTATTGATTAAAGTTTTTCATCGAGTTTGTTATTGCCAGAATGAACTCACGTAGACCTTTTTGCATGGATTTCAAAAGAAAATAGTTCGATTTGCTCAAAAAATCATAGTTCAAATCACTATGGTTCGGCCGCATCTCCAGCTGGTCGTGTACGGCCGAGCGCCGCCCAGCTCCTCGTCATTGTCCGTCCATGCCTGTGAGCTCGATTTCGCCGTCTTGTGCTCTGCTGCGGCTTCGGCTGGTTGGACAAGCAGTATTTCGCCATCACCAACGCCGAAATGTTCCCGCGTCGCCACCAGGAGATCGTGCGGAGAGAAGGCCGCCGATCCGCTTACTCCATGAGCCTCGTATCTCTGTCGAATCATGTCTCAGACGGCGGTGGATGGGAGCGGGCGAGCGGCGGCATCGCCATGGGAGCACCAGCGCGGAGGTCAAGCCGGCGCCATCGAGGGGGCTTTCTACAAAAAAAAAAAAATGGATAATAATCGCGATCCTGATATTTACAAAAACACTCCTAGATCACGGTTAATAATCGCGATCCAGTTTAGGGGTCTAACTGTAAAATGTGCCGCGGTCAAAGACGAATGCCACCGTGTTCGCGACCTTCCACAGCTCCCCATACCCCCTCCCGTCGCCGGCGGCGGTGGATGCGGCAGAGGAGACGAGACGCCCCTCGAGGTCCGCCCACCGCCGCGATAGAGCGATCCTCTATCTCTCATTTTCGCCATCCTCGATGTCGTGTTCCATCGCAGGATTGGGGAAAAAAAATGGAGGTCCGCCCGCAGTCCACGCCATTGGTCGATTGTCTGTGCGTGTGAGCTCTCTATGGCACCATGGACGGAGGTCTGGGGGTGCCCGACAGAGGTGGGCCCTCTACTGCCGCGAGGAATGGTGCAGCAGAAGCACAGAGCTCGCCGATGCGGCGGTGGATCAGCTCTGCTTCATCTCAGACTTCAGAAAATTTTTCAGACAGGAACCATGGACAGCTCCCGTGCTTTGTCACACCGAGCAGTGCAAGTAAAGTCAGCTCTGAACTCTGAACAAGATTGAACTTCAAGGAAACCTTCCTACTACATTACTGAGGAATCTGATGGTTTCAGGCTTGAATTCTGTTCAGTGCCATTGCTGAATTTTGTTCATCTGTCCGAACTCAAATGTGTTCGTAGTTTTTCGACAATAGTCAGTCCATTTCAGGTTAAAATGTGTGATGGGCCCGTAATAGTTTTGCGGTGAGTTTCTGGTCTAACTGCAAACTGAATAACTGATGGTTCCTGCTCTGGCCGGTTGCTTCAGTCGGCATTCTGGGAGCTCTGTTCTCCCTCAAAATAGCTAAACAAAGTAGAGATCAGATCTCGAAGAAGAATGAGATATTCGGCTTGTTAATCTGGCCAGGCTTCCAGTGCTGTAATGTATGAGATATAAGTGGAGAAAATGTGTACATTTTGGCCTCAAAGCTAACTGAGGTGCAAGCCTGAATTCTGATGGAAAACCTTACAGTTTCTGATGCCAACTGCCGAAGTATCATCGATTTGCCCTAGCGCCCTGGTTTACAAAAAGGCCCCTAATTTGGATCGTGATCAATAGTCACGAATGTTGGATTGCGGTTAATAGTACCGATCCAAATAAAGGGTAAATTGAAAATTGTGTTGACCGCGAGCTCCTCTGCTTCGCCCTCCGGTCGCGGGCCGCCGGCACCAACGCAGAGGCTTCCGCCTCCGGTTCGGAGGTAGAACTCGTAATCCAGTTCGTCTCGGGATTCACCCAAGTACACCAGCAGGAAGCGGCGGCGAGGACACCGGCGGGAGTCAGAAGGGGGCCTCTTCGAGGTCGAGGTACCGTGTTCGTTGCTCTCTGAAACAGCCCACACCCGGCGTTCCATGAAATAACCGGGGAAAATGGAGGTCGTTCTACCTACAGAATTAGTCGGCCGTGCCAGACTGCCTGGGGTGCCTTGCAGCCACCTGCTCGTCGACAGGCTCAGAGGTGGTGATCAGAGTGTGGTCGGATTCCAGATGGTGTCCAAATCGAACTCGAATCCGTCACGCCATCACGGGATGCCGGTGGCTCGAATCGGAATACCTTGTGCAGTATGTTGGGGTCCCTCCACACGAATCGGAATACCTTGTGCCGAATCGTCGCTGGCCGCAGACCCTTGATTAGAAACCGCCGCCGCCGAATCGGCACAACTTATCCCTGATCGGGTGCGGAGATGCCTGTCCAGATTCGCCGCCGCTGCCGGAGGTTCCCTGCTCTGTCTCGGCACCAAAACCTCGCCGGCGCCTCGCCTCTGCCCAAGGCAGAACCGCATCAAGACGATTATGCCGAAGAGGAGGAGGGATTACCGTCTGAGTTCCCGTCTTCCACTCCTCCTCCCTGGGACCCGTTCTCCCTCTTAGCATCAGACGAGGATGACGATCACATGGCGGAGGAGGAGGAGAAGTCTCGAGAGGTACCACTAACTTATGGATATGGACTGACGATGCCATGGAATCTTGAGAGAGCATCCATGGCCTATCTCGATGGTGAACCTATCTGGCCCTTTGATGAACCCCTGATCGGCCTCTTCGCACGTTCGCCGCCCAACGAAGCCATTTACTCCCTCGCGGGTCCATCGTTCCTGCAATTCTACTTCGGGGTTGCTCAGGGAGAGTCTGTTCTTCCAGACTGGCATTATATCAATTGGGATGATGATGCTCCTGCAACTGATGCCATTGAAGAGGAAGGGAAGATTGGAAATAAGGGTGAAGACGTCAGCAAGCAAGAGTACGTCAGTTTTCTGGATGTGCTGCCTAAGTCGACTCCTTACGTTGATGATTTGCTTCTACTGGACATACAGTAGCAAGTTCAGCTGCACGAGCGCCACGCGCTTTATCGCATCAAAGCTTGCAAGGTACCTAGTAGTTTTGATCCATTGATTGATGCTTCTTTAGGTTGTGTATGTGACACGACTGAAGCACATATGGTGCGTGCCTGCTATCCATGTTGTTTGGTTCTTACGAAATTATGTCTCCTTTTTGTTACAGTTGTTGCAGGGACATTCTATCGACTCATTGGATGATGCTAAATTGCAAAGGATGTACCCACCGGAGCGTCTTAAGGAGAAGAGATACTTCATGTCCTATGAGGAAAACGGCACCCTTGGTTGGTTTTTCCATCCTCGTTACCAGTACCAATTGTTTTTTGCTGATCGCTTCATTGAGATGTGTTAATATGTTTCTTTCCTCATTGGTGCAGGGTTGTTGCGAGTACATGGATTGGGATAGCTACCGCCGTAGTTACCATACCCATGAAATTGATCGAGAATATGTCAAATACTGTGAAACAATTTCGAAGGAATTAAGGGTATGCATCATGCAATCACTAATCTAACCCACTTTTTTAAACTTTTAGTAATGCATGGAGATTATTTACTGAAATCATTTTGTACCTTGACAGTGGCTTGAAGATTACGTGGCTCTAGATCCAATATGTCGTGAGGAAGTATGGCTTAAAGGAACCTGCATTACTAATACATTGAATGCATAAATATTATAGCACCATGTGATTAATTTGTTGTTTGCTCCTTAGTGGGACAAGCTAAGCAATGGAGCTGCACGCCAAGCAATGAAGATCGCAACAAGATTTACCAGAATTTCTGTTGGCCTAGCTCATCTTGCCTTCATGGTAGTTTACCTTGAAAGGTCATTCACTTAGTTTTGACTGCGTAATTTGTGGTTCAATTTGTGAAATCATTCTTTTTTATTGAATTCAGGAATACAACTCCAGACTGTCCTATAGTTTTCATAATCTCAAGGAGCTAGATGATGTCTTTTTTGAGATTTGGAAACGGGTCACAAAGCAACAGGTTAGACTGCATGCCGATCTTATCATTTCAAGAAACTGCATTATAGTAGTTGCATGTTTGTGTGTTTGTTTGTCTCTATGACTCGATGCATGTGATGTGTGTAGTGACATCGTTGTTCTTGTATTGTTATCTTCAGATCTGTTTCAAAGAAGCTCTGAAGGAAGTCTACGGACTAAACAAGTTCCCGCTGCGCCAAGGTCTTATGATGTATGTGCTGAACCAAGGCTGCTCTGCATGGGAAACCAAAGTAGGTTCTTTTCTTTGGCATATTTGTGAGAGTTTAAATATAAAGATGGTACATGATGCTAATGGCTTCTATACGTTTGTTTCAGTTTCGCATTTGCACAGCAGGCATTCATGGACCAGTAAGTTATATTAATGTGTTCTACCACAACATGAAGCTTTTTAGTTTCATTTTTGTCATACTTAATGTTTGCTCATCTTTCAACATCCAGGTTGATGAGACTAAAGCCCACTGGTTGATTAAAGAGACACTCAGAGCAATGGTATTACGTTTGAAGTTATTCCCAGGTCCTTAGTTACTTTCTATACAGGGTATCATCTTAATTACTGACATAAAACTCCTTTGCAGTTTAAGAGATCAAAGGGATACGAAGAATACGCCAGAAAGAAGCTGAAAATCGCAGAACTCATTGGGCTGATTCCTGAGGTATAATGTGGTGTTTGCTTTTGGTCCTCATAGGCATACAGTAATACATTACTGGCTGCTCATTTACTGAAGAAAAAAATTACCACTTTAATTTGAAGCCTGAAAGATACAGTATCTTTTAGGCTTCAAATTAAAGTGGTAATTTTTTTTCAGTAACCTATTGACACAGGAGTACTATATAATTTGTGAAGAAAAAGGGATGATACCGACGTGAGTGCTCTTGCTTTTGAATCTACAGTGTAGCTAAAATTTCCACTACCGTTAGGAACAGTTCTCGTCTCCATCTTTTCCTCTACTACGCTCTTGCTCTGTGTTAGCTCGAGTGCAGGCCCCGCTTGCCAATTTTGCTGCAGTTGTCCTTGCGAATTGAGAACGGGTTCATATCTCTGACGCGGTCACGCCGGCAGACGCAGGTTACTAGCTCAGATATCTTGACTGGATGAACACAGTTGTTTTAAACCTGATGTCAATTAGATCATTACCATGTCCATGCAGAAGAACGATCGAGATGGCGCCGCTCAGTTTAATTTGGAGGTGTGTATTGCAACGGCACGGGGGACATGCCGCTAACCGGCTACAACCAACCAACAGGCGTCCACGCGGAAAGGACGCGGGAGAAGCATCAATATGTTTGCTGCGTTCGTCCTTGCACAAAAAAACACTCCTAGATGCCGGTCGGTGCCCTGCCTGAAAGTATGCATGGATCGCAGCATGACAAGCATCATCGAGCGGAGTAAGAGAGAAGACTTTCCGGGGTTTAAGTTGCCATTTCTGAACAAGAAGCCCCACACTAGCTAGTACGTACTAACAAGCAAAGCAGCGCGTGGACACATGGCGGTGTGAACAGAACTCAACATGATCATGCATCGACTTCTTCTACGATTCCCCTAGGAAGCAGGATGTAATGCAAGCGCGTTGAGCAAAATAAACCATCATCCTTCATTTCTTCGTCGTGTTTTCATCAAGGTTGACAAAACCGACTGGCCGGTATAACTGGCCGGGCCCGGTTAACCGGTGTAACCGGCCGGTTAGTCGGGCAAAATTTAATTTGGATGACGTGCGGTCGCTGGTCAGTTAACCAACCGGTTATACCGGTGAGTTAGTCCGGTTAACCGGTGATAGTAGTGACTAACCTGATTGATGGAGAAAAAATAGAAAAATGATCAAATAATAGAAAAAAATTATGTATGATATTTTTTAAATATTAAGCATAATATTAGACACCAATATATAATACATTGAGTTCATATAACATAACATAACTATATTATGCTATACAAAATATCAAAATATAGTTGTCCCACATATAATTTTCTATAAATAATTATATATTAAGTTTCCACAAATATAATTATCGAATACATAGCATTCAAATAATTGCACTCACACCCATCACTTTGATTACAATCTGTCATGTCTTCCTACAATAACAAATAACATATATAATTTCTTACTTCAACATTACCATAAATCATAATATACTAGATATTTAATATGTTTCTTTCCTTTCTAAATTATCCATGTTTCAAAGTCTAAACTATATATGGCTACCTAAATTAACTACATACTTACCTAAATTTCCTATCTAAATTACCTAAAAAAAACATAAAAAAACCTTACCTCTATATGTGGCTAATCAGATACCGCTGGAGGTTAACCGCGCCTCCCTGCCGGTTAACCAACTTTCCAGGCAGGCTAATCGGGCTGGCCGGCCGGCTAGCCGACCGTCTCCACCCGTCCGGCCGAACGACGGACAAACGGCGACTCCGTAGCGTCCGATGGTGTAGATCGACGGCAACGCGGTAGAGATAGGTCAGGAAGGGAGGAATACGTAAGGAGGAGGGAGGACAAGGCATGGATGTGGCCTCCGTGATTCACGAATAAGTTTTGACTTTCTATTTTTTTCATTTATTTTTTTATATAATTTTTTCATCTATCAACACTCGTGATTTTGATTCTATTTTTTCACCATAACTTCTTATTATTCTTCTAGTTTTTTTTACAAAATATTGGATTCAAATTTTTTCAAATTTTCAAAAAATTTAAATCCGAACCGGAGGTTAACCGTCCGATCGGGATAACCGGCTCGGACCGATTTATCGGTTAACCGGTTAACCGGCCGGTTAACCCCGGTTATGTTAACCTTGGTTTTATGCATGGAGACGGTTTTTCGATGAGTCATAATGGAGGTTTAGATGGTTCCAAGATTTTTACATGTCACAGCTAGCATGTATCTCTTGTGTTAATTTCTGTCGCAAAAGATTAATAATAAAGAAAACGTGTCAGCCTTGTTTTCTACTACGAATTTTCAGAGCATGAAATGAAATCGCCATTAATTCTCCCGTGTGCCTGATATCACCACCAGCTGCATCAACCTCAGATGGAGGAAATCAGATGTAGACCCAAGTTTTTCATATGCCACATCTATCTCGTACGTAGTATCAATTTGCATTGTCTCACAGATAATTAATAAAGAACGTTCATGCATGGCGTCAGCCTTGTTTTCTGATATACAGTAATATTGAGAGCAGGAACACCATGGTGAATTGGTGATGATTCGTGGAGAAAATGATCGGGGAATCGGACCAAAGCGCGGCATGGTAAAGACAAAGGCAAAAGAGTTGTTTCTTTTATATATATATATATATATATATATATATATATATATATATATATATATATATATATATATATATATATATATATATATATATATATATACTAGCAAAATATCCGTGGTTGCTACGGACTTAAAAAACAACACTTTTTATAATTTAAATATAAATTATTTATAAAATATAATTATTACATATATATAATATTATTGATATTTTTTATATGAAAGATTATATTAGTATTACCATTGGTGCTTCTTAGTATACTATTTTATATGTTAAAAATAATAATTTTATCATTATTATTTACCATATTCTAGAAGCTTTATCCGGAAGGAAAAATTAATTCACGTAGTCTAAAAATAGCACTGTATTGTAACGAAATTTTGAAATTGAAGACTTGCTCTAATGGATAAAGTTAAAACACAAAAGTTGTATATCTCTTCGAGGCCTTTTCGAAACATATATGGATCATATTATTTGAACTACAGAGCTAGGAGATATATGCCCCGTACAGGGACCTGCGCAGAGGAGTCTGAATTAGAATAAATATTTTTACATCGCATATTTGGAAACCAAAATAGCAGGATCTGAACTTATATTGAATACCAAAGTTGTAGAATGTTTTGAGAGCTACGAGATAGAGTCCGAGTTTATCACATTTAAGCTCCTGACATAGGAGTTATGATTTTTGAAATTCGATACTTGATATAAAAGATATGAAACCGATTTAAATTCAGTCTCTAACTTTTTGGACATGAAGTAGACGACCGCACCTCAATTAATAGATTATATATACACACACACACACACATATATATATATATATATATATATATATATATATATATATATATATATATATATATATATATATATATATATATATATATATATATATTAAAAGTGTTTTGATGGATTGAGTGATACCTCGGTCGTGGCCCTTTGTGTATAAAGGACGGGAAGATCTAACCCCGGTAGGAGCTAAAACTCTTCTATATTCCTTGTTGAACATGAAATTTTAACTCAAACTGTTGAAACTAAACTAGAACCTTTGTTTTTTTTTATAATGCAAATCTGTAAAGACTTTCGGTTTATAGAACCAGACTTTTAGTTTTGCAGCGTGTGAGTATTTTTTAAATATCATAGCTTCCAGGCAAGGTCTCTAAATTAGGCGTTCTACATGTCTATTTTGATTGTCTAGACGAGGGCTTTGTCATAGACATTTTAAATGATAAGCAGTTTGTCTTTATCTTCTTACATTTCCATGCACTTCTTTGTGTATTTAATGAAATTGAGCAGAATGTCCAGAAACGATGCTCACATCCTGCAAACATGTCTAAACACCAAGCTTACAAATATATTCAATGTTAGCTTTAATTTAGACATTTTTTTTAATCATGTGTTGCCTGTCAATATATAGTAAAACTTCTGATTTTCCAAATATATATATATATATATATATATATATATATATATAATCTATTAATTGAGGTGCGGTCGTCCACTTCATGTCCAAAAAGTTAGAGATTGAATCCAAATCGGTTTCATATCTTTTATATCAAGTATCAAATTTCAAAAATCATAACTCCTAATGAGACAAACTCGGACTCTATCTCGTAGCTCTCAAAACGTTCTACAACTTTGGTATTTAATATAAGTCCAGATCCCGCCGTTTTGGTTTTCAAATATGTGATGTAAAAATATTTGTTCTAATTCAGACTCCTCTACGTAGGTCTCTGTGCGGGGCACATATCTCCTAGCTCCGTAGTCCAAATAATATGATCCATATATATTTCGAAAAGCGCTCGACGAGATCTACAACTTTTGTGTTTTAACTTTTTCCGTTAGAGCAAGTCTTTAATTTTAAAATTAACTTGCAATACAGTGCTATTTTTGTACTCTGTGAATTAATTTTTTCTTCCTGATAAAATTTCTAAAATATGGTAAAAAATAATGATAAAATTATTATTTTTAACATATAAAATGATATACTAAGAAGCACCAACGGTAATACAAATGTAATATTTTATGTAAAAAATATCAATAATATTGTATATATATAATAATTGTTTTTTATAATTAAAGTATATATATAGTAATTATATTATGTAAATATATATATATATATATAAGAACGGCAAGAGAGTTGTTGAGACGGCATGGTAAATTGGAGTGGAGAACACAGGAGTGAAATGAAAGAACGCGCATTTGGCGCAGCGTTAGTGCGTTACGTTCTCGTGTCGTCTGCATCAACCTGGCTCAGAGGCTTGAAGCAGTAGTCCCCCCGGCCCGCGTCAAATGATTGCCATCTCTTGCAATCAGTACTGCTCGATCGCCACCATTTCCTAGCTTCTTCCCCCTCCTCTCCTCTCCTCTCTCCTCCTCCATATATAAATACGCACGCCAGCATTGCATTGCATTGCATTGATCCACGGCCTCATCCAACTTGATCTTCTTCCACGCAACACAGCAACCAGTAGTCCAGTACTACTCTTCCCTTCAGAGCCAAGGATCGAGCTGCTGCTTCATCAGGCGAGTGATGGCCACCACCAGCTTCTCCCTCGCCGCCGCCGCGTCTGACCTCGCCACGAAGGCGCGGGCGTGGCTCGGCCAGACGACGATGGCGCCGCCGGCGACCTACCGGCTGGAGACCCCGGCCGTGACTTCCGACGGCGTCCACGTCGTCTTCGCCGCCGTGTACGCCGTAGGCCCGAGGAACGACAAGAACCCCGGCGGCGAGGAGCCGCTCCTCCTCCGCGCCAAGCTCGCCGCCGCCGCCGCTGGACCACATCATCACCAGCTGGGACAGCGGCCGCGGCTGCCCCCGCCGCGTCAGGGACATCATTCAGCGCCACGTCAGCGCCGTCATCACCGGCATGACCGCGGAGCAGATCAACGCCGTCAACCACGAAGCCGTCGTCTCCGTCGCGACGGAGGTCCTCGGCCGCGTCAACGTCGACCTCGGCAAGCAGCACGACGGGCTCTTAGTCTACGTCGTCAACGTCTACAGAATCTCGCTGCGGGGCCCACAGGCTCCGACTGACAAGATCACCGTCGCCGTCGTCGCCGAGGAGGGCGCCGCCCTGACGCCGGGCTTCGTGGTGAAGCTCGGCGCCAGGAACGTCGGGGTGGAGAGATCAACACCTTCGTGAACGTCGGCGAGGTCGCGGTGGCCGTGGCGGTGGTGGACCCGGTGACCAAAAAGCCCGACTGGAACAAGCAGATCAAGGTTACCGGCGTCGCGGCCGAGCTCCACATGGAGTTTCAGGGCAAGACGACGCACCGCGTCATGATCAAGGCGCAGAGCACCCCGGCCCCACCACCAGTTCATCATCAGTACTAGACCGTTAGTATAGCTAGTGTCAATCCCATTATATTGCTGGTTGTCTAAATATTACTTACTAGCAAAAAAAGAGAGGTTAATTTGGTTCGCGGTTTTATTATGTATACTGCATGGAAGACATGGTAGTCACCTTGACCTCTGGTTAATAAACTGATATTATATATGTTCTCATACATCTCATGAGCAATGTTGTTGTAGTAGGCGAGCGTGAGAAGAGTGGTTATTATCTCAATTCGCAAGGACTGCTGATGTGAAAATTGCTATTGCTCCTCACTGTGAGAAGAGCGTAGCAGAGGAAATGATAGACGAGCACTCTTCTTCTTTGGGAAGTGGAAATTGCTTGCTGCACTGTAGATGCAAAGCATGACGTTTCGTCGCTGTTTCCTGCACCATTGATTGATGCGCACTACTAGTCGTTTCAACTAGATTCATCAGAACGATAGATATTTTTTTAGGTGAATGAGTTTCATGTTGCACTGCGTTTCAGATTCCAAACGGAAATCTGTTCATGGCGCATGTACGGGAACAGGTGGCAGCAGTTCATTACAATCAAAAGGGCGCGGATGTCGTCAGTGACCAGACAGTGCTGCCGGCTCAAACATCAGATTTGAGCATGACGTTTCGTCGCTCTTTTTTTTTCGTGAATACGTAGGAGAATTACGCATCATTTTATTAAGAAGAGAGAAATGGTATAACTCATAGTTTTCTTTTATATATCGCCTTTCAAACACTTAATCCACCTACTTCAGGATTATTAAAGAGCGATGCTAAATTCTTAGCGTCAGCCATCTTCCATAGCCCGCCCTCCTCCATGACGCCGTGATCACCACCTGGATTCTCGGTTGCATGCTATCGAAGACGCACTTGTTGTGGTGCTTCCACAGCTCCCAGGCAACAAGGATGATTATGATGTTAAGGCCCTTTCGCAGTTGCACAGGTGCTACACGAGCTGCCCGGCGCCACCATTCTCTGAAACCTGGCTCCCGAGTCGTGGGCGTAGCTTTCTGTAGGCCAAATTTGCTCAAGATTCTGGACCAAATCTCCCAGGAGAAAACGCATGTGGTGAGTAAGTGTTGAATGTCCTCTTCCACCTGATCGCATAAGGGGCACCGATCTGGGTGATCCATTCCTCTACGCTGCAGCCTATCCGCAGTCCAGCAGCGATTGAGGATCGCTAGCCATATAAAAATTTTAATCTTCAATGGCGCCCAAGTCTTCCACAACCTCCTATACGGCTCGAAGATGATAGCTCCAAGGAAATAGCGCTCATATGCTGATTTTGTGCTGAAACGGCCAGTTGGATGCCCAATCCAAATGTGCTGATCTGCTGTCCCTGGCAGTAACGGGATCTCATTGACGACTTGCCATAACTGAATGTACTGCCAAACCGCCATGATGTTGAGGCCCCCGGTTATGAATCTGATCCAATAGTTGTTTTCCATGGCCTGGTGAACTATGAGTTGGCGCCATCCCCGTTTCCTCACAAAGGGCATCAGGGCCGGTGCTATGTCTTGCACGCTTTTACCATGAAGCCATCGATCAGTCCAGAACGTTGTGGTCTTGCCATCCCCAACCGAAGTCGTCATTGAGACGGCGAACATAGCACAGACATTGGTCGGCATGGTGATTTCAGCATATGTCCATCTCTCCGGATCTTGTTTCTGCAACCACATCCACCGCATACGCAATGCCCATCCTAGTATCTCCAAGTTGTGAATGCCAAGACCACCCAGATGCAATGGTTTTATGACTCAGTCCACAAGAAAGAGCGCCGGTGCATGTCGAGGGCGATGAGGAGGTGCAAGGGGATGGTTGTCAGGACTGCTCGTACCAGCACCAGCCGACCTGATGTCGCCATTAGTGATGCCTTCCATGCTGGCAGCACGTCGGCAATCTTGTCCAGGTAGGGTTGCAGGTCTGTTTTGGTGAGCCGCCGAAGTGAGAGGGGTAGCCCAAGATATTTATACGGAAACTCCGAGATGTCACAGGCCATGATGTTGTGTAGGCGCTCCTTATCCTGCTCGGTGCAACAGATGGGCATGATGGAGGATTTTTGCATGTTTGCGCGTAGGCCAGATGCCTCACCGAAAACATCAAGTATACCCTTGATCAGGTTAATGTCTTGCTGCTGCGGTGTGCTGAAGATGACGACATCATCCGCATAAATGGAGACCCGATGTCCAATGTGTGTGCGAGCTAGTGGAGTGAGGAGGTGTAGGTCATCCGCTTTCTCAACAATACGACTTAGCACATCCATCATGACAATGAAAAGAAGTGGAGAAAGCGGGTCGCCTTGTCGAAGGCCCCTTCCATACCGTATCTGCTGGCCTGGCTCGCCGTTTAGTAGCACCTTGGTTGATGATGTGTTGAGCAGATTGCATAGAAGCATGCACCATCTCCCTCTAAATCCAAGGTGTGTGAGTACCTCCAATAGGAAAGGCCAGGATACCGTGTCGAAAGCCTTCGTTATGTCCAGTTTGAGCATCATCACAGCCCAACGCCGGTGGTGCAAGGTCTTAGCCATGTTCTGGACCATCATGAAGTTGTCATATATCCGACGGCCCCTTATGAATGCACTTTGATTTGTTGCAATCATGGAGTCGAGCTTCAGAGCCAGCCACGACGCCATTATTTTTGTGACCAGTTTGGCAAAGCTGTGTACTAGGCTAATAGGTCGATAATCTCCAACATGTATAGCCTCTTCTTTCTTCGGTAGTAGCACCATATATCATGAATTCAATAGGTGCAGCTTCCTTGAGTCCCCCACATGAAGAGCTCCAATGGCAGTCATGATGTCGGTTTTTATAATCGGCCAGCATGTCTTGTAGAAACGGTCGGTGAAGCCGTCAGGTCCAGGCGCCTTGTCACGCGTCATATTGTTGATCACAACAACAACAACAACAACAAAGCCTTTTTATCCCAAGCAAGTTGGGGTAGGCTAGCATCATATTGTTGATCGCCGCCCGAAATTCCTCCTCTGAGATTGGTATGTCCAAATCTGCAAGATTCGTGGCTGGCTGGAGGACCTCTTGAAGATTGAGCGTTGTAGCTCTCGTTGCTGGGGCGCCTTGTCGCGCGGCATATTGTTGATCACTCATCTTTTTCTGCACCATTATTGATGCGCACTAGTCGTTTCAATTGGATTTAGGACGATAGATGTTTTTAGGTGAATGAAGGTTTATTAGCAAGGACACCTGATATATATCTTCTGGTTATCTCAATATATCTGAGCAATGTTGTAGTTAGGCGAGCGTGAGAGTGAGAAGAGTGGCTACAGCTAATGCCGAATTGATGCGTGAGAAATCATTGCATGGTTTAGGGTTTTAGCACCAATTCGTGTGGTCCAGATCGGGTGGTTTCTGATTTCAGTGGTCGTCGGTCGTAGTCAACAAGAGCTGGTTAGTAGGCGCAATGTTTTCTTCTTTGCGTATCCAACAACAGTGCATAGCAGAGACGAGACGCGAGTGATGTTGCTTTATTTGCTTACCTACTGTAGCTAGGTAGCTCGTGTTATCGTGTAGGAACAGAGCCTTTCACCATCTTTCTCGCTCTTTGTTAGCTAGCCCGACGGAGTGGGAGCAGTGTTTTAAAAACTGACTGAACCGATGAAACCGGACCAAGACGGTTTACAGAAAATCATCACGAAAACTGAAAACAATTTGTTTTATTGATTTTTATCCATCGGGGATCGACATAAACTGTGATTAATGTAAAAACTAGAAAATAAGGAGAAAATAATGGAAATTTTGGCATGAACTTTACCAATTATTTGCAATAGTTTTAGGCTTATATTCCTCATCTTGTTTTTGGCAAAAATTATGGAAAATGATAAGGTTGTTTTTAAAAAAATTATTTTTCATCTTCTTTCATTTTTTCGCCCACTCAATTCTTTTTTGTTTCTGTAAAGTTGATTTACCATTTTTTGACTTAATATTTGTTATTTTTTTAACATAAATCCAAAATTTTAAAATTTGGTGGACCGAAAACCATGAAGAACAACCAGTTTTTTAAACCATGAGTGAGAGTGCCTCCTTACTAATCCTTCCGAATTGAAAAAGCACAATTCCATATTTCACCTCAGCAAATGGAAATCGATGTCGCAACAGGTCGTCGGTCGGAAGAGTTTTTGGTGGTTGGATGGTTTCTGATTTCAGTGGTCGTCGATCGGAGTCCACAAGAGCTAGTCAGTAGGCGTAATGTTTTCTTCTTTGTGTATCCAAGAACAGTATAGCAGAGACGAGACGTGAGTGATGTTGCTTTGCTTACCTACCATAGCTAGGTAGCCCGTGTAGGAATAGAGCCATCTTTTTTGCTCTCTGTTAGACTGACTGCATTCATGGTATTCTAAATGCATCCTCTAAAGGAATATTCTCTTTCAATCATCAAGATTTTTTCCTGCACCCATCATATTTTATACTCATCCTCTATCCTAACTACCTCTTATATGGGATCCACACGTCAGCCTCATACTCACTCTTTTTTCTCTCCCTCTCTCTTTCCTCCCTTCCCCGTCTCTACCTTTTCTCTTCTTCCATGGCGCAAGGCTCCCCGAGCTCCCCTGCAGCGCACGCCGCTGCTGGCCGGGCCCCTCCCCTGTAGCACATGCCACCGCTCGCCGGGCCCCTCCTCTCCTTCTCTCCAGCACCGTTGCCGCCGGGCCTCTCCTCCTCCTCCCCCGTGCGCTCCCGCCGCCGGCTCCCTCCCTCATCAGTTCATGACCGCCTCTCCACATGGAGTTTCAGGGCAAGACGACGCACCGCGTCATGATCAAGGCTCAGAGCAGCCCCGCCCCAACACTAGTTCATCAGTACTAGACCGTTATCTAGTGTGAATCCAATTATATTGCTGGTTGTCTAAATATTAGCAAAAAAAAAGATGGGTTAATTTGGTTCATCACGGTTTTATTAGGCTACTCTCAATGGGAGTTTCATTTTTAATAAATAACATGCTATATCAGTATTTTTGATGATGTGGCAAGATAATTATGAAGAGTGAGAAGAAACAAGTTTCATCTAATTATGAAGAGTGAGAAGCCCTACACTGTTTCTAATGCTATGGAACTAGCATTGAGAGCAACTATTTTATTTCATTTATAATTTGACCAATGACTATGCAACAATTAAATACTATGATTAAACTAGAAAACAACATAAATGAAACTATACATTGTAGAGGAGTGTTTCATTTGTGCTCTATATGACATGGTAGTTTTGAAAACGATGAGATAAAACTCACCACTGGGAATAGCCTTATGTACTGCATGGAAGACATGGTAGTCACCGTACTTTGACCTCTGGTTAAACTGATATTATGTTCTCATATATCTCAGCAATCTTGTAGTAGGCGAGCGTGAGCAGAGTGATAATATCTCAGCAATTTCTATCGTCCCGGACCAAGGCTGTTTACTGAAGAAAATTCAAAAACAAGAACATTTGAAATAGAAACCGGTAAAGCCACTGGTTTTACTGGTTTATCGGTCAGAGATCGACCTAAAACGAGATTCATACATAAAATGAAAATTACGGAGAAAAATGATGGAAATTTTGGCATGAAATTTGCCAATTATTTGCAATAGTCTTAAGCTTACATTCATCATTTGTTTTGTAAAAAATTATGGAAAAAGGATAAGGTTGTTTTTAAAAATAATTATTTTCCTTTCTTCCATCTTCCTTCATTGTTTGCTCACTCAATCTTTTTTGTAAAGTTGATTCACCATTTTTTATGTAGTTTTTTTAAGTAAAAATAAAAAATAAAAAATTTGTTGGACCGAAAACCGTAAAGTTTTTTAAACCATGAGTGAGAGTGCTTCCTTACTAATCCTTCTGAATAGAAAAGGCACAATTCCATGTTTCACCTCAGCAGATGCAAATCGATGCCACAACAGGGTTACTCAGACATATCGACTCTATCGACCGTCGCTTTTTATTTAATTAGAGTTCAATACCGTGTGCCCATGCCATTGAGCACACACATAACATAATTAGCCAACGAAACCTTGCTAAACAAAGACTCCAGGATGATACTCTCCTTTATTCATATACCGGGAATCTCACACAATCGATAATAATTAACCTTGAGACTAATGGTAGTACTTAATAAGATGTCATGGCCGTATTTGGAACGTTGGACTTGATGCTGGAGGCTGGAGAACGTCAGCGATCATCAGTTGGCGCCGCCCTTGGTATCGTTGGTGATGAGCAGCTCGCCCACGCCCTCAGGCGCCGCCACCGCCGCCGCGCCGGCCTTGTCGCCGACGAGGACGGCGACGGCCCTGCGTGCTCTGTTCACCACCGCGGTCATGATCCTGGGCATCTCCTTCTTGATCAGACGGTCGGCCGCCTGCCGCGTGGCGCTGCTCTCGCGTCGCCGCTGAGCTGGACGGCGACGGCCTTGCGCGCGTTGGCCACGATCTTGGGCACGTCCTGCTCGAAGAACCGGTCGGCGTCCGGCTTCACCTGCTTCAACGCGCTCTCCATCGCCGCCGCCACCTCCTCCTCCTTCCGCGTGCTGATGTTCAATGCTTCGCCTGTCATAACATGCTCCAAAAACTCCTGCACCTAGACACACACACACAAAAAAAATCTATCTAGATCCAGTGATGAGTGATTAATAAGTGGAGTTAATCGCCTTGTTGTGCTCGTATGCTTACCTTAATTGATTGATTGAAAAATCACATGAAATGAACCTGCCTGCGTATAATTGTTGGTCATGGCAGCAGCTTGGTTGCTGCAGTTCTTCCCGGCGAAGGCAAGGTCGTACTTGTCGACCGGCACCCCGACTTGAACCATCTTGACGTTGGCGCGGTACACGTGGATCCCGAACTTTACGAGGTCCAAGACCTGCTTCACGAAGCTGCTGCCGCCGGCGCCGTCGTTGACGAAGAGCTCCTCCGCGGGCACGCCGGCGGCGAGCGCGCCGACGTGGTTCTCCAGGACGCCATGGACGACCTGCTTCACCTTCGCGCAGGCGTCGTCGTCCTTGTCCTTTGCTGTCGCTGTCGCGGTTCAGGGCGACGACGAGCTTCGCGTAGAGAAGGAGCGGGTTGTCGTCTTCGTCCAGCTCCAGCTTGTTGCTGTTGATGATGTTGGGGCCGACGGTGTACTCGGCGCGGAGGTGGATGGGGAAGCTCTCGGAGGTGAAGCCATGCGCGTCCAGCTCGAAGCTCGCCGGCGCCATGTCCAGCGTCTCGCAGCGCTGCACGCCCAGCCACACCCATGCCTTCCTCGCCACCTTCACGTTCTTAACGCCCCAGCCGCTGATCGCCAGGTACTCCGACGCGCCGGCGACACGGAAAGTGGCCATCTTATTAATTCTCGCCTACTCAGGCAGCAGCTCCTACGACGAGACACCTAGCAAGAGTATTATTGGCTTGGCTGTGTCGAAGAACAAGGTCCTTAAAATGCTCGCATAAATAGAGGAGAATCAAGTGCGGTTTGGAATTTGCTGACATGCATGCAGAGGTGGGTTGCTTAATTATTGACTCAGACAAGAGTACTAATTGGATGCTCCATAACAGATTCATGCCTCGGTCCTCAGATAGCGACATATTCGAGGCATCCGAGTCGTCGTCGTGGGTGCTCACGGTTCAACGTGCAAGGTCGAGCTGTGGTAAACTGGTGGTTCAGCCTTCGCTTCTCCATCATCTCCAGCCGGCAAGTTGGTCTACGGCTTATTTTGTCACCTAACTTCATCTTTCCATAATTAAAAAAAAATCCAGAAAGCGTTTTAGATATCTCTGAGATGTTGATATATCTACTGGACAACAGTGTTTCAGATTCATTCAGAACGGACGGGCGATATCTTGGAGAATTGAATCATCAGTCAAAGCAGGGAGGCTTCAAGCACTGATTTGCTGGTGCCTTTCAGTTGGAAGGAGGAGGAGAGAAGGCATGGATTCAAAAAAGTAAGTTTAGGGAGATCAAAAGCGTATGGTACAATGTGTAACATTAACCTTGAGGGCTACTGCTGCATGTGGTAGCAGAGGTAGGTGTCATCGTAAAATTCAGTCAGCTACGCAATAATCAGCTAGTATTATACTTGATCGGTTCCTTGTCTTGGAAGAAAAATATAGCATCTGTGCTTTCTGTTTTTGGCCATTAGTGAACCTCGCTTTCAGTTCTTGCTCCTCGCCGGTGAACGTCCTGTGCCGTTGCAATACAATCGGTCGTCTGGCCATGCTCGACGAGGCACACATGCTGCACGCGACAAAAGGATCGGCGCGTTCCTTCTTCGACAAGCACACATGCATGCGAATTAGTAGTAGATGCCTTCTGGATCACACTCACGACGCGGGCTTGAGATTCGAGGCACTAGCTTATTAGGCTTCATGACGTAAATCCATGGATCGCAGCAGCATGACCAGCGCAATTCCATCTCGATGGCGGAGTAAGAGAAAGATTGACCCATCGATCGACGATATGATCGTTGAGAAGTGAAAGCTGCACCACCACAGCTCGGTCGACACGTAGTCATCATGTCCTTTTGCTGCTGGTGGTGACATCTTTGCATCGTAGCGGAACCTTGCACACAAATATGACACTGTTCGTTTGCCATTTCAGAACAACGGTGGCACATGGTGCTGAGGCTCCTCACGAGCAACAATCACAGCATGCAGCGCAGAGCCTGCATTCCGCGTCAATGATGACGTTGATCATATTCGCAAAAAATTAAAAAAAAATGATGAGGATGATCATACCATACCAGTAGTCATGTGCCACATGTATTGCCACTTGCTAGTCATGGAGGCAATCAGATATATAGATCCAAGATTTTTTTTTTCATATGCCACATGTATCTTGTATAAATTTGTATCACGAAGAATTAATCAAGAACGAACAACAACCTTGTTAATTCCCAATATATATTGAGAGCAGGAACGCCATGGTGAATAGGTGATTCGTGGAGGAAAATGAACCAAAAGCGCGTCATGGTAACTATTAGCAAGAGTTAGTTAATTTGGTTCGCGGTTTTATCATGTGTGCTCAGCTGAACTGCTGCTTTGACATGGTAATGAGACATTGACCTCTGGTTAAACAACTGTGTCGATTGATCTGCCTCTTCCTGTGTGAAAGATGAACTTTTCAGTTTGCAATGACAGTTACGATAGAGGGGAGCTGCAACAAAATTACCAAGC
This sequence comes from Eleusine coracana subsp. coracana, assembly GCA_032690845.1. Taxonomy (NCBI): domain Eukaryota; kingdom Viridiplantae; phylum Streptophyta; class Magnoliopsida; order Poales; family Poaceae; genus Eleusine; species Eleusine coracana. The sequence continues at coordinate 2,365,726 of CM064418.1, forward strand.
GGGACCTGCACTCCTTGCAGATGGTGATCACAGTCACACCGAGAGAGCGTAGCAGAGGAAAAGACAGACAGTGATGCGGCACTGCATTTCAGCTTTCAAACAAAAACCTGCTCATAGCAGTTCACGATCACTAGGGCAAAGCCCTACACCAACGGATGAAACAGCTCTAATTCTGAGCAAGGAAAAACGCTGTGTGAGACAGCAAATCCTGCTGAACAAAGGAAAACCGAGTTCGGCTATCGCCAGTGAGCAGGGTGAAGCGATTGCTGGCCAGCCTACTGAAACTCTGGCCAACAAACTAATCTCCACACATCATTCCAGTCTCAAGCCCGTTCAGATTAGCAAAAACACATAAGCGGTACAGATTTTTTTTTTCTGCTTGCCCTATATGTCGCAAAAGCCAAACGCCAAAGCTAGAAAAAACAGTATCAATCAAGTGCATAAAGCCATGTGCAAATACAAAAGCACCTTACTAAGAAATGCACAGCGCCTCACTGACCATCTACGCTAGCAGGCAAACAGGTAGCAATCGCCAGGAAAGATCAGGAAACACAAAACAGCACGGAACAAAGAAGAGCCAAGTACCGCTATAAGTGTTGATACCTTCAAGCTTAAAAGTAAAAAATCCTAAGAGTTCCAAGATTAAGAGAGGCAACAAGTGCAGTAAACCAGTTTGGAGACACACATCCCAGGCTATCGATGGCTAACATGCTACCATCAAGGGTTCATGACAGAACATGATTCACCAAAGGTACAGCACATCACAAACAGCTAGGGCCACTCAACAGAAGAACATAGAAGAGATTAGGACTCAGAATCTACCCCTCAATGTTCCATGCATTCCTATTCATTTAATGCTCAATTTTCTCATTCAATTTTGCATCAAGTGCTGCCAGAACAAAACTATGAAGTGATATGCATATGACTCCATTTTCCAAATTAATTTTGCATGAGTGCTGCTAGAAGAAAACCAAGCGACAATAGCTGTGAACCATGCTTCAATAGAGAAGGAATTTCTTCCTTGAGATGTAACCGTACAGGGTGCATCAGCAATCAGTACATGTTAAATTCCTAATGCTTGTGATGAGATAAATACTGATTACTGAAGGGACTGAGAGTATAAACGTATCTCGCTTTCCAACCAGTTGGCCTGGAACTTCAAGGACATCTTTTAAAAAAATAATCTATCCTACAATTTTGTCATTGGTTATTACAGACGATTCTTTCTGACCAGGTAACAATGTTGAAAGAATTACTGAAGAGCAAGAATGTGAAAAAACTTATTATACGGTCTTAACCGTGTCATAAGCCCAAAGAAGTTTCGAGGTGCTGCCAGTTAAACCTCTTAAAGCTAAAGCTCCACTTGGTATGCAACAAAAATTAGAGGGCAAAAACAATCGGAAGAAAATACGCCTGGTTCTCAGATGTGATCACAAACTGCATTGGTAAACTCTGATGTCGATGCCTTTCCACCAAGATCAGCAGTCCTAAACTTGCCCTCTGCGATGGTCTTGAGGATAGCATTGTGGATCCGGTCTGCTTGGTCATTGAATTGCAAGTGGCGCAACATCATAACAGCACTCAGCATAAGAGCAGTTGGGTTGGCAAGGTTCTGGAAACAAATAAAAAAACCAATTAGGTTTAAAGAGATAGGACTGTAATGCCAATCAACTGTGTCCTAACTCTTACTGGAGAACATGACCTAATAATCTTCAATAATTTAAAAGGAAAAGGTGTACAAGACATGGGATTAAACCAAGCATTTAAGTATCCAAAGTTCGAAATTGAAAAAAATAATAATGACACTACCTTCACAGGTGCAGCAATGATTGATGCTATTGATTCCATAACACAATGAGAGATTACAGAAGTAAATATTGTAAACCATGATAAAAAGGAGTCAGTATAAGAATCAAGACACTCACCATGCCAGCGATATCCGGGGCAGAGCCATGAACAGCTTCCGCCAGACAAATGCCACCTTCACCGATGTTGCAACTGGAAACCAACAACAGTGAGTTGATGTCGTACTAAAAATGCCCCCAAAAAATATTAGAAAATAGAAACAAGTCTACCTGGGTGTCAGGCCCAAGCCTCCAATCAAACCAGCACATAGATCACTAATAATGTCACCATAAAGATTTGGCATCACTAGTACATCAAAAAGACCAGGATTCTTCACAAGCTGCAAGCAGATGCAGTCCAAAATCAATACCAAGAGCGTGTCAAACTATGAGTAGATCCAGTAGAGAGAAGAACATACCGTCATACAGCAATTGTCAATGATCACCTCCTCATATTGAATTTCAGGATACTTTTCAGCTACTTCACGGCAACACTACAGTTGGAATAATAAAAGAATACAAACATATAAGCTCTCAAGAATATTGTATTTGCTTGTTCCATGAATTAGAAAGAAGAAACAAGGGTGGTTTACAAACCTTGAGGAAAAGACCATCAGTCTTCCTCATGATATTGGCTTTGTGAATCGCAGACACCCTTTCCCGGCCATTGGCCTTGGCATAATGGAAAGCATACTCTGCAACTCTCAAACTTGCTTGACGAGTAATAATTTTCAAACTTTCCACAACACCTCTCACAACCTGGAAAGAAACTAGCATGGATATAGTGAAAAAGAATACTAATGAGAATAATAAAGCAACATTATCAGATATACTCCTTACCTGATGTTCAAGGCCACTATATTCTCCCTCGGTATTTTCACGAATTGTCACAAGGTTAACATCATCATATCTAGTCTTATAGCCAGGGAGACTGTTGCAAGGTCTGACGTTAGCATAAAGTCCAAGTTCTTTCCTTAATGTAAGATTCAACGACCGGTGGCCCTTTCCAATAGGTGTAGCCATGGGACCTTTCAAGCCAACTTTGTTTCTACGCACAGACTCCAGGCTTTCCCATGTCAAAAAGCTCTCTGTTCTGGGGTCAACTTCTGTACCAACATAATGCTCTTCCCATTCTATGGGTACCCCTGCAACATTGAATACCTGAAACAGAAAAAACACACAAAAAACAACAATTTAGACCTAAGACGTCATAAAAATAAGCCTCAGATATCATATACCAATAAATTTTATTTGATAATTGACAACAGCAATGTAAACTGTGCTGCTGCAGAAAGAAAATGCACTGTTATAGCTTTGCTATTATAGCACTTTGTTTACCATACTTGAAACAATATTTCAATCTTCACTAACCAACTATCTAACGTTGGTGCTACTGCTGCAGGATTCCATTTCAGCCAAAAATTAGGTGGACCATATGCATGCTTAGATGTTTCGCTGTATCATATCCTAGCTTGCAATTGTGCAACGGGACATATTCAAGATAGATCCTCATTACAAAATGTGTCAAGAACTTCCTTAATCATACTTACAATATTAAAAGGCAAAATGGTGAAGGTGAATTAGCAGAACAAAGGGAATAGCATAATTCAAAACCTTGTTAAAGAGTCTGATTGCAGTTATAGCCATACAAAAATTTAGATGCAGCTAGCATGCATCAATTAATAAGGCATGAGAATAAAATTTATGCTCTTCAGCACGCACATCATGGCAGTTTAAGGTTAAATATATTTACAACGACAAAGCCCTTAATCCCAAGCAAGTTAAGGTAGGCTAGATACAGGGTCAAGAATATCTTTGCAGCAAACAAAATCAATATCAGTTCAATCTGAAAAGAGTAACTAAGACATCTATAATAAACTCTAAACTAGATATATGCAGCTAGTATAGTTCATGATATCAAGCATGTGCCTGGGCACATTGAAGCAGCATCCTTTTTTGAAACACTATCCATAATCTAATTTTAAGAATAAAACCTATGCAAATTTCTCACAATATCAGCATATCCTTGATTTTGGTACTGTATCATCGTATATGTATCAGCACACAGGCATGTGCGATGTAACACAGTGTAGTTACAAAACATTGTAAGGTTGGATGTAAAACGGTAGTACTTTGCTACAATGCATGGACAACGTACCTATTGACTAATCGTCAAAACTAACTTAAATTCTGTTAACCAAACAAACCAATCTGCATATTACAGGAAGGAAGTCGCAATTGTGCCCCGAGCTACGAAAATTAGCGTAGCAACCGAACCAGTTCCGTACCTGCTTGACCGACTCCGCGATCTCTGGCCCGATGCCATCGCCAGGGAAGAGCGTAGCGCGGATGGTCTCGCCCGACGCCGTGGAGAACGGCGCCGCACCCAGTCTTGTCATCCGGGGCAGGACGCCCCCCTGCTGCAGTAGCCTCCGGAGCGCCATGCCTCCCCCACTTCCCTGCCACAGCCAAAGCACACACGTCAACCCTAACAGCCACCAGATACGCGCAAACGATCCGAGAAAACCAGCCGTCGTCTCGCTCGAAATCCGATCGCGCGAAACCCTACAGATTCGCGCGAAATTTGATCGAGCGCGAGAGACGGCCCGATCCCCCGATCGAACGGGATGCGACCCGATGAAGGTAGAGAACGCGGGTCGGTGAGATCGAAGGAGATAATGTACCGGAGGACGAAGATTCGTGAGGGTTCCCGACGGCGGCTGCGGCGCGCGGCGGCGAGGAGGAGATGGAGAAGAGGGGAACGAGAATGGGAAAAGGGAAGGAGGGTGGTGGTGGTGGCCTGGTGGGGGAAGGAAGACTTGTTCAGGGCTTGCTCCGATTTATCTGGCCGTCCATGTGGATCGGTCGGCTGGGATTTGACGGGGCCACCGCAAGCTGATGCTGATGATCAGCGGCGAGGGAATCGTAATCCTGTGTTTCTTTTTTCTTTCTTGCGGAAGCAGAAGAAAAAAGAAGAAAAGATTGTTTCGGAGTTGGCCTTGGGGCCCAATTTTTATTCCAAATTTCTTTGTCGATCCAATTTTTATTCCAAGTTGACCGGCCGAGATTACAACAACCGTATTGTTCTTGTGATGTAACGTTTAGTTATACCATGAAAATATTGCATGAAAATTTCTTATGTTCCTCTTAAAATAAAGGTGTACATACTAGAGCCTAGCTATTTTGAACATTTACAGGACCATATTAATTAAATTGAACAAGAGATGTGGGATTGTTGCGGTTAGGTTCGTTGCTACGAACGGGAAAGGAGAGTTGCGGCCTATTTAAATAAATTGAATTAAATTAGCATCAATTAAGCTAATGTGAAAGTATTTGTCTAAACTTTTGGAGATTTTGTTCGATTTTCTAGGTTACAAGGTGTGCTGCCCTCTTTATGGATTTGCTCGTTGCAATATTATGTACATTGTTCAAAACATATTTATGTGACTCAACCCATCGGAACATCACCATCGTCCAATGCATTATAGTGCAAGTTGGTAAGTTTTAGTTAGAATTATATATTTTTCTTTGAAAAAAATATAAATAAAAATATAAAATAACAGAAGAAATATGTCCATGTCCATCACTCGCCAGCCACCTTGCTGCTTCGACAAGGATAACAATTATCTTCAAAATTTCTACATCAATGGATACATATGTATCTTCTTTAGTGAGAAGGATGCGAAAGGGGCTCCAGTCCAATAGTTGAGGCTCTGAGTAGCATCTTCTTAAGTCTCGAGTTCGATTCCCGTTGGAAGCGAATTTTCAGGATTTGAGGTTAAAAAAATTCCTTCGTTCTCCCAGTGCCAAAGCACATGCTAAATACTCGCGCCACAGCTCACAGTCCAGCTAAGTCCCGGTGTATGACCTAGGAGTGGGGTTTGGGGGTTTTCTCGACCTACGTGAGAAGATCTTCTTCTTATAAAAAGCTCGGGAGCCGTCATACCCCCCGCAGGTCGAGTTTTTTTAGTGAGAAGGATCTCATAAATAAATTTAAATGACTGTTTAGTTTTCTGTGTGGTTAATTGTTACGTTTATTCATCTCAGAAAAAAATCAACAAACACGTGTTTTTTGGAACTAAACAGCCAACCAGCCTAATGCTGCTTGCGCTCCTTAAAACAATAATTTCTTTGTGCAAATTAATGCTATGACTAACATTTGTTTGTGCATGCTATACCTGTGATTGCACACATGTCCTCATTTTTTTTAGATAATGTGCACACATGTCCTCGTAGTCCTGTTTTTTTAGTTAATGTGAGTTATTTTAGTTGTTTTTTCTGATGACATATATGTGCCCATAAGAAGGCACGTACACAAATACAAATACACAATGATAGTTTTTAGAATAATAGTTTTTTCTTTACTTTATTTCATTAAACAAAACTATCAATATCCAGTTTTCATATTGTCAATAATCCACACTCCCTCTCGACCCAACATTGATACATTGCAAGTATTCATCTCTACACTTTTCACAATCCAGGGGTTTGAACTATATTCATTGACATCATTGTTCCTAAGATCTATCCGTTAGATGTTCTCTTACCATTCCTACGTGAATATAGTTGACATGGACATTGTTCTTCTCTTTTATTCTTTTGTAACCGTTTTGAGTATTCCAGTTAATTCCTCTGTGAAAATTTATTAACCTTCATCTTTTGAACATATTCAACACAATAAACTATATCAACGTGCCAGTGGTATTATATCAAATTATTTTGAACGTGCCAATGTGACACCATTATCAAAACACGTAGTTCTCAACAGGTCACTCTTTTTCATCAATGATGTAAGTGCGAAAAAGGACAAAATGGACTGTCGCACAAAAGGTACATGACATCTATTATATTCTCAAGTTTGAAACTTCTAACTTTTATCGTAGTTTTATTGTATACCATCTGAAGAACCGTACCTCTTAGCTATCTACAGTCTGCACAATGCAATCACACGTTATCTTTGTTAATCATGTAATTGTGATCTCAAGCACGTTATGACATATAAATTATATCCATAATTAATATATAAGTTCATCATCAAATCAAACTTTTTTATTCAAATCACCATCTATGGATGGAGATTTAACAATAGAATTACTGTCTTACTATGTAAACTTTGTTGATGCTTTGTACTTTTACACATAGTGTGACGTCAATTAAGTGATGATGTGTATGGGATAACAAATAATGTAATTGTTGACAATAGCCCCTAACGGAGTGAAGCCCGAACATGTTTTATTCGATTATCTAAAAAGAAAAATGCAAATCACCACCGATGAAAACTTCACGATGGATCCTCTCATGGAATTCAAATTTCAACAAAACTATAATTATTTTTCGTGCACGTGTCAACAAAAACTAGTTTTCGTATAAATGGGCTGGTCTGCTTAAACCCAACGCGCCCAAGAAGGCCCATCAACATAAAGCCCAGGTGAACCAAGCCCACAGCAAGCAAACCCTTACTTCCTTAGTCTATAAAAGGACCAAACCCTAACTCCCCATCCCTTCCACCTCGCAGTCATCCCCGAGAAGGAGCCGCCGCCGCCGCGCAAAACCCTAGCAGGCCTCGCCTCCTCGGGGCGCAACCATGGTGGCCGCAAAGAAGACGGTAACAACTTCGTATCCCATCCATCCGTCGACGTGCTTGTCGGGATCGTGCATTTCTGGTTTCGTGAATGTAGGAGCTAATTCGTTGCCGTCTTGGGTTTTTTTTTTTTTTTTTTTTTTTTTTTTTGCAGAAGAAGTCCACGGACAACATCAACAACAAGCTGCAGCTTGTGATGAAGAGTGGCAAGTACACGCTCGGCTACAAGACCGTCCTCAGGACTCTCAGGAACTCCAAGTGTAAGCAAATTTCGCCCCGCCTAGTTACATGAGTTGCTGTTAGCTGTAGATTTCTTATGCCTGTGTTTGTGGAAGAATATGTCTTTATAGGATGAATTCATGAAACTACCTTTAGAGTAACTCGTTGTAGGGCACGTTTCAGTTAAATGTCTTGATGCCGACTTGTATATTCTTCAAGCGCATCGTAGAAACTGATTACCGGCGGATCTCATGGCCGCTGTGTATGAGTCAGATGCGATAGCAACTTGCTTATCTGCTGTTTGTTCTTGCGGTCTCATTGTTTTGAGTCCGTAGCTGGTGGAGGCATATATGAACCCAATTGATCTATTCCCATTTCAATAGATCTGCTGTAGAGATCTGAATAATTTGACTTGTCAGGAGATGCAATAAGTATATGTCCAGTAGGTAGTAACTATGCCTTTGCACTTGTCCAGTAGGTAGTAACCATGTCTTTGCTCTTGTGATGTATCAATTGAACCTGTCACATGTCAGATTGGAATATGAGTTTGAAAGAAGGAGAAAAGGGGCTTGAACCCATCACCACAGCCAAGGCTAAACCCTTGGCTTGGCTACATGGTCACCCCAGTTTATTCTCTGGACAACGTATTATTCGACATGTTCTCCAAACTTTCTTGCTTTATCTTGCAATGTGTTCTGAATGGAGGATGTGATGACCCTTTCCCCAGATGATCGACTATGAACATTCTGTGCGCTATTATTTCTCTTTGAGAATCAAGCCAGAATTCTGATCCTCCAGTGTTTATTTTGATTGTTTTCTCTTCCTGTTAGCCATTAATTTCATTTTCCTGTTATCTTTTTTTTGTGGAAGAGGCTTAGTTTATATATTTCACATATTGAGGATATGATGACCCTTTCCCCAGATGAACGACAATGAACATACTGAGCGCTACAATTTCTCTTTTGAGAAAGCCAAGCCAGAACTCTGATCCTCCAGTGTTAATTTTCACTGTTTTTCATCCTGTTAGTCATTAATTTCATTTTCCTGTTATCTATTTTGTGGAAGAGGCTTAGTTTATGTATTTTGTATTGAGGATATGATGACCCTTTCCCCAGATGAACGGCAATGAACATACTGAGCGCTACAATTTCTCTTTTGAGAAAACCAAGCCAGAACTCTGATCCTCCAGTGTTTATTTTGACTGTTTTCTATGCCTGTTAGTCATTAGTTTCATTTTCCTGTTATCTATTTTTGTGGAAGAGGCTTAGTTTATATTTTTTGTATTGAGGATATGATGACCCTTTCCCCAGATGAACGACAATGAACATACTGAGCGCTACAATTTCTCTGTTGAGAAAACCAAGCCAGAACTCTGATCCTCTGAATTTGATTTCTATTCTTTTCTAATTAAAGAACTAATTTATTGTCAATCAAGTATATGTTGCTAATAATCTCTCACCCTTATAATATGTTGTGTGATCTTTTTGTTTCTACCGTTTCATATTGTTAGGTTCTTTTAAGTCTGTTAACGTTGAAATCTGATTATCAATAGAAAGGATTGTGTGTTCCTTTGTTTCCACTGTTCCATATTTCTAGGTTCTTAAGTCTGTTAGTGATGAAAACTGATTACCAATGGAAAGGATTGTGTGATCCTTGGTTTCTACTGTTTAATATTCTAGGCTCTTATAAGTCTCTTGGCGTTGAAAACTGATTACCAATGGATGTGGTTCAGATGTTCATTGTGTATGAGTCAACGCCATAATAACTCCCATATCCTGCATATTGTGCCTGTGTATTGTCACAGGTTACCAGCAGATGTGTGGATATCTTCTGTTACTGGTACTTGTACCTGTTTTTTTTTGTGGTTTTAAGCACATGGAAGTGAGTAATCTTTAATAAAATTTGGACATACTGCTTTGCAGCATTTCTTTAATACCATAGTACCATTTTAGATTTTAAGCTTGTGAATTAGTTTGATCTTACATGGATGTGACACAACTATCTTTATTTCTTCTAATTTGTTTTGTTGCAGCAAGTCTGACTACAAAAGCTCTCTTTTTTCAGCCAAGCTTGTCATCATTGCTAACAACTGCCCTCCCCTCCGGAAGTCTGAGATTGAGTACTATGCTATGCTGGCAAAGGTCACTGTTCACCACTTCCATGGAAGTAAGTTGCATTTTCAGAATTCATTGATGCTTCATAAAAGTTGGTTCATGAACTAATTCCATTTTATGCCAACCACTGTAGACAATGTTGACTTGGGAACAGCCTGTGGTAAATACTTTCGAGTCTGCTGCCTCAGCATTATTGATCCTGGTAACATTCTCCTTCTCATCTTTGAAAAGAATGGTAATTCAGTGATTGGTAGCTAAGATCTCATTGTGATTTGTTTGGTTCAGGTGACTCTGATATCATCAAGACAACGGGTGACCAGTAGTCAGTGCCAGTTCCTCCCCGGATCTGTCTTTGAGTTTCTCTGCTGTATTAGATCTTGCTGGACTTATTTGTTGGCCTCACTATGTTGAACAAACAACATTTACCAGTAAACTGTGTCTGATGGAAACGTTGATTGGAATTGAAATTTTGCTTTGTTCTCTTGTCTAAAATGATTGCTCTGTGCATGTTATCCTTCCTAGTTAATGATGAATTATTTCATTGTTTTTGTTCGAGCTGATTGTTGCCATGTTTCTGATATTGTACTACTTTTAATAAAAAATGCTACGTCAAAGTTTTCCAAAGTCGCTGTCTCTACAAAGCTTGTTCTGCCTTCTCCACACAGATATTCTAGAGAAAATCTCGTTCTCCAGCTAAATGATCAACGTCCAATGGATAGACCGTTGTCGCTAAATCCTGAGTGGTAGAGGTATAGCTGAACCAGGCGTATACTGTTCATGTTGACTCGCAGATGTGCATGTCTATTGGTGCTTGGCTGTCCCACCATGGTTTGGTTAGGCAAGCTGGGAGGCTTCTATATCTGTAGGATCCTGCAGATCGTATATTCAGTTTTCAGCTGAATTTTGATTTTTTCAACTTTGATTCATGAGTGCACGTTTTTCGCTGCAGTCATGAGCTAATCAATAAAATCGGTCGGCTTATTGACCGAACCATCCGGCCAGCTGTTCTTATTTTTAATAAAATTTGTTTGAATTTGTTTTTTGAATTTTGACTGATAAACCGATCGGTTTGTTATCGTTGGCGGCGCGGCTCAAATGATTTTTTGTAAACCGTGGTTGCACGCACGTTGGTGGCCTCGTTGTGGCCTCCTTTCATTTAGGTATCAACTGTTCAGTGGCAGAGTCACCCACAAAATATAGGAGCCAATTAGTAAAACCTCAAAGATCAATGAATAAGTGTCATCTACAAGCAGCAAATCGACCTATTCGGTTGGCAATCAACGATCGAAGCAAGTCTGGAGCCTTGAACCAAATGTTGTAATACCCGAAAAATTCACATTTTTAATCACATATTCGCGTTTTTAATTATATATGTGTGTGACTATCTGGTTGATGCGTATGTGTAGGCTTAGCTTATTTATTGGTAGGTAGTTTTCAGTGCAAATCTTCACAAACTTATCTTATGTTAGCCGAGCTTTGGCTCCGCCAGTGCAACTGATCAACATGAACATAGTGTCCATTCCTTAGCTTATGTTATCAAGCTAGTTATGGAATTAGTGGATGGCAATGAAGGATGGAGAGAGAGAGAGAAAACCGGCATATGTAGCCTGTACTTTGGCCATCTGCTGTCTACTTGATGATTACCGTCATCCTTCAAATCTAATGATTGATTAATAGAAAAATAGGTGGACCGCTGAATCCAAATAAATGTCTGTAATCCGCACGTGTTCCTTACATGTGGCGATCAGAGGAAGGAGAGAGAGAGAACAATGGCCGCCAAGGTTCCTTGCTATCTCTCTCTGTTTCTGCAGCTCGTTCTACTCCTGCCGTCGTCCTTGGCGGCGGCGTCGGTGGTCACCCACCTCCCGGGATTCGACGGCCCCCTGCCCTTCTACCTGGAGACCGGGTAACAAAATGCCAGTGCCGTCGTGCTCGGCTGCTTCAAAATGGCGGCGACCTCAGTATGCTTGTGCCCGGTGCAGGTACGTGGTCGTGGAGGAGGAGACCGGAACGGAAGTCTTTTACTACTTCGTGGAGTCGGAGCGGAACCCCGCCACGGACGCCGTGCTGCTATGGCTCACGGGCGGGCCAGGGTGCTCCGCCTTCACCGGCCTCGCCTTTGAAGTAGGTTAGGGCGCCAGATCCCCCCTCCCACCACCCCATTCCAAGAGTAGAAGATTTCAAATATGTTTAATGCTAAATTCTTGCGAGATTCATGACAATTTGACTTCAAACTTGCAAGTTGCCACTTGATTTTTAAGAGTTTACTTGTACTCTTAGTCAAATACAGATACAGGGTGTTTAGAACAGTTGAATCTGCTTACAGTTGAACTTAAATAACAATAACTGTTATAAACATCATGTGTAGTACTACATATGTATGGAGTGAGTATCGTTAGAATAATGGGCACATGTACGGTTTGCTCCTATGCTCTTTCATTTATATTCAATTGTAGATCAATATACTTATAATATCCGATTGTCGTTTCTTCTTCCCAACAGGTCCTGTGAAGTATGTGATAGAACCTTATACACCTTACAATGGTAGTTTGCCACGCTTGGTCCGCAATCCATATTCATGGACACAGGTGGTATATTCATCTCTAGTAACTCTGAAAATGATTCCCTAAAAAAGGCCGTACCCAGTGCTGAGAGCTCCCGCACTGTGCGGGGTCTGGGGAAGGGTTTCAGCGGCAGGCCTTACCCCCGCCTGTGCAATGCGGGGAGACCGCGGCTCGAACCCGGGACCTGTTGGTTACAGGCGGTATGCTCTACCGCTGCACCAGGCCCGGCCTTCCTGAAAATGATTCCCTCTTACTAATAATTTTTCATTTCTCTCTCACTGTGGTCTTAAAAAACTTAGATGGCAAGTATTCTATTCCTGGATTCTCCTGTCGGCTCTGGTTTCTCATATGCACGTGATCCCAAAGGCTATGAAGTTGGAGACTACTCTTCTTCTTTGCAAGCCGTGACTTTTCTAAAAAAGGTGAAAATAGAGATAATTCATCTCATGCACTTCTATTGTTTGAGTGGACGAACATCAGAACATGTCTATAAATTATTAAAGGCCTTGCACATGTTTATGTAGTGGTTCAACGATCATCCACAGTACCTTTCAAATCCTTTCTATATTGGAGGAGATTCATATGCTGGAAAGATGACTCCACTTATTGCACAATATATTTCAGAAGGTAACTTTTGATGTTATGTTCATGTGACATCAAATCCATAAACTGGCACCTTCATGGATATCGTTCACTATCACTATTTTAGGACATCTGCAGGTCTCTTTAGAATTTGTATAAAACCTTGCTCACTATTGATTCAAAGCATACTTTTACTTCATTGAACAAATTTTATATTTTCTCTGATTTACAAAGCTAACTCCTGAATTTCATTGAACTATAATCCAGGAATTGAACAAAGGCAGCAGCCTCATATAAATCTGAAGGTATGCTATTCTCTTGCCCTAAAAACTATTTCTTGGGTATCTAGTCACTATTTGTTTTTATGTTTCTATGGTCAAGCTCAACGTTGGTGTCATGTTTCTTGTTCTTTGATGGGGTTGTTAAATTATTTGTAGGGATATCTAGTTGGCAACCCAATCACAGGCTCAAAAATCGATGATAATTCTAAAATTCCAGCTTCTCATGGCTTTGGAATCATATCCGATCAGCTATACGAGGTAACCAGGCATTTAATTACTTCAAAAATTTGCTTTGTGCATTTCACGATTTTGCATTGTGTTCTCATTTTTTATTTCAAAGGCTGCAGTAGATAATTGTAAAGGCGATTATATAACCCTGGCAAACAAAATTTGTGCTGACGTGCTGCATACTATTAACAATGTAAGAAATGTCTGTATACATACTATTTTCCAGATGTAGCAATACCAGCTGTGCATGCTACTAATTAATTGATGAACTTCCCTATCATTGCAGCTCATTTCTGAAATTGATCAAGCCCATATATTGTATAAAGTGTGTGTTGTAGCTGCACCTAAACCTGGAGATTATGATGATCCAAGAAGGTTTATGTTAGAAGAATCTATCCAGTTAAGCGCACCGCCCGGTCGTCCTTTCCTCGATTGTTTTGTAAGACAGTCTTTCTATGCTAATTTATCTAAGTTCGGTATGACCCTATCCAATCTTCAACCATAATATATCTCAAATTGCTTTCTGGAATGCAGACATATGGTTATTATTTGGCTTACTTCTGGATGAACGACAATGCTACTAGAGATGCTATTGGGGTGAAGGAGGTAAAACTTATATATGTTTTGCATTTATATACTCAAATATTCTTTGCCAAAAACTTCTTCCACAAAGCGTGACTCTGCAATCAGGTAGTATAACATCTTTAGTTCAGATGCTAGATTTATAATACATGACTCGCTAGTGCGGATCCTCTGTCGTTTCACAATGATACAACCGTGGAAAAACTCCATAGGAAACAGTGGGTGAATGGAAAAGATGCGTCGAGGGCCTTCCTTACACAAAAGATCTCCCAAGCAGCATAAATTACCACTTCAACCTCACAACCAGAGGCTATCGTGCTCTTGTATACAGGTGAAAGCATCAGAATTCAGAGATTGTTCATACTGCCTGAATCTTCCCAGTTCTTCTAATTATGGACTTCGTTTCGCTGCAGTGGAGACCATGATCTTCTGGTACCATTTCTCGGCACGCATGCCTGGATAAGATCTCTGAATTTCTCCATAGTAGATGAATGGAGAGCATGGCATCTTCATGGCCAAGCTGCAGGGTTAAGGAATCTTTTCTTTTTCTTTTCTCACACGGATACGTATAAGGATTAGTTCTCTTTTGTTTATGAAACACAATATAAATACATATGTTCACATATACGCACACAATCACAAAAAAATGTAATTATACTGTTGAATATAAAACTGGCAAAAAAAATGCTTTATTACAGATAAATTGTATGTCATTCCTCCTTTCATATCCCTTGAATTTTCATCCTTTTGTGCAGGTTTACAATAACATATGCCAATAACTTGACCTTTGCAACAGTAAAGGTATGGTGTTTTTCTTCCATGTCACCATTCCGTGGACAGAAGTGTTGGATTAGGTAGGAATAAGACGTGTTCGCTTAAACCAAACGTGATGATTGTGCAGGGTGCTGGCCATACTGCTCCAGAGTATCTACCTAAAGAATGTTTCGCGATGGTCCAAAGGTGGTTAGAAAATAAGCCTCTCAGATGTGTGTGATTGTAGTTGTAGCTGATGCTCAAGACACTCAGAATAATAAGCCTTGCTGGCCTTATAGAGTCGTTCCCAACCATCCTGTACTAGTGTACTGTTGTAGTCATCTGTGAATCTGTGATCTGCCGATGAAGCATGTAACCACCCTTTAGATATTCCATTGCATGGTACATCACTGTTTTGCCTTCTGCATATTGTGTTGGAAATAGGCGTGGTGTGGCAATCACCTACTAATCTCGAATAGATCACACGAAAATAACATGATCACACAGAAAAAAAAAACATTAAAAGCTATATGCATCTTTCGATTTTTGTAAATAGAGAGGCTAGAATATTAATATATTTCCGCTTCTTAAAAAAAAGTTTTGCATTTCCAAATCTTAGCAACAAGTTTATTAGTGAAGCCAGAGTGCGACTGTTGACTGTTTCTGCTTTTGCAGCAAAAGCCCATCCATTTTGGTCTGTAGCAGGCCGTATGATCCAAGAGGAGAAATTCACACCTGCGGGCTGCAGCAACATCTGGGTCTCGGCCCAGGCCCTTCATGGCGTGTTGGTAGAGACTAGAGAGACACCTGAGCCGTCCGATGCGGTGGGGACGCCGCGCAGAGGAAAGGGAACCCACGGTAAAACCCTAGCCGCCGCCGCCTCCACCTAGTTTGATGCCCGCTCTATATAAATACTGGGCTCCTTGCCGCCGTTATCTCATCGCCCGTTTGCGCGGATCTGTTCGTTCGTGGAGGACCTACTACCAAGTTGATGTAGCGAAGGACGCGATATGCTCCTGGATTTTGGTTTTGTGCTCGTTTTTCTTTTGCCTTCGACATCTTTTTTCGGTTTTGTTGTTTGGTTGATTCTGGAACTGGATGCATATGAGGAGTCACAAGCTTATGGGTAATTTGCATCTGAGATCTGTGATGTAACAACCTTTTTTCACCTTGGAGATCTGATGCATCCCTCCTAACCTTCATTCAATCTCCGAAATCTTTTTTGGATTTTGGATAGTGATTTTCTTGTCGTTGGCATTGCAAGCTAGAGTGGAGATGAGATGATGACGGAATTGTTTCCCTATTGGTTTGATTGGCCGCAATGATGGCTAAATCTGTATTAGCTCTATCTGATCATCTCCCAGATCACCTTTCATTTTCTTATTTTTCGCCCCAGGTTTAACTTCGGTCCTTGTTTAAACCAGTTCCATCTTATTTCGTCTATAGTTAATTTATTCTTCAAATATTAACAGACACTAAATGAACGATAACTGTATTTGAAAAATGATTCAAATCATCAAATGAAATATTGCGTATTCGAAACGTAAAATCAACGAACAACGGAGAACTGTAATCGACCTGTTGGTAGACCGGTCAATTAGGCCGTTTCCAAATCTTGATTCCGTCCACGTGCAGTATTGCTGCTGATTGTATTATTTCTGCTAATTGCAATATTGCTCCAGTTAAGGGCGGCATCTGCGAAAACGAAAGGTCTTAGCAGAAAAACCGCACAATTCGCCCCCTGGTGCACAAGCACAACTGCTAAATTAGCAGTCTAAATATTACGGATGGCTTCTTTCCATAAGTCATAATCTATACGTTGAAATGGTAAAAGTTGCTTTCCTCGTCAGCTATCCTCAGGGTCAGGGCTAGTTCCCTGTCAAATGGGCCAAGTTTTGGTTGCTCATCTAATCTTAGCATGATTTGTTCCACTTGGGCTTGGATTTAGACATACTTGTAAGAGTTGTCGAATCCATACTAATTTCAAAGGAAAGACTGATATTTTTGTTTTCAAACAATGATGTGCTGCATCTCTTTCACGTCGTTATACTTTGCAACAGTAGAATCCTTTAAAAAAGGAAAAGAATGAAGGGACACGAAAGGGTCCTTTTTAGGACACATGCAAGATTAGGTGCCTCGGCTCTGATGGCTGCAATTGTAAGAGGAGACAAGGCTGTGATTAGTTGCAATTATGTGGATCTTGAACTGCAACACATGGAAGATGGAATTTTATTTTCAACATCGTTGCCGAGGGGTTAAGATTCCTCGTGATTCTCTAGCTAGGCTTAGAGATTCCATCCGTTGGCTTCACCTTTCGCATTCCGTGGTGCTTGATCTTGCTAGGGTACGCCAGTTGAGACCGTACACGTGGCAGTACTGAAATTACTCGAGTCAATGGTAAGTCAGTCACAATGGGTAATCCATCGGGGTGCCGTGTAACTTGATAACTGGTATTAGCGTACTCCCTTTGACATGGTATGCTGCAGTGATAAACAAAATTATGAAAGGAACCTCACAATATACTCCATTTAAGCATGCTAATGAGCTACCGAAAGCTTTTATTGACCTTTATTTACATATTTTCACCACAAGCCAAGCGGAAGCTGCTAATCCACTGTACTATGCGTACCAAACCCTGCTGTACTCCCTCCATTTTGACAGGACGGTGCACCAAAAATGGATTTCGACTTCACTGACATAGCCGTGCTGCACGTCCGGACCACATCGACGCAATGCTTCCCTTCCCATGCTTTCCACGGTTATCAAACCAAATAAAGTGTAGCTCGGCCATCTTTGGAAGGGCAAGGGCCATGAATCATTCGGTGCTGTAGGAACCTACAACAAGAAATGGATGAGGTATACTCGGAAGGAACCATCACCAACCACTCCAAGTGTTTGCACTGAAGGCAGCTCAAAGAATGTAAGATGTTGAAGCAGGCTCCAACTTTCCAACTGAAAGAAAATGGGCAGTATTTGGGAATAGATATGAGGTGGTGTGCCTAGCACTGGCAGTACATGTTATGGACATGTGGCAGTGCAATTAGTGGCCTTTGGAAATCACAGATTAACATATTATATAACAATGTCACTTGCCCTTTTATATATTGTCGGGAGGATGAGATCACTTTTGACTACACAAATTACTAGACATGAACAAGATGCCGATCTTAGACACTGAATTACTGCTAATGAATTAAAAATTTCTCCTTGCCGTTACTAATGGAAAGAAGGAAGTATATACTACTCCGTGACCGTGATAATTTAAACCAAGTCAAGGGTGACGCAGAACAGGGTTCACCTTTGCAATTAACCCCACGCGGGCTGCAAAGTTTCAGCTGACTACGGGAGATCAATCAACCAGACCTGATATTCTTCGGCAAGTGATGACAAACAACGTGAAAAGTTTTCTTCAGTCTGATATCAGCAAAGAAGTTCCTTTCACCTGTTCTCTTCATAGGCTGGAGCCATGGGTCATCAGTGGTGGTTAGCGTTGGCAACTTGCATATGGACATTTAAACTCTTAAGCAACCATCAACCTCAGGAATAGATGGAGAAAAGGACTATTGCACGACATTGATAATAAAGATATAGCTTTATTCGATCCTGTGAATTTAACATCAGATTCCACAACCAAGTCTAATAAATATATAGAAGATTCCCATAGCTTTCTCTCCCTACCATATAGGCACAAAGGTTATTCAGTTAAAAGATCAGCATCATTTTAAACAGGGCTGAAATGTGTGGGAGGTGTGAAGGTGCAACAACTATCTACTAAAACAAAGATTAGTTTAGAGGAAGATTAACAATGACAGGTGAGAAAGTATAGACGAAAAGCAATTGAAAAGGAAAGCAAACCACCAAGGCACCATCCGTATGACTTTATAGCCTTCATCAAGTAACAGTTGATAGCTTGCTTACACCCGAGATATTGATACCCCCCACTGATACATTAATTTGCATAGGCAGCTACCTATTCCAAACTGCAGGACAGTCAAGTAAAGTACGGAAGATCCTTCCAGTATTACCGTTCTCCAAGAGAGAAGCTCGTGATATCCTGCTTCCAGCTTTCCAGTTTTCGTCTCCAATGACTGCACGGTTATAGAGAAAATCTCGGGCGCTGGCATGCACCGATATCAGGGATAAAGATCTATTAGATGGCCATGGATGGTCGATCTTACCGATTCCTCTCCTGGTTCATATGTTTTGTAGCTTGTGTTCTGCTTGAGTCCATTGTTTCTGCTCATTCATGGTGTCCACCTCATCCAAGCCTGAGGCAAGAAGCAAGGTTTGAGCAGAAGACAAATAAGTTTTGGGAGTACCAGGAACAGAGTAACACCTGGGTGGAAATAAGCATGCCTTTCAACTTGATGTCCTGTATCAACGGTACCTGCACAAAAGTAGGATCAATCATGCAACCTGAAAGGAAACCTGGCCGAGCTTCAGTTCATAGTCAACAAGAGCAGGATTTGAAGCTTGGTGGAGGTGATGCAGAAGGAAGAAATGATCCAGCCTTGCCAGTAAGGAAAAGAATTTCCTTAACAAGAATGTCAGAATCATCAGTTTGGGTAACAGGCCAAAGTGGATCAATCTATGAGAGGTTCTGGAATGGGTTGATGTGGGTGATTGCTCCTCATGAACTCCCAACTTCAGCTGGCTATGCGACGGCAACTTTTATTGTGAATACAACTATTCTTGCTCTTTCAGAGGATGGAATCCTTTACCAGGTAAGTTGCTTACCATGATCTTTACTCAAGATTAGCCTATTCAGACTTGTGATTCTATTCTTGTAGTCTTATATGCCATCCCTTCATCTTTTCTTCGAAACAGTTTTTGGTTACGATATAACAGTTTTCTTTTGCGCACAATTATAGTTGTTTGCTACCCTGTTTAAGCTTTAAATCCAACAAAAAGGGTACTGGTTCACTTGTGTTGATTTTTTTTTCAATAGCTTTAGTACTTGTATGTGCTCAAAATTTAAGATGTTCATCAAAGAGCAGCAATTGTATAGCACAAAACCAGAAATAACAGAGGAGTAAGAGCAGTTCTAGCTAATTCAGACTTGTGTTCTAGTACCGTAACTCATACCATTAATGTTACTATCTTTTCTTGAACCACTGGAGACGTTGACAGTAGTTTATCTATCCTTTTTATGTTCGAAAAAATATTCACTCCAACATTCTTTTTGGAGTGCTTTTGGAATCTACATATACCCAAACTTTATAAAATTGAGCAAAGATCATCAGTCATAGTCATCAAGAGAAGAGGGGATATTACAGAAAAGGTTGCACCAAAGCAGCAAAAGTAACAGGGAAAAACAACTGAATTCACAACAATACAAACATAAGAGGAGCATTTTCGTGCTTATCACATAAAAAGTAGATAGAATTAGGGTAACAATAATTCCTGAGCAAGGTATAAAGAACATGGTTGACAATGATACTATAATTAAAGAAGATGAACGGACATTTTTTTTTCAAAAAATTCAGATCATGCTAATTGCATTCCTGAGTCACTGAAATATAAGATGAAGACTCGAAGATGCTGTAAAAAGTCAAAAAATATTTGTTTGTAAAGTGAAGACATCTAAGAGTTTGAATGGATCCACTTACTTGCAAACACTGTTTTGACTGTTATCTTTCTACATATTCCAGTTACAGCTAAATGAACATGCCCAGCCAATCTGGACAGAGATTCTTTTCAACTCTTTCCAACAATTAATCAACCTTGGAGAGAAAACACAACATCAAGCTTTGGGTATAAGAAATGGAGTTGTATCCACTGATGGAAGGTGAGTCTATCCATGCTTGCTTCTATGTAATAACAGTTGTGTGGAAACAGGGATTGACTAGAATCAACTAACATGTAGTGATTGACATATTGCTTCCTTGTCAACCAGCAAACTTTTCCTCTCTATGATGAATGGGTCACTCCTTGAAGTCACAGAACTTCAGCCTCTCAGGTATGATATTATGATGATGTATTATTAAACCTCATCTTCGCATGATTGTAGTATTTAGCTCACATTCAATCAAAAATCACAAAACTGACAAAGTAGAATAGATGACGTTGACCTTTATTTATATTCATAATTGACTAAAAATAATATTAGCATTACATTCGAAGGCCTGACTTCCTAATTAGTGTTTATTTACTAGAGCGAATATTGTTACATGCTGCTTTTAAAACAATTTATGAGATCAAATAATTTGTACTGTAACTTTTGTTTTTGTCACTGTTGCCATGGTCTACTGGAACACATTATTAAATTGCCCAATATTTCCTGATGTCTAGGTGGAATCACCATGGCCGTCCTCCAGGTGGAGATGTAACATATATATCTGATGCTGGAAATGCTAGGCCAGGGACCTTGTTCACAGTCAGGTATGTCAAGCATGATTCTGCTTAGGATTAGAGGGTAACTTCAATTCAGTCTTGCAGTTTTAGAACATCCAAGTGTTCAGCTCCAGTCCTAACCAAAGACTCAAAGACCAAGTTTTGCAAAAACAGGGGAACACTACGCTCCCTTATGTTGTTTATCCACAATTTGGCATATCTTAGTTTGAGTTTGTAGTTACTTTACAATAAGATATGCTGTTGGCTTACTCCAATGCTAAGGTTGGATAATGCAGTGCAGTTCCACTGGAGATCTATACGAGTTTGACAAAGAATCAAAGCCATCTTGGAAAAAGCATATATTGAGTGAAGAAACGTCGGATAATATTTCTCTAAGCTCATCTGCAGGCTGTGCTTTACATGGTTTGTTAGGAGCTAACTCAGTGTCACTTTTCTTGATAACCAAGGTATGTGATTTTTTTTTTGTTTCATTGTACAAGGAAAAATGCTATTTTTGAGAGCCCTCCTCAATCATGTTATATTCTTGTACGATAAGAACAATTATATGTTGTGTTTATGATATGAACTATTAAGCTACCGGAAGGTGCTAAATGATGAAATAACATCCTTTGACATAGTAGTTAAAGTACTTAATGAAGAAAAAAAGCATCCTTTTGCTTAGTGTCAACCAACACTATGAACATTGCCACCACTAGGCAATTCAACTAAAATAATGACTTAGTGTACATCAAGAAGAAAAAAAACAACAATTCCAAACAACAAAATTTGCTAGCTACCGAACAATATTGTTACTTTTGTTTGTTAAAGTAAGTTATAGATTGGCAGGATGGTCTTCTAGTGGAGCGGCGCTTGCATAGAAGGAAGTGGAAGTGGGATAAACACGGAGCTCCTATGAGACACAGACTTAGTTCAATTATAGAAAGTCGACAGGATGAGTTCAGTGATGCAATTTCTATGTTTGTTACAACAACTACAGGAAAGGTATTTGAGTATCAAATCCCAAAACATGCAGGTATGAAATCACTAAGACTTCCATTTATTTGTAGGAGTTAACAAGTAAAACAATTCAATAAAGATGATTTTTTTTACAAAAAAAGAGAGGGACTAGTTTGCTTTTGAAATTAAAATAAACATGGCACACATAAATTTCATATTACAAACACAAGAGATTCATGTGGATACTGAATAAGGGTGTGGTACAAGCCATACTATATTTACCTTGAATAGTAGCACACTGAAAACAAGCAGATCAAATAATTTAGCATTCCCACATGGACCATACTGTTGACATGTTTTTAATTTCACTGAACAAGGTGGGTCAAAAACCAATAAGATAAGAGGACAATGGATAAATCACATGTCTCCTGAGAATGCCAAAGTCGCAAGAAACGTCCAAGGTGTACAGGTTCAAGTTGGCAGAATGATATTCGCACTAGATGATGGTAGGCTTGGGGAGCTACATTTCCCTGGTATGGGAGGTGATGATTTTGGTCCAAGTCCACAAAGCACCACAAGAAGGAAACCATCAAACAAGTATGAGTGGTCCATAATAGATGCACCAGAAACAGAAGGTTGGAATGCTGAATATTGCACTGAGGATCATGGTCCAACAAACTGCATTACTGGAACAAAGAATATAGCTGCAGACAATGAACCGAATGACTTGAGCAATACCATGCCTCCCAGAAGACGCAGAGCAGAAGGGAAACAACATTACTTACATGTTAATACCCATGAAAGCTTTGAAACTGAATCATACAACTTTCTATCCAAAACTATTGACCTGAACTTCCACATGCGGGTGATGCATGAAGATAGATCGCTTTTCCTTATAACAGACAATGGCTTGACTTTTGAATATCTAAACAGCAATGGTATTTGGTTGTGCCTAAGACATGAGCACATTACAGCTATGAAAGGTGCGCTAGGAAGCTACAATGGCAGCTTGTATCTTGTGGACGTGCATGGAAACTTACACATTAGAGAAAGAAACGGAGATGAGCTATCATGGATTAACTGCACAGCAATGAAGAAAGGAAGACAGGTTGCAAGTGGGCCTCCGTGGGATGGCATACCTGGTTTATCACGCAGAATGACAGCTGATGATGCGCTCTTCTTTGTTAACAAAAGAGGCAGGCTGCTACAGTTCATGGTACAATCTGAAACGCATTTTATTCAGAGTATGTTAGCATTTGTTATATAAAAACCTGTGTGCATCGCCCATTATTCTTAGATTATGCACATAGTTGATAATCTGCTTGCACTCTGGTTATGTCATTTAACATTTCAAAGCAGGCCAGTCATTGATATAATAGAAGTATCTGTAAGGGATTCTATTTTTAAGTTGATCTAGCTTTATTCTGTCATCCCATTCTTTCTATTATCGCTTTTGTTAATGCAGGCAATGGAATAAGAACACATCCAACCAATCTTATCTTAGAAGTCCAAACATCTTGATTCAGATTCATCACAGTGGCAAAAGGCTGGAGAGAACCTAGAGCGTTTTTGAAGTGACTTATGTCCTAGCAATTGTGTCCTAAACATTACCATCTTTCAAATTTGTGTTCCTACTCCGAATGCTACCTATATATTTAAAACTGACTACAATTTGGCAGCTCAAACAGAAAAGAAACTGAAAACAATATAACATGATATTCAGCAATGCAGGTGTAGCAGCTAGTAGTGTGTAGAAGAGCCCCATACTTTTAATTAGTGTCATCATTTTGAACTTGTGCAGGTTGCATTGCGGAAATTCAAGTGGAAGGACTGTCACAGCCCTCCCGACACGAGGATTGCGTTCATAGTGGACCAGGAGGTGTTCCGACGCAACATCATCTTCGCGGTCGGCCGCAACGGCCGTCTGTACCAGTACAACAGGATCACGGAGCTGTGGCACCGGCACTACCAGTCTCCTCACCTGGTCCTGTCGCGGTCCCCGGGCACGGCGGTGCGGCCGTCGCCGCAGCAGTCCCTGGCGGGGTCCTTGTTCATGGTGTCGGAGCACGGCGGGCTGGTGGAGTACCACTTCGGCGGGCCGCTGGACGGGTGGGAGTGGGTGGAGCACGGGACGCCCCACCGCGACGTGGCGCTCGTCGGCGCCCCCGGCCCGTGCTTCGACGGCGCGCAGCTGTTCGTGGTCGGCTCCGACGGGCAAGTGTACCGGCGCCACCTCGACGCGCGGCGCACGTGGCGGTGGACGAGCCACGGGCACCCGCCGTCTGAGCCGGCCGCCGCGCACGACCAGAGGTGCGCCGGCGACGGCGAGCACTACGCCGACGGGTTCAGGGGTCGCTGCGACGGAAAGGTTTGCAACTTTTTTTTTCTTCAATTGGCCTTGAACTGCGTTGATTACCAGCAACCGGCGATGTGGTGAGTTGTGCTGACGGCAGTGTGGCATTTCGGCGAACAGGTTGCGCCCGCGCGGCCCGTGCCGTTCTCGGAGGACGCGGTGGTCTTCGAGCTGCAAGACGGCCGGGTAAGCAATACGATCATGCATTATACATCAAGATAATGCGGATGGCTTCTGTTTGATTACATTACCGTCGTGCTCTGGTTTTGCGTCGTGCAGCTGGCGGAGCTGCGGCGGGCGGCGGAGGGGTGCGGCGAGTGGGAGTGGACGCGCATCATCGGCACGCCGGCCAGCGCATGCATGACCAGCTACTGGACGGCCGTCGCGACATAGCAGCAGCCGCCGGTCGCTGAGAGCGAGAGGAATTTCAAGTTTGAAATCAACATTTCTGAACGCTGCGCTGCCTGGCCCCGCCGCAGCTCTACTCTACTCGCGAACACACTGACACCACCAATCGCAACACATACAATGTAATTAGAGATAGAATTATTAGTGCCCAAGTACAGTGAGGAATGAATAGTAGTAGATTCAGGGACAGACAGTCCAGACTCCAGAACACAAAGGGGAATGAATAGCAGACAGTGAACAGTGAAATGCTGGTAACCTTCGCGGTTCAGTTTTATGTATACCTACCTTTGATCTTCACCTTGCGGTGAAAGTTAATCAGCAATAGTTTTACATACTACTTGCATTATTGCTCGATAGCAAAAGAGGTTGCAGGGTACAACACAGTACACGGCCGATGTGCCATACGAGCAACATGTTGGCCCATTCGTCCTACTGAAATGCTCCATCCGGCTTCAGTCACACCGTTCGTCCTACTAGAATCTCGTACTCTCACGGTTACCTTCTTCGCAAACAACAGCAACAACGAACCTACTCTCGTCGCTTTGCCTTCACCGTCGCTTCCAGATTCACCATCACGAAAATTGCTGGGTAAAACATATGGGTTTCTGCACTTGGTGACGCCCGTCTCCATCGACATTTCCTGCAGATTATGAGATTACTACTGCTGATATCGAAGGACAGGCCCATGAGCAATCACGCTACTAGTAGGACTGTAGGAGCCCAGCAACGATAAGGGCTTTTCTGCCACTACCACGAGCCGAAGAGGCGAAAATTTCTTCAACTACTCTGCTCGTTATGCATTGTTGATTCACTCCATCCAAATGACGCCCTCCCAAAAGTACTACTAGTACACTAATTTCTACATTCATATGATGCTGTTTTGGAAGCAGCATCCACGAAATTTAGTCCTCCATTTAGCACGTTAATGAAATTCTGTATCTCAAAATTGGCATCATACAATAATTTTCTACTACATCCTTCCAATCTTATTGTCAGGTGCTGTTATCATTTTTCCAAATTGACAGAAATCATACTACCTACTAGCTAAAGCTTTGAGTTTTTGTTGCAGAGATACAATCGTACTAAATTACGATACATATATACTGAAAAATGGCGTTGAGTTGTCATCCCAATCGAAGCGCTCATCCAATTTGCATTGTGACAAATCATCCAAGTAACATGTTGACTGAAACATCTTGAGTAGAACCTTCTAAGCTCGATAACGAAAATTAAGTTCTCTGTGTCCCGTCAGCTATTCTAGGAACAGGCTGTGCTTTCCAGCTGGTACCCAAAGGCAATCGTGAATACTTCCTTCTTGTGCATGAGCATAACCAGAAACGAAGTTTTTTAGTACTGATGAAATGCACATCATAATTGTCTCCTTTTAATTTGTGATAATAAATGCACATCATAATTAGGGGAGTTTTACAGTAGACCGAAATGAATGTACATCATTTATTTTTTTCATTTAACGGTTTAGATCGCAATCATGATACCATCTCAACTCATTGGTATTATAAGTATCATACAAGAGTATTATAGGTATCATAAGGGTAATGCAGGAAACAAATTTGTAATCTTTCATGTTTCTTAAGCTTGATAACAAATCTCTTATATTATACTCCTCATTTTTCCCTGTAGCGTTTAGGGTTCATCAGCTAGCATAGGCGGCGGTGACATATGCGATGAACGGAAGGCGCACATCGGCTTCGCCGCTATTGCACCATACATTATTATCTTGCCACCGTGGGGCATCCCCTAGGCGCCGGGATCTCATGCATGGCGGCGTTGTGCCCACCCTCGGTCATGCATAAAAGCCTTCCCTGACCGATGCAATGGACGGACGATCTCCTTCAGCGGCCGACCAAGGACTACGTCCATGCTGGTGCGCCGAGGTCATCTGGCTGTCGACGTTGTGTGCTGCTGCGAGTAACGCCTCGTACGCTGCTATGAGCTGGTGTCTACCAAGGTACTACTGAACTATTGTGCTACTACATAGATCGAGAGGTCACCAAGAAATAAACGAGTCTGCCAAGCTATTGTAAAAAAAGAACAAAGCAGCTATAGTAAAAGAAGCAGTGATTTCATTTGAGAAGATTTCAGTAAGCCATGCACCAGAAACAAATCCCATGCACCTTAACTCATACATCGATCGGCTAGAGCATGGTTCAGACAAAAGAAAGAAAACTAATTTTTCTTTTTGATTTCCAGTAAACAAAGAGAGAATTAATTTTTTCTTTCTGGTTTCTAGTAGAACATCGTTCTAATACAGGCATGAAAACAGAAAGATGTCAAGTCAACTAGTGCATTGTAGTTCTGGTTCACAACATTTAGATAACACCTTTCAATTATTTTTGTTCAACATACGAACTACTTCACACAATCAGACTCCTCCAATTTTTCAGAACCGTGACGTCAAATTGAATGGTGGGAACGGATGTTCATATTAACCGACTGTGATGGAAATCGTTTCTTCGATGTACTCTCGCCTCGAATGAGGCGGCAACAAAATGAGCAGTGGTGCACTGCCGCCGATCTGATTGGGGGCGTCAGGCGAGTCCAATGAGGATGAGGTTGGCAAAGAAACCACATGGATTCACAGGCTCGACGGATAATGTTGCCGGCGGTGATCCGATATGGACGGATGGCGGCAGTGAGAGATGGCGCATGGAGATGGCAGCTAGTGAGATTAACTATTAATTAAGGTGCTAATTACGATATTAGCCTTTAAAATGAATGGTTAGATTGGATCCATGATACTTTTTGACACCGGTATCATGGACAACTGTAAAGGTCCTCAATAATTATTCCACATTCTTCTGCTGCTGTGTTCATGTACTGTAGTCTTAATTTCTTTCCTAATCGGAAAAGTGGCTTTATTGGTCATAATTGCTTGCTAGAGTATTTGTTGAATGGGGGTACCATGCTTCCTTTGGAATGGAGGAAAATTTCCGGAATCCTGCATTTTTCATGTGCAATTGAATTGTTTCCTGCAAAACTTTTGCATAATTTTCATAGATTCCGTGTATTCCAAATGAGTCTTAATGTCAATGCACAATACCAAAATATAGCTAAACAAGAAACAGAGTTGATGTTAAGACATGGCCCCGAACGAAGAGAGATAAATTGAAACTTACGAGGTTGGTGACGTCAAAAGTAGAGACTTCAGACAATCCTCTTGCATTTTGTCATGCAACAATACACCATGCTCATTTTTTTTTTCCCCAAGAGGACCAAATCGATGATCAGAACAACTGCAGACAGAACAAAAAAAAAAACTCCATTCACTGATTCTGGACAATGATCCTAATGCTTAATTCTTGTAAAATTTTGATTTATCTATTATGTAGAATTTTAAAACAAGATGAAAAAATGCTAATTGATAATTTCCTCTATATTGTTTTACATATATGATGAATTTAACTTCAAAGAAATCTTAACACGGCAAGTAGTATGATGATGCCTTTTCTTTGTCTTTTTTTTTTGTCAAATGGCTTATTCCATAATAGTGATCACAATTTTTTGTATGAGATTCTAATCGAAAATTCTTGCCAAAGCTTGCGCATCACTATGCACCACTTACGTGTTGACTTTGATTTGTTTCCCACGGTACTCCTCTAAACAAGATGTGATTCGCCACATCCACTTCACTCTCTATATATTTCTCTCAGCTCTTCCCCTCACCCCTACCGCTATCCTTCCCCAATATAAAAAGACAACAAAAGTTCCAATAAGAACATCGTGATGAAGAGAATACTGGAGTTCCTCAACACTAACCACCCCTCTCATCTATCTACAAAATAAAATCTTAAAGATGTAAGGATCATGATGAGCATGAGTGTCAATTTGTGATTTGAGAGGGTTCAGAGGATGTCAAACAATTACATCAAAAGGTTGATTTGAAACTAGTTTTGACCCCTTCACACTACGACATGGTATCTTCATTTCTCCTTCTTTCTCATCCTCGTCAGTTGTTTTCTTTTCTCTTCCTCTTTTTCCTTATGTTTTCTTTTACACTTTTATGACTTTTTTGTTGATTGTGATAGTTTTATCTTAAATTTAAAGTTATTATTGGATAAATAATATTTGTTTTTGAAAAAACTATAGAAATGTAAGCAAAGAATCGCCCCCATGGAATTGTGTGAATGCCACAAAAAATATCTCCATTTGCCCTTCTCATTCACTCTAGTTTTTTTTTTGTAAAAAATTTTATAAACAAAATCATGAGAATTCTCTTATGATCTCACACTGCTCAAAGACAATAAAAACACTAATTGATAATTTTCTCTATATTGTTTTACATATATGATGAATTTAACTTCAAAGAAATCTTAACACGATAAGTAGTATGATGATGCCTTTTCTTTGACATTTTTTTGGATTTTTTTGACTTTTTTTTTGTATCATACGGCTTATTCCACAATAGTGGTCATAATTTTAGATATGAGGTTTTAATTGAAAATTCTTAACAAAGCTTGCACATCACTATACACCACTTTGTTAACTTCAGTTTGATTTCCGGACTTACCCTGTGGGGTCATATCACGTGTATCGACATACTTCTCTAAACAAGATGCGAATAGCGACATCCAACACTTCCTCTATAGATTTCTCTTGATTCCTCCCGATATCCTTCCCCGACATAAGGAAACAACACAAATTTTAGTAAATACATTGTGATGAAGAGAATACTAGAGTTCTTTGACCCTAACCACCCTCTGATATATCTAGAATAAGATATTGGAGATGTTAAGAATCAAGAGGAAATTGAGTGTTGGGTTGGGATTTGAGAGGGTCTAGAGGGCATGAAACAAGTACATCAAAGGGTTGCATTTGAAATGAGTATTTCACGCTACGACATGGTATCTTCATTTCTTCTTTCTCATTCTCATGTGTTTATTTCACCTCACCTTTGCTACCATACCCTATGTTTTTTCCTTTTCTCTTCCTCTTTTTCCTTTTGTCATATATTTACTCTTTTATGACTTTTTCTTGTTGATTCTTATAGTTTTATCTCTAGTGAAAAGTTATTTTGGATCAAAAGGGTTTGTTTTATATTATTTTAAAAAAAACATAGAAATCTAAGGAAAAAAAAAAGCTGCCATGGCATTGCAGGAATGACATAAAGGCTATCTCCATTTTTTCTTCTCCTTCATATGAGTTTTTTTTTTTTCAAGCAGTTTTATTATAAGTAAAATCACGTGAACTCTCTTATTATCTCGCTCATTATATGGTCGAGAATTAGCAAGCCCCTATCCTAACCCCTCTCAAAAATTCATCTTGGACCAAAAGTCCTCCACAATCATTATCCTTATTATCTTTTCAAAATCTCTCCCATAAAGTGCCTACCATAAGTTTGAAACACAGCAAACCTTTGAAAGAAAAGATTCTGTGTAGTACGTCCAGCTTTACCTGCCCACAAAATTAGTCACAGCCAGTTCATCACCGATCACCTTTGCCAGCTCTCTAGTATTGAATTTTGAAATCATTTCGAATTTCTTTCCGAAACCAGCTCCAACAGAGCGAAAGAGAAAAACAGGAAAGCAGGGGCCGGCAGCGAGCAGCACATGCTCCAGCCAGCTCCGTCTCCATGCGAGGCGCTCAAAAGCAGCCCCTACAGCGGCAGGTGGCGAGCGTACCAAGTACTCCTACCGCACTATACACGCTGTGAGAGCGAGTAGCTCCTGAGAAGGAAATGCAGCGGTCCGGCTTTCATGAGCCAGCTCCAACAGTTTCGCAAAAATGGAAGCGAAACAGGGAGGCAGCGAGGACGCCCCTGCCAGCCGGCGTCGCCGGTTTTCCCTTCCCCGCCCGTTGAATGCTCCGCGTCCACGGACTCGAGGCCTTATCTGCTCTCCTTGGTCCACCGGTCAGTGAAACGGAGGGAGTAGACCGTGCGGTTTCCTCTGTGCTGGCACGAGCACCGCAGCCTTTGCGCTCCCGGAGCCGCGAGGTGAGTGGGCGTTGGATGTATCCGAGGAGGTGGTAACGGCGGCGAGAGCTAACGGTCTGGATCCTCCCGTGCTCGCCTTCTGACCGTTGGATGGACGGAAGCTTCGGACTCCTCGCCTCCGTGACGCTAACGCCGTACCAGCCAGACCGGGATGGGACGCTCGGCACTGACCGCTTCTCGGGGACGCTGTTTCACTGACCTGCGGGCCCGAAGAGTATCGTGTCGTTGGGCGCACTGCCACATCGAAGAAGAAGTGCTTTTCGCCCAGGCCAGCGCCCTCTCTGACCAATCGTTGTGCACGTATACGATGACCGGTGGGGTATTGATATATCGGGCCCACGCGTCAGCGAAGAGACTGTGATGTACGATGTTGCTTTAGCGTGCACCGAGGAAGTGGCGAGCACGGGGCGTGACAAACCAAACACATCCCGTCGCATCCCCACCCCGGTGGTACTCTCACCGGGCGCGTTAGCGGCCGCTGCCACGTGTCACCAGGTCAGGCCCTCCCGTCCGTGGGCTCCGCGCGAACGACCCAGATCGGCCGATCGAAACGGTGGACGGCCCGCGGCAGGAGCGCCCCTGGCGCGGTCGCGGGCGGAAATTACGGTCCTGCCCTCGCGCCCCTCTCCGTTGGTACAAGAGGGCTGGGTTGGGGAGAGCAGGGGACAGTGTTTTACGAACAGAGGAAGGGGAAGGGGGGGGGGGGGGGGGGGGGGGGGGGGCGGGGGTGAAATTCCTGGGAGAGGTCGCCTTTGCCTTCTTCCACCACCACTCCTCTCGGTAACGACGGAAAACCCCCACTCTCCCCGCTCCCTGTAGGTGGAAATCTAGGGTTTTAGGCGCGGATTAGGTCTCCTCTGTTCTTGGTGCGGCTGTTTCGTGTTCCCCGCGGGTTCTCGGGGTTTGTTTTGGTGAGAGCTTTTGGGTCCATGTCTTGTGATGCCGCGTTGTGGAGTCCGTTTCTTCGATTTCCCCCCCCAAGATCGCTGCATTTCGGTGCATGTTTGCGGTCGTGTGGGGTTTGGGGTTGGTTTCTGTTTTGATTAGGTTTCTGGCCTGTTTTGGTGGGGTTTAAGGGCTCTGTTCTGGGGTTCTTGGGTCAAAAAGTTCGTTTTTTTTGGGGGGTAGGCGAGGATCACCCACAGATGCCCCTCCGGTTATAGTTGTACCTTTCAGAGGGGTTTTTGGTTTTGGGTTGGAGGCCTGATTACATCGTCTTCTTTGGGTTTAAGGATGGTTTGTGGCGCAACTGTTCATTTCTCTTAAAAAAAGGGATCTTTTTTCGTTAGAGTTCTTTTTGGTGGATGGTAGAGGTTTCTTTGGGAGTAGTTGCGGTGTTG
Source organism: Eleusine coracana subsp. coracana (assembly GCA_032690845.1). Lineage (NCBI taxonomy): Eukaryota > Viridiplantae > Streptophyta > Magnoliopsida > Poales > Poaceae > Eleusine > Eleusine coracana. The sequence continues at coordinate 2,397,818 of CM064418.1, forward strand.
TTCTCAGTACCGGTCCTGAGGGTTATCCTTAACTTGCTGGAGTTTATTGACTCTTGGAAATTTCAGCATTTGTTTTCAAAGGAAAAAAAAGGGCTCTGTTCTCGGTTTCTTCGTTGAAAAGCTAGTTTTTTTTTGGCATTTGAGTGTTCTTTCGTTGTCCAAATCTTTTTTTTGTACGGATTTTCGGCGCACATTTACATGAAGGGTTTTCTGGTCTGCCTGCATTTCGGGTTTGAGGTCCTGAACCCCCCCCCCCCCCCCTTCCCTTTGGGTTTTGGGGGAGGTTTATTGCTGCAACAGTGCAGTGGGGTTTAGTAAATGTACCTTGGGACGGATTATCCATTAGGCCTTTTTTTATGCGATGTTCTTGGGTTTGGGTAGGAAGGTCCCGGTTTCTGTGCTGAGTGTTGTTCCATGGAGTCTTGGAAATTTCTTCACGGGTTTCCAAAACAAAAAGGGCATCTTTGTTTGTTGGTGCCTTCATCTGTAGATTTGTTACCTTCTTTTTGCCAAAGCTTCCCCTTTGTATATTTTAGCTCTACACTTGCAGTTTATCTCCTACATGTTTCCATTATCTTATTTTGTTGTATGATTTGTTTATGTGCAGGGCAAGGCAGCGGCTTGGCAACTTTGGACCCGAGACCTGGTGAGTATCTCTGCTCCGGTCATTTACTAGTGCACTAGTCTTCGTCTCCGAGTTACATGTTTCTTTTATGGGCATTGTCTCTGCTGAATGTTCAATTAGAGCGTTTTTATCTGTCATAAGTCCTTTATTACTGTTCCTTTGTTTATGTGATTTCTACTACACTACTCCTCCATTCTGAAAATACTGTCGTTCTGATAGCCAAATATGAACTGCTGCTAGTGCAGTTTAGCCTGTCCTAAACGACATTATTTAACAAATGGAGGAGTATGCCACAAGAATTGTAACTTTCTTGTTTCCTTCATGATGATAATAAGACTGTCATGTAGTTATTTGGTCCGTGTCTTCAGTATCAATCTTTTTCTTTGCAGCATGGTTTCTTCTTCCTTTGAGGATAACTGTATTATGTAATAGAAAACAACAAACCATTTGTAAAAAAAAGGTTGCTAAATTTTATTTATTAAGTTCCAATTGATGGGTATCAGCACACTGAATCTGAAATTGAGTCTTTATGGAATGTAAAAATTAGAAAACTTTTTGATGTAAATTTACGCAACTGACATTGGAGTAATTATGTGGTTTACCAAAGCTTATTCATTCCACAAGAAATTTTTTAGATCATTTTCTATGGACATTCCTTAAACTCTTGTTCATCTGTTTGCTTGCGTGACATTTGAATTTTATCTTCCAAACAACTTTAAGTACTTGCTCTAACTTAATTAGTTTTGTCAATAAGCTGTGGCTTTAACTAGAATATTGCTGAAATCAGAAGAATTATCTGCTAGTTGACTGCTGATTGAATGGCATATTATATTCCTCCGTTTTAGTTACCTTGCTCATTGCTTGACTTTTTTTTTTGCCCACCTGTCTGATTGATTTAATCACTTTGCATTAATTATGCAGAGAAGTTTTGCATGGAGTCGCATGAAGGTGAGGCTGATGAATTGCCTCCTCCACCTCCTCTGGCTCCAGATTCTGAGCCTATCAAAGCTGAGGAAATAAGGAAGCCGCCAAAACCTAAGAGGACGCTGGTTCCTCGAAAAGGTTATGGAAGAAAAGGGCAGCAGATAAAGCTTTACACAAACCACTTCAAAGTATCTCTGAAAAATTCTGATGAGTTTTTCCATCACTACTATGTGAGTCTGCATCCTTGTTTACAGTTGTGTTATCTCTCTGTTCAGATCTGATACCTGTTTTTTATTGGTCCAGGTGAATCTAAAGTATGAAGATGATAGGCCGGTTGACGGCAAGGGGGTTGGAAGAAAAGTGATTGACAAGCTCCAGCAAACTTATGCTGCTGAACTGGCAAATAAAGATTTTGCATATGATGGTGAGAAGAGCCTGTTCACAATTGGTGCTCTACCTCAGATTAACAATGAGTTCACTGTTGTGCTGGAAGATGTATCAACTGGAAAGTAAGACTCAATTAATTTGGTTGCTTTGTTCTGAACTCTGATATTCATTCCTTTATCTTAACATCATTCCTGCTTGTAGGACGGCTGCAAATGGCAGCCCTGGCAATGATAGCCCTTCTGGGAGTGACAGGAAAAGAATGAAGAGGCCCTACCAGACGAAGACATTCAAAGTTGAGCTCTGTTTTGCAGCAAAAATTCCCATGAGTGCAATTGCACAGGCTTTGAGAGGTCAAGAATCAGAGCATACTCAGGAAGCTATCAGAGTAATTGATATCATCTTGAGGCAGCACTCTGCAAAGCAGTATGTATCTGAAAGTGCATATTGGACGCACTCATAATTTTACTAGCATGGCTTATATTGTAGGTATTCAGTATCTCAGCATTATCCTTTAATTTTGCAGGGGTTGCCTCTTGGTTCGACAGTCTTTCTTCCACAATAATCCGTCCAACTTTGTTGACCTGGGTGGTGGTGTTATGGGCTGCAGAGGATTCCATACTAGTTTCCGTGCCACTCAGAGTGGACTTTCACTTAACATTGGTGTGTTATGTGTTATTATATCATCTATATGTTCAGATTTATGCAATACCATGATAAATTCTATGCAGTTGGTAATATTCACACATACATTTGAATTTTTGCAGATGTATCCACAACAATGATAGTGAAACCTGGCCCGGTTGTTGACTTTCTGCTTGCAAACCAGAAGGTGGATCATCCAAGACAAATTGACTGGGCAAAGGTAATGTCATTATGACTTCAATAATAGCATAAATGGATCAATAATAAATACCATTGTATTCTTTTAAAGCTATAACTGCATTGATGTCAACTTTTGTAGGCTAAGCGTGCACTGAAGAATTTAAGAATAAAGACAATCCCTGCAAATTCTGAATATAAGATTGTTGGTTTAAGTGACAAGATTTGCGGTGAACAGCTGTAAGTACCAGCTGAAGTGCTGGATTCTTGTGGTTTAAGCGACAAGATTGTTGAACTATTCTATTTTTTTTTTGTCTGTGCTGGATTCTTGTGGTCTTTTGCAATTATTTTAAAGGTTCAATTTTCATTTTTCTTTTTTTTTTCTCTAAATTACTTGGTGATTTCCATGCTTGTAGGTTCACTTTAAAGAATAGAAATGGTGAAAATGGTGACCCAGAATCAGCAGAGGTTACTGTTTATGATTACTTTGTCAAGAACCGTGGTATAGAGTTGAAGTACTCTGGTGATTTTCCGTGTATTAATGTGGGGAAGCCAAAGCGACCAACATATTTCCCACTTGAGGTACTTGCTACTCTCTGATGATTTTCCTTCACTGAAAAGTTCTTTGCTGATGCTGGGTGATTGTTTTCATCTTTCTAGCTTTGTACCCTGGTGCCTTTGCAAAGATACACCAAGTCTCTGAGTACGCTGCAAAGGTCTTCACTGGTTGAGAAATCTAGGCAGAAGCCACAAGAAAGGATGAATGTTCTGTCTGATGTGAGTGTCTCTTTTACTTCAGCTTTGTGGATTTTGTGTGCTTTGTTAACTGATTGTTGTTGGCAAATTGATAGGTCCTTAAACGAAGCAACTATGACTCAGAGCCTATGCTGATGTCATGTGGCATATCAATAGCTAAACATTTTACCGAAGTTGATGGTAGGGTACTGCAGGCCCCCAAGGTCTGTTATAAGTAGTTATTTTTAATTCTTTATATATATATATATATATATATTCCTTTTCCACTTATCCATTGTGGAGACACTGATGGTACAAATATGATTTTACCTTCTTTTTGTAGCTTAAAGCTGGTAATGGAGATGATATTTTCACTCGAAATGGGAGGTGGAACTTTAATAATAAGGTATAGTGTATTCAGTGTGTTGTCACTGTTTGATCATATGCCATCTTTCATGGTGTGGTACCTTAATTAAGGTTGTGTCTTCCAGAGGCTGATTGAAACCAAGAGTGTTGAGAAATGGGCTGTGGTGAACTTCTCGGCACGATGCAATGTCAAGGACCTTATCCGTGATCTCATCAAGTGTGGAGGCATGAAGGGAATTGTAAGCTTATGTCTAGAACTATGTTGCAATTCAAGTTTGGGCCTTTGGGGGTCATGAAGGGTACTATAAGTTGATTATAACTCTCTTGATTGATATTGCAGAGAGTGGAAAGTCCTTTTGATGTATTTGAAGAGAATCCAAACATGAGACGGGCACCTGCAATAAGAAGAGTTGAGGACATGTTTGAGCAAGTAAAAACGAAGCTCCCTGGAGCACCAAAGTTTCTCTTGTGTGTCCTTGCTGAGAGGAAAAATTCTGATGTTTATGGTTGGTTATTCTAAAAACTGTTAGCCCATAGCACATTTTGCCCTTTATGACACTGATGTGATATATCTTCTCTAACAGGGCCTTGGAAGAAGAAGTGCCTTGCTGAATTTGGAATTGTTACACAGTGTGTCGCACCTACAAGAGTAAACGATCAGTATCTGACAAATGTCCTGCTAAAGATAAATGCAAAGGTTTGTTTTTGTCCTGAGTCTTAGAGAGCATGGCTAACACATTACTGAAAACTTTCTGATGCCTCTGCCCTTTCTAATCAGCTTGGTGGGTTAAACTCGCTGCTGCAAGTTGAAGCAACCCCAGCTATTCCCCTCGTGTCCAAGGTCCCAACTATCATTCTGGGAATGGATGTGTCCCATGGTTCACCTGGACAGTCTGATGTACCCTCTATTGCTGCTGTAAGTATGCTTTATTTTCTGTGCTGTCTTGTGTTATATTTTGGTGAAGACAATCATAGCTAACGTGTGATGTCTTTATTTTCACTTAGGTTGTCAGTTCCCGTGAGTGGCCTAGGATCTCAAAATACAGAGCTTCAGTGCGTGCTCAGTCACCTAAGATGGAAATGATTGATTCCCTGTTTAAGCCACAAGGAACTGAGGATGATGGTCTCATTCGGTAAGAGACTTCTTGCAGTTCTTGTTCACTCTTTTTTTTCCCTGCTAACTTCACCTAATATGGCATGTTTACTTGCATGAACTTGGCTGGACGTTAATTTGTTTCAGGGAGTGCCTGATTGACTTCTACACCAGTTCTGGGAAGAGAAAACCTGAACAAATCATCATCTTCAGGTTCGTTATAAACAGTTATCTCCACTTGGTTTTATAATCACACCAACCTAATATGTTCTCTTTATCATATAGGGATGGTGTTAGTGAAAGCCAGTTCAACCAGGTGCTGAACATTGAGTTGGATCAAATAATTGAGGTACTGTCCATTAACAACTATGGTGCTTGGTACTACTATATGGGTTCCTTTTATCCTAGTGTCTTGCACTGCTAGCCCATGTTAATGTATTCTATTCTGTTACTTCTAGGCATGCAAGTTTCTTGATGAAAACTGGTCTCCCAAGTTCACACTGATTGTAGCCCAGAAGAATCACCATACAAAGTTTTTCTTGCCTGGGGATCCGAATAATGTTCCTCCTGGTAACTGTCATCATCATGAGTGCTGTTGTAGTCTTAAGAGTTTCTTTGGTGACTGCTGGTTTATGTGAGTATCTTGATCTGTAGGTACTGTTGTGGACAACCAAGTCTGCCATCCAAGGAATTATGATTTCTACATGTGTGCGCATGCAGGGATGATAGTAAGTATTCTTTTTTTTTTAAAGATTTCTGCAGTTTTTGTTTATGTTGTGCATGAGCATATTCACTCCATTGTGATTTAGATTGTTTTTAGTTCTTTTTGTTTAGGGCATTTGTGTTGTAAGTTGAAAAATGCCCACATTACCCACATAAGAATCCTCTATGAATTTAAAATTGGATAGGCCTTTTCATGTCATTAGTGGGATAATTTGATGAAGTGCTAATATTTTGGGAGAGTATTACCTCTTTGTCATCCCCAGTTTGGCCTTCACAGGCCTTTTATATCTTTTATGATCCTTGCGATAAGCATCTGTGCCTATCTGTATCAGGGCACTACTAGGCCAACTCATTACCATATCCTGCATGATGAGATAGGCTTCACCCCTGATGACCTGCAGGAGCTGGTGCATTCGCTCTCTTATGTGTAAGTACCATGTAGATACTGTTATTTTGTTCCCTGTTACATGAGACAAAAAATTTTGACTTGTTTTTTTTTTGTGTGTGTGTGTGGATTTTCCAGGTATCAGAGGAGCACAACAGCCATATCAGTTGGTAAGTCATCTGTTCATATTTCTGATTTATGAGGTCATCTCTCGAGCCTGTATTGCAGTAAGAATTCACTCTGTTATGTCATTGCAGTTGCTCCGATCTGTTATGCACATCTTGCTGCCGCTCAAGTTGGACAGTTCATAAAGTTTGAAGAATTGTCAGAGACCTCTTCCAGCCAGGGTGGCCGCACCTCGGCAGGCAGTGTCCCGGTGCAAGAGCTGCCTCGACTGCACAAGAACGTTAGCTCTTCTATGTTCTTCTGTTGAGCGGCCCTAGCTGATTCTGATGCTTGTGATGTGCTGTACTTTTGGTGAACCATGTCTGGTCGTGAATGATGGTAGCATGTTAGGCGCCGTTGGCTTGGGATGTGTTCCCTAAACTGGTTACTGCACTTGGTGCCCCTTAATCTTGGAACTCGTAGGATGTTTAACTTTTAGGCTTCAAGGTATCAGAAGTAACTTTGCTCCAGTCGCTTGTTTGTTTCATGCTGTTTGACGTGTCTGATTCCCTTGCCTGGTGATTGCTACCTGTTTGCTTGCAAGTTGATATTATCAGTGTGACACTGGTCATGTCAAAGGGATGGCCAGTAACGATGGTCAGCTTGGAGCCATTATCCATCGCAAATTTTTGGTGTTAGGCTTTTGCTGTTGCGACACAAGGTAGCTTTCTGTGTTTTTGTCATGTTCTAAAGATAATGTTCTTCTGCGGGGATCTATTAGCAGTTGTATGCTTGATTCTGGAATGAAGTTGGCGATACAATTCTTATCTGGCTGCTAGGGATTCGAGACTAGCAGTAGCTAGCCAGCAAATGTCACTGGCGATAACATAGCAGAACTCGGTTTTCCTTTATTTGTTCAGTATGATTGATGTCTTGGGCATTGTTTTGCCCTTAGTCAACCTTTCCAGTGATGACCTTTTTTGAACATATTTTCGTTTGAAATGTGAAATGCAGCATGAATTCACCTTAAAATATGTCTTATCCACTGTCCAGAGTCCAGGCTATGTTGTCTCCCGGAGTTCCATTGTCTTGTTGCAATTGCAAGGACCGAGCGTTAGCGAATCGTTTCCAGCCTTCCATGGGACACTCCCGGTATTAATCAGTAGATCCAAGGACACCGCAATGAATGATGAATTTGTTTCCAATTGAGGAGAACTCAGAAAAGAGCTGCTCCGAATTTGCCATGTAGGGCCTGCACTGCACAACAGAGCTCTGTGCTGTACTGCTGTTCATACGGTACACAAGCAAGAGCACTTGCGCACATCTCAGTTCTGCACCGCCGATCCGTAGCGCACACCGGCCGTTTCCACTGAACAAGTTCGACGGAGCGGTGCCTTTCAATAGTAACGGAGCCTAAGACTGTCTGCACTGGCATCCGGTAAACGGTACGCCAATACCACTTTAGCGGAAAGCGACCCTGCATCGGGGAGCGCTACCCCATCCGGAAAGATAGCGTTCGACCTCCCGCACGCCAAATCTGGCGGGGTAGCGGACGAACGCTACCGATCCCGCGTGGGCCCCGCGCACCGTTCCCAACCGCCCGTGCGCCAACTGAAGGAGAAGGGCCAGAGAGCCGCCGCTGAGGAAGGAGAAGGTTTGGAGCGCCGCCGTCAAGGAGAGGGGGCCGGATCCGCACCTTCCTCATGCGGATCCGGTCGGGCGTGGAGGCGGTCCGAATCCGAAGGAGGATCCGGCGGCGGGGAGCTCGAGGCCGAGCTGGGGAGGAGAAGGAGGGGTCCGGCGGCGGGGCGGAGTTTGGCGGGCTCTGGCGGCGACGTCGCGTGGGGGAGGAGAAGGAGGGGTCTGGCGGCGCGGCGGAGAGAGAGGAGAGGGGAGAGCCTACTGGATCCGCGCCCCGGTGGCCAGATCTGTGCCCCGGCGGCCGCGCAGGGCGAGAAGAGGGAGGGAGGGAGGCGGGACCGGCGGCGGGAGCGCGCAGGGGAGGTGGGCTCCGGCAGGAACGCGCGGGGGGAGGCCGGCTCGACGACGCGTGGGGAAGGCGGGCCCGGGGCTGCTCAGGGGAGGAGGAAGAGAACCGCGCTGGGAACTCGGGGGCGGGGGCGCGCGGTGGTGGCGGAGGAGAGGCGCGCGGGGGAGGAGTCCGTGCGCTCGGGAGATGTGGGATTGGCAGAGGAAGAGAAAAGAGAGAGTGGGGAGAGAAAAAGAGGGAGGGAGAGGCTGATGCGTGGGTCCTGTAAATAGGTAGTTAGGATAGAGAATGAGATATAAAGTATGATAGGTGTGGAAAAAAAATTGATGTAGAGTAAAACATTTTGCTGACTAGGACAAAAAATTTTTTTTAGAGGATAAATTTAAAGAATTACGAGTGCAGTCGGTCTAAGCGCTGTGGTCTCCAGCTGAAACGGAGCCTACACCGCTCTCTGGGCTGGGCCTTCATCTTCTTCTGAGCCCACTTTTTTGTTTGCGGAGGCCCGACGGTGTTTCCATTGTTCATGCAACCGAACATATGGAGGCCCATGGGTTGGAGGCCTTCTCTTGTAGCAAATAATACGAAGACGAAAGCTCTGGCACAAATGCTCTCAAAGATAAGGACCTGATCATGCTGCACTGCGTTTCAGCTTTCATATTTCATACAAAAATCTGTTCATGCCAGATGATGGTTAAGGTGGCGCCTGTTCATAATCACAAACCGTCCGGTGTAGGGTCTTACAGTTATTAGAGAAGGACACTGACATACACAAGCTAGCACGTGGGCCAGCCTAGCCTATTGTATGAATATATCTTTAATCTTTGAGTTGTTCTTCAATATTATGTGGTAATACCCTTTATGTTAGAGCATTTGAAGTTGCTTTTCTGCCTTTTGGCTTTTAGCTGCCTGGTTTCACTATTTGTTGGGTGGTAGTAGATACTACTAAGCAAGTGACCCAGCATCTTTCGGACAGTCAACAACTCATAAAAGATATAATACCATTAATCATACTCCGTAAATCCAAGTGTAGATTAGCAAGTAATAGCAGCTAAGTCCAGGAAGCAAAAGCATGTAGTCTAGTGACGAATAGCAAAAGACTAGTTCAATCTATCTCGTTCCAAGCGCCGAATCATCTCGAGCCACAGCAAAGCTCCACTCAGCAGAAGAACATGGACGACCTGACAATTCTTATGTAGCTGAGGCAGGGTAGGCACCGGCGCCGAGTCGCCGCTGGCGGAGGACGCCGTTTCTGACATGTCGTCTAACCTCACGAACTGGCGAGCCTGCGCCGCAGCCAGGTGGGCATAGTACACCGGAGCAACTGCAGCAGAAATAAAGAGCGTACTGGTCACTCGTCAGCATTGAAGCAATGGACGGGTTTCAAGTGATGATGAGGCTTAATTGCTTTTTGGCTTACCGATTGATATGGCCGAGGTGCTCCTCTGACACCTGAAAATTCACAAGAGGTTAAGATCAGAACAGAGTAATGTAAGGAAGAAACACCACAAATTTTTCATTTTTTTTGGTACATGCAGTTTTGATCAGTTCAGTGCACATACACGTAGGAGAGGGAGTGCACGAGCTCCTGCAGCTCGTCAGGATTGAAGCCAATGTCGTCACGCAGCACATGGTAGTGTGTTGGCCTTGTCGTTCCCTGACAAACACATTCAAGGACGTCCACAGCTCAAGCAAATGCTGGGAAAGTTAGGCAGTTACATCTATATGTGGATTTGTTTCAGTGTAGAGGGCACTTACCACCCTGCTATCGTGAGCACACATGTAGAAATCATAGAGAGTTGGATGACAAATTCCACTATCCACAACAGTGCCTGAGAAGAGGGATTGTCAAGAGGCGAAAACTAATAAGATAGTTCCCGCCAGAACATGATTCAGTGGAGGATTTTAAACGAAAGACAATTTACCAGGAGAGACGTTGAAAGTATTCTGGCCTTTAGGCAGGAAGAACCTTGTGTGATGGTTCTTCTGTGCAATAATCACTGTGAACTTAGGGGACCAGCGTTCATCAAGAAACTTGCAAGCCTGCATCAAAGATGATAAATAGTTCTTGACAAACACAAGGTTACGCACAAGGCATTCCTCAAAAGAAGATCCAGAAGACGATGCGTGTGTACAGAAGAGTAACAGGAGGCATGTGTTTACCTTAATGATCTCAGCTAGCTCAGTGTCCAGAACCTGATTAAACTGGCCCTCGCTAACTCCATCCCTAAAAATGGAGATCATTAGATTTCAAGGATAAAAGGATGCTTTGAAGCGGGAAATCACACTAGCCTGTTTCGTTTTCATTAATGAACGGAAAATATTCACTTAGCCTGAAAATCCTCCTCAGTTGTCATTACCAAAAGTATTTTTCAGAATGATTACCTACCTGAAAATGATGATATTTTGTGGTTTTATTTTTTTGGATGACTTATAGAAGTCCAGCAGCGACTACCTGACAATCATCAGTAGTAATGAGCAACAAAACAAAGATTTTCAGTATGAAGAAATACAGGTAAAAATTATCAAAATTATACATACTGAAATGAAAGAAAAAAGAAAGAAATTACCTAATGAGACCATTATCATCATTTCCCTCTTGCTTGAACAACGATTCAATCATCTCTTCCCTGGATGACTGAGTACACACAGAAGCTCTGTATTTGGAGATGAAAGGCCATTCCAAAGAACTAACAACCTTGATGACAACGAAACATACGGTTCCACGTCGATAAATGATAGGTTTGAAGATTTACTTTGTCTTGTACTACAGTCAACCAGAAACAATTCAAGAAATAAAGACAAATCTGTTACATACCGCAGCAACAGATGGTGCATTTCTTGACCCTGGTGCACCATGTGAAACATCCATACCACAGATAATGGTCGCATGACCCGAGACAAAAGGAATTAAGTGGATTCTTTCAATTTGCAAAATTGAATTCAATCCACCAAGCTGTTGGCAAAAGAAGAAAGGAAACCATGTCAATTTTTTTTCCCGAAAGACCCGGACATTGTCCGGCATTGCATTAATAAGAAGAGAAAAGAGTTTACATGCACCAGGGGTGCACGTTACAACATTTTCCTATAACGGTCAGACCGATCGCTAAGGTATGTTACATATTTTGGATTACTCGCGGTTTTGTAAAACACCGAGCACCACAAGGCCTTTCGCTCCTGCTGTCATCCAGTTCCGTGCTTCGTCTTGTATGCTTGAGATGAGGCCTTGTAAGGAGGTTTGCTTATTCCTGAAAATTCTACTATTGCGCTCCTTCCAGATCGTCCATACTGTGAGCATTGTTAGCGATGCAAGCCCGTTGGAGAGCAAGGTAGATGGTGCACTGCTTACTCTGTTTGCATACCATTCTTCAATAGAGGTTGAGGTTGTCATGTTCCATGCCTCCGGCTTGAGTGACTGTTGTTTTGCCCATGCGCCTATTGAGGTCCAGAGTTGTCTGGAGAAAGGGCATTCGGTGAAAAGATGTTCTGGTGTCTCCAGACTTCTTTCACATAGTGGGCAGAAATACTGATTTGGCCATCCTCGACATTGTAGGCGGTCAGCAGTCCAAATGCGATGTTGCAACGCGAGCCATATGAAAACCTTCACTCGCGGTGGTGCCCAGTTTTGCCATATTGTTTTGGGCGAGTTGGACATTTCGCTGCCATGGAATTGTAGCTGGTATGCGGATTTTGCCGTGTACTCTCCAGTGGATGTTTGTGTCCAAGTGATGGTATCCTCCTCTATGTCTAGCAGATTAAGGTCTTGTGCCTCAATCATCTCCCAAAGCTTAAAATAGTTAGCGAGGAGGGCATGGTCATCTCCAGCTCTGTACCGATCCAAGGTCTGCTCGGTTGTGTCCAAGTGTACCACAGCCATCTCAAATTGAAAACTAACAATCATACAAAACATTATACATCATTTTATATAAACAAGGGAATGCAGACGACTCTGTGAACCTTGGCATTTATCTTCAGAAGGACATTTGTGAGATACTGACTATCAAGTTTGGTACGCTCCACCAAACATCGGGTAATGACATTTTTTTCTTCCATGGCCCTGACAAGATCAAATGAAGGTAATTCTTTTTTTTAAATGATTCTTATGTTGATATTGTAGTAAAATTTCTGCTCAAAATTGAAACAAAACATAGTCAAACCATAAATTTGATGATTCTTTGTTGGAAGAACACATAACAGAAAAGTTGGGTCTCCTGGAAGCTTCTTTCCAATCTGTACAAACATATCATCCACCCTCTTCTCTGGCATCTCATTCTTTATTTGAAAATTCTCCTCAAATATAGTATGAGGAGGTCTAATTTTCTGCATAAAAGAATTGGGTTAAGTAATACTAGAACATGTAGTATAGTGCATATATCAAGAAGAAAAAAGACTCACAATTCCCTTGGTAACACCACAACTGATGAGTCCCTGAACAAGGTTCCGAATAACTCTATTCCTCTGTGTGGCAAAATTAACAACAGCCCATTTTCCCACTTCCTTGGCTTCATAGACCCTCTAAACAACAGAATAGGCAGTTTTACCAGCAACAAAAACAATATCTAACAGTGGATATTATAGGATTACAATCAAAAGAAAGCATGACCTTGTTGTTTAAGTTCCACCTTCCATTTGTTGTAATTAGATATTGGCCATCCGCAGCTTCCAACTAAACTTGATAGCAGTTATTAATTAGATATGACTTTAGCTAGCTCATCATCACATCCAAAAGTGTCAAAAGAAAAGACAAGGTCAGCAGGATAGTCTCTGACCAACCTTTGGCGCCTGAAGAACTCTACCATCAACCTGAGAAAACTCTACCATCAACCTGAGAAAACTCGGTGTCTATCGAAATTCCACACTTCTTCAGCATTTCATCAGAATTGTAGTTACTACGTTGTAGAGCCTTGAGATGGTGGAAAAATTTAGAAAATTAATCAAAGGTGACTTCATGGTTAGATAATTAAATGTCTTAAGGTCAGAACTACTAGAGACAAGGCTTCCTTTCTGTCTCTGGGATTCCTTCGGGATTGTGTGACGAGCGAGGAGCGCTGAAACACGGTCAGTCGTGTTTTCTTGTACCTTTGCAATGACACCAGGTTGCAAAGCTGGATACCGTAACAGAAGTTTTAGAAGAGTTTTAATGCCAAAAATACTAGTCAATAGTTTAAAGAAACTACAAAAATACTAGTCAATAGTTTAAAGAAACTACTGGTCAGTAGCTTGACCCAATGGTTTAGATTTGATAATCTAGGACAACTATTGGTCAGTAGTTTATCAATTGAGTATAATATTAGAAAAAATAAGTATCATATTTATAATAATTATTTTATATTATCATGAATAAAATTAATTTAGTAATATAATTAATAATTGATGTTTTTCTTTTTTTAAGATTAACTGGCATTTTAATCATTCTGTAGGGTAACATTTCTATTATGAAAATAAACATAAAATCTTTTATTCATATTTTGAACAGTAAAACTCCTCTTCAAATACAATCATGCAAGGAGCGCAGTATTGGCAAACCTCTATGGGAAGATATGTTGGGCGATTACGCTTTCCCACATTCAAACATGGTAGGTGAGCAGACTCTTTTAGTTCTATATGCCAATGCTGCATGAAGTAATTATAAACTGTTGTTTCTTCCACAGCAGCAGAGCCGTTGCCGTTTCTTTGCTTCAGTGGGAACCTAGATCAACAAAGGAATGTTAAAACAGGCTCAAATTTCCCTTCCTACCCAAACGAATGTAAGATTATATGGCCTCACGTCTGTTCCTACTTGTCACCACCCTGAAATCAAGGTAAGATCATGTGCAAAGGAATGTAAGATTAGCTAAATATCGTAATAAACATGCATGAGAAACCTGTAAGTGAGGTGGAGTGGTTACTTGGCAGATGAAGCACCCTCCATCTCCACTACCACAGTCAACACATCCTTGTGTGGAAGGGAACCAACAGTGTACAGATTGTTTTCACCGTCATAAGCAAAGCTCATACTCGTGAGATCAGAGAAATAAATCTCCTGCAACTTATCGATGACTTTTCTGTCGATTACACCCTCTAGCTTCGCGGGATTGCCGTCTTCATACTTGAAATCTACCTGCTCGGAACAGAACAACAGCATGTGAAGTTTTCAAAGGAATGCAGGCAATAAAAAATCACACGCTAAATTTATTTATTTTTGTGGATGACCAATCGATCACAAGGAAATTAAGATTTCATCCAGATGCTTACATGGTAGTGGTAGAAAATGGCATCTGTACTGCGAATTGAGACTTCGAAATGGTTAGTAAGAAGGCGAACTTTCTGTCCTTTTGTGCCAGATTTAAGTGGCCTGGACATTGGGACAAGCGACTTGCTCTGATCATCATTTCGGTCGCCGGAAGCCATCCAAGGCGAATGTATCTGCAAATAAATCAGAACATTCTAAATGGAAAATATTTTTGGTGCTTTACTCTAAATGAAAATAAGGAAAAGCTCACTCCAACTTGGCATTGTGCAACATATTCTGATCTAACCACAGTTAACCAGTGTAACATAACACAAAAGAAAACCCTGACCCATGTCATCAGACACGCATAAAAAAGAAGTGTTAGAGTAAGGATTGCCATCAGACGATCTCATTTTGGTAAATTAAACTCATGCTCTCCACTCAATTTTTCAGTTTCGGTTTGGTGACTAAACTGAAAGGGTTTACAGTTTTTTCACCAAATTTTGTCGTCCCTGCCTTATTAGTTATTATTACCATATATAAACTTCTAAAATCAACAACAGCAAGAAACCAAGAATGGAAGGTAAAAAATCTCTCGAGAGCAAAACCACATGACATTTCTCCTATTAATAATAACCGTGCAACCTCAAGCCAAGATCTACAGCACAACAACATGTGAGTGGAAAAAGAAACAGGGAGAAAAACCCATCAATTGTGTATATTGCCTACAATTAAGAGTCACGCATATGCTGAGATGAATAACCAAGAATATGAACTCTCCAGGCTGCACATATGCCACATCAGAAATGGGATAACCGAGAAATCAAAGCTCCAAGAAAGGAGTGCCTGTTTAATTAATTTGCAAGAGCTTGGATGGAGGAGCAGAGAAGCTAGATGGGCGAAGGCCGTGCCTATACGGATCGACGGAGCTCGTCGACGCGGCGCCAGAGAAAAGCGCCCCTGCTCTCCTTCGTGGAGAAGCCAGTGCAGGCCAACGCCGTCTTCGCTCGATCTTATAGGCTTGCAAAGTCCCTAGTCTTCCCGGTGCCAACCAATAATCTCTTGGCCTCCCTCGGCGTCGTGTCGTTTCAGTTCTTTTCATTACTGAGAAGCAGTGGTGGACCGTGGACCCATCCTGGCCATCTCTCTTCCTCCTCTATAATTTGTTCGTTCAAACACCGTGTGAAAAACGCCAGCCCCGTAAAAACCCTGCTGTCCCTTGCCCCGATTGCTGCGTCATCGAGACTCCTGAGTCACGCTGTGCACCATCGGGACTCCTGAGTCTGCCTTTCACGTACTTTTACATCACTACAAGCCTGTCGTGATGGACTCGATCGATGTGCATCGCCAAGAGGAGCATCGTTACATGATTGCATCAATGGCCGTGAGGCGTCGAGCTACCGTGACCGTAACAGCAGCTGGATGCTCCTGCTCATATCGAGTGCCCGGCCGGCTGAGAGGCTACGTGTGGATTTGCACCATGAGCGGATTATCATGAACAACTAGATAATTATTGTCTCTGCCCCGCAGGACCATCCCCATGTCACATCTAGTTCTAACAGAAAAGGTAATCAACCTAACACGCATATACGCATGCAGGTGTACGCAATGTTCACCAAGATCCGTGATGCCGCGGAGAGTACCTTAAGCTTCGCGGTGTACCATAGCGAGTTAGGGATAGGGACGTGTTATCTAGGAATAATGATGAACCGAACTAAACGGACCGAAGGCGATGACGCTAGACTTGTGTTTATGATTGTGTTTCATGTACTTCAAGCATGTATTATACTAAAATTTGATTTGAAACTTTTAAATTTAAATCTACATTCGAAGTTTGAAACTCAACAAATGGAATTCTATAGTTTTGAATTATTTGCATGTGAATATGTATTATTCAAATTATTTATGTGCAAGGCGAAAGAGAAAAAAGAGAAGTGAATATTAGAGATGAGGTTATTAGAAAACTGCTGAAACACACCAATATTCAGAACTTGATTTTTATTTATTTCTATTGGGGATATATTATTAGAAAACTATTGGAGAGTTTGCTCTAGTGTCCGAGCCCACCTGCCAAAAGCAATGTCGTGAACTTCCTTTAGACGTGTTATAGGCCACCAAACTCTAGCTGATTTTTTCTTTTGGAAAAACTGTACAAAAAAAAAAGGCAAACTAGACTAATTTGAAAAAACCCTTATAAACTAAATTATACCATCACGATGTTTCAAGCAGCCGGTTGATAAAAAAAAATCCGGACACAGACAGCAGGAAAAGCTCAATCATACATTACAAGACATTATGACCGACCAACTTTAGCCAAAGCCAACGGGTCATCCCTGTCAAAAAAAAAAAAAAAAAGCCAACGGGTCATTGTTGCCGACAGCTGCTCTAAATAGTAGACATTTCGTCTTGAGCCGTCGTGCTCCTTCTCTCTTCTTTCCATCCACAATTATTACAAGCAGCTGTGCACAAGTGCAGGTGCAGCGAGCGAGATCTGCTTTAGTCCCCTGCTAGCAATGGAGCTCGCGGCAGCAGCGATGACCCCGCTTATAGAGAAGCTCGGCCACCTGCTGGCGTCCGAGCTGAATCTCGAGAAGAGCGTGCGGAAAGATGTCGCCACCCTCGAGCGGGAGCTGAAGGTGATGTACGTGAAGCTCAGGGAGGTGTCCGAGGTGCGCCCGGACCGGATCGACGAGGGGACCAAGCTCTGGGCTGCCGACGTCCGCGAGCTCTCCTATGACATGGCGGACGCCATCGACGTGTGGGGGAGGTTGGCCCCACCAACACCGGGCTCCGTGGGTTCCTCGACAGAACGGCTCGGCTGTTCACCAAGGGCAAGCAGCTGCACCAAGTCGCCGACGCCATTAGAGATGCCAAGGATCGCGCCAAGGAGCTAGGTGAGATCCACCAAAGGCACGCTGGGCTCAAGCTGCAAGACACCGGCCACAACGCTTCTGACATTGATCCTCGCCTGACGGCAATGTACACCGAGGTTGTGGATCTTGTTGGCGTCGATAGTGCAAGAGACGAGCTGATCAAGGTCCTATCTGATCCCTTGGAAGTGGATGTGAAGACTGTCTCTATTGTTGGGTTTGGTGGCCTGGGCAAGACCACACTCGCAAAAGTGGTGTATGACAGGATCAAAGTGGAGTTCGATTGTGCAGCTTTTGTTTCGGTGTCTAGGAACCCCGACATCACCCGGATTTTTCAGTTGATCCTTTTTGAATTTGACAAGAATCGCTACGCCAACACCAACATAGCGTTGTGGGATATCAAACAACTTATTGATGAGCTCAGAGGCTTCCTTCAGGATAAGAGGTACGCATCACCAATTAAGTACTACTAGTTCATCAACCCCGTGCATAGCAATACTACATAAGTATTAAGAAATATAATAGTTTCTTTTTTTTCATTTATTTCAATATGACTACAACTGTAATCTCATTACAACCCACTTGATACTTCATTTTCATAACTACATGGAAAAATACAGAGATGTTCAATGTGATTTACGACTTGAATGGCCTGAGTTCTATCTATATGAAATAATTTCTACCATGTGAGTCAGGTATAGCTATTACTATATGAGATAATTAGCCTAGTGACAGAGATCTTGTCAGTTGAAAAATAAAAACAACGCGAGGAAGTAAGAACGCTTCTTTGTCCTATGCTATTTGTTATGGTGCATATGAGAGTTTAATTGTTGCATGAAGCACCCAAGTGGGTGATTTGAGCAGTGAATATAGAGATCAGGTTAAAAGTTTGCTTTCTCTCTTATATTCCTACGCAAAAGTACTCTAAGCAAACATGATTACAAATACTATATTGTTTCTCTGCCCCGAGTTACATAATGCCCACGTACACACGTCATCTACTTAATTTGCTTGCTTAATTGTTGTATCGACGTGAACATGGTCACATACCTGCCTGCTTAAGTGCTTGTTTTGTCTTAGAGAATCGGATGTGAACATCGTGGGTGCAAACTCGCTTGGGTTTACAAAGGTTTTTCTTATGGATAATGAATAGGAATATAAAATATTTATTGATAATTTTATCATGATGACTAAGGTGGGTAATTTTGAAACTAATATTAGGGACTTCTTTTTATAATGGTAGATGTGGGTAATTTAAGCCATCATAGGTCCAACGACTATTATCAATTGAGCACTTAATTTGATGGCTGGATGTTTTTCTTCTTTTGAGAATTTCTAGTATTTACCTCTGATTAACGTGGAGGCCTCAAAAAAAAAAAAATCCTCCAACTAGAAGGTGAGTAATTTTAAAACTAATATTAGGGACCCTTTGGACTTTTTCTTAATGCCAGATGCGCAATTTAAGCTACCATAGATCAAATGACTATTATCAATCGAGCACTCAATTTTACGGTTGGATGTTTTTTTTTTTGTGAGAATTTCTGGGACTTACTTCTGATTAACATGGAAGCCTCTAATTAGTTAATATATAACATTTTTGTTTGGTTTCAGTAAGACGTGGAGTGCTAAACTGCTCTAGTTAACCAACACATTTTATTTATAGAGTATACAAGAGAAGGAAATAGTCTTAATTCTTTGAACATTGATACAGGTACCTAGTCGTGATTGATGATTTGTGGGATGAAACAAATTGGAAATTTATCAAGTGCGCATTCCCCAAGAACACTCACACTAGTCGACTTATCACAACAACCCGCATACACAATGTCTCTGAAGCATCTTGCTCTTCTGACAGTGATATAATCTATAAGATGAAGCCTCTATCTGACAGTGACTCCCTCAGGCTCTTCCATTTGAGAATATTTCATCATGCTCATGGATGTCCTCCTGAATTAGAACAAGTATCCATAGATATCTTGAAGAAATGTGGGGGGGGTACCATTAGCCATCATAACCATAGCAAGTCTTTTGGCCAGTCGCAAGCAAGTAAAAACAAAGGATCAGTGGCTTGTTTTACTCAATTCTATTGGGCATGGACTTAAAGGTTGTTCTAATGTGGAGGAGATGCACAAGATATTATCACTTAGCTATTACAATCTTCCGTCGCAATTGAAGCCATGTTTATTATATTTGAGCATATTTCCTGAAGATTATGTCATTGATAAAGACTGGTTGATATGGAGGTGGATTGCTGAAGGTTTTATCCAACATGAGAATACTAGTGGGTATGATAACCTGTTTGAGATTGGATTGAGTTACTTTATTGAGCATGTGAATCGAAGCATGATTCAGCCGATATACATCGATCTTGAACGCAAAGAGGAAGCTTGCCGTGTCCATGATATGGTGCTTGATCTTGTCCGTTCCCTGTCAAGCAATGAAAATTTTGTTACTGTATGGGACAAAGATGAGCAAACCACATCTTCACATGGCATGACAGTGGCTCGCAGGTTGTCCATCCAAAATAGTAGCACTGCAAGTCAGGGTCAGGCTACCATCACAGACATGTCAAAAGTGAGATCTTTCACCATCTTCGAATCTGCCATAGATTTGATGCCGTCCCTTACACAATTCCAAGTTGTGCGTGTGTTGGATTTAGAAGGTTGTGATCTCCGTAAAAGTGGCAGTCAGATGAACTTAAGACAAGTGGGCAGACTCTGTCAACTGAGGTACCTGGGGCTCAGAGGCACACATAATTCATGAACTGCCGATCGAAGTTGGAAAACTACAGTTCCTGCAGACATTGGACTTAACCAGTTGTCGTGGCATACAAGAATTGCCGCAGACCATCACTGGGCTGAGAAATCTGATGCGCCTACGTCTTGATCATAGCGATACAAGACTGCCAGAAGGGTTGGACAATCTGACTTCGCTGGAAGAGCTGACCGGCGTGAGCGTCCACTACGATGATGATCCAACCTTGTTCGTGAAAGAGCTCGGCCACCTCACAGGGCTGAGGGTTCTCGAATTGTCTTGGTCGGCGGAAAATTTCGGTGAAGCTTTGGTACAATCGCTTGGAAATTTGCGCAAGCTGCAAAGCCTTGACATACGCATCTTTAGCGGGCGCGGCAACCTCATGCGTGGCTGGGCACCGCCGCCGTGCCTCCGCAGGTTCTTGTGCTTAGGCACTAATGGCGAACTGCCGACACTATCGGCGTGGATCAAGAACAGTTCGTCGTCGTTGCTCACGTTCGTGGACGTCTTGATCCGCCAGGTGTGCCCTGAGGATCTACATGTCCTCGGGGCGCTGCCGTCGCTGCGCATCGTCCGCCTGTGGTCGGAGGGCCGCCACTCGGTGGCAGGGATGAAGGTGAAGGCTGGCACATTCCCGTGCGCGAGGATGTGCGCGTTCATGCACTTTGCGACGGCGCCGTCCATGTTCGCACCAGGTGCCATGCCACGCGTACAGCACCTTCGGTTCACCATCTGGGCGTGGGATTTCGGCGGGTTTGGGTTGGATGACCTGCGCATGGGGCACCTCCCTTCGCTGGAGGAGGTCGTAGTCGGCATATGGTGCAGGCAGGAGAAGGAGGAGGAGGACATGGCGGTGGTGGAGCGGGTGGAGGCGGCGCTGCGGCAAGCTGCAGAAGACCACCCCAACCGTCTCGCCCTTGACGTCAGCAGGAAAATCAGGTGCGTACATGGCCAGCTGGACTCATCTGTTTTTGTTTTGGACTCTTACCTTTGTGCTTCTGCGTCTAATTCATTCATTTCTTCTGCTCCTTCTTTCAGCCCGAGCTATTATCACCAGTGGCGGATTTAGGATTTAAGCTCAGAGTATTTCAAACTAACACTATAATAAATAATTGGTGATTCTGCTCGCACGTGGTCGGGGAGCGGGTGGAGGCGGCGCTGCTGCGGCAAGCGGCGGAAGAGCACCCCAATCGCTTCGCCCTGTACATCTATCTACAAGAAGATCATGTGCGTACATGGATGGGGTCTTCCCCTGTTTCTTCAAGAGGCAGCGAGTCCTCACCTCTATGTGTGCAGAAGCAGAGACATCCGAAGCTATGAATTATTAGTGGCTGTATTTTGCAAATTTGCAATGTACAAGGCACCTGCCAGTTCACCACGCATACGAACATGTGCATTTGAATTTGTTGTCTCCCTTGTTCTGAATGTAGTGCAGATATGAAGCTTCTTACATGTGCTTTCTCTGAATCTCAGCTCTGTGGTTCCAACTTCCAAGTTGCACCTGCTTCTCCGTCGTCCCGGCTCTGGCTGGCAGCGTATTGATTCTCTGGCATCCCCGCCACTCTCCAGTGACCTATATCTCGCGTGAGTGTCTGGACATGGCCGGCCGGAATTGGCCGTTGCTGGAACACGTACAGCCGACTCTGTGTTTTTTTTTCCTGGACTCTTAACCTCATACGAGCGAACAGATTGAGAAGATGCATGGTACAGTAGAGGTAACACTGACCAAAATTCTACACAGCAGAATAGAAGCCAAATTATTCCACCCTTCTGCTTCTTTCTGATCAAATTGGCACCAAGGTACTGATTTGCAGCAAGGATATATAGTTGAACACAGTACCCCGAATGGCACATACTCCTGTAAAAAAAGTGTGTGCTCAATCACCTAGTAGGATATAAACGATTGATTCCGTGAGATATTTCTTGCGGTTCTGTTCAGTCTATCTTTTTTTTTCATACTTGGCCAAATATATGTTATATATGCTCAAATGGCATGCTATGCTTGGTGGTTGGTGCATATGATTGGTAGAGATGGTGATCATTTGATGCGGACTAGTGATGTACTACTGATTCATGATCATTAACGGACGCGGAGGCTCTGCCCCATGCCTCTCTCAGGTTGATACACCAGAATGGAAACTTAGTCCCATCGTGCTACATGTGCCCAGCCTGCCTTCGTTTCCATGCCAATGCCATCATATCTCTTCCTCCCCCACGGCCCCACCCCACTCCTCCACTTCACCATATTGTCACAACAATAGTTAGGTGCTTCCCATACACGTTCACACAGAATGAGCTGCTTAATTTGCTTGTTGCTAGTGAGGGGCCATCGTATCCTTGGCGCCTTGTGTAACTTGTTGTTGACAAATGGCATCCGGGCCATTCACGGGTACTCACCGGTGCAAAGCTTCGCTCAGACGATGCAAAAAATCAAATGCCACCACCACCAGTAATCAGTAAGTTCTCTCTCAAAGGACATGACTGCGTGTCGATCGAGCTTTGGTGCTTCAGCTTTCACTTCTCCACGATCGTCGTCGGCTTCACTCATCAGCAACATGCATGGACATGTTGCTGGCCGCCTAGACGATGCAAGTCGCGCCGGCTTTAAACGTGGTGCGGGAGCGCGCGCCGGCAAAGAGCATGCACGACCGGGCACTGCAGCCGGGGGCGGTCGGAGTTTCGTTTACCGACCACCCCCACCCTGGTCGGTATTTTGTTTTCCGACCTGCTTAGAGTCACGGCGTCTGTATTCTAAAAAAAAAAAAAGTCACAGCGTCTATCGGATCAAGGGCCTGTGGTCACGATTGGACGGTAGCGTTTCCATTGCAAGCCCCCTTTTGGCTGGGCCAATTGTTGAGACCCGTGTCATTTATTTGCGGAGACTGGGCCATAAGGCCGTACCAACCATTCAGCAGCATGACGTGACCCACGAGTCGGCCCCATCTCGTACCACGGCGTCGGCGACGAACGGCAGCACAAAGACGCCATCGAGTCCTCCGGTCGTTAATGATTTGGCGCAGAAAAAGGCGTACTGGTTAGTTGTTCAGGAAAGAACACTGAATCGTGTTTATGCATAATTTCTTCCCCTGCAAAGGATCCACCAACAGTTTGGCTTGCAAAGGACATGACTTATATGTTGTCGATACAGCTGTGGCGTACTTCAGCTTTCACTTCTCCACGATCGTCGTGGGCCACGTGAAACACCAGTCAGTATCTCTCGTATTACTACTCCACCATTGAGAAATATATGATGGTCATGCCATGGATTTACGTAATGAAGCGTGCCTCGAATCTCAAGTACTACGCGTTGCATGTGTGATCCAGGACAGAAGGGACCGGTCGGCATCTACTACTCGGCATGCATACGCGTCGTTGTCGAAAAAGGAATAATTAAGCCGAATCTTGATGGCTTGTCTACACGTCAGCGCGTCGTTTCCGCGTACGTGCAGCACGTGCCTCTCGGAGGTCAACGCTGTCGTCGTCTCATCCAGCTCGTAGCTCGATCGCCGGTAATAATTAAGGCGACGTCGAGCGCCTGGCCGCGCACTGGCCGAGCCACACGCGCGCCTTCTTGGCGAGCTCCGACGCGGCGACGCACATAAACTAGCTAGCCAGTAGAATGCAGTTGCCAGGGAAATAAATAAAGCTGGGTTGCAGTGAGCCAATGCGTCTTTGTGAGGAAAAAGGCTGGGGGTGAAGTGAGCCAATGGCCCTTTGTGACTTGTGAGTGCCTTGACATAGACAATTAAGTGCTAAAAAATGCAGGCCTCTGAGGTACATGCAGCGGGTGGCGATACGACAATGGAAAGCTATATATCCATCCCCTGCTACTACATCATGTGCGTTCATTGCACGCCGTTGAAGCGATCGTGTCTCTTCACCACCAAATCCTCCTTCACAATGCAAGCGAGATTGTTCGCCATCCTCCCGGGATATATAGCGTGTGTTCGCAAGTCAGTTGGTGCAGGGGAACAGAGAGATTCTTCGCCGTTTACATAACACTAGGTGCATGCCTCTATATATGGACCGCCCGGAATCGCAGTGAGGTGCACACGAATTTTAAGAACGACGAAACGCACGGCGCGTTCACGTACGGCTTCATTCATCAGCAACATCGAGATGGCCGGCCGTCAGCACGATGGAAGTCGCCCCCGGCTTACACGACAACGGCGTAAACGTGGGCGCCGGCGAGGAGCATTGCACTGCAGCCGGCCGGGGGTGGTCGGGGTTTCGTTTCCCGACCCATAGCCACCATTCAGCAGCGTGTCGTACGTGGCCCATGAGTCAGCGGCCTCCTCATCTGATTTTTTTTTTTTCTCAAACACGCAGGAGAGCTACGTGTCTTCGTGTGGCACGTGTCGTATGGCGCGAGCAATGGAGACACCCGCCAGCCACGACGGTCGACCCTGAATGAGCCCTTATTGCCACGATCGACCGCGCGGAATCGCAGCACTGATCTGGATCGAACGGCAAAGAGCATATGCACGACCGCGCACTGCAGCCAGCCGGCCGTTTGGGCGGTCGGGGTTTCGTTTCCCGACCCGGCTCAGAGTGACGGCGTCCATCGGATCAAGGGCCTGCGGTCACGATTGGGTGTTACCGCTTCTTCAATGATGGCTCGTTGAGACTCGTCTTTTATTTGTGGAAGGCCGGCCCATAACTACCGTGTCGTGGCCCATGAGTCGGCCTCCTCATCTGGTAGCTAGCAGTCTAGCACGGCCACGAACCGGAGACGCCATCGACTCCTCCTCCGGCTAATGATTAGGTACATGAATGAAAAGGCGATTATCAAAAAAAAAAAAAAGAAAAAAGAAAGAAAGAACACTGAAGCGTGTTTATGTATAATTTCTTCACTGCAAATAAAGGATTCACCAACAGTTGGCCAGCATATATATATTTCGGTTGTTGCAAGCAGAAAAAGTTCTTGGGTGATTTCTGATTTGAGTGGTGTCGTCGTCGGTCGTATATAGTCAATAACAAGATGAATTACTCAGTAGGCTCTACGTAGCTTGTGCATGAACAAGTACATATGGACAGGTGTTAGCTCCATGGAGTGCACAACACGTTCATCTTTCACCTGATCGAGCAGATGCAAATCGATCCAGCGCCCAGCTGGGTTGATGTTGATGAATCATTCAACTGCTCAGTGGAGTCACACTAGCTTGACAGATACAAGAGTTGGAATTGGAGGCTCTGCTGCCTCTGGCGTTCATGCAGCGTGACGGCGATATCAGACACGAGAATGGAAGCCCGGCCACGCACTATGCTCTGCATGTGCGTTCTTTGCTGCGTTGGAGAGAATGGCTTGTTGCGTTGCGTCGCGGTGGGTGCCGTGGCTTCAACATCAACCGGTTCGTGTCATCATCTCTTCTCCCGAATTCTTTCACTTCACCATCTTGTCGGATGAAACATTTTTGTCCTTACCATGCATGGTGAGAGGACCTTTACAGTATAACCAAGTGCTCGTTTCCTTCAAGAGAGTATAACCAAGTGCTTGTTTCCTTCAAGAGCTAAAGTTTAGCTCATAAAATTTGAGCTAAACTTTAGCATCTCTTGGAAGACTAAAGTAGGCATGGCATAAACTGTCAAGAAGCAAACTAGGCATAGTGCATGACACACCCGTACGTCTCCAAGAAAATCATGTCAAAGATATGTTTCAAAACAAAAAATAAAAAAGTGGCGGCGCAGAAATGAAGACCCTGCAGATGATGATTTTTCTCGACACATAGCAGTAGGTAGTTGCTTCATTTAGTACATTCTGCTTTCTTCCAATAAGGTCACACCTAATTAAACAGTCAACCAAACCTTGCTAATTAAACATCCAAGATAATACTCTACTTGAACCTTGAGACTAATGGGTAGTCGATCGTGGTAACTATATAAAGATGCCAGGAC
This sequence comes from Eleusine coracana subsp. coracana, assembly GCA_032690845.1. Taxonomy (NCBI): domain Eukaryota; kingdom Viridiplantae; phylum Streptophyta; class Magnoliopsida; order Poales; family Poaceae; genus Eleusine; species Eleusine coracana. Next base: position 2,423,697 of record CM064418.1, read on the forward strand.
CGTCAGACTTTCTGCTGGAGTAGTGCAGGTCGACGATCTCATTTGGCGTTGCCCTCAGTGGGCACCTCGGCCGTGCACGCCGGCGCCGGCTATCTCTATGCCCTCCGATCCTGCACCTCGGCCACCACCTTCCTCGCTCTCGCTATGCCCTCCTGAATCTCGGCCACCGCCTCCGCCTTCCTCGCTCTGGCCAGCTCCTGCTCCAACGCGCGCTCGGCCTCCACCTTTCGCGCATGGCGCATTGGCCGCCTTTAGCTGTTCAAAAAGCAATTCGGTCATTAATCGAACGAACGTGGGTGGTGTGGTGTGCACTGCCACCTCGGCAGCGGGGCCCACCTTAGCGATGACCACCTTGTTGCAGGGCATCTGGACGCCGAGCTTCTCCACTCTGGCGCTGTAGACGACCAAGCGCCCGCCGAAGTCGCCGTTGACGCGGTCAACGACCTCCTTCACGAAGCGGCCGGTGGAGCGCTCGACGCCGAGCACCTGCACCATGGTCATGCCGGCGACGAGCGCGCTGACGTGGCGCTGGAGGAGCTTGCTGACGTGGCGCGGGGCCTTCTTCTTGCTGACGAGGAGCTTGTTGTTGTTGTTGCCGCGGAGGAGCAGCGGCTCATTGCCGTTGATCTTTGGGCCGACGGTGTAGACGGCGCGGAGGACGAGCGTGAGTCCGCCATCGGTCACCGCTGTGGTCTCCAGCTCGTAGCTCGCCGGCGCCTGGTCGAGGTTCTCTGGCCCTGGCCGAGCCACGCACGCGCCTTCGCGGCGAGATCAGACGCGGCGGCGGCGATGACAGAGAAAGTGGTGGTGGCCATATCGTTGCCTGAAGCAGCTTTTCTCTAGCTCGAGGTCGGCTGGATCGGGGATCTCTGAAGTGTGTTTGGTTGAACGTTAAAGTTAGATTGAATCATTCCATTTATATTTTATAGAACACAACTATCCAACTCAGTGTTTATTTGATTGGAAAGGGTAATTTAAGTTTTTTGTTTGGTTGAAGGGATAAAAGAATTTGGATAAGAATAATTAACTTAATTATATATCTTACCTGTAAATAATAGCAATAAAAAATATATAAATTAATGTAATTTAATTATAGTAATTGATAATCTTGTTATGATAATACTTAATTAATAATAAATATGCTAATTACTAACAATCACATTCTAATCCATGCATATTTTGTATATTAATTAATATATGAGTATTTATTAACCATAATCCCATAATATAATATATTAATATCATAATAATATACTAATAATCTTTAATTATTTATTAACAATCACGTTTAAAGAAGTTGGATAGCGTTGTCCGGCCAATTTTTTTGGACAGTCTTATCCAGCATCTATGAAAAATATTCCCTGCTCCTGTCCATCCTATCCAGACTGACGGTGAAACAAACACTAGACTAGATGAGTATGTCCAAGTCAATCCAGTGAAACAAACACACCCTAAACTTACTACTGGTTGCCGTGTGACGCGTCACTACTCAAGAGTCCAGTGAGATGAGAGGCCGTCGATCGATCTCTAGTAGCAATGCAATGCTACCATATTTATGTAGGAGGAGGAAAAGCTAGCAAATGGTGGAGAGCATATGATTGATAGAGATAGTGATCATTTGACGCGGACTACTGACTGGTTCATGATCATTAAGGCACGCGGAGGCTCTGCCCCATATGCCTCTCTGGCTCTCTCTCAGGTTCATACACCAGAATGGAAACTTAGTCCCATCGTGCTACATGTGCTGAGCGAGCCTGCCTTCGTTTCCATGCCAATGCCATTATCTCTTCCTCCCCCACCCCACTCCTGTCCACTTTACCATATTGTCTCAACAATAACTCTTTTGTCATGAACGTTAGTTTTCTCCATTAATTCTTTGCGGGAGAAATTAACACAAGATACATGCTGTGTGTGATGAGCCCATGGCTCATCAACTCGGTTCTGAAAATAATATGGTGTCTTCGTACATTTTGTTGGGCCAATTTCATTCTTCTGTGAACCAGATCAAGAAGTTACATGATGACTGTCCAACTCCTACTAGAGCCATGCCATGCAAGTTGACTTTCAAAGGTATTAAATTGCGTAATACAGAGAACCAACAATTTATTCAAGTTGGTTCCCTACTCTGTGAGATAAACAACAGTGTTGGTCACATCAATCCAAATTGATTCATGCATGATTCGTTTGCTGTTTACTCAAAGTCTAAAGGCAAAGGAATTACACAAGGACGAGATGCTAATGTGAATGTCATTAGGCAAATGGCCGGATTGTTATAATATTTATTTTCATACGTGAGTTGTTATAGCTGGTTGAGTCCTACCGTGAGTTATACTTGAGTCCAAATTGTTTACGATTCAAAGTGTCTGCGTGCACAACAGTTCTGGTCCAGTTAAACCTTGTCAAGTCAGCTGGTTCGGTCTAGTCTAAGTTGGAGTCGGGCCTGCGTGCCTATATCCCACGGGCGTCACCTCTTGTAGAGGTAGGAGGTTTTTGGTTATTTCATTTGTTTTTCCTGTTGAGCGATCGCTCCAGAACCCTAGGGGTCCATGTCCTCCATCTCGTGAAGTATCACCAGATTCCCTTGAGAATTTGTGTTGGTGTGTGATCAGGGAATACTATACCGTGGGCTCGCATTCGTTCCTGCTGGAATCCTTTCTCTGGTTCGTGCACGGGTTGGAGAGTTTCTTTGCTGTGGACCGCTTCTACTATCAAGTATTTGTAAGCCAAGCTTTTATCACTATTAAAATATATTGTTAGCTGCTATTGGATTTCGTAATTGTGTTGGGATCATTTTAACTTGCTACGACTTGCCGTAAAGAACAAGATCAGTTGGTCGATGCTATTGTCTTGTGATTCCCTGTTTGCTTTGTTGAGAATTATTGAGTTATAAACTTGATATTATTGTGGTATATTGCCGTGCTCTAATTGCTGCCAAAAGGAAGAATTAGTTGTTATCTTAATACTGCTGGTTGTTCTCAACGATTGAATAGAGGAAACTATTTTTTGCTGGTTAGATCTTAAATTTAGAAAAGAAGTACATAAATTTCTTTGTACCGTGAAAGATTGAGATAAATCCTCGGACACCATCGTCGTGTCCTTATCATTTGGTATCAATTTTGCTAGGTTGATCATGGTATTTTTAGATATTTGGTTATTGATTTTTTGTGATGGACAAGTATTATTTGGTTGATAAGTTAAATTTGTTAAAACATTGCATCCATGAGTTTTTGTGGCCTACTATTTTGAATGGGAGAATGCTATCATGGATTTCGATTGGAGTGGTGAATTACCGTTAAACATGTTGGTTCACTTGGCAATGTGGTCTTTTTCTGACCAAGTTATGTAATGGTGGAATGAACTGCAGCAAAAAAATATTGCGAGAGGTGAAGATCCTTGTCGCACATGGAATGAAATGAAAGCGGTGTTACGGCGTAGATATGACTCGCCTAAAAATCAACATGGTTCAAGGCAGATAACTTGTCCTTTGTCTAGCAAAAGTGCTGGCATTAACACAGAAAATGAGTGCTTGTCTTCTTCTATCTCTAATAAGTTTTGAATAAAGATTGAAAATGACCTTCTAAACATGATTGCTGAAGAGATCAAAAATAGCCTCGCCAAGTTGCATGTTGCATTTTATTGTTCGGGAAAATGGAATATTTCTCCTACTTCAGACCATCAAGTTCATGAGTCGTGTAGTGATGATCACGTGGAGCCATTGGATGATGATCGATCTACTGTTGTGGGCTTATCCTTGATGTCTAAAGAAGTGCAGCGTGATGAAATTATAGCTAATTTGAAGAGGCAATGTTCAAATATTTTTTTCAGTCCAAGTGCAAAATAAAAAAAAAAGGTATGCAAACTAGTTATCGATGGTGGTAGTTGCACTAATGCCACCAGTAGTCAGTCTCAGTTCTCTCTCAAAGGACATGACTAACGTGTCAATCGCGTTGTGGTGCTTCAGCTTTCACTTCTCTACAATCGTCGTCGGCCACCACGTGTAAAACCTGAAGGATGTACATAGAGCGTGTGGCGCGTCTCCAAGAAAAACACAACACAGGCACTTGAAAGATGGCCAAACGATCAATACCCTCTTGTATGCAGTAGGATGACGTAACCATAGACTTGTCTGCATCATGTTCACATACTGTTGGCATGGGTTCATGTATCACTTTGCTTAATTTCTAGCTAGCGAGGGGCTAACCTTGGCATCACAATCATAGTTGCTAAGTGACAAACCGATTCAGAAGAACATTGTAGTTGCAATACACACAAATCATAGAGTAATCAAGAACAACTGACATTGCACTGCATTGTATCAATTTGCTTCAAAGATCGAGCCATAAGGCGCTCATCAGAGCCAACATCGTACCACGACAAACTACAACTAGTAATACCTACCATGCATCAAGCCCAACATTGGCCATCCATTTCAATTCTAAAAGTTTAGCAAAAGTTCGTTTCTTGAGGTCTAAATTTTAGTGTTGTCATATCAGTCCTTCAAACATTAAATATAATAATTAAATATAAACTAAATATAAAACTAATTACATAATTGATGCTAATTTATAAGATAAATTAATTATGCTTAATTAAGTTATCATTAAAAGATATTTATTATAGCACCACATTATCTATCATGGTCTAATTAGTCTTAACATATTCATTCATCTCATTATTTAGAGGTGAGTTATGGACTGGGTTTTATGAGTAATCCATATTTAATACTTCTAATTGGTATTATACTACTCGATGGAACGAGTCTAAAAATTAGTGGGGAGGAAACGAACACACCCTCGCGGATATGCTAGTATAATAAGAAAGGTAAAATGATAGAGCAGTAATGATAGGTTTTGAGAACATATATATCTCCTGTTCACACCGACTAAACTACTGGCCGTGGTGCACGCGTCGGCACATGGGAGTCCAAACGGCCAGCTATAAGGTGCTGATGGCATAAGTACGTGTGTTCACAACGAGTGTTCATTCACCACACCCTCGCCTCGTCCACACAGAAGGCGTGAGCACGTACGACCAGCTGCCATGGCGGAAATCGCAGGCATGCTTGCCGCCACCGCCCTCGAGTTGGCGCTGGAAAAGGTGGCCGAAGCCGCCAGCGATCGGGACATGCTGCAGTGGAGGTTTGGCGAGGACATGGAGAATATGAGGGAGACGATTAATGGATTCCATCGCGGCGGTGCTCAAGGACGCGGAGAGGCGGTCCATCAAGGAAGAGGCAGTGCGGTTGTGGCTCAAGCGACTCACTGGAGCCTCGTACCTTATTACTGATATTTTTGATGATTTTGAAGTCAATACCACCAGGAAATCGGCTTTACGAAAGGTATATGCTGCTGCCAAGATGAATATGCTGCCTGTAGCCATATAGATCTATTCATTTTATTAGGAAACCAAGGGATTGGATCATGCTGTGCGATGTACACGCTGGCCGACACCCCGACTTGGATCATCAACAAATAATTCAGCAAAAAAAAGGCACATGTTCATGAAAAACACGACGAAGAGAAATGAAGTATATATAGTTAGGTGCTTTCCATGGGAACCACACACGTTCACACAGCATGGGTTGCTTAATTTGCTTGTTGCTAGTGAGGGGTCAGCCTTGGCGCCAATCGCCATGTGTAGCTTGTTGTTGAGAAATGGCCGGCGGGCCATTCACGGATACTCACCGGTGTGCAAGGCTTCGCTCAAACCATGCACATAATCAAATGCCACCACCACCAGTAGTCAGTCTCAGTTCTCTTTTAAAGGACATGACTAATAACGTGTCGATCGAGCTATGGTGCTTTAGCTTTCACTTCTCCACAATCATCATCAGCCACATGTAAAACCTGAAGGATATATATATATAGAGAGAGAGAGAGAGAAAGAAGCGCGTCTCCAAAAGAAAAAACACATCATGAGCGCCTCAAGAGATGGCCAATCGATCAATACACACTTGCATGCAGTAGGATGGCGTAACGGTAGACTTGACTGCATCATGTTCACACAACAGTACTGTTGCCATGGGTTCATGCATCGCTTTGCTTTCTAGCTAGCGAGGGGCCAGCCTTGGCACTACTCCTACTGTGTGGGTCGGTATGGTTGCTTCTTGTTCAGAATCGGCATCTTGCTTGTGGGCACTCTCCGCCTACTTCGTAGAAACATGGAACGCGTCAAACCTTGCCGCCGGCTGCGTCGTCGTCGTTTCCGCATGCAGGTGCAGCCGGTCGATGCAAATGCATTTGTCGTGTCGCGCCAGCTAGCCACCACGGTCGACCATGAATGAGCCCTTTCCACGATCGTCAACCGTAAATCCCTGCCACGATCGACCGCGCAGAATCGCAGCATTGATCTGGATGGAGGTGCATGAATTTAAAGAACGAAACACACGCACGGTCGCGTTAACGGCTTCAGCCATCAGCAACATGGAGACGGCCGCCTGCACGATGCAAGTCGCCCGGCTTACACGACGACGGCGTAAATGTGGCGCCGGCAAAGAGCATGCACGACCGCGCACTGCAGCCGGGGGCGGTCGGGGTTTGCTCCAGTTAGAGGCTATTGTGTTTTTACCCCTACTTTGAACTCTAATTATAGTTTTATCTTTATTTTTTATCGTTTATAATTTTACCCCTGCTTTTTGAAAACTAAGCTCCCGACCCGTTAACACCAGTTAACAGTGTTAAATCTGATATATAAAGACATAAATACCCTTGTGATTTTACCCCTACTTTCAGCAACTTTTTGACTTAAATCCAGCAACATTTTTTCATAGTTTGTAACAATTTGAGCAGCATTTAACAATATTTGGGCATCATTTCAGCAACATCCATTCCTTTGCCTCAGCTCTGTCTAGCGCCGCCTCCACCTTGCACCCAGCTCGTGCCCGCCCTCAGCCACGCACCGTGCCTGCTCGCCAGCACGCACCCGCAGCCGCATGCGCTGACCAGGCCACGCCCGCTCGCAGCCGCGCGCGCTCGCCACCCCGCGCCCGTCCTCAGCCACACGCTGCAGCCGCTCCTCAGCCCACGCCTGCAGCTGGCACTGCCTAGGGTTAGGGTAGAGCGAGAGGAGGGAGATGGAGAGACAGGAGTCAGGTCGGGAGTCGGGAGAGATGAGAGTGCAGGGGCACTTCTGTCCTATTACATTTTTTGAATCATTTTTTCTTTTTTTTTAATTTCATAAATTGGGCTGCACTAACGTTATCAAAAGTAGGGGTAAAATCATTTATTAATGGTGCAATTATGAAACTACCTTCAAACTACTCACCAGTAGTTTGTCAAAACTACTGGCCAATACTTTAGACATTAAAACTTTTATAGAAAAACTAGAGCTCATCATAGATTGATAATTTTGATGAAGTTTCTTGCACTGAAATGAAAAAAAAAAGTCTATTGGCTCTGGTCTTTCTACAAACTATATATAGTATGTCCTTAAAACTAAATCCACTTTTATCCATTATACAATTTTCATTACTATATGTCATGTGATGGTTAACTAGTTTTTTCAAACTAATGGCTAACTAGTTTGTGGTATATGAGAGCAATGAAAATACAGTGTAAGAATTACCAACTTTTCTAACCAAGATTCTTAAAATTGCGAACAAAATGTGGGCCGTGAATGTCTACGTGGCCATCGGACAACCTCCACAAACATGGGCTGGCCTCCGCAAACAAAACGTGGGCTTAGAAGATGAAGGCTCAGGCTAGCAGAGCGCTTATAACTGAAAGAGTCTTTCTTCAGTCCTCCATCGGTACCACCTCATGAGAGATACAAAACCCATCCCACCATCCATGCACACGAGGGTACGATTGGCACTCACAAGAGGAAAGCCTTACCAAATTTCTCAGGCCAAATGCCGCCGCAGCCTGATTCTCGAGCATCCTCGTTGTCTCGCTAGTGGCCACCCATCGTTCCGTCGCTGCTCGCAGCCGCCGCCCTCTTTGGTGCTCGCAGCCCACCGTCCTCGTCGCCGCTCGCCTCCGTCAGGACGAGGCTGCAAGTACCTCGATCTGGTTGCCGGCGGCGCCCTCAGCCAGACAGACTAGCACCTCATCACCGTTAGAGCAAGTATTATAAGCATCCTTCAGCCGGCGAAAACCAATAAGGAAGAGAGAGAAAGAAGCTAGCGACAGATGAAGCGCCAGCTTGCAAACGGGCGAAATGCTTGCATTGGCTGCTGGTGACCACTCCACCTATCAAATCTTTCACAGCTTATGCAGGACTGTGAGGCCCATCAATAAATGACATCACGAGACGCTTGCAACGGGCGAAATCATAAGACCTTGCTAAACCGCACATCGTCGCCGGCAGCACCCTCGGCCACGCGGACCAGCATCTCATCGCCGTTTGGACCGAGCAGCCGACAATCCCATAAAGACAACCGTAAAGTCATTATACTCGATCTACACGAACGATAAGCTCGACCCCAAGCTCTGCATGGCAATCAGGATCACTTGCTGGCATGGATCTTTAAACGCTAGGCCAAGGCGCTGAGGCGGCATGCCGCCACATGGAAAAATGAAAGGTCGGAGGCCACCCTTGTTCCGCTCGTGCTCGCCGGCTGACGATCCCGAATCCAACCTCCCCGTGCGCTCCAGCCACATAGCTTGCCACCAAAGAGAAACAACAATGGCCTCCTCGACCGCTCCTATGCGGCTATGCCCCATGAGCCTGACACCCAGGCGCGCCGTCGAAGAGGATCTAGGTTCGGGCCGGAGAAAACGAGGATTGGGAGGAAATCGAATCGCTGTACGGCGACCCGGGCGAGCAGGCCACGGATGAAAATTTTTTGTGCGTTCGAATGACCATCCTACCCTTCGCTATGGGAAGATGTTGGCCGGTACCCAACATCAACCATCGGTACCATCGTTTTTGCACCACAGGATCTATAAGATCCGACGGTTCACAGCGTGGTAACTTTGGTACCTGGTACCTTTTGAAGCATTGAAGAAAAGCTCTAACTGAAAGGAAGTACTTTTAACCTTCCTCGACTATTGCTGAAGTCTGATTTTTCTCTCTCGGTTATGAAACCGGGATATATATTCGTGCTCTTTTAACTATCAAATCTGTTTGTTTTTCCTCCCACAACTATTCTAATCGATAGTTCTATCCACGTGGCACATCGCCGCCAAGGCTGATGACTGAAGCTGTCATCGTCCCGTGCCGTCATACACCTCCAGATCATCTCGTCCTTCTCAAGATATACGTGTCTCGCATGGCCGATCATCTTATCTCGCTCACGGCAGGGATTAGATCATGGTTGACGGACGGGATGGATCTGGTCATGTTCGACGACGACGAGGCAGATGGCACGCCGGCCGGTGACCGATCGATGTGTCTCGCGTGTTCTTGTTAGCTGCTGCAAGCGGAAACCACACGAGACGCGTACAGAAGCATGCAGCCGGGCCGGCAAGGCCGGATCCTTCCTGGATCACAGTAGGCCACGACGACTCCGATTTGAATTTAGGAATGCTTAACGGCGAAGGATTTCTTTGTTGATCTTCTCGATGGCAGCATTCATGTCCTTCCAGACGATGGAATGGAGAAGTGAAAGCTGAACCACCACTCAATCGACACGTCATGACCTTTATTCTTTGTATCGTCTCGGTGAGATCATGGGTATGTTCCTTTCTTGGGGTCACATCAATCATTAAAATACTATATATAATTATTAAATATATATTAAATATAAAACTAATTACAGAGTTAAATGCGCATCAACGTGATAAATTCATTAAGCTTAATTAAGTCATCATTAATAGATGTTTACTATAGTATTATATTATCTAATCATGACCTAATTAGTTTTAATAGATTTATTTCGTCATTCAGATGGAGGGTTATGGACTAGATTTTGTCAATAATCTATATTTAATACTACTAATTAGTATCACAATATTCGATAGGACAGATCTAAAAATCAGAGGGGTGAAAACGAGCATACCCACAGTTATCATTTCTGAACAAGCCACAGACGGCAGCGCTGAGGGCTGGCCCCTGCATCCCTACCAAGCAAAGCAGTGCATAAAAACAATGGAATGAAGAAGTGAAAGCAGAACCACCACAGCTCGATCGACACGTCATGACCTAGCTAGCTAGAGAGAGAGAAGTCTATCTTCTTTTGGCAGCATTTGATTCCCTTTATTCTTTGCATCGTTGATCCCATTTCTGAACAAGCTGGCAGTGCTGAGGGCTGGACCCTGTAGGCTGTATCCCTACCAAGCAAAGCAGTGCATGAAAACATGGCGGTGTGAACATGATGCATCCAAGTCTACACGGTTCCCTTGCATTGGGAAATACTAGAATATATTAAGAGGAGTTTTATTGTCCAAAATACTAGCCCGTAGTTTTGAAAAATTACTGGCTAGTAGTTTGAGGGTAATTTTATAATTGCACTATTAAGTAACAAATTTATATTTATTTTATGATAGAATATTAAGTCTATGAAATTATTAAAATATTAGTTTATCTTAAAAAAATATAAAATATTAGTTATTAATCAAATTGTTAATATAACTTTATTTATAACAATAAAAACTAATTACTATAAATCTATAATTTTTATTTTTTTTGATATTACCCTCAAATTAAGAAACTACTAGCCAGTAGTTATGATTTTAGATTATAAAATCTATACCGTTAGATCAAACTACTGACCAGTAGTTTTTTAAAACTACTTGTCAGTATTTTGGACAATAAAAGTCCTCTATATCAAAGCACCAAGAACCCACCAAATAACTGCATGTGAGTTGAGCTCATTTCTTCACCAATTTTTTTTTCTTTGAAGAAGTGCCACACACTAATATGCAGTTATGCACTATGCTATAGTTTGCTGTTTGACATTTAATTTGTTTGATGAGTTCATGGTCTCATGGAGGTGATCAGATAGTTCCAAGATTTATGTACCATGTTGCATAGTCTCGTATTAGTATACAACAAATCAAGAAGTTGCATGTCTTTCGATATTATTCTTAGCAGGAAAATACCACGGTGATCACTTTTGGAAGAAAATATATAGAGAGGGATCAAAGCACCGTGGTAAAGACAAATGCAAAAGAGTTGTTTAGACAAGAATCAAGATATAGTAAAGACGAAGTTGGGAAAGGAAGGAGGATGATGAGATAATGGCATCGATCGAGACCGCGTGAAATAAATCAACGCAGCACATGCAGCACGGTGGAAAGGTTTCCATTCTCGGGTCTGAGATATTATCGTCACCACCCCGCTGCATGTGAACCTCAGAGGCTAGCAGTAGCACACAGCCTCTCTGCACTCTTGTCTCTGTCAAGCGTGAGTGCACCGCGCCGATCACAAGCTGTTCTCGCATTTGCCTCCTCCGATTATTCACGAGTCACGACACGAGAGCACTGCTCATCATCTCTCCTTGTCATCTTCTCTGTTCTTCCACGCCATCACTGACGACGCGCGACGCGATGGCCAGCACTTTGTCCGTGGCGAAGAAGAAGGCGTGGGCGTGGCTCGGCCAGCGCTCCAACTGCATGACAGCCCCCGTCGACGACGTGGCGCCGGGGAGCTACGAGCTGGAGACGACAGCGGCGACCTCGGAGAAGTACCCGGTAGTCTTCCGGGCCGTGTACACCATCGTCGGGCCCACCTGCAGGATCATCCACGCCGGCGGCAAGAAGCCAACAGGCGCCAACAAGCTCGTCGCCCCGCCGGACCACGTCAGCAAGATCCTCGAGCGCCACGTCAGCGCGCTCGCCGCCGGCATGACCGCGGAGCAGATGATCAAGAAGGGCTCCTCTGGCTTCATCAAGGAGGTCCTGGGCCGCGTGAACCTCGACCTCGCCAACAAGTCCGATGATCCCGGAGACGAGAGGTTCCTCGTTCACTGCGCCAGGGTGGAGAGGTTCGCCGTCCACGTGGCCGCCGATAAGCTGAGCGTGGTGGCGGTCGTCGCTCCGACGACGGCCTTCTTCGCGATGCGGGTCCAGGAGCAGGTGAAGCTCAACGTCTCCGTGAACGCCGGCGAGGCTGCGGTGGCCGTGGTGGACCCCGCGACCAAGGAGGCCGGCTGGAACTGGAAGAAGCAGATCATCAGAGTGGCTGAGATCCAGTTGGAGCTTCAGGGAAAGACCACCCTGCGTCTCAAGCTCAACGCAAACGACACGCAGACTCATCAGGTATGTACATCATCATGTGACGATTAATTAGTTGATGATATATAAAGCATAGGAATTGATTCATCAGGTATCTACGTACTCACGGAATTAATTAATTGCTTAATTTTGTAGGCGCAGATGAAACCGAACAAGGCCAAGGATCAGGAAGAGGAGTCGGTGCTCCAGCAGCTGATGACAACGGCGGACGCGCAGGTAGTAGTAGTACATGTCACATGTGATTAGCACAAGGCTACGTTAAAGTTATATTGATCGATGATGATTAATCACCGAATTGCTTTTTGAGCAGCTGAAGGCGGCGAAGGCCCGAAAGGTGGAGGAAGGCGGTGGCCGAGGTGCAGGAGCGCATGAGGATGACTGACAAGAACCGCAGCAAAGACGCCACCGGAAGGCCTCAAATCCCTCAAGGTCAGCATCCAAGAATCCGAGACTGAGCGAGAGCCGCCGCCGGCGTGCACGGCCGAGGTTGCTCACTGAGGGCACATCGACCTGCACTCCAGCAGCTAGCAAGTGTGATGGTCCTGGCATCTTTAGTTACCACGATCGACTACCCATTAGTCTCAAGATTCATAGAGTAATATCTTGCATGTTTAGCAAGGTTTGGTTGACTGTTTAATTAGGTGTGACCTTATTGGAAGAAAGCAGAACGTACTAAATAAAGCAACTACCTACTGCTATGTGTCGAGAAAAATCATCATCTGCAGGGTCTTCATTTCTTCGCCGCACTTTTTTTGTTTTGTTTTTGAAACATATCTTTGACATGATTTTCTTGGAGACGTGCGGTGTGCCATGCACTATGCCTAGTTTAATTTGCTTCTTGACAGTTTATTTGATGAGTCGTCCGTCGATCGAGGTAATCAGATTTTCCGTTTCACATCAGTATTATGCAGAACAGAAATACCTGCTTGATGCATGACTTTAAAGAAAATATATATCGAGTGGTATAAAATCGTCATGGTAAATTAAGGCAAAGGTAAAAGCAGGTTTAATAATCCGACAAGATAAAGTGAAAGAGAGGTGGTGGAGAAAACGCGCAAAATCTTCGACGTCATCGTCGGCGAGCGCGAGACGCAGCAGGAGAAGGCCGGCGCGGCGCCTGAGAGCGAGTGCAAGTCCAGCTGATGATCTCCGACGTCGGCCCTTCTCCAGTCTCCAGCAGCAAGTCCAGCGTCCCTCCAGAACGCCCTGTCATCTTTATTAATTATACTACTACTGTCATCATTAGTCTTCGAAGCAAGATTATCTATTGTGTGAGACTCCCGGTACGAATCAAGTTGAGTACAATAATCCTGATTGTTTAATGAGCAAGATTGGTTGGCTGTGCGTTTAGTAGAATAACCCTGCACAAGCTACGTAGCCTTGTACTACAGTAGAGAACAGAAAAAGCAAGCGCACTCACGTCCCGTCTCTGTTCTGTTCTGCACCGTCGATGAGGAGGCCGACTGATGGGCCACGACACGGTGGTTTTAATTTGGGCCGGTCTTCCACAAATAAAAGACCAGCATCGAAGCGGTAACATCCAATCGTGACCGCAGGATCTTCATGCATGTTGCTGATGGCTGGAGCCGTGAACGCTCGACGTGCACTTCGTTCGTAACATTCCTCGATCTAGAGTGTGATTCCGCGCAGTCGATCGTGACAAGCTAAGGGTTCATCATGTGCATGGTCGACCGTCGTGGCTTGGCGGGTGTCTCCATTTGCTCGCGCGAGCCACATGCGCATTGCATCGACCGGCTCCACCTTCACGCCGAAACGACGACACAAGCCAGATGCCGTTCCTGAACAAACAAGCCACACCGGCCTAGGCCTACACATACCGACTCGCCAAGCTCGGCCTCTGGACGTCTACAGCGCCGACACTGAGGAGTAGTTCGACATCCACATGCCGACCAACAAAAGGCATGTTTTTGGAAGGAAGATATGTTTTTCAAAAGAGTCACAACCTCAGTCAGTTGGGGTATATATAGTAGGATATAGGAGTATACTAGTATATATGAAACCATTGCAACACATGTACGAAAGATTAATTTGGACCAACCAATAACTCTCCACCGAAACGTTTGTTGTTGGGTCTGAAAACAAACAAACTCTCCACGTACGGCGTAATCTATCGTGCCCCAGCGACGTCGGGTACGAGATCTTCTGCCGGGTCCCGCATCGCGACATCCTCGAGAGCGCCGGTCTGGTTTCCGCATCGTGGCGGTTGACCAGCCCATGCTGTGGCGACACATTGACATAGCCTTCGATTGGGAGGAGTACATTGTCTGCACTAAATTAAGACCACGAGTTCTACGACGCAGACGCCTGCTTCCTGTAGAACTAGCTGCTGCCCCACCTTGTTGGCCTCCTTGTCCGAGGTCAAGGTCCTCATCCTGCCGCGCCGCCCGCTTCCGGTACATACTGACCCCAGGTTCCTGTGGATGGAATGGTGTGACTACTATTACTGAAGACCCAAACACACATACATCAGCATGGTGTTTTTCATCACTTCTCCGAAATAAAATTAAACACCGGCTATGTCAATGTATGTGCTAGAGACCCAAACATATTACTGAAGACCCAAACACAAATACAGGGCAGATTAGTAGATCATCTGATCCCGAAATAAAATTAAACACCGGCTATCATCTCTCTCTCTATATGGTATGTGCTAGAGATAAACTACCATTGAGAACAAGGTACTTATTACTCATAGAAAATAGTAACTGATGACATAGCCTAACACTCAAAATGTGTAAACCACAAAGGCACGAGTCCAATGCCCGTGCAATGAACGCACATGATGTAGCAGAGGTGGATAGGTTTCCATTATATTCTCCTGTGTCTGATATCGCCACCCGCGCCACCCGCTGCATGTACCTCAGAGGCAGCAGAGCCTGCATTTTGAGCACTTGTCTATGTCAAGGCACTCACAATGCAAGTCACAAGTCATAAATAAAGGGTCATTGGCTCACTTCACCCCCACAGCTTTTTACTCATTCACAAAGGCCCATTGGCTCACTGCAACCCAGCCTTTCCCTGGCAACTGCATCTGCTAGTGCTACCTAGCTCTCTTTCTTCATATGCACGCGAGCATTGACAGTGCCGGCCTCATATTCCTCCACGCAAGCCGCATGTACGGCCTCATTCTAGCAATGGCTAGTTTCTACGTCGCCGCGTCGGAGCTCGCCAAGAAGGCGCGCGTATGGCTCGGCCAGTGCGGCGCGCTCGACGTTGCCTTACCGGCGAGCTACGAGCCGGAGACGACAGCGTTGACCTCCGAGAGGCACGTGCCGCACGCGATGACGACGCGCAGACGTGTAGAGAAGCCATCAAGATTCGACGTGTTCCTTCTTCGATATCTACGCATGCATGTCTTGTAGTGAACTCCCTCTGTTCTTAAACAGTTGTCACCATGACTTGTTTAGTCTATTTGTCGTATTTAAAATATTATTTTAAATATAAAATTTTAAATTATGCTTTAATTTTATTTGATAATAAAATAAACTATCACCACATATGTAATATTAATTAAAATATTTTGAATAAGATGAGTGATCAAAATTAATTAAAAAAATCAATGGTGACAACAATTTAAAAATAGAGACAGTAGTAGATGCCAATTGCCAGCCGGTCCCTTCTCTTCTGAATCAAACATACAATACGTACTTGAGATTTGAGGCACGCTTCATTACGTAAATCCATGGCATGACCAACATATATTTCTCAATGGTGGAGTATTACGAGAGACTGACCGGTGTTTCACATGGCCGACGACGAATCGTGGAGAAGTGATGAAAGCTGAACTACCACCACAGCTGTATCATTGTCTGAGCGAAGCCTTGCACCGGTGAGTACCCATATGCCATTTCTCAACAAGAAGAAGCTACACATGGCAAAAGAGTTACTGTTGACACAATATGGTAATTGGTAAACTGGAGGGAGTGGGGTAGGGGAGGAAGAGATACTCGAATTATTGGCATCGAAACGAATGCAGGCTCAGCACATGTAGCGCGATAGGACTAAGTTTCCATTCCGGTGTATCAACCTCAGAGCTAGAGAGGCATGGGGCAGAGCCTCCGCGTGCGTTAATGATCATGAATCAGTACATCAGTAGTCCGCTTCAAATGATCACCATCTCTATCAATCATATCTAACAACAACAACGAGCTCCTCGTCACCAAGAAGAAGGCCCCGCGCCCCGCGCCACGTCAGCAAGCTCCTCCAGCGCCACGTCAGCACGCTCGCCGCCGGCATGACCCTGGAGCAGGTGCTCGGCGTCGAGCGCTCAACCGGCCGTTTCGTCAAGGAGGTCGTTGACCGCGTCAACGGCGACTCCGGCGGGCACTTCGTCGTCTACAGGGACAGAGTGGAGAAGCTCGACGTCCAGGTGCCCTGCAACAAGGTGGTCGTCGCCGAGGTGGGCCCCGCTGCCGAGGTGGCAGTGCACAGCACCCACGTTCGCACGAAGAAGGCGAACCTGGAGGTGGAGGTGTCGAAGAACCCCGGCAAGGGGGAGGTCACCGTGGACGTGACCGTGACCCATCTCGCTCCCGCCAATAAGAAGACCCAGCTGGCCGACGACCCGGACGACAAGAGCATCATCAACTTGGCCGCCGGCGGCGGGGTCCAGATCTACTTGGACCTTGACGGCAAAAAGAGCCTACGCTTCATGATCACTGGTTCTGTCCAGCTCGACCAGCTGGGGGAAAACAACCAGACCGCCGCGGCCAACAACATCTAATGCCATTAGCTAGTCTCTGCAGGTTATCCATTGTGGGATCGAAACTCCCGGTATTAATAATCCGTAGAATGTCGTTTAGCAACTCAGGTTCGGTTGTCACTATTTATTAGGTGTGCTTAACTGCATGGTAATGGTCTATAGTTAAATAATTGTATTGATCGAGATCTTGATAAGGCATGCAGCAAGAACATGTTTGCAATTTCATCGATTTGCAGCTGCTTAGCTTGCTTCCAAGAAGAAACACCCGTGTCTTTTCGATTCGCAAGGACAGGTAGCAGCACAGAGGAGAGCTGCAGCGTAATTGCCAATAAGCTCATCTGGATAAATTAGCACTTTTAGTTTTATATTAATCTAGACATAAATCATAAGTATAATTAACAGATTGCATAATGAAATAGACAAGTCTACGTAAGATCTAGACAGGTCTATAAAACCAGACAAAAGCACAACATCTACCATACTAGCAACATCCATCATAGACAAGCAGACTACGAAAACTAGTATGGAAGACATAGTTTGGGATGAGAGTACGTACGTTTCCTTCTGGACTGGGTAGAGAAGGCGACGACGACGTGTAGCACCGTCATGTTGTTGGCGATGGCGGCTGAGACCGACTTGACGACGAGGAAGACGAGCCGTGGCGACGAACTTGATGAAGACGAGGAAGCGATCGAGCAGTCACGCAGAGCGCTTCCCAAAAACCTTATTCGCCCTCTCCCGGTGCAGGATCGCAGAGGACGACGGTTTCGGAGACCTGCTCTCCCGTTCATCGGTGCACGCCGACAATCGGAATGGAGAAGACTTGGCGGCGCAACAGTAGCGAGAGGCAAAACCCTAGGTGATTGCGTGATATGATTTGTGGCGGTACCCGTACGTATTTATAGGGAGGAACCGCTAGGATTGGGCGTCCTGCAACCGAGTCGGTTACCATATTAATACGTCGGTTTCCATAATTAAATATATGAAATACGCAGCAAAAAGAAAGTGCAAAAGGAAGCCGCGCCCCCGCAAGGCAAGGGACCGAATTTCGGCGGACCATTCACGCAGGTAATGCACGGCCGTGCCCATCGCCCACGTCCACGCCCACGCCCACGCCCACGCCCCGTCCGGCCCGGCCCGACGAGGCGAGGCGAGCGAGCGAGCGCG
This sequence comes from Eleusine coracana subsp. coracana, assembly GCA_032690845.1. Taxonomy (NCBI): domain Eukaryota; kingdom Viridiplantae; phylum Streptophyta; class Magnoliopsida; order Poales; family Poaceae; genus Eleusine; species Eleusine coracana. The sequence continues at coordinate 2,441,703 of CM064418.1, forward strand.
CGCGTGTGTTCTTCCTTCCTCCCATCCACACACTTGCAAGAGATGCTAGAACAACCAATCTTATAAGTTGGAGTCTCTCCACCTCCACTAGCAATGTGGGACTAAACATTTGCACTCCCACCACTCATGAATGAGCCTTTGAGATTTTTTAGGAATTATTGTGAATATTAATGGGCCAAGCCCATATAATTCTAACAATTCCCCACCAGATCTCAAAGTCCCAACTATACTTTGCCTCACCCCACTGTTGTTTAATATACCAGTGTTTTTAGTGGAGACTGTTAAGTTGAACTTCCACCTACAATAATAAGCTACACTCATTCACAACTTGAACAATGGACTACGCCTTGAATTGCAAGTTTTATGCAAACAAGTTTCACTTACTGTCATAACTGATACTAGACCTCCAGTAGGCTTCTCCGTAGGTGGAGCATATAGGTCATACTCCCTTGGTCTTTCATGAGCTTAATAGAAATCACCCAAATCTCACAGATTACGACCTTACAACAATCGGACTCATATAGGTGTATTCATTTAAGAATGTTCTATAGGACAACATCTTCGCTATTTAAAGCCAACTGAATACATTAAGGCAACAACCATCCTTCCATACAGATATCGAGAGTAATGCAACGCTTCTCGAGTGGGTCATAAAAGGTTACTCTCATGCTAACCAATAGCTTGTTCTTCCCATGTCCTATTTTACGGGATCTCCGATCACATAGGTTGGGTTACCACTATGAAATAACACATATGGGTCTCATATCCATCTCCTTTGATGCACTGTCTATCATATTACGTGACAGCCTCTTGGTGAATTGATCTGCCAGGTTCTCACCAGTTGAAATATATTCTACTGATATGACTCCGGAGTTTCTCATTTTCCTGATAGACTTCAGACGTCTCTTAATATGTCTTGATGACTTTATATTGTCCTTAGAATTATTCACTTTGACTATCACAGTTTGAATATCACAATTCATGAGGATTGCCGGCACAGGTTTCTCGACAATAGGTAAGTCCATCAAGAGCTCACGTAGCCAATCGGCCTGAACTGTAGCTGTATCTAGTGCTGTAAGCTCTGCTTCCATGGTAGACCTTGTTAAGATGGTCTGTTTACATGATCTCCATGAAACAGCAGCACCACTAAGAGTAAATGCATATCCACTCGTGGCATACAACTCATCAGCATCAGATATCCAATTGGAATCACTATAGCCCTCTAGTACTGCTGGATATCCAGAATAATGAATTTGATAATCCATAGTACCAATTAAATAGTGCATTACCCGCTCAAGCGCACGCCAATGATCATCTCCCGGACAAGAAGTAAACCGGCTTAATTTGCTCACAGCAAACGAGATGTCAGGCCTAGTAGCACTAGCTAAGTACATAAGTGATCCAATTATCTGAGAATATCTTAATTGGTCTCTGCCAATTCTCTTATTCTTTCGAAGAATCAAGCTGGGATCATAAGGTGTTGGAGAAGACTTGCTATCCTTATAACCAAAACGGTTCAAGAGCTTCTCAACATAATAAGATTGCGTAAGAGTAATCCCATTCTCTCCTTTGATTAGCTTGATGTTCAAGATAACATCAGCCTCACCCAGATCCTTCATATCAAAACTTTGGCACAGAAAAGTCTTGACCTCATTGATCACGTCAAGATTTGTTCCAAAGATGAGTATGTCATCAACATACAAGCATAGTATAACTCCCTGACCCCCACCATGGCGGTAGTACACATATTTATCAGCCTCATTGACTGAAAAGCCTACTGATAGAAGTGTTGAATCAAATTTCTCATACCACTGCTTAGGAGCTTGTTTCAGACCATACAAAGACTTCAACAACTTACACACCTTGTCTTCTTGACCCTTTATTACAAATCCATCTGGCTGATCCATATAGATTTCCTCATCTAACTCTCCATTAAGGAAAGCTGTCTTAACGTCCATCTGATGAACGATAAGACTATGTGAGGCAGCCAGAGCAAGTAATACACAAATAGTGGTCAATCTAGCAACAGGTGAATAAGTGTCAAAGAAGTCTTCGCCTTCTTTCTGAGTATAACCCTTAGCCACAAGTCGAGCCTTATACTTATCAATAGTACCATCAGGCTTAAGCTTTTTCTTGAACACCCATTTACAACCCACAGGTTTGCAACCATATGGCCTGTCAACAACTTCCCAAGTTCCATTAGAAAGAATAGAGTCCATCTTACTATGAACAGCTTCTTTCCAATCATCTGCATCAGGAGATGCATATGCCTCTGAAATGGTTCTAGGAGTGTCATCCACAAGATAAACAGTGAAATCATCACCAAAAGACTTTGCAGTCCTTTGTCTCTTGCTCCTCCTAGGAGCTTCACTATCAATCTCCTCATGGATTGGTTCAAATGTTTGTTCAGCATGATCAGAAAATGCACTAGGTTCAGGAGTAGTTTCAGCAATCACATCAGAACATAATCTAGACATGCTATATAAATCTTTTATAGGAAATATGTTCTCAAAGAAAGTAACATCACGAGACTCCATTAATGAATTAACATGAACATCAGGCACCTCTGATTTAAACACTAAAAATCTGTAGGCAATGCTATGATGAGCATATCCAAGAAAGATACAATCCACAGTTTTAGGTCCCAACTTACGCTTCTTGTTAATTGGCACGTTAACTTTGGCCAAACAACCCCATGTGCGTAAGTAAGAGAGCGATGGCTTTCTACCAATCTATTCCTCATATAGAGTCTTCTCCTTATTCTTCATGGGAACTCTATTTAGGATATGACATGATGTCAATAAAGCCTCCCCCCATCGTGTCTTAGATAATCCAACCGTGTCTAACATGGAATTAACCAAGTCAGTCAAGGTGCGATTCTTTCTTTCGGCAACCCCGTTTGATTGGGGCGAATAGGGAGGCGTCCTCTCATGTATCAAACCATGTTCCGCACAGAATAAGTCAAACTCATTTGAGAAATATTCGCCACCACGATCGGACCTAATTCTTTTAATCTTTTTCTCTAGTTGAGTTTCAACTTCAGCCTTATAAATTTTAAAATAGTTTAGAGCCTCATCTTTTGTTTTTAATAAATAAACATAGCAATATCTAGTCGCATCATCAATCAAAGTCATGAAATATCTTTTTTCACCCTCAGTCAATATACCATTCATTTCACAAAGATCTGAATGTATAAATTCTAGTGGTGTCAAGTGTCTATCCTCTGCAGCCTTGTGAGGCTTTCGAGGTTGTTTAGATTGCACACAACTTGAGCACTTAAAACCTTTGATAATGGAAAAATTCGGAATTAAATTAAAGCTGGACAGTCGAGACATAGAACCAAAATTTAGATGACATAAACGTGAATGCCAAACACTAGCATCACTCTCATTAATACCATCACAAATATAGTTCACAGACTTATTGCAATAATCTAAAAGGAAAAAGTAGAACAAGCCTCCGTACCCATAGCATTTACCAATAAATTGTCCACTCTTAGACACGACAAATTTATTCGACTCTAGCACTACCTTAAAACCATCCTTACATAAAAGAGAGCCACTAACGAGATTCTTCTTGATAGAAGGGACATGCTGTACGTTCTTCAATTGGACAATCTTCCCCGAAGTGAACTTCAGCTTGACCGTGACAACACCATGAACAGAAGCATGTGACCTATTCCCCATTAAAACGGAGGAATCCCGGACGACCTGGTAAGAAGTAAACAAAGAGGCATCACACAAACATGAACATTAGTACCAGTATCAAGCCACCAACAAGTAGATTGAAATACAGAAAAAAACATATGGTAAATTACCATACCCACTATTTTCTCCAGCACTGGTCACCATATTTGTAGACTTCTACTGTGAAGGCTTCCTTCCTTTACGTTCTGGGCACTTCTTTGCCCAATGCTCATTAGAACCGTAAACAAAGCATGCTCCCTTCTCCTTATTCTTCTTCTTGAAGGTAGTGGTCTGCTTAGGCTTATTATTCTTGCCCTTGCCCTTACCACCACTGCCATGAGACTGTTGTGGTTGATGCACCATATTGGCAATAGTGTTTCCCTCATTGACTTTAGAACGTCCATCCTTTTCACGAGCTTTCTCCTCAATATCAAGAGACGCGATCAAATCTGAGACAGATATGTTCGTCCTCTTGTGTTTAAGAGTAGTGGCAAAATCCCTCCAAGTTGGAGGTAATTTGGCAATAATGCGCTGAAGACGATCTTAAGCAATTCGAGTTCCTTCACTATGCACTGTATCTCATGAGCCTGCGCGACGACAGATTTGCCATCTACCATCTTAAAATCATGGTGCTGCTCAATGACATACAGTTCAACGCCAGCATCTGAACCACCATAGTCAGTGATCAGAGCGTCCCACATATCCTTAGCGACTGTATGATGGATGTAGACGTCCTGAAGACGATCTACCAAAACTCCAATAACAGCGCCCAAGAATATTATGTTGGCTTCACTGTAGGTCTTTTCCTGATCTGCAGTGAGATCGCCTTCAGGTTTGCCAGTGGACACCCAGAACACATTCATGGCAGTAAGCCACAGAGTGATTTTCACTTGCCATCTTTTAAAGTGCACGCCGGTGAATTTCTCTGGCCTCAGTGCATCGACAAATCCAGCCATAAAACTAAAGTGCCTATAATAGGTTTTTGGATTGTTGGATAAATTAGCACTTTTAGTTTTATATTAATCCAGACATAATTCATAAGTATGATTAACAGATTGCATAATGAAATAGACAAGTCTACGCAAGATCTAGACAGGACTATAAAGCCACACAAAAGCACAGCATCTACCATACTAGCAATATCCATTATAGACAAGCAGACTACGAAAGCTAGTATGGAAGACATAGTTTGGGATGAGAGTACGTACGTTTCGTTCTGGACTGGGTAGAGAAGGCGACGACGACGTGTAGCACCGTCACGTTGTTGGCGACGGCGGCTGAGACCGACTTGACGACGAGCCGTGGCGACGAACTTGATGAAGACGAGGAAGCGATCGAGCAGTCACGCAGAGCGCTTTCCAAAAACCTTATTCGCCCTCTCCCGGTGCAGGATCGCAGAGGACGACGGTTTCGGAGACCTGCTCTCCCGTTCGCCGGTGCACGCCGACAATCGGGATGGAGAAGACTTGGCGACACAACAGTAGCGAGAGGCAAAACCCTAGGTGATTACGTGATATGATTTATGGCGGTACCCGTACGTATTTATAGGGAGGAACCACTAGGGTTGGGCGTCCCGCAACCGAGTCGGTTACCATATTAATACGTCGGTTTCCATAATTAAATATATAGAATACATAGTAAAAAAAAGTGCAAAAGGAAGCCACGCTCCCGTAAGGCAAGGGACCGAATTTCGGTGGACTATTCACGCAGGTGATGCGCGGCCGCGCCCATCGCCCACTCCCCGTCCCGCCCCGCCCGGCCCGACGAGGCAAGGTAAGGCGAGCGAGCGCGCGCGTGTGTTCTTCCTTCCTCCCATCCACACACTTGCAAGAGATGCTAGAGCAACCAACCTTATAAGTTGGACTCTCTCCACCTCCACTAGCAATGTGGGGCTAAACATTTGCACTTCCACCACTCATGAATGGGCGTTTGTGATTTTCTAGAAATTATTGTGAATATTAATGGGCCAAGCCCATATAATTCTAACAACACCCACATTCGCGTCCGGCATTAGTGAACCTCACTTGAGCTCTTGCTCTGCTTCTCTCTCAGAAATCCAGTCATGCTTAAGCAGATTCCTGTTATGCTCTTCTGGCAACCATCTCACACTAAACGAGTACTGACACTGATAGTACAGGAGTTGAATCAACCGGTTACTAGATTAATTACGTTGCTACAAAGAACTTGGAATTGCAAGTGACATTTCTCAGACGGACTGCAGATTGGAGACGTCGTCAGAGGACAGTTACAACTTACAACATCGCGCTCAAAGGATGCTCCCTCATGTGGTCATCGCAAAATTAAAGGTTCACCACCAGACCTGCATTGGTTCACCAAAAGTGCAGCAAGTCACAATGCTGAGGCAGCTAGGGCCGCTCACCAGAACAACATAAAAGACCTGAAGTTCTTGTGCAATCGAGACAGCTCTTGCACCGGGACACTGCCTCAACTGACACACATCCCTCACCGTGTAGAATTTTGGTCAGTGTTACCTCTATTGTACCATGCATCTTCTCAATCTGAAGGACCCAGAAGGTGACCAGAGGGGGGTTGAATGGGAGCCAATTAAAATTCCTTCCAAGAACTTGGCCTATGTCCCAACTACAACCTAAACCAACCTCTAACCGAGTCACCAAGATTACACACACCGACTTGTGATGTGCTAACCCTAGGAATAACTCAAACCACAAGGACACATAGCGGAAGCACAAGAGAAACAAAAAGGGAAACAAGGAAGATCCAAAAAATCACAAAACTGAGCCTCACAAAATTTCCATGGTGCCTGACGAAAGTTTGGAAGCCCCCGACGGAAGTTCCGTCAATCACGAAAGTTCTGGGCGACAGGAGAACTATCACTCACAGAAGTTCTATCGTTCTTGACGGAAGTTCCGTCACTATGACGGAAGTTCTGTCGTAGCCACGGAAGTTCTGTCCTGGACAAAACAGCAGCTCCGTTCGGGAAAGAAAATTACCAAAACACTATCAAACGAACTCCAAAAATCACGAAATTTGGACCAGATGATCCTCAAGACATCACGACTCTAATCTAAAGAGATCCACTCAATTGGCTCAAAGAATCATCATGAATTTCAGATCTCGTGCCAAGAATACCAAAAAGGAGAAACTTAAGAAATTCTTCAAATCGAAGGTGCCAGAGCTATTGATTCGGTCAAGGATTCATATAGTATTATTCTAGATCATCATAGCAACAAGATCCCCAAGAAATTCGCTCCAAAAACTCATCCAAAAGTGAGATTGAAAATCACCACAAAAATAGCTCCGAAAACTTGAGCACGAATTTGAATCTCATATCATTGATTCATCAAATCAAGATACATGGATACATGGCTAGGAAGCCACCCTCTTCCTCCCATTATTTGAAAGAGCAAGAGATGTCTCTCACACACCCACTACTCTCCACTAGAATATGAAGACCTCTCCTAGCACTTTGAATAGAACACCTAACACAAGGCTAATGGAAAGAGAGGCACCTCTTCCACCAGCCCTACCTCTTCTTATATAGGCCTATAGTCTATTATCCATATGATAACTCTACCCTTGACCTACATAACACACCCACCTACCATCGAGGGTATAACCGTCCATCTTTTTCCTCGTCGCCCGAACGCCATCAAGCTCTTCACAACTTTACTTGCTCTCGACGCAAGCTCCGCGATGGTGCCACGTGCACCTCCAATCGCCACCACCGGTTTTGAGGTCCAAACCGAGAAACCGCCTTGCACGCTTCTCAAAGCGCGAAATTTCAATGACGACGCGTGTCACCTCGTCCCACGATCCTGACCACCGGTAAGTCTCTCCCAGTCCCTGTCCATCGGGCCCCCTTGTCACTTGCACCGGCATCCCATTCGCCTTGACTTGGTCAGCACGCCATCTTCATCACCATCCCGGTTTTAAGGCTCAACCGCGAAACCGGCCGTGCTTCTTGCCTCTTCACGTGTACGGTTTGGATCACCCTTGACTCCACCCGGCATCCCGATCGCCTGGCCCCAAGTCCCCTACTTGTGCCCGATCCTCTCGCTGTTAACCGTCAAGTCGACTCGAGTGACCTACACATCATGAGACAAGCAAACACATTTCCAAACTCCTGCAACATCACAAATTTCTCCTCCAACTCCGGTTAGCCATAACCATGATATGTAAACCCATGTAATCCCTGGATTCCCGCATTTCAACTCAAACACCAAATTCGCTCAAGTCAATTACTCATCACATATATTGTAAACCATAGCACATCTCCACATGGTTTCTCACAATCTGAGCTGCCAAGTATGAATTATTAATTCAGGGAAAGCCCAATCGAAATGTTCAGAAATAATGAACATCAACAGTTCAGAATTCACAGTCGCTGAAAGCAGCTCAAACTCAGAATGAGAATAAGACTGACATCCTATGGAGCTTGTAGATAGCTGAAGCGCCATCAAAAGGAGCCCCGGAGGAGAACGGAAAATAGTCACATGAATATAGTATTGCAATAACGCGACTGAAGCAAAGTACTCCAACTGTGTGCAATTTCAAGAATAGCCTGGGTTCATTTTGCAGTACCATATGATGAATATGCCCATTTAGTACATTCACGCTCATGATCAACAACCTCCATCGTGAAGCCTCACATCGTTTGGCTCGCTAAGCATTTGACGATCCTAAAAACTCCTTCTGTAAAGTAGATAAAGCCAACAGTTCTGTTAGTAATGACAAGAAGAACTTAAAGGAGCTTAAATCCCAGTTCACATAAGTGGCAACAACAAGAATTATAAACAGAGTGAACTTTTAACTATAGACGCCTCCTGCGGTTTTTTTGTTCATGTCTATAACATTTGGATGTTGTGTCGAACAGACGCCAATGGTGCCTAAAATAAAATTTTAATAAGAGATGGAACCATTTCTTCTGCATTTGTCGGCCAATGCCTTTCTCGGCCACAACATCACGCTTGGTGGTAAACTCATCTAATGCCTTTCTCAGCCATGACGACACTCACCGCCAGCCCCCACCTAGCCGACGTGCCGCAACTGGCCCTCAGGCAAAAGCTACATGTCACATGGACAAATTGCTGTCGCACTTTGCCAATATGATATTACTTTATTTCAAAATTGTTATCTTTTTTAGTTATCTTTGATTATTTATCTTATTCAAATATTAGATCTACCAGCACAACCAAACAGGCCCATGGGAGCCCCGCCCCAATCCTTACTACAGCCACCCTGTTCCTCTTGTATCCCAGCCATGCCGCCGACGGAGCAAGCCACTCGAAACACACATGGGTAGCAAGGGGTGGGGGGGCTACCTTTTGTTTTGTGCGGGGACGGCCAACAGCTCCATCAATGGGCGACATCCTATATGGTACGGAAGAGGCGATGGTGGTGGCCACCTTCGGTAAGTAGAAGACGAGATCTGTTGGAAGTTCGACCGAATCTAATTGTGTTTGGTGGTTGGAAGGTGGCGGCAGATCCAGGCATGGCGGCATGACACTGTGGAGGTGCTTGGTATAGAGAAGAAGGCTCGGGGAGGTGCGGTGACCGGATTTGGCATTCTAGCGGGTGCGAATGTGTGTCATAGAGGGTGGTGGCGCCCATACCTGCAATAAAGAGGACAAATGGGTTTGTGCTCGTGATGACCCTGTGATTTGACATTCCAAAGGTGCGGGCGCGCAACGCAGAGGGCATTGACGACCATACCTGTAATGAAGAGGATAGATGGGGTCATGCTTGTGAGGGCCCTGTACTATGGCATAGCATGCCTGCGACGAGCGTGTGACAAAGAGGTTGGTTGATGGGTGCACGCGTGACAGCCCTGAGCCATGACATGGCGTGTGCATGGCGGACACGACGCGAGGAGTGTAACGTGGTGGTGATGTAGCCGGCGAATTGTGTAGGTGGATGGCGGCGGGGTTGGTACGAGATGATGGTAATGCCATGGAGACCATTGGCATGGTTGTGATGGAGGGTGGAGGCCGACAATGATGTTGTGATGGATGATGGCTATGAGGCTGTCAGTGGTGTGTCTGTCATGAATACAAGACAGTTCAGGTGTTCATGGCGTGGTCGTGATGGAGGCCACTGGTGGCGATGTCGTTGTGGTGACTGTCGATGGTGTGGTTGCGGTGGGGATCAACGACAGTGCAATTGCAATGAAGGCAGATCCAGTGTTGTGTTGTTGTTTGATGATGGTGATGGTGGAGCGAGTCCCTGCGAGGTGACGTCATTGTTGTCGTCCTAGTAACATGGTGATGCAAATGCAGTTTGCATGGTTGGGTGTATTGGGCCCCGAGCAAAAGCCTGCTTGGTGTTTCTGCCGGCGTCGACAAAAATGACTCCTTTGGGTGTTGTTTTCCTCGTTGGAGGCATTATCGACATGTCTCCATATTATCCGACTATGGCACAAGGCTTTCCTGCGTGAAAACTCAAGGTCGAGCTTGCTAGACTGGGCAACAGTGGCATCTTCGATGTCATTACCTTCTTGAAGACGTTGCTTTGGGGTGTCCTCACCGTGTTTGTCCACCAGTGTCATTCATGGTGGCAGTGCTGCTACTTTTGCATGGGCACCATCTTGGTGGTTGTTTCCTGTAAAGCGGTTCGTGTTGTTGCTTTAGGGCGTGATTGGTTGGGTGAATATGCCCCAACCAGGCTGCCTATATGCATCATTTCTTTGTTTGGTTACCTGCACCGATGTTAGTCTGGCTCTACTCATGCAACATTGGTTGATTGGTTGCGTGGTCTCACTGCTCCATGCATTCACGAATGAGTCTTTTGCTGAGCTCGGCCTAGCTCACGGGATACGAGATTCAATCTCGTTTCTTTCGGGCCTGGCTGAGACGCTGCTGGCCAGGCTCCTGAGGACCGAGCCAGGCTCGGGAGAGAAGTCATCCAATCACGCCCTTATTGACTGGCCTCATAGGAAGGTTGTGTGGTATTAAGGACTAGGAGTGTGGTAGTTAAGCTTCTACGGTTTGGTCTCATTTTATTTAATATGTAGCATTTTTTTTATATTAATATATGATGAACCAGTGAGTCTTCATATCTTTTTTAAAAATATTAATTCTAATATACAAAATTATAATTTATGTTTTGATTTTTTTAATAATGGAATAAATCATGAGAAGATACACGATAAATTAAATTTTTTAAATAAAATGAATTGTCAAGTATCATTAAAAAAAGTCAATGACACCAATAATGTTAGGACAGATGTACTATGGGTTATAAGCTAATATATCCTGAATATATATGGCCCTATTTTATTATTATCTATAAACCTCAAATATACTACAAACATAACCGTGTTTTCTTTTTCTTTTTTGAAATGGAAAAACAATGTAACCACGCTTTCAGTAGTATAACAAGTGGAACAAATAAGTCGTGTCGACTTCCGCTAGCCTCGTATCACCGTTTTATAACGTGCTCCGTATACCAGGTGAGTACGGTGTGTTATAGTGTTTTGCATGTATCCTTAGCTTGTGCATGCGATACTTCACAGCAATAAAATATATAATGACTCCACGAGAGATGAAAAGGAATAAGAATAAAAAACGGCCCCGGTAGCATAGTACTAAGACACATACCTCTTTGATGTGATCAATCTTAGTCTTGTTCTCTTCCAGCTCACACCATTTGCGTAACTCAGGGCACCCCCAAACGGTTAGTCTCCCTAAACTGGTGAGTTTTCGTATGCTTTCCGGAAGAGACGTGATGCCCTTGCAGAATTTGATTGATAGTATCTCTAGAGATACGCAGCCACCCAACTCTTCTGGCAGTGCTTGAATCCCCAAACAATTAGTCAACAATAGTGACTTTAGAGAGGTGAGGCCTCCCAACCACGGTGGCAATTCTTGAATGCCTGAACAATCCCACAAAGATAGTGACTGGAGAGAGGTGAGGTCCCCCAACCACGACGAAAGTTCCTGAATGTCCGAACAACGATTGAAAGATAGTGACTGGAGAGAGGTGAGGGCTCGAGTGACATCTGGTGAGATTGTTAGATCTTTGCAACCATAAATATTTAACTCACTGAGAGCAGGAAGGTGGTGAAGCAGCTTCCACTGATGCAAAGGTTCCATGCATGGTTGTACATTTAGGGCATGCACCACTGGAGCAGAGGACGTGGAACAAACAGTGTGAAGCACGCCATCCTCCCATTGTGATAGTACATCATCACTATCCTCTATACACCAAGTGTTCTTCACTCTTGGTGGGCATGGCTTCACTCTCAACTTGGGGCATCGTATTATTGCCAGATTCTTGAGGCTGGGGAACATGAACTCGTCCACAACACTCTCTCCACAGGAGTATGTCGTGCTCCACTCTTTCAAGTTTTCCATATCGGATATGGTCAACTCTTCCAATCGAGGGAACACTTTCATCCTATCACTACAGAAGCCTTTGTCAATCTTCGTGATGCTCGGCATAGCTTCCAGATTAAGATATTTTAGGTTTTCCAACTCACCAAGTGGTGGTATGTTACTGCACTGGGACAAGCCCTTCAATTCTACTGTGACAAGATTAGGAAGATAAATAGCAATGCCTGTTAGCCATGTTGGAAAGCTGACGTTGCTATAATGTTGTAGCACAAACCGTTTCAAGCTGATTGGTGGCACTAGCTCTCTCAGCAGCTCCATGTGCTCCACGTATCTGCGCGTTCCTCTAGTCCAATCAAGTGTCAAGTCTTCCAGGCTTTGTTTTCCCATCAGTTCAATTCTCCGTGCTTCTTCTATCGACTTCACATTTTCAAGACGACTTATCTCCAACTTAGGAGGATTTACATCCTTAAGCAAAATGAGGTTGCTGGTCTGTTCCCCTTCCACATCATGTACCATAAATGTTGGCAAAGGGATCAAATTTTTGTTGATTGGGATGGTCCGACAGTTGCTCCCAATCAGAAACTTCAGGTTAACCATACGGTCCATGTTTGTTGGTAGCTCCTGCAGCAACTGGCAGTCAGTGAGGTCCAAAGTATGTAGCTTTCGAAGGCTACACAAACTATCAGGTAGAGTCTCAAAATATCCATGGGACAAATCTAGATGCTCCAGATTTGGAAGGGCACTGATCTTGTCAAGGACACTATGAGCGGATACACCTCTCTTGAAATCAGAGACCATCATGGATGCTGATAAATTTAAGTACCGGAGTTTAGTGAGCTCGCAAATCACTTCATGCAGCCCTTTCGAACCAGAAAACAAATGCTCACAGTTTGATAAATTCAAATGTTGTAGTTTAGTTAGGCTACACAAGGCTTCTGGTATAGCTTTAAGCCGTTCGCAATAAGATAAATCTAGATGGACCAAACTTCCTAGTTTCCCAAATGACTCTGGCAGCTTGTCAATTACCTTACAACCAGACAAATCAAGATACATCAGAGCTTCCATTTCTCCAAACGACTCTGGCAATGCTAAAAGCTCATCAGATTCACGGAGGCTGAGGTAAATCAATTTGGAGAGCTTGGTTATACAACTGGGAATCACTCGATCTTTGATCCCTGGAGCATTGAGATATCTCAATAGTTTCAGTTGACCAATAGAAGACGGCAACTTCTTTATGGAGCTTTCCCCTAATTCCAAGACTCTGAGGTACTTAGCGGTTGAAAATCCAATAGAACAATGTCCAGTTTTGCCACTTCCTAGAAAACGAAGGGCTCTAATCTTGTCAGGATAAGTGACATATGAACTCAGTGGCTTGCTGCAGTCTGCAAGGAAGGCATAGCGGCAGTTGCTTGCGCCACACTTGACGAACTCCTTGCTGGCATCAAGAAGCTCATCCCCCATCACCGATTTTGCAAGGTCATGCACCAGGTCATGCATAGTGAAGAATGTAACATCTTTTGTATCAAACTGCAACAAAAGCAAGATGTCTTGTAAGCTTTTCTAGTTGGCAAAATATATAATATTAAATGTATATCATATATCAATCACGAGTTGCGACATGAAGGCGGTGCACACAAACTGAATTCAACCATCTATATCCACTCTACAGGTCTCACTCTATCTGCGGCACACACCCTACTGGACAAGCAAAAAGGAGGTAATTGGTTTAAAATCTTACCTCTTAGAGGGTAATAGAGGTAACGTAACAAAGCCCTAACTGACCAATTTTAATTTCACCGGAGATAGGATAAGCAAAAGAAGCGAAATGTGTGCGCGCACCAGCAAAGAACAGGGCTTGTGTGTTCTGCACACGGCATGGCCCCAGCATCGCCATCAGAGCAGGGAGACACCACGCTGGTTTGTGAAGAAAGCTAATTAGAGGGTCAATGCAACACAACTATTCATTGTTCTCAATCTATTCTCTCATAGTATGTACGCCTCTCTCTCTCTCTCTCTCTCTCTCTCTCTCTCTCTCTCTCTGCATGTCCTCCCTCAGGAGTGTGGGTGTGCTGTGTGTCCCATCGCGTTCAAGTACTGCTCGCTGTAGTAAATCACAGAAGATGATAAAAAAATATTTTAAATTTAAAAAGAATCACATTCGCTAATTTCAGCTCACAAAATAACAAAAATTTCTATAGTTAATATATTAATATTTATTCTTCAATTAACACATTATATAATATATATATCCTATAAAAACAAACAAATATTTTGACCATTGACTGAAACTTAACTGAACTTTCAGTCGACTGAAATGTAGAAAATATGAAACTCTTGCCAGGTGTTCGGGCTTGCATGCAGTCACATAAGACGTGACTTGACGCCAATGTTGTTTTAGCCTTTTTTCAGACAAATTTTTTTCTTGCTGAGTGTTCGGTTTGCACTTAGTTTTGTTTCTTGCACATCACTTGCTATATACTGATCTGATATATGTATCTCTTGTATATATAAGAAGATAAAAATGCACACAACATATTTCTGTTTTTGTACACTATGCGAACCATAGTTGCCCACCTTATAAACAAAGAGAATTAAGTTTTAATCTTTGAGCATTCTCCAAAATATCTCCAGTAAGATTCACAAAACATGACAATTTGGACAAGCCTTCAGAATTTCTAAAACATATATATGTAAACAAAATTCGTATAATATGTCGATCAGCACACAACGTGATTGCAACAATGGTGTAAGTAGTTGTACATTTTATTAGTTCCCTAGAACAGGTTCAATGCTTAAGTCAAAGGAAAGCTTTGCTATCATATAATTATGCAGTAAGTAAACAACTCACCTGCGATTCTGACCGCTGAAAGAAAGACATGTCCAATAGTTGCTTAATGTAGGCCTCGCCATGCTGCTGAATGGAGATTCTGTCAGATGACATAGTAAAACCTAGGGAAGCCCATTGGTAAATCAGGTCATCTTTAGCCATCTTGTGGCCCTTTGGGAAGACTGCACAATAGGCGAAGCATAACCTTAAGTGCGGTGGCATGCTGCTGTAGCTCAGTTTCAAAGATGCCCGCACATTGTCATACGCCGAAGTTGTAGATCCCGGCGTAAAAACATTCCACAAAGTATTGTCTTTTACTGCAACCCATCCATCAACATCCCTGAATCTCAATATGGACCCAATAGCACGAGCTGCTAGGGCCACACCTCCACACTTTCCTGCTACCTCATTCCCTATATCCTTCAGCATCTCTTTGTCAGATCTGTTTTCAAAGTCAACTATCTGCTTAATTATAGTCCAGCACACCTCAGAAGACAGGGCCTCTATCTTATGTGCTTCAATTGTTTGAATTTTCTGAGCAATGCCAGCATCACGTGTGGTTACAATTATATGCACTTTGTGTCCCTTCACGACCATTTTTAGGAACTTCTTCAGGTCATCCATCTTCATGTCATCTTGCTCCCACAGATCATCCAAAACAATCATAATGCTCTTAGGAGCATGTGGACTAACATCCTGCTCATGTGCGTTGGCTAGCTGCCCCTGCTCCAGCTGAAGTTGTGATCTTACACTCTTTTTAATTTTGTTCAAGTCAAATGTCTGGGAGACATATACCCATGCCTTTTCATAGTCCTCGAAATAGGTATCGTTGAAAAGCAGTTGTGCCAATGTTGTCTTGCCAATGCCCCCAATACCATATATTGGAAGGATAATAAAATCCGACGAGGTACTCACTCTCCTTAAAATATCCATTATTTTCTGTTTCTCCTGATCCCTCCCTAGGATGTCTGCTTTTATTACCTCTGATGATGTTGCACGGTCATTGATAACTTGCTGATCATTAGAGCTGCTACTTGTTGTGAAACTATAATTTTGACGTTCCCTTGCAATATTATCCAGTATGTCCTTGATCTCCTTCATCTTACCAGCCATAGGAACCTCAGAAGCAAGTTTAAGACAGGGGTTCAGAATTTTGAGCTGCAAAAGATAATAAATAGACAAATAAGCTTTGTACTACATTTTTTTAACTAAAACATCTAATAGCTACAGTTATGATCCCCTTATTTGAATCGCAAGGAAGGGAATCAAATCATGGAGGGATATTGGCAGGGATGATCATGGGTCCATGTTGTTGTTTTTGAAATGTTCATTTAGGGGGAGGCCAGCAGGAGATCAGAGTTGCCGAACATCTATTTTTTTATTTAATTCCCTTTTCTAAAATCAATGGCCGAGATTAATTTCTTACCTCCCTAGATAGATATGAGGGACTAGGAGGGACGACTACCAGGGTTTACATGGCCGAAAAAACGGCTGTTTACGAACCCTTGTAATCCTAGTCTGGACTTGTTAACCGGCCGGTATCTACTGGTTATATAAACCCCGACGACACTACTGATGATGGAGAATATGCTACTATGAAACATCTCAAAACAAATCTCATCCGAGAAAATGATTTCTAATACGGATTGTAAAAAGAACTTGCACTGTCTTGTGTATCGGCGAGGGGCGAGACAGCAAGAGTAACGCAGACTCTCTTCTCTTTAGTAACGTATATAGAAAAGGATAATTTTTGCGTCAATAGGAGGCGGGAAAAAACGAGAGAAAAAAAAGTTAATCTCTCAGTTTCCTAATAAAATAAATAGATCTATACTACTATACGACTACCGGCAGCCTATTCATCCTGACAGCAGGCGCTTACCTTTCGCAAAGCCGATTTCCTGTTGGTATTGACTTCAAACTCATCAAAAATGTCTGTGATACGATACGAGGCTCCAGTGAGGCGCTTGAGCCACAACCGCACCGTCTCTTCCTCGATGGACCGCCTCTCCGCATCCTTGAGCACCGCCGTGATGGATTCCATCGTCTCCCTCATGGTCTCCATGTCCTCCCCAAACCTCCACTGCAGCATGACCCGATCGCTGGCGGCTTCGGCCACCTTTTCCAGCGCCAACTCGAGGGCGGTGGCGGCAAGCATGCCTGCGATTTCCGCCATGGCAGCTGGTCGTACGTGCTCACGCCTTCTGTGTGGACGAGGCGAGGGTGTGGTGAATGAGAGCTCGTGGTGAACACGTACACTTATGCCATCATCAGTACCTTATAGCTGGCCGTTTGGACTCCATGTGCCGACGCGTGCACCGCGGCCAGTATTTCAGTCGGTGTGAACAGGAGAGATATATATGTTTTCAAAACTTATCATTACAGCTCAATTATTTTATCTTCTTATTATACTAGCATATCCCGACTTTTATTTAGCAATGCTCGCGCAAAACGCTGCAGTTTGTTTATAATGGAGCTGATTAATATGAGCAGCACCAAAATTCAACAATGATCTGCTGCTGCCAGCCAGCTGCCACTGCCAGTCTTCCAATATCGCCAAAATTTTGTTAAAGAACGAAAGTCGCCAAGCTGATGTACCACGCGGATTCTTTTTTTTTCCTATAAAGATCTGCTCAGATGCAGCATGCTACAAAATTAGTCATCGCCATTCGCCAATTCGCCATCCGGTACCTCCAGCTAATAACATATATAAAAAGGCCGTAGCGCAAGGACGAAGTAGCCGTTCCGCTACAGTACTGATCTGGCAATCATAAAATACTTAACTTGATGTCATTCTCTCATCGGTCAAGTCTAGCACTGCATAGTTGTTATTAGTTTTGGTAAAAAAGCATCCTATTTTTAAATTTTTAGCTGACTGAAAGTTTGGATGAAATTTTAATTAAGTTTTGAGTCATCGGATCTAGATCCAACAGTTTACAATTATTATATAGATAATTAAAAAAACAAAACATAAAATAATAATTTATTGACTAAAAACTTTCGGTGGATTGAAGTTTAGAAAAGATGTTAATATAAACAAAAGTGTCATGTATCTTATGCAAACCCGTCAGACAAATACACAAAGCTGGAATAATTATATGGAGCATCTAATTTTCAGCCAATTAAAAACTGAGTTTTTTTCAATCAATGTTTTTGGTCCTCCGGGAGCAGGCGTTACACCTCTCCCCCCTTGAGAGTTAGCTTGCCCCCAAGTTGAACTGTCAGGAAAACGGTGTGTCACCACATGCCAATCTTCCCAAGTAGCAGCTTCCACAGGTAGTCCTGCCTATTTGACACGAACTTGTGGAATAGCAGAATTTCCCTTCTTGACCAACCGTCGGTCAAGTACTTGTTCCGGTTGCAGCTCTTCCTGGGTAAGGTCCACCGTCGACGGTAATTCAAAAAACATTGGTGAATAGTCTGCAGTGAATGGTTTTAGTTGAGAAACGTGGAAAACTGGGTGGATTTGGGCTCCCTCGGGTAGCTTCAGACGGTATGCCGCTTTGCCAATGCGTTCAAGAATCTCGTAAGGGCCAAATATTTGAAGGAGAGCTTAGGATATTGTTTGTTCACCATTGAACTTTGGCCATAAGGTTGTAATTTCAGAAACACCAATTCTCCCACTTGGAATTCTCTATCAGTGCGGTTCTTGTCAGCTTGCATCTTGATTCTGTTTTGTGCGGCCAACAGATGTTGTTTGAGCAGCTCAGCATGTGTTGTTCGTTGTTCCAGCATCTCTTTGGCAGAACTATTGTCAACCCCATCAAGATCAGGTATTGCAGTTAAATTGGGATCATAACCATAGAGCGCCTTGAATGGGGTAAACCCCAATAAGGAATGGTACAAGGTATTATACCAGAATTCTGCCATAGCCAACCAGGATTTTCACTTAGTTGGTGTGTTGTGAATTGCACATCTGAGATACATCTCCAAACACTGATTCACCCGTTCTGATTGTCCATCAGTTTGTGGATGGTATGTTGTACTCATATGAAGCGTTGTCTTCATGCTAGCAAATAACTCTCTCCAGAGATTACTTGTGAAAATTTTGTCTCTGTCGGACACCATCGATTTTGGAAGTCCATGCAGTTTCACCACCACATCCAACACTACCTGAGTTACTTGCTTAGTAGTAAATGGGTGCTTAAGTGGGATGAAATGTGCATATTTTGTGAATCTATCCACTATCACCAGAATGGCATTGTACCCTTCAGATCTAGGTAGACCCTCTATAAAATCCATTGTAATGTCCTGCCAAGCATCAGCTGGAATTGGGAGTGGTTGGAGTAGACTTGCTGGATGAGTCCTTTCATGTTTTGCTTGTTGGCACACCACACACTGTTTAACAAAGTTATCAACATCAAGCTTCATGCCTTTCCACACAAATGCCCTCTTGAGCCTCATGTATGTTTCCTGGACACCAGAATGGCCTCCCACTGCACTAGAATGGAATGCAGAAATAAGCTTGGTTTGGAGTGTAGAACTATTGCCCACCCATACCTGATTTCCATGCCTAATAATCCCTTGCTGGAGAGAATACCCTTGTTCATTGGGGCTATGCAGAGCCAGTTGTGACAAAAGGTCTTGTGCATCCTTGTCAATCACATAAGAATTCATAACCTCTTGTATCCAGAGTGGTTGGACTTCAGAGAGAGCATGTACAGAGACTAGAGAGTGTATTCTTGACAGGGCATCTGCTGCTACATTTTCTTTCCCTTTCTTGTATGTGATCTTGAATTGTAGGCCCATTAATTTTGCCATTGCCTTTCGTAGGAGTTCAGACTATAAGTGTTGGTCATTGAGGTATGCTAGACTCTTGTGATCAGTTCTGATGGTGAACTGTTGTCTTTGAAGATATGGGCGCCAGCGATCAACAGCCATTATCAGTGTCAGAAATTCCTTTTCGTAGATGGAGAGGTATTTGTGTGCAGCACTTAGAGGCTTGTTGAGATATGCAATTGGTTGGTCATCCTGCATCAAGACTGCTCCCAAACCATTATCACAGGCATCTGTTTCGACCACAAAGGGCTTGTTGAAGTCTGGTAAGGCCAAAACAGGTGTTGAGACCATAGCTTGTTTAAGTTTGTCAAATGCTTGTTGTGCTTTTGTAGTCCACTGGAACTCCTTATATTTCAACAGACTGGTAAGTGGCTTTGCCATACTTCCATAATGTTGCACAAATTTTCTGTAGTACCCAATAAGCCCTAGAAAACCCCTAAGTTTAGTGGCATTAGTAGGAGGTGGCCAGTCAAGCATTGCAGCTGTCTTCTTAGGGTCAGTAGATACTCCTGCAACAGAAATGATATGACCAAGGTATTCCAGTTCCTGTTGTGCAAATGCACATTTGGACTGTTTCACAAAAAACTTGTGTTCCTTCAAGAGGGACAACACCTATCTGAGATGTACTAGGTGTAGAGATAGAGAACTGCTATAGATCAATATGTCATCCATGAACACTATGACAAATTTCCTGAGGAATGGTTCCAAGATAGAATTCATGATGCACTGAAAAATAGCTCGGGCATTTGTCAGCCCAAAAGGCATTACCTTGAATTGGTAGTGGCCATGATGGGTTTTAAAAATTGTTTTGTGCTCATCTGCTATAGCCATTCTAACCTGGTGAAATCCAGATTTCATATCAAGTTTAGTGAAAAACTTAGCACCACCAAGTTCATCTAAGATCTCTTCGATTAGTGGCATTGGGAATTTGTTCTTCACTGTAATGGAGTTTAACTTTTTTGTAATTAACACAAAATCTCCAACTGTCATCCTTCTTCTGAACCAGTAGTACAGGGGAAGCAAAGGGACTGGTGCTATGAACAATGTGCCCAAAAGATAATAATTCTTTGACTTGTTTCTCAATTTCATCTTTATGCAATGGTGAATATCTATATGGTTTCAAGTTGACAGGGGTAGAGTCTGGAAGTAAGGGTATGGAATGGTCATACACCCTCTGAGGAGGTAGCTGAGTTGGGCTGCCAAACACATCTTGAAAATCATCAAGTACATGTTGTACTGCTGTATTGTGCACCAAGTTCTGATGAATGTTGTTGTCCTCAAGGTAATCCACCACTGCTAATGCCTAAATATCATTACCCTGAGCTAGCTTAAGGAATTGTTCTGCTGGAATTTCAGAGATGGCAGAGGCTGGTGGCAAAATTCCTTGGAGATGTATAGCTTGTTCATTTTCAGTGAACTCTAGTGTTTTGTGTTCCCAATGACAGACCATTGGACTATGGCACTTGAGCCAATTATATCCTAGAATAGCATCATATGCCCCCCAACTCAAGCACCTTCATGTCACAGTAGAATATGTGTCCCTGAACCCACCATTGCATCTTAGGCACAAACTTGTCTGAAATTATTGTGTCTCCATTAGCTACCCTTACCATAGATGGTTTGGTAGTTGTTGTAGGTATTCCAACAGTAGTAACAAAGGTGTCACTAACAAAGCTATGAGAGCTCCCTGAATCCACCAGTATTAGCATCACTTTATTATGGATAAGGGCTCTTATCTTCAAGCATTCTTCCCCTTCAGTCACAACTATAGCATGCAGGGAAAGATTGCACATTTCTGTTGATAGTACATCCTCAATCTCGAGTTGGTTCAATGTTTCTTTAGTTAGTTCCACATCTAAACTATTCAGTGCCAATGCATTCAGCTGTGACCTGATTCTCTTAGTACAAATTTTGAGATGGTTAGGATCAAACTTGTCCCCATAGAAGTAACAAAGGTTGTTAGCCCTCCTGTAACTCTTAATTGTCTTTCCTTCCACAATGGGTTTTGTGTTGAGCTTTGCTTGTAGTCAAGCTTTTTAGCATTACTGCTAAGCTTGTTGTTATGGTATGGTCGAGATTGTTTGCTTGGAGTGTTTTCGAGGATCTGTTGTTGTATGCGAGCCAACAAACTGGCCTTGTTCACAGTATCAGGGATTTGTGCTTGCACTGGACCTCTGATGTCTTCCTTCAGCCCATTCACAAAATGTGAAGCAAAGAATACCTCATCGAAACCATCATTATGCATATAGACCTGAAACTGAACAGCTTCAAATTCCTTCGTGTATTCCTCCACTGTACCACTCTACTTGATTGATAGGAGATCAACAATTGCTTGCCTATAATCATGAGCCCCAAATTTATCCTCAACAGCAGCCGCAAAATCCCACCAAGATCCCAAACCATGCTTCATCTTGTACACCTACAGCCATTTAGCAGCATTTTCCTACATATGCAGAGAAGCTGCACTAGTCCACATGTACTCAGGAATATTGAATATGCCAAAATAGTCTCTGCACTTGTCTAACCATATTTGTGTGTTCTCTCTATTGAACTTAGGAAATGATAACTTGGGCAATGTATTACGATTGATGTCACCGTTTACAGGGTGACCAAACGAAGCACGACTTGGTGAAGGCCCTGCATCTATGTACTGGGATGGACGAGCCCCAGGTTGAGTACCTCCCTTATCTTCTTCCTTGTTGAGTGTAAGGCGAGCCATGGCGTCACCCATTGCCGCAAGCTGCTTTGCGAGGATGAGTTGGTCCTTCGTGGACTGATGGACAGCCTTGGCCGTGAGCTCCATCTGGGCCAGCAATTGTTGTTTGTGTTATCGACCGCCGTCAACTTCGCAAACAGGAGATCGATGTTGTCCTGCATCGAGGTCCACTTGCTTTCGTCATGCTTCGCTGCATCCGCCATTGCGTAGAGGACGAATTGCGTCTGCTGCGAAGGTTTGGCCTTGGATTTGGCTTTAGGAGCCGTGGTGATCACTCCACGAGTTTCGCTAATCAGGAAGGATTTACGGGAGTGTGAGCTCGACGAACAATTTCTCTTTGCCTTTACTCAACCGATCGACTAACAGGATTTTACAGCAAAACCAATAGGATTCGGATCTGGAGCCACGCCCGCCCAAAGATCTCGTGTCTTTGATACCACATGTGATACCCCGTAACCAACCGGCAGCGCGACCGGAGGTGTGAGGATCTCGTCGGCGATGCCAGAACTAGCTTCCTTCGTGAGGAGGAAGAAAGGAGAAATTTGAATTGATGATTTTTCTTACTTAGCCGATCGGCAAGAGGTTCAGGTCTTATTCCCGTCCGGCTTACACTGACCGGCGGGACCTACTCCTATTACACTGCCTCGTGGGCCACAATGAAAATTATAGTATACATAATAAGCAGACGCCTCCGTTCCCCAACTCCTGTGTTTAGCTCACCGAAGACGCCTATTGAACATCCCGCCATCACCACCTTGTCACGCCGTGTCGCCAGCGACTCCGGGAGCAGGCGTTACATTATCTTGCAATAACAACGTAGCATCTGTGGCAGAGTCTTTACGCAGTCCTCACTCTTGGCCATTAGACATTAGAGAACTTCACATTCAGTTCTTGCTCTGTCTTTTTCCATTCGGAAATCCAACAACCATACTAAGCAGAGTCATTGTTGCTCTGTCAAATGCACATGCTCAACCTGGATGAACGAAACACTGTCTTATCAGCTCATCATATGACAGCCCACGCAGGGATGAGGAGAAATATCTAGTGGTGTCCAAACAAAACGTGTCAAAAGGGAAGCAAGACACGATATGGCTTGTGTTCTGTGTAGTGCTATCCAAACAGGCTAGACCAAAAGACACAACATTGGTCCAACCCAAACATGATATGACCCGTTCAATTTCATGCTTGAGTCAGCAGTCAGCACGATTTGAAGGTGTTTTGCTTGAAACGCAAAAAACAAACAAAATAAAAGAAACTTTTTTTGCTTGGGCTGGGCTATACGGACATGACCCGTTGAACCTCTAGAATAGAAAGCCCGTTAGTGTCTCGTTAAGACACGGCCCAAAACTATTATATTAATGAAAAATATATTTTATTAAATGTAAAGATGAGAATCAGGTTAGCATAGTGCAACGTTATAGTGTTATAAGCAGATGCCAGAGATTTCCAGCCTCTAGGGAATTTTGCCTGCCGTGGATACCTCCCGCACCGGCCATGTCCATTTTAAGGAGACGTGTTCTCATGCGCTTCGGCCGCGTCGTCGGTTGCGCGCCGTGCTTTCTCTTGTGCCCGATGCGGTTTTTGTATTGGTCCGTGTGTGGGCGTTTTTTTACGGCACGTCGGTTGTTCGGTAGCCCAGGTTGCAATACGCTCTCTGGTTCCTATGTGGTCATCTTTGCAATACGCGTTTTTTTTTCGGTCCATGGGTCCACGATGATCGGTCCATTGGTCCACGAGCCCAAGTACTCACTACTCACCGTGTAGCAAACTGGTTTAGGTTAATTTAACTCCCACGATGCAAGCAAGCAAGGAAAAGACAGGCGGTGCATGTGCATGGTGCAGATTAGAAAGATGATGTACGTATTAGTAGTAGTTGGAAACAGTATGCAGCGTAAAGAATCTCGTTTTCTCTCCAGTTAGGCAGAGGCTCGCGGCTCGGGTCAGGATGACGGTTTTCTTGCTGTACTTGTGACAGCTGAGTAGGGTACGCCTCCACTGATTCCCTCAGCTCGAGAAGTAAAGAAGCGCATTGTTGGGGTCATTGCTCGTCTCTGCTCAGTAGAGAGCTAGTGCCGACCCGAGAGGCGGTGGACGATCCGTTCTTGGAATGGGGCAGATCGAAAGTACCCTTTTTACTCCCTTCAAATTTAAATTGTTGACATAGTTGATTTTTTCAATTATATTTAACTATTTGTCTTATTTAAAAAATTTAAAAATTTATTAAATATTTTATTACAAATTATTTTATCACTAATAAAGAAAGTTAAAACCTACCATATAATTTTATATATTTAAACAAATATTTTAAATAAGACGAATGATCATACATAATTAAAAAAGTCAACTGCGTCAACAATAAAAATATGAGAGAGTAGTTCATAAATTTTTTGAACACCTGAGTGCTCATTTGCTTCTATACATGCTATGGCTTGTAAGTCAGCACTTGATAAAATCTAATCTGCCCATGCTATGGGCTTTCAAAGTCAGCACATGCTATACAGGCTGAGTACGGAAATAAGAATTTTCAAACTCGGCGGCTCAAGAAGAACAAACTCAGATTGATAAGTTTTTTGAATCGCAAGCCAAGTCAAGCTTATTGATAGTAGCATTTCGTATGGGCAAAGCGATAGGTCCCACGACAGTGATGATCCGCTCTCCTTTCAAGCGCCCTCCCCTGTTCCTCGCCTCGGTCCAAACTAGTCTTCTCCGTGGGCCAAGGAACTTGAAAGGTATTGAATCTTAGATTATCCGTATTTATGGTATTTTAAATTTATCTTTTTTAAAAAATATTTTATCCTAGTTAATAAATTTTTTTTATATTAATTTTTTCTGCACTCGTCATACTCTATATCTTATTCTCTATCCTAACTATTATATATTATATAATAAAATTTATTTCCTATACCAATTTTCCTCCATTCTTTCCTGTATTTTTACTCTATTCTTTCCACTATTCTCTGAGGTCCACAGCATAACGTAACCGGAACGGAAGCCGCTATGTGCGCTAGATTTGGAGTATCAAACGCGAATGCTAGGCGTAGCAGAGGCAGTAGCGTGAGCCAACTTTCCTCTATCGCCGTACTGCAGGAAGCTTTGACGTGAGTCAGTGTAGCTAATCTCATAATGCGCTCAACTAAGACTGACTATACTTGTGATATTTTAAATTTAATTTTTTAAATAATTTTTTTTCTAGTCTGTAATATTTTTTTCACTATATTAATTTTTCTCGTACCCGTTATTCTCTATATCTCATGCTTCTATCTTAATTAACTATTGCGAGACTCACACATCAGCCTCTCTTTTCTCTTTTTCTCTCCCCTCGGTATGCGCGCGTGAAAAGGATAGCGGACGACCGCACAACGCTGAGAATAGCAGACAACCACTGGTCTGATTTTGCAACGTACGCTACGTACCACGGTGCAGAGTTTTTTCCGCTACCGCGATAGTGCAGGACACCAGTAGGGCATGCGGTGTGAACAGTCTAAGAGCATCTCCAGCAGCATTGGTAAAACTGGAATCCTAAAACTAGTTTTAGGTATAGGAGAGAAAAGGTTTTAGCAATTACAAACATTACAAACATGCCCATCTCCAGCAGCAAACCTAAAACCAAAACCTTATAAAATTCTTGAAAATACCACCAACTCGACGGGTTTTGTATTAAAACATCAAGACATAGAAAAATACTGATTAATTATAATATTGTTCAAGGACCCTTCTGCAAAATATGCAGACGTCCTTATCCTCCCGCTGGCTTCCGCCCAGCTACGCCTCCTCCACCTCTTCGCATGAGCTCTCCGCCGCCTCCTCCCCCTACCCGCGCATCGGGCCGCTGCTACCTCCTCCCCTCCCCGTGCGACCTCGTGGCCGCTACCGCCTCCTCCCCCTCATCGCGCGCTGGGCCACCGCCGCCTCTTCCCCTTCCCCACGTGAGCTCGCGGCCACCGCCGCCTCCCACCCCTCTTCGTGCGAGCTCGCGCCCGCCGCGGCCTCCTCCCCCTCCCCGCGCGTCGGGCTGCTGCTGCCTCCTACCCCTCCCCGTGCGATCACCGTTTCCTCCGCCGCGCAAGATCATGGCCGCCGTCGCCCCCTCACCCTCGCTGCTTGCCCTTGGTCGACGAGGTGTCCTGGGGCCGCCGCCCTGCCCTGCGCCGCCGTTGCTTTCTCCTCTGCTGCTACCCTCCTCCTCACGTGAGCACGCACGTCGAGATTGAGATTAAGGGCCTCGCACGGAAGCTTCATCGAAGTGGTTGTTGGAGTTTCCGCGTGAGCCAAGGGAATATAGCAATTCAAGAATTGGATTGGTATATTTGGATTCAGGTGAGAGAAACTTAGGACATAGCCTAAAAATTTTAGGGATAGCAATCGAGATAGCAATTCTGCTGGAACGAGATTTTTGCTAAATTTTAGAATTTCTGACAGTTTTTTAGATAGCAATCCAGCTTAGCATATCTGCTGGAGATGGTCTAAGCACAAGAGCTTACGAAGAGTCAAAGATATTAATTCCGGCGGAAATGCACAGTAGTACACATGATGAAGAAAGACGATTCTCGCCGAAATAATTGGTAGGCGCAGCACATGTCGGCACCCGACGACCTTGACTGCTGAGCGACTGTTCAGGGCCTAAACGGCTTAAAAAGCTTTATACGAATTCTGGCTCCTTCCCTCCCCACGCTCTACAGCCATCCATTCACCATCGCTGGACGGGGAGCTCCAGCTGGGAGCGCACGTTCGCCGGAATCGCTCGCGCTAGCCGGCAGCAACTCGGTCCAAACCTTACTACTTCAGCAGGAAGTGTGACACACAGGGTTCAGAAGGTGAACAAATAAAGAATACCGTAAGTTTTACTAGCAGTACATGCGAGCCCCGGAGTATTCAATTCTGTTCTTTATAACTGACACTGCTTTTTCCCCCCAGTCGTAACTTTTGATTTTTTTTTTGTCTTTTTCAACTTGAAACTTCGTTTTCCAGGTATAAAACTTTTGTCATATTTTAAAAATCTCAAAGTTGAAACTGTCTTGAGCTTTTTCTCTCTCGGTTGAAAACTTCTATAGCATTTTACAACATTTTTCCTCTGTCTGAATTGAAACTATTTCCTATTCACCTTGATCCATAATACAGTTTGTTTCTTCGACCTGATCTGATTCCGCCTGTTCTTCCCTTGAGAGACTTCGTCTTATCAGTTTTTTTTTTTCTTCCCTTGAGAGACTTCGTCTTATCAGTTTTTTTTTTTTTTTTTTTTTTTTTTTTTTGCAGCTGACTGAGGAAGGGGTGAACTAGTATACCACTTGGGCGAAATTGTTCAAATTATTTAGCGTGCAATTCATTATAGGGGTTATTATAGGCATTATTTACAGCCATCACACTTTGAAGGTGACCAGCTCCATAGCATCGAAGGCGTAACTGATCGCCCTAGCCATGGCGGAAATCGGGGGCATGCTCGCCGCCGCTGTCCTCAAGTTGGCGGCAACAAAGGTGGCCGAAGCCGCTGGAGATCGGTTCATGCTGCAGTGGAGGTTTGGCGAGGACATGGAGAATATGAGGGAGACGATGGAATCCATCGCGGCAGTGCTCCAGGACGCGGAGAGGCGGTCCATCAAGGAAGAGGCAGTGCGGCTGTGGCTCAAGCGCCTCACTGGAGCCTCGTACCGTATCACCGATATTTTTGATGAATTCGAAGTTAGTAGGACCAGGAAATCGGCTTTACGAAAGGTAATTAGGCGCCTACTGCCAATTTTTTTTTATAATGGAAAGCTGATTATAAGATGTTTTTTTTTTATAATTCTACTAGCAAGCAAAATACCCGTGTGTTGTCACGGGTCTTTATTAAAAAAAT
This sequence comes from Eleusine coracana subsp. coracana, assembly GCA_032690845.1. Taxonomy (NCBI): domain Eukaryota; kingdom Viridiplantae; phylum Streptophyta; class Magnoliopsida; order Poales; family Poaceae; genus Eleusine; species Eleusine coracana. The sequence continues at coordinate 2,469,853 of CM064418.1, forward strand.
TTATACTTAGAATATTTTTTGTAATAGTAAAAGATTTTTAATTAATCAATTTTTTTGGCTTGATGCTCTATTTTTATTTTGCTTTATCTTTTTGAGTTTTTAAAAATATATTCATTATAATAACATTGGAGTGAGTTATTATTAGAATTCTTATTATTAATTTCCATCCAAAATATGACGTCAAAGCAATAGATGATTAATTATTGTTAGTATGAAATATCAAATTGAAATTGGAATACAATTCAACAAAGAATTAGAAAATGGTTCAAAAACAACTCAAACTAATTGGTGAGTCATTGTAGTATACAAACTAAATACGACAATGTTACGGACATATCTGGACACGAAAAAAGTGGTCTAGACGACCTCACCTCAATTGATAAGTTGTAGAGATTTTCAATCCGTATAGAAATCATTTTCTTGGTTGAGATTGTTTTGAGATGTTAGATAGTACTAGCTTATTATTCTCCATCATCAATGGTCCCTTCTAGTCGGCTGCATGTGTCTAGGGAGGCAAGATAAGAAATTAATCTAGGTCATTGATTTTTAAAAGAGGGGATTAAATTAAAAAAACAGATGTCGGGTAACTGTGGTATCCTGCTGATCACCCCAATGATTTGAAGGAAACATCGTGGACCCACGATCCCCACCAATCTCTCCGTGATTTTGACTCCTTTCCTTGAAGTTCACATAAGCAGACCATAAGTGTAGTTGGATGTTTCATTTTCTAATTGTACTACAAAACTTATTTGTCTATTTATTATCTTTTGCAGTTCAGAGTTCTCACACTTGCTTCTGAGGTTCGCATGGCTGGTAAGATGAAGGTGGTCAGGGAGAAACTGGATAGTATCTCAAATGAACGTGACAAATACAGTCTTGCAACAAGCAGCGGCTCCAATAATCAGCAAGTTATCAATGACCGTGCAACATCGCCAGAGGTGATAGAAGCAGAAATCATAGGGAGGGATGAAGAAAAACAGAAAATAGTGGCTCTTTTGAGTACCTCATCGGACTTCATTATCGTTCCAATATGTGGCATTGGGGGCATTGGCAAGACAACATTGGCACAACTGCTTTTCAATGATACCTATTTCAAGGACTACAAAAAAGCATGGGTATATGTCTCCCAGACATTTGACTTGAACACCATTAAAGAGAGTGTAAGATCACAACTTCGGCTGGAGCAGGGGCAGCTAGCCAACTCACATGAGCAGAATGCCGGTCCACCTGCTCCTAAGAGCATTTTGATTGTTTTGGATGATCTGTGGGAACAAGATGACTTGAAGATGGATGACCTGAAGAAGTCCCTAAGAATGGTCGGGAAGGGACACAAAGTGCATATAATTGTAATGACACGTGATGCTGGCATTGCTCACAAAATTCAAACAGTTGAAGCACACAAGATAAAGGCCCTAGCTCCTGAGGTGTGTTGGACTATAATCAAGCAGATAGCTGACTTTGAAAACAGATCTGACAAGGACATGTTGAAGGATATCGGGAATGAGATTTCTGCGAAGTGTGGAGGTGTGGCCCTAGCAGCTCGTGCTGTTGGGTTCATGTTGAGATCCAGGGACGTCGATGGATGGGTTTCAGTAAAAGACAGTGCTCTCTGGAATGTTTCTACGCCAGGATATACAACTTCGGTGTACGACAATGTGCTTGCATCTTTGAAATTGAGCTACAGCAGTATGCCGCCACACTTAAGGTTATGTTTCGCGTATTGTGCTATCTTCCCAAAGGGTCACAAGATGGCTAAAGATGAACTGATTTATCAATGGGCTGCTCTAGGTTTTATTATGCCATCTGACAAAATCTCCATTCAGCAGCATGGCGAGGCCTACATTAAGCAACTACTGGACATGTCCTTTTTTCAGCGATCAGAGTATAGGGTGAGTTGTTACTTACCACATACTTCTATGCATCTGGCCGGAATGTGATGGCAAAATCTGGCAGCGCAGCGACAAGGAGCTCTTAGCTCCTTATATTTACTAATTTTAGCCTCCTTTTGAGGCATCTATGTGAATCAGAGAAAAACTTAAAATTCTAACAAAAAATTAAAATATCCAATCGTAGAACTTATAGAAAAATGACTAATAGCTTTTACATCAACTCATATGATCTAGATTACTCATCTTGCTATTAAAAAATACCCCTAATTCTTATTTCTGAATTCTACACCTTGCCATTATGAGCCAAAAAAAAGCTAGTTTTTTAAAATAATTAAAACTGTGTCCAACAATATAAAACATCATATAAATAAATCTGATCTAAAGCCTCCATCACAAACATAACTCAGGGATATCATGATGAGGAAAAATAAATCTGACCAGTAGAGATATTATGACACATAGCACACAAAGGTTGCTAGAAGAATTACTCATCTAACTTAAATATCGAGTGGAGTGATCATAGGAGAGCAAAAGACAAGTCTTTGTCAAATCATAAGACATATATGTTTGCATGTAGTATGGTGTGTGTATAATAGCCAGCCAGCCACACTACCTCAACCAAGCGTTGAGTTTTTCTCTAGACTAGAAGTTGCATTCCTATTTATCATTATAGAATGTATAATGTTGATATAGAAACTTACTCATTTCCATATTTATCAAATCTTTAGACGTAATAAATTTTAACAAACTTATTCTACTAGCCCATGCGGCTAGACGGGTTGAGAGACTAGGGTGTGTTCGTTTCTTGGGGTCTAAATTTTAGTGGGGTCACATCAATCATTAAAACGCTACATATGATTATTAAATATATATTAAATATAAAACTAATTACAGAGTTGAATGCGCTTCAGCGTGATAAATTTATTAAACTTAATTAAGATATCATTAAGAGATGTTTACTGTAGCATCACATTATCTAATCATGACCTAATTAGTTTTAATAGATTTGTCTTGTCATTCAGAGGGAGGGTTATGGACTGGGTTTTGTCAGTAATCTATATTTAATACTCCTAATTAGTATCATAATATTCAATGGGACAGGTCTAAAAATCAGAGGGGTGGAAACGAACACACCCTAGTTCTCTAATAATTATTGTGACAACGTAGTGTCTGTGTTGTGCCTTGTCGTTCCTGTCTGATGGTGTTGGCCCTCTGCTAAGGCAACACCATGACATCCCTCCTGAGGTCCAGACGTGTTAGAACTATCCGCGACTTCAGTAATATTTGGCAGGGCTTATGTATAAAGTATTTATAATGCTAAAAATGCTTATTCTATCAAAAGTGCTTATAATGCTTATTGTAGCATAAGCAATTAATTTGTTTGGCAAAATTGTTTATCCTTATCTGATCAAACTGCTTATGCTGAGAGAGAAAATCACCATAAGTATTAGAAGCTACGTTTTGCTGCTTTGCCTAAAGTGCTTATGGTAGTATAGAATAGCAAAATATTTATAGGTGCTTATAATTTACAAGCACTTATGTTATTTTGATATTTGGCAGCCCAAACTGCTTATTGATCGATCATAAGCACTTTCAATAAGGAGCAACATAAACTCTACCAATCACACCTTTCATTTGGTTGATATGTACGTGCGTGAGCAAAATGGAAGGTTTGTAATCCTTTTTTTGGCTACCGTGTAGAAGACGGAGCCCATGACCTTCCCATGCCGAAGATAGGGGTCATGTGTTGTTGTTGTTATTGATTAATTTTATTATCTTTGATCATTTGTTTTATTTAAAACATTTATACAAATATAAAAAGTTATAAATTATATTTAAATTTTATTTAATAATAAAATAAATAATGAGAAAATACATGATTGTAATTTCTTGAATAAGATAAATAGTCAAAGACAGAAAAAAAAAATCAAGACGACAATATTTTAAAATAGATGGAGTATTCTGCTGGTGTGCGCGCACATTTCCCTCCTTTTGCTTGCCCTGGTATGTCTCGTGAAATTAAAATAGGTGGCGCCTCGCGGATATGGTGTCCTGCTTTTCCAGGGTAGAGAGTGGGGTTGGGGTTGGTAGAGTGGATATAGATGGTTCAATTTATTTTATGTGCACCACCTTTCCTGTTGTGCAACTCGTGCTCGATCTTTATTCTTTAATAACGTGCATCAATATATTATTAGTGTAATATTACATAGTCGGTCGATTAGGAAATCTTACGAGACATGTTGCTTTGTTGTTGCAGTTTGTTCGGAAATATGTTACATTGTTCACTATGCATGATCTAGTGCATGACCTTGCAACATCGATCATGGGGGATGATCTTCTTTATGCCAGCAAGGAATTCATCAAGTGTGGGCAAAGCAGCTGCCGCTATGCCTTCCTTGCAGGCTGCAGTAAGCCATTGAATTCATATGTCACTTATCCTGACAAGATTAGAGCCCTTCGTTTCCTGGGGAGTGGTGGAACTAGACATTCTTCTATTGGATTTTCGACCGCTAAGTACGTCAGAGTCTTGGATTTAGGAGGAAGCTTCTTGGAGAAGTTGTCGTCTTCTATTGGTCAACTAAAACTGTTGAGATATCTCAATGCTCCGGGGATCAAAGATCGAGTGATTCCCAGCTCTCTCTCCAAGCTCTCAAAATTAATTTACCTCAGCCTTCGCGGATCTTCTAATATCTCAGCAGTTCCGGAGTCAATTGGAAAAATTAAAGGTCTAATGTATCTTGATTTATCAAACTGTGAGCAAATTGAAAAGCTGCCAGAATCATTTGGGAAGCTAGGAAGTTCGGTCCATCTGGATTTATCTAATTGCCACCAGCTTAATGGCATACCAGAAGTCTTGTGTAGCCTAACAAATTTGCAACATTTGAATTTATCAAACACTCAATGTTTGCTCCCTGGTTCCAAATGGCTGCATGAAGTGATTGGCGAACTCACTAAACTCCGGTACTTAAATTTGTCGTTATCCCTGGGTTCCTTTCATTTTAATGTGGATGAATACCCAGGGGTCGTTGGTAGTGTACTCGACAAAATCAGTTCTCTTTCAAATCTAGAGCATCTAGATTTGTCCTATGGATATTTTGTGACTCTACCAGATAGTTTTTGTAGCCTTCGAAAGCTGCATACGTTGGACCTCACTGACTGCGACTTGCTGCAGGAGCTACCAAAAAATATGGACCGTATGGACAGCCTGAAGTTTCTGATTGGGGTCGACTACGAGATCATCCCAATCAATAAAAATTTGATCCCTTTGCCAAATTTCATAGTACATGATGTGGAAGGGGAACCGAGCAGCAACCTCATTCTGCTAAAGGATGTAAATCCTAACGAGTTGAAAATAAGTCGTCTTGAAAATGTGAAGTCGATAGAGGAAGCACGGAGAATTGAACTGAGAGGGAAACAAACTTTGAGAGATTTGGCACTTGATTGGACTAGAGGAACAAATGGATACGTAGAGGACATGGAACTGCTAAGAGAGCTAGTGCCACCAAGTAATCTGAAACGGTTTGAGCTACGTGGTTATAACAGCATGAGCTTTCCAGCATGGCTAATGGGTACTGCTATTTATCTCCCTAATCTTTGCAGAGTACAACTGAAGAACTTGCCCACGTGCAATAGCTCACCAACACTTGGTGAATTAGCAAACCTAAGACATCTTAATCTGGAAGATATGCCCAACATTACAAAGATTGACAGAGGCTTTTGCGGTGATGGAATGAAAGCGTTCCCTCGATTGCAAGAGCTGATCATATCCGAAATGGAAAACCTAGAGCAATGGATCACGACATACCCCTGTGGTGAGAATGTTGCAGATGAGTTCATGTTCCCGAACCTCGAGAAGCTGGAAATAAGAAGGTGCCCCAATTTGAGGATGAAGCCATGTCCACCAAGAGTGAAGAAAACTTGGTACATAAACGATAGTGATGGTGTACTATCGCAATGGGAGGAGGACGTGCCTCACACTTTTTGTTCCACCTCCTCTGCTCCAATACTACAGACCCTGCAGGTACAATCATACATGGCGCCTATGCATGAGTGGAAGCTGCTTCACCACTTTTCTCTCAGTGAGTTAATTATTTATCGTTGCAACGATCTAAGAAGCTCATCAGAGGTCACTTGAGCCCTCGCCTCTCTCCAGTCACTGTCTTTCGATCATTGTTTGGACATTCAGGAACCACCGTCGTGGTTGCGAGGCCTGACCTCTCTCCGGTCACTATGTTTGCGGGATTGTCAGAGGATTCAAGAATTGGCGCCATGGTTGGGAGGCCTCACCTCTCTCCAGTCATTATCTTTGAGTTATTGTTCGGACATTCAAGCAGTGCCAGAAGAGTTGGGTGATTGCGTATCTCTCGAGGTACTATCAATTGAGGAGTGCGACGACATCACGTCTCTTCCGGATAGCATACGAAAACTCACCCATCTAGGGCGCCTAACAGTTTGGGGCTGCCCTGCATTACGCGAATGGTGTGAGCTGGAGGAGAACGAGAGAAAGATTGATCACATCAAAGTGGTATGTACCTTAACCTTAGTACTATGCTACCGGACACCGGTATTATTCCTTTTCATCTACAGTGAAGTGAATTATTGTATTTTGTTGTGGAATCTCACATGCATAAGGACACATACAAATATCTAACACACCTTACTCACTGGTATACAGAGTACATTATAACAAAGATACAATGCTAATAGAAGTCAACACGGCTTATTTGTTCCACTTTTTATATTAGTGAAAACGTGGTTTGATAGAAAAGTTGGTAACTGAAAGTTACTCGCTGATTGAAAGCTTTTAATTAATAGTTTGTTGTTTTAAGTTTAGATTTTTCTTTTATAGGATTATTAATATAATAATTATAAATCATTGGATCTAGATCTAATGGCTTAAAGAGGTAACTGAAAGTTACTCGCTGAAAATTAACAAGTTCCTTTAGTATTTGAGGTTCTGAGGTGGTGGCCGGGAGTGAACGGGCCTTTACCGTGGTGGTAAGGTGACTTAGTAGCACCTCTTAGATCCCGGGTTCGATTCTCAGTGGGAGCAAATTTCTGGCCTAGGTTAAAAAAATTCTCTCATCTCTCCCCTAAGCCAAAGCATGTGTAAGACCCTGTCTGGGCCAATCGGTGTGGGCGTCGCTCTTGATTTAAGGCCGATGCACTATAAAAGTTCTCACATATGCTAAATAAGAGGTCATCACGTCAGGAGGGAGTGTTCGGGAATTTTTCTAGATCTGTGTGAGAAGGTCCTTCTTAAAACAATGTCGTTGGGAGTCTTACCTTGGCAGGTCTAGTTTTTTGATGTGGTAGGCGGGGGTTATCTGTTAATTTAGAGATAGGGAGGGTTAGCTGCATGTGCTAGACAATCTTTTTTTTTTCAGCTATTTGAGGTTAAGACAATCAAACAGGGCGCCAGCTGTTGATTCCATTTCTCTTATTTAATTTTTATAGACACCTTTTGACCCACTGTTAAACACAACAGCCGAATTTTATAGACATGGACAAACAAAAAACGCGGAGGGATATATAGTTACAAGTTCTTTCTATATAATTATTTCCATTTATGTGAATCAGAATTTAAACTTCTTAAAGTTTAATTCTTATCGGTGCTAACAGAAGTGTCGGCTTTATCTACTTTACAGAAGGAATTTGAGTATTGCTAAGCCAGACGATGTGAGCCTTCATAATCGTGGTTGTCGATCGTGAGCGTGGATCTTGATGAATTTGCATATTCATCATATGATACTGCTAAAAGGACACAGGATATTCTTAAAATTGCACACGCTTGGATTTCTATTAGCAAGTCGTTGACTTATGTGGCTAATATGCAATCATCATGGATACTTTGCTTCAGTCGCTTGATTTCTGTACTGTACGCATGTGTTTGTTTTCGGTTCTGCTCCGGTCTGTTTGCCTAGTTTTCAAGACACTTGAGCTGCCTCCGCTGCATAGGGATGTCAAAGGTCTTCCATATTCTTTTTTCAGAGTTTGAGTTGCTTTCAGCGACCGTGAATGCTACTCCTAAGTCCTAACTGTTTACCACTACATGATGTACACTCTTTTTGATGTTCATCATTTCTAAATATTTGTATTGTGCATGAAAGCCAAATTCCACCCGTTAGCACCTAAAATCTTTGAAGGTATTTATCGATTATTTTTCTCATATAATCTCTGTTCGCCTCTTGGTTGGTGCTGCTCCTCTTAACCATACAAAATAGCGGTGGTCTTAGAGTTTGTTTCAGCATCCACGCTTCACTTTCATAGATTTCTCTAAAAAAGATGAAAAACAATCTTGAATACGGAAATTTTAAGAATCGAACAAAAAATCAGAGTTCACAAACATGATGCATATGTATGCAGTGTACGTTGCTCTTGTAATTTCCACACTAGTACTGGTGGTCTTAATGTAAGGGGGGAGAGGATTCGGGGGTTTTCTTGATCTGTGTGAGAGGATCTTCTCCTTAAAATGTAATGTTTGGGAGCTGTCATACCTCCGTAGGTTTTACGTGACATACTAAAAAACGTATGTATCTGATCTATGAGCTCTGTGAACATGTTTTTCTTCCTCCGTAACTCCTAGGTGATATTTTGAAGTGATACACCATCTTACCTTGTGAAACTATATCTAACTTTTTGGATGTAATGTAGGTGAATATCCTTTTAGATATCTGGAAATTTGTATGTCTCATAGGCAACGTTCAACATAGATTGGAGAAAACATGAGAAACGCTTCGAGAAAAAAAAACTTATCTACTTAATAATAAAAAGAAATGACTTTTCTATCAAGGTGTCTAGAAAAAAAAGAAAATTAGCCTAAAAATTCTAAGAAAAAAGTAAAACATCCAGCGCTTAATCTAGTTTCCAGCCAATCTCCACCTCTGATTTGATCGGCAACCTCATGTCCTCAGCTCTAGAAATGTGATCCAAAATTTATTGTAACAAGTTCATACTAAGGTTTGTATGTTTTGAAACCATATAAAAAAATATTAAAAATATACAATAATAGGATATGTATCTAGCCCGTGCAACGTGCAGGCAACTTGACTAGTTTGTTGAAAGGCTAAGCATCTTTTGTATTGGGGTAGATTAGTGCTCCTCAGTTTGGTGCTTAGTAATCTACCCATATTTATAATGTCTTTTTCAGATCCTAAAATAGTCTTAAAGAAACTAGATTATCATAGATCTCATTTCTATTGGCAAGTGATACAGATACGGCTGGCTGTCGAGCCCGACTTGACATTAGCTCGCTCTAGCTCATTAATCAGCTCGGCTCGTTATACTAATGAAATAATATTGTAGCTCGGCTCGGCTCACTATGCTCACCAGCTTTATTTAAAAAACATATTATTTTAGTCATACTAAAAACCTAAAAAAATAATATACATCATATCAAAATATCACATATTTTAGACTACTAAATATATTTAAGATGTAAACCAAATATTACTCATCCATGTGTTCATAAATCTAGCTAATTGAAACATATGTTCTTATAGAAAGATAATATGTTCACACACAAATTTTATAACTAAGTGTTTATTATAAACTATATAAGAGAAAAATAGTAGTGCTCTAATTTCAAGTCGCTAACAATAGCTCGTAGTAGTAGATTATTGATATCTTTATAGGTGTAGAGTATGTACTTGTACATGGGTTGAGTTGACTTGTCGTGGGGTGGGTCATGGACCATAGCATAGGTAGGCTATAGTTTTAAATATTACGTGGCTCATTAGGCACGTGAGCTAGCTCGCGAGCCAGCTCAAGCTGACTCGTTAACATAACGAGCTAATGAACTAGATCAGCTCGTTTCAAACTGAAATGAGACGATTCGAGTCAAGCCGACTTCACCTCTAAGTCAAGCGAGTTATCGAGTCACGAGTTTTATTTCCATCCTTAGATATAGATAAGAAAAATATCGCCTAGCTAAATGAGATTATTTGTCATCCAAAAAATCAAGGAGATTTGGAATAATTGATTTAGAGATCCAAAATAAGAGTCTTTTAAGCAAATGAATTGTGAATTTACTTAACAGTGATGGACCATAGCAAGCTTTGCTTAGGAATAAATATCTAAGCTCTAAATTCCTTTCTCAAGTTCAAACAAAACCATATGACTCTCATTTCATTGAGGGAGCTTATGAAGGTAAAAGGTGAAGTCTGGGCTTATACGTCCTTTCATATTTGTGATTGGACTCAAGTAAGATTTTGTGATGACATATGCGTAGGTCAAGGATCATTCAAGGAACAATATCCATCCCTATGCAACAATGTGTGCTGCCCACATGACCTTGTGACAAATGTGTTGAGCTCTAGTGGATGAGAAGCTTAGAGAATTGTTAGAACTTGTTGATAAAGTATCCAATATAACCTTGAGGAAAGAGAGATAGATTTTAGAAAATTACCTTGATGTGAGACTTTTGGATATACAATATACAGGGAGTTTATATGCCATAAAGGTATGCTTGTGCAAATAAAGCACGGGCCGTGTGTAAGTGGGCCATTCTTCGAAGGACCTGTGGGACTGGGCCGTATGGTGTGCCGTGTGACCCAGGCACCCAGCTTCGACAAGCAAAGCCCAACAAGAATTGTGCTTGGTATATGCCTTCTTCCTCCCCTTTCTACTCTCTGATCTTTTTTTGTTAGGAATATCTAATTTTCAGTCGATTAAAAATGGGGATTTTTTTAATCAACGTTTTTATCTCTTAGATCTAGATTCAACGGATAAAAAAATTTTATAGTCTATACATAACACTAATTAATACACATAATCTTACAAATAAATAAATAATAAAAGAAAAAAATAACAAAAGCAACAACTGCCATCGACTGAAACTTTTTAGTCGATTGAACAATAGGATTTCCGTTTTTTGTTACATTAACCCAAATTCGATATTAATTCCTCATTTCCTCGTCCAAACCCTATATCTAGCATCCCAGCAGTTTATTCGTACATGAATGAAGCCCGGTAGCCCATGTTGTAGTCATAAGAACAGCTACGTCTAAGAATCTAGGGGATTGGTAATAAATTATTTTTCATGGATAACTGGAATTCTACATGTCCTCGTGTCCCTGAACAGAATTCTTGACTCAAAGACCGTGCTTCTTCGTCTGAAGAAATGTTAGTTTGAGAGGCGCTCGTTTCCTGGATCACACACACACACACGAGCGGTCTCGCCATCCGTGTCCTTTCCCTGTATCTCATTGGTGCCATAAATGGTTTCCGCTCTCTCTCGCTGTATCTATGAGAGCGGTGCAGAGACCGGAGCCATTTGTACGTTCCTTTCAACGCCATTTTACCATAGCCCAAAACAATGCAATTCAAGGTTTCCAGTGAGGCACATTGCTGGTAAAATGAAGCCATTCTGACTTCTGAGCCCTACGTTTCAGGAAACTCTCCTTGCAACAGTTACAAAATATGTGTAAGAATAACAGAATCCAAAGATCTTCAGAGCTCTATGGATGCTCTCAGCCTGACAGAGTATTGTATTGGTTGTACTAGTGCATAGAGCACGCTCCTGCATAGTACATAAACTAGTGTCCACTAATCAGTTAGCTATGGAAGTTTGGGAGTCCTCGGAACTGCAACCGTTGGAGTTCAGCTCGGACAGCAGGTACAATCTAATAGTAGTAGTTCCGGTAGGGGATTCCAGTTCAGGCGCCCACTGTGCATCAGGCAAACCTTGGACCTCATAATTTAATCGATTCTATAATAGTGCAAAACAGATTTGAGAATTTAGGAATGAATAAACAAGTGTGCTTAAGACCAGGGACGGCTCTAGTTTCAGTGTTCCTGGACCACATCTTTGCAGATGCAGGTAGATTCTCTGTCTGTCTGCCTCTGCTTGTGTCTCTGCTCAGCAGTTTGTTAGGTTTCGTAAGCTATTTGGAGCGCACATTCTTCAGTTGATGGTTAGGCTAAACTAACTAGCAGTGATCTGATCTGGTACATGCGTTTCTCCTGGACTGTTGCTGCAGATTTTGCTTTGTTTGGTTGCGCTATTTTCTTACTGGGACACTGATATAAACTTGAGATGTTGGCCCCTAGTGTTTTGTGTCAGCTCTAAAAGCAGAGAAGGCGTAGCATTAGGTGTTACACTGTCCATGAAACCGGCAAAATGTATGGCGATCAAGCTATATACTAACTGAAGCACAAAGGCGTGTGCTTACGGCGGCGGCGGTCATGTTATCTTTCCTGCTACTTTTTTGATAGAGATGGGTCTGACAGCTTAACGCAACAAGATGCCAAGCAAAGGTGCTACAAAAACGTTTGTTAGTTTGTGCCTAACTCGTGTCTGTGAAGACTCTGCTACACTATGATTTTCCAAAAGTTGCAGTTTCCTAATAATACGACAACATGAAACAGGTTGATGTCCTAATTCTATGAGACTATGACAAAAGACAGAAATTCGCACTTCGGCAATTTTCCGAGTGGGAAGTGTAATGGAGGGCGTCTAGGTGAGTTGTACGAGTGGCTCGAGTTCAAACTGCATGGACGTAGGTGTGACCTGCGTTGAAAAGTTTGGACTGCGTATGTCACCCCTGTTTGGATTGCTTGTAGGGATTCGATGCATGCGCGTGAGATTGTGAATCGTGTATCGCTTTCATTGTAGGAAAAAAAAAGAGTGGACTGTAATTGAAGTGAAAGTTACTCTATTCATACTTTAAAAAGAAATTATTTAAGACATGATTTAGCATATCAATAACTCATTAATTAGAATGTATTTTTCTTCTCTATCCTTATTAAAGATGTTTTGGAACTAACACAATCAACAATATGTGCTCAGCTAAGCAGTTGCTGCTATGTAGCAAAAATGCTCAATCTCTAAGGTTTCTGATTCAATTTCTCATAACTATAATATTTTTTTGCTTCTCCAAAAAATAATTTGCTTTTGTAAAATCAGTTATAGACCCAGAACGATTTCTTTTTAAAATATAGAGTGAGTACATGTTAAGTACATAGGATCACAGTAAGAAGGCTGTAAGTGTGCTTGAATATGACTGAAAGAAATAAATATATCATATATATCAGGATACGTAGTGTAACATTCTGCTCCTTCGAGTCCAAACCTGCTTACACCTAATAGTTTTTAGGATCTCAAGACTGCACTCATAGATCAACACATGTTTTTTTAATGTATTTTATGCTCACTCATGCGTACTCGAGAAGAACCTCCTGGTCGGTCACCCATCGCTCCAGTCCAAACACGCTTAACCTTGGAGTTTTTTAAAGATGAGATTTCAAAAAATAAATTATAACTTATTTGCAGAAATATTTGTCATTGATCACATGAGTAATTACTATGAAAAAGCAACAAAAAAAGAAGGGTTTTACTATCCAAAATACTAGTCAGCAGTTTTAAATAACTACTGGTCAATAGTTTAAGGATAATTTTGTAATTGCATTTTTAATTAATAAATTTATATTTATTTTCATGATAGAATATTGAGTCTACCAAATCATTAAAACGATAGGTTATTTTTAAAAAATATAAAACATTAGTTATTAATTAGATTATTAATATAACTTTATTTATAATAATAAAAACTAATTACTATAAATCAATAACTCTTATTTTTCCAATATTACCCAATAGTTTGATCTAATGGTATAGATTTCAGTAGTTATGAAATCTATCGAACTATTGGTTAGTATTTTGGATAATCAAACTCCTAAAATAATCATTGACTGTTCCAAAAATTTTGAAGAAAGCAAAGCAAAATCGTCAATGGGCAGGAAGAAAAGCAGGTATGAGTGGGAAGAGGAGTGATCCGGTGCAGGAGAGAATCGCCAAGTTATCAAGGTGAAGACTGAACAGCCGGAGAGGCCGGCGAAGTGGAAACAGAGCAGAGAGGTTAGGCAAACAGTTGGTGTGAGGGAAAAGGAGGGAGCAACTAGCATTGTTGTCTCCTCGCCACCTGCAATAATAGAGAGAAGGAGCAGTGCTTTTCAATCAGTGATAGCGAAACTGGCAGCACCAGTTGTAGCGCAGCTAGCCCCGTGCGTGCTTACATGCATGGCAGGCCTGTGAAATCTTTTTAACCCACTCTTCTTTCTCTCAGTCACATTGATGTGGTACGTGACATAAATTGTTCCTTGTCCTTGCCTCCTTTTGCCAATGCTGCTACTGCTGCTAGCCTAACCTTTCTTTCGATTTCGCAGCTTGGCGTGTCTATGCATGAATGGCAGAAGGGTTGCCTTGTTCTTATCTACCCAGCATGTTTGTTGGGTTCCATTCTCAGTTCCCCAACTCAAGGGGCAAATTTTGCTACCGTTAGTTCTCTCTCATAGTCATATAGCCTGTGATTCTGAAAGATAGTAGCATCAGGCGTTCTCTAACAAATGAAGAGGTATAGTATGTGTTTACGGCGGATTGGGCCATTGGCCAGACATTTTTGATCCGGAAAGGCTGGATGTCGCAAGGGACACTACGCCACTTAATACGCTTCGCAGTGCCGGAAGGAAAAATAGAGTTAGTATCGTGATATCGTTAACCGCACCAAAAATGTTGGCGTGGATCCAAATATCCCAGCATGAAACACATACGAGTCTGCACTTTTCCAATCTCTTTCGACACATGAAGTGAAAAAAGAGAATCAAACAACCTGCTACTCAGTCAAACAACCCACTCTGTCATGCATGCAAGAGTGAAAGGAATATCTTAATATGAAAAATGAAGATTTCTGTGGCGGCGGTAATAAAGCTGGCCAGTGAGAACTCAGTAGGCGTCATGAGTGAGGAAACAGTTGCTGGTTTTGCTTGCTTAACCGTGTTGAGGACGCTTGAATGAACTGGTCTTCTTGTTATACAACCCCTTTTTTTATCTCTTGGATGAATTAGTTGGTGTAAATCATGTGGTAGGGAAAAGAGGTACATTAACTGCATTAGAGCACAAATTCATTTGTTTATTTTATCAATAAAAAGAGAATAATGAATGATTTTGGCCCACCTATAATTACTAACACACTTATGAATTATGAAAACGACATGTTCTCTACCCTTGCTGATCACTAGGGGCAGAGAACAAATCTCAAGTCCAGGAGCACTGTCCAAGGGTGCAAAAATGGGCAAAACGATGAGAGGAAACAAACAACCGAACAAGTGCTGCCAATGACTACCAGCAGTACAGTCTATTTGTCCTGGCAGATAGTACTCAGAATAGGATCGGGGTCCTCTGAATTCAAGGCTTCAATTCAGAGAAGCTACTGTAGATAGAATTTGCTTGATTCCCAACTGTCCAATCTGGAATCAATGGACTAGATTGAAGAGAATACTAGGCATAGCAAACTCGTAATGATAGTGCCGCACTCGTTTGTCAAGGCCATTCGTCCCAGTCGTCGGTTTCTGAACAAACTTTCTTTCAGATATCTAGCACTGCATTTCTGGCATGCATCTTCTTGTGCTGTCCGCCAGGAGCGGAAGAAGCAACAGTGGTCGGATTTGTTTTGTGCTCAGAAGAACTTTGAAATCTTTGGTAGTTAATAAACGAGCTACACTTGTACTAGCTCGGGTTCGATGAATTTGGAGACAGCGGTTGGTGGTTCGCTAAAATTCAGACAGCGCATCGTTGCTGCAGACCGATCGATGTGCTCACAAGACCGCTCGGGCCGATCGAGACGAGGAACAGGAGTCGGAGCACGGATCATGAGACCCCTCGTGCGCGACCCGGGGAACGAGCGGTGGTAGTCCACCTCGATCTCAACCTGTCTCGTTCTCCCGTCCGGTCTGTGTGTGTGCACGGTTGCACACGACAGACACGGTCTTTGAGTTCAGAATTCCCGGGCAGCGGACACGAGCGAGAGCGAGCGAGGACTTTGGTTTCTCGGACGCCATGTAAACCAAGTTTCCAAACCTTGGTAATTGAGTTGCTTCCTTTATTTATGATTTTGGGGGATTTGATTAACACACCGTACCGATGTTTTTCTAAACAACAAAATTGCCATAGAATACAGTGTTAATGTTCAGACATGAACATCAAAATCGTTGTTCGATCTGCTTCCTTTGCACCGGTTCGTCCACAACCGCACTGACGAGCAACTTTCGGCATCAGAATGTAATATGGAAGGCTTGACCTGCGCTCTCGTCATGCTGGCAGCTGCGTCAGCAGTGGCCGGAGCCGGGCCTCCGCTGCCGGCGACGCCACCTCCGCTCCGATACATTGTCCAAACTGAAGCACATCAAAACAGGGGAGGATCAGTCCTTCATCTCCATAAGTAGTATACCGTCGAAGCAAGCAGTTAAACCTGTAATCTGTCAAAAGTAACACGTAGATCTGGCACTTTAGCTTACCTAGCGGAACGGCCGTTGAGCTCCTATGACATCAGAGGAGTTGATCAGGACAGCATGGTAGAAATGATACTAGTTCCTGGAGACCTGGACCAGCAGCAGATTCCCTTGTGCACGACATTTACCTGCAAAGTCACACAGCTTTATTCAAAAGGAGGGAATTAAGAAGAAGGTAGATTTTGATTCTCCCAACGTGATCAGAGGAATCCTAAGACAAAGGTTAGATCGTGTTACCACGAGGAACAGTAGCCACGTGTTGTCGTCTCTGAGAATGTTTGGCTGCAAAATATAGTTTGTACTGTTCATTGGTCCGCCGCCGGCGAGAGTCAGATCATCTAGCTCCGACGCCGAGGAAGTCGAAGAAGGGCAGCGCGAACTTGCCGCTGAAGTCGCTGGAGGCCGCCGCTCGGTGGCGCGCCGACGACAGGGCGGGGATCGGCGTGAACGCCGGTGGCCCGGGCGCGGCGGAGCCAAGGGAGAGGTCGGTGGTGCAGGTGGACGCCGACTCGTCGGAGTCCCCGCCAGCGCTGTAAGCGCGCGACGCCGCCGCCTGCTGGGCACCGCCGGCGTGGAACGGCACAGGAGGAGGCTGGCCATAATGGTGTCGGCGGAAGACGACGACGGTTGGCGCAAAGCGCTGCGGCAATGGCGGCGCGGGGTTCGCCGCCGCCGAGGAGGAGGAGGAGGATGCTGGCTTGGTGCGGCGGCGGAGTGAGCCGGACAGCTCGCGCTGGCGGCGCGCCATGAGGACGTGCCAGTGGTTCTTGACGGCGTTGTCGGTGCGCCCGGGGAACAGACGCGCGATCAGGGCCCACTTGGCAAGTACACCCGGTGCGCCGCCATCAGCCGCTCCTCCTCCTCGTCGGAGAACGCCCTCCTGTTGATGCGCGGGTCAAGCTGGTTGAACCAACGCAACCTGCAGCTCTTCCCTGCTCCGATTTCATCCATAAGCAAGAACATCGTCAGGAACACCCACACGAGAAGAGAAATGCACGACGCTCGAATCGAATCCACCGCATTGCATTATTACCTGATCTGCTGTCGAGCTTCTCGGCGATGAGGTTCCAGTTCTGGGGACCGAACTGCGCCACGAGCTCCTTCAGCTTGGCGTCCTCAGCGGGACGCCAGTGTCCACGAGTGCACAGCTTACCCTGCCCGGCGCCATGACGACTGTGTTCCACGTCACACACCTCCGTCCGTGGAGCAGGGCCGAAGAAACTAGCGGCCATTTCATGAGCCATTTGGGTACAAGGCCTGGTTGGAGGAAGTAACAGCCGGAGAACAGAGGAACGGAGGGAAATGGAAAGCTTGCTGCTGTTGACTGTTGTTGCTGCTGCCGAGTGCCAAAGGAGGGAGGGAGGGGACTGCTAATAAGGATTAAAAAACCGATACAGTAACGGTTTTTGTCTCATTGAAAACCAGCTTAGTAAACCAAAAAAACCGACCAAAACCATTTTTACTACAGTATACAGGATCGGTTTTTCCAATAAACCGGATGTCTGATGAAACCGGATCAGAGCGATTTTGTCAAAAACCGTAAAAACCGGCCGGTTTTCAACGGTTTTTTAATCTCTGCTGGCTAATATAGGGGAGATGAAGAGACATACTTCAGTATGCTTCAACAATGTTGATCTTCTCTAATTTTTCAGTTGAGCTGGATGCTTTACTTTTGAGAGAGAGAGAGAGGGTTTGATGTTTGATGATTTGATTTTTGGAAGAGGTGAGGTTACAGAGGCCGCTCGTGTGCGTATGGGAAGTCCAACACCAACACCAACCACTTCCGGTGGTGGAACCCTGTCACTTTCAGCCTCGGCAAGCCCACTCAAGAATACCTCGTGTCCACAAAACATACAATTTTCTTCTCGTTTCCATCCTCTTTCCAACCATGTTAATCATATGCCCTCTTATCATTATCAGTACCACGACATAAAAATGGTACTAGCACTGACAGTATCCAAGGCCAACCAGTTCAGTGTGAAAAATATACGACATGCGTTAAGAAAAAACTGGATTATGGAGCAAGGTAATAAGATCGCAATGCTATTAATGATTGTTGTTGCCGCTACCGAGTGCCAAAGGAGGGAGGGGACTGCCTAATATAGGGGAGAAGATGAGGAGTGCATATGCTTGAACAATGTTGATCTTCTATCTAATTGTTGAGCTTAGCCAGATGCTTTAGTTTAGAGAGAGAGAGAGAGAGAGAGAGAAATGGTTTGATCATTTTATGAAGAGTTGAGGTTACAGAGGCCGTTCGTGTGGGTCTGGGAAGTCCAACACCAACCACTTCCCGGTGATGGAACCCTGTCACTCCCAGCCTCGGCAAGCCCACTCAAGAACACCTAGTGTCCACAAAACATACAATTTTCTCCTCATTTCCATCCTATTTTCAAACATGTCGATCATATGCCCTCTTGTCATTATCGGTACCATGACATAAAAATGGTACTAGCACTAACAGTATCCAAGGCCAGCCACTTCAGTATGAAAAACATTCATTCAAGTGAACTTTTTTTTGGTAGCATGCACCAAAGCAATGAGATCACAGTTAAGTGACCAATGAGCATAACTGATCAAAGAATGGAGTGCAAAAATTTACATATCATAAATTCCAACATTAGAATTTGTTTTTGTTAACCGATAAGGTGGATGTAGTTCTTTTTCCTTGCTAGACCAATTTGGCTTCTTTGTTTCTGAATGAGTTTTACTGTCCAAAATACTATTTAAAATATTAACCAGTAGTTTCTTAATTTGAGAACAATATCAGAAAAAAATAAGAGTGGTAGATTTACAGTAATTAGTTTTTATTGTTATAAATAAAGTTATATTAACAATATGAAGGATCGAGAAGGCGACCAGAGGGGGGGAATGGGAGCCAATCAAAATTCTCCAAGAGAACTTGGCCTATATTCCAAAAATAACACACGTCAACCTCTGAACCGATCACCTAGACTACACACACCAACTCGTGGTGTACTAGCCCTAGGAGTGATCAAGCACACCAAAGTAACACGGAAAATAATTAACGAAGGTGGAACGAGTGACCAACTGGTCAAGAAACAAAGTGGGGTTCTATTTATAGCCCAAGAAGAAAAAGAGTCATTCAGATAGGTATTTCTCAGATTTTCATCGGACAAGTCCGATGGTCATCAGACATGTCCGATGAAACAAGTTATCGCAGGTTCTGGAGTCTGAGGGACTTGCCCAATACCTCGGACAAGTTGACCATCGGACAAGTCTATAATCATCGGACAAGTCCGACAGATTCAGACCAGCAACAGCGAACCGCAATAAAAAATTGCAAAACCTTATCAAACAAATTCCAAAAATCACGAAATTTGGAACAGATGATCCTCAATACATCACGGCCCTCCTCTAAAGAGATCCACTCCAAAAACACAAGAAATCATCATGAATTTCAGATCTTGTGTCAAGAACACCGAAAAAGGGAAACTTAAGAAAACGTTGAAATTGAAGGTGCTCGTGTCTATGATTCGGTCAAAGACCTATATGGGATTATTCTAGCACATCATAGCAATAAGTTTCTCAAGAAATCCGGGCCAAAAATCCGTTCAAAAGTGAGATAAAAAATCACCATAAAAATAGGTCCAAAAATAGAAAAAAAGAATTTCGAGATTCAAGTGAAGAGAGAAATCTTGAGCACGAAAATACTTCTCATATCATAGAAAGGTGCTTACAATATCCATAGGTACAAGACTAGGAAGACACCCTCTTCCTCCTACTCTTTGGAAGAGTAAGAGATATCTCTCACACACCCTTTCCTCTCCTGTAAAACATAAAGTTCTCTCCTAGCACTTTGAATAGAGTTCTAACACAAGGCTAATAGAGAGAGAGTCACCTCTCCCACTAGTCACACCTCTCCTTATATAGGCCTAGGGTATATTGTCTACATGACCACTCTATCCTTGATCTACATAACACATCCACCTACCACCGGGGGTATAACCGTTCATCTTTCACCTCATCGCCCGAGTGTCATCGGACGCTTCACGTCTTTGCTTCATCTTGAAGCAAGCTCCATGATGGTGCCACATGCACCACCAACCACCGCCACCGGTTTTGAGGCCCAAACCGGGAAACCGCCTTGCACGCTTCTCAAAGTGCGACTTCTCGATGTCGACGCGTGTCACCTTGTCCCGCGATCCTGACCACCGGCAAATCTCTTCCAGTCCCTGTCCATCAGGCCCCCTTGTCACTTGCACCGACATCCCATTCGCCTTGACTTGGTCAACACGTCGTCTTCATCACCATCATGGTTTTGAGGCTCAACCGCGAAACCGTCCGTACTTCTTTCCTCTCCACGTGTACGGTGTACGGTGTGGATCACCCTTGACTTCACCCGGTATCCCGATCGTCTGTCCCCAAGTCCTCTACTTGTGCCCGATCCTCTTGCCGTTGACCGCCAAGTCGACTCCAGTGACCTACACATCATGAGACAAGCAAACATATTTCTCATCTCCTGTAACATCACCAATACCTCCACCAACTCCGGTTAGTTATAACCATGATATGCAAACCCATGCAATCCCTGGATTCTCGTATTTCAACTCAAACACCAAATCCGCTCAAGTCAATTACTCATCACAAATATAGCAAACCATGGCACATATCCACATGGTTTCTCACAATATGATTAATAGCTAATGTTTTATATTTTTTAAGATAAACTAATATTTTAATAATTTTATAAACTTAATATTCTATCCTAAAAATGAATATAAATTTATTAATTAATAACATAATTATGAAATTACTCTCAAACTACTTATTAGTATTTTGGATAGTAAAACTCATCTTCTGAATTCCAACATTGGATCAGGAAATATATACAGTATATATTCCTTTGTCTTATGGGTTTGATTTTGCCGAACCTATATATTTGGAATAATAATGAAGCAGTAGCTTGCTCTAATAATGATATTGTTTAGGAATTTTAACAGAATATTCTAATCTACAGAACATAGATTTTTCACCTAGCTGTGTAGGTACAGCTAGCTTTTTTGTGATCTTCGCCAAATTTATCAATCACCTTTGTCAGCATGCCTCGTACGGATCACTTTCGTAGCATACACATGGCACATACCCAAATGGTGACACAAATCATAGTAATAGACTAATAGTTTAGTGTGGTAAAAAAGCCAAGTTTCCTTGTAAACCATTTCATGGCGTTATGAACCGTTTGGCTGTGGATGAACAGGGAAATCAGGTGAAAAATGCAAAACCATATTTTGTTGTGACTGTGACAGGATGTTTGTGGAGGATGGAAATTGCGAGGAAACTGCACGGCTTGCTGCCCTTTTCGCTCTTCAACTTGCGTGGACGCTGGAGGGTAGCGTACTATATCTGATAACCATATTATGCATTCTGCTTTTTGTAAATGATGATCTAGTCTTTATTTTGAAGGAACCAATAAATTCGATTTCTAATCGAAGAATATGAGGAAAACACATAGATAAAGGTCATCTATTACAAGAAATTGAGCATTTCCTGCAAATCTCTAGTTTGATATAGAATAGTTTTATTATGCATATTACCTCCAATAATTATTGGAGGTAATACCTAGAGGTAATAATATAATTTATTCATATATTTATTTAATTACCCATATTGTCATTAGGGGTATAGGGGTAATTTGCATTTTCACTCTATCCGTGCAATATGTTTCTGTTCATCTACTCACAGACCCACTGGCACCGCCGCCGCCGCACGTAGGGCCGATTGAAATCGTCGATATTTTTATCTTTCTACTAATATCCCAGTAAAATCATTACTGCTTCAAATTACTGACAATAATAGTGATGAGATGCAAAGTAATCTTAACCGTTGGATTATAATTACTGCCAGTAATTACTGTATTATCTCCAATAATTACTGGAGATAATATACACAGTAAAACTACTCTTGATATAATTGGCAACAAAATATTGGAAAAACTTCGTGTGCCCTGTTTATTTTCTTATTCTAATCTGGGAAATGCATGTTTAGTTCTAGAACTTTGCACGTTTTAACATGACCAAACAGTTCTTTTTCAGTATGCACATGAATCTTTCCGTGTATCAGAGGGGGGAGTCAGCGTGAAAATTTCAAAACAATAACGGCCATCCATATCAAAGGAAAGAACAAGAAGTGGCTGTGGGGACATGTGTTTCGAACGGGCACTCTGTAGAAATGTACTACTAGGCGAAAAAGGGACGGTCCAAACAAGATACGAAAGGGAAAGGCCCGTCGCCCCTGTGCATCATTACCTTTCTTCCCCAGTCAAAATTACTGCTGCTTTATAGTTCATAATCTAGCATATTTGTTTCTGAAATTCTGTCTTATCAGCTAGCAGTGTGTTTCTTTCTGGATCGGATTCTCAGCAGGCACGACCAATGTCACATATATGTTGTTCCCTTTTCTTCATTTTTTTACGTAAAATAAAATTTGGAATGGTAGACCAAGAGCCTAATAAGTTTAATCAAATCGAGGCGCCTAGTGAAGTCGAGTGCAAATTATGTACTGACAGCAAATTTTCAGGGACAACGGCTCTCACATGAAACTTAGCTAATTTTTTGAACCTGACGTCTCGGACCTCTCGGTACGATGCAAAAACTTTGACCAGTTTTTCAATACGCAGTCGGGCGAAACTTAACAAAGAACAAAATCCAAAGCTCCACTCCCCAACACCAACAGTGTTCAGAGTTTTGGCTGTACTGCATCCTACACAGCTCCACTATGCAATGCTATGTACTCAACGTAACAGAGTATTGGTTGCAAGGCGTAGACCGTGCTTTGCTCGCTTAATCTACTAATTTGTTAGTTATGGAAGTTCGAGTCTCCTCGGAACTGCAATTATCGGTGCTTTAGTAGGGGCAGGTAGCTAGTCACAGGTAATCAAATGCTCCTGCAGGGAACTTATTTTAGACCTAGGCGCCAACTGTGCATGCATCAAGGAAACCATGCATGGGAATTACTCGGATTTTAATAACTTATTCTAAGAAAGCAGCAGATATGTCTGGTTTCAGTGTTCCTAGACCACATCGTGCAGAGATGCAGATAGATTCTCTGTCTGTTTGTCTCTGCAGTTTGTTAAGTTTCGTAAACAATGTGGGCACATTCTTCTTCAGTTAGTTACGCTAAATTGACTAGTGGGCCGCCTGATCTCGTGCGTGCATCTCTCTTGGACTGTTCCGGTGGATTTGGCCTTGTTTGCTTGCGTTGTTTGGCACTGCAGCTGGGGGATGGCACTGTGTGGTCCATTGTTTTGTTTCTTTCTTATTCCTCAGCATACATGTACACAGAGAAACATATTGGTTTTGCACCAGATCATTAACAGTTCGGCGCAGTTGTTGCAGTACTAATCTAACTTGCACACTGAAGCTCTGAGATATTCCCTGTTTCAAAAACGCGCAAAGACTTGCGGCTTCGCGTGTTTTTCTTATGAAAGAGTGGAGAGAGAGCTAAGTAGAGCGTGGATACAAAACGAAGGTGTGATTCGAAAAAGGAAATGGAAGTGACTCCGGTTTGTGACATACCGGCAAAAACAAGTTTGAGCTAGCTAAACCTCACACACGACACAGGATTTATATACTAATGTAATTGTGTGCACACGTAGGTAAACTTGAGATCTTGGAACCTAGCTCAAAAAGAGGAAAATGGCCGGAACAGCCTTAGGTGTCACAACTGAGGCACAAAAGCGTGCTTACGGGTGGCCGTCCGGCGGGCGGGTGACGATGTTGTTCTTTCCTTCGCACAATAATGCTCCCTGCCGGCCGGCGGCGAAGTGCAGCTAAAAAATAACAAAACTAATGCAGCATCATCACTAGTACTAGCTTTTAACTAACTCTTATGCACCCACCGGCTACTATAACCTTTTTGACTGGACCTGACTTCACTGAACTGGGGAAAAAACTAGCAAAAGGTGCCGCAAAGCCTAACTCATGTCTGTGATCTATGGACTATGGGTCGCGGCACTAGCTTCCAAACTTTGGAGTTTGCTTGAACAGGTGATGCGGTTCTCGGACAACGAACAGAAAATTAATTTGGAGGTAGTAGTACACTAGATTATTTGTTAGCTTGTGTGATGTGTGAAGTATTCGGCATTTTCTTTGTTCGAGAAAAGCTTATTGAGGGTGGGTTCAAAAGGGCCCTTCACCCTCTAGAATGTGGGTCCAGCAAGGGCCCACATGTCAGTGAGAATTAAGATAAGCCGCATTGCAAAACAAGATTGTGCCGGTAGATGCGTTGATATGGAAGTACTAGTATTAGTATACTACCTCGTTCTAAAATTGTTATCGTCATTAATTTTTTTAGCTATTTTTGATCATTCATCTTATTTAAAAAAATAAAAAAGATAATATATTTTTTTATAATTTAATTTATTACTAGATAGATTTAAATAGAACTTATGATATTTTATATTTGAATAAATATTTTAAATAAGATGAATAAATAAAAATAATAAAAAAAAATCAATAATAAGAATAATTTTGGAACGGATGGAATATATACATAGAGACACAGCAGCTCTCTCCATTATGAAAAGTACTGTAGCAAGGTTTCGCTTTCGCTACATGAAGAACAAGGGAGAATACAGGGAAGCAAACGTTGAAACAATGGAGACTTATTAGACGCTGCATTGCATAGATGGGTGCATGCACGAGACACAAGGTAAGGTCGCGCGCGCTGGACCGAAGGGGGGACACGTACGTTGTACTAGTACGTGGACGTTATATATGTTGCGCGCGAGTCCAACAAACCCCACACGTGCGGAGCAGAAAAGGCTGTGCAATGCGGGTTGAGATATGGGGCACGGGCCGCTGGGCCCGCCGCGTCAGACGACAATGCCCCTACCACTACGAGGGCACACGAGGCTATATATACCACACGTACGTACGTACAGTAGTACACCACTTGCAGGTGAAAGTGAGAATCGCTAGACTCGAACGTTTGGGGGTATTAGGTGGCACGCACGTGAGAAAACAAATGTTTTCCAACCTACGTACGTAGTAGTAGTAGTAGAATAGAATAGCCCAGAGATTCGTTAATTACGAGTGGGTAACCAGGTTAGTAAGTATTTTAGCAGCCAAGGTTGGACTGAAATGAGCTGACAGTGGTAATAATAATGAACCCATCCACGCATGCACCGCCCGTCGGCGGTGTGTGTGGTGTGGTGATTCGATTAAGGCTACCAAATCGATGTTGAAACTACACACACTGGGGATTGAGAGCCTAATAAGGCCAAGGTCCAGGTTCATACTGTGCTCCAGGCTAACACAACAGGCCACGCTCCATCTCCAGTAGCTTTCGGCGTCAACCTAAACTTTAATCTCTTATACTAGTATATGCGACCGTGATCCGTGCAGCCAAATGGCGGCCGCCACGACCGAAATTAACCTTACGCGAAGCTGCGGAGAAGCTAACAAGGCATCAGACAGCCAACAAGCCGCGCGACGGCCGCACACGCGCGCTGTCCCGGCTATCTTGTTAGCGCGCCTGCAAGCATCTTCATGCCCTTCTTCTTTAGCGCAATAACCTAATACAGTATGCTCGAGAATCTTCAGTACTGACCCGCCGTCTTGTACCACATGAGATCCATCAACGCGATTTCTCTCTGTCATGTTTCTATCCTCTTGCGTGTGGAGAATTTATAATCCAAAAAAAAAAAGTTCATCTGCGCCGATCGAAACAGGATCCTCCGTATGAACGGGTATACTTATATGATTATGTTAGTCGCTGCAATGCAAGTGGCAGGGTAATCCGAGGTCGATGTGCAGATGAGTGGTTGGTTAGCGAGAGATCTAAGCATGTGCTGATTGCGGCGCGGCCACGTGCATGGGAGGTCAACATTCAACAAAACGGTTGTGTCCTGCTCAGCCGGGTTTTTTTTTTCTATCTTTCAGAAGCAAATTATGCACCAGACAACCGCCGTATAAGCACACAACATTAGCAGCATAACCACCGTATAAGTCAAGTAGTCCACCGCGCCGCGGCGGAGGAGCCAAAGTTTTTTTTTTTTTTTTTTACACTGAGCCAAAGGTTAGGTTGTGTTCGTTTTTCATCCCTCTGATTTTTAAATATGTCTCATCAAATATTATGATACTAATTAAGAGTATTAAATATAGATTATTGATAATATACAGTCTATAACCCTCTTTCTGAACATCTCTTAGTGATTACTTAGATAATGTGATGTTGTACAAAACATCTCTTAATAATTACTTAATTAAATTTAATAAATCTATCACGCTGATGCGTATTCAACTCTGTAATTAATTTTATATTTAATAATTATACATAACGTTTTAATAATTAATATGACTCAACTAAAATTCTAAGAGCGAGAAGGAAGCCAGAAAAGAAACTGAGAGCGGTGGCGGGCCCACGCTGCCTCGTCGAGACAGTAACGATTCCCAGGGTGGGTCCCGCCCGCGGCACGAGACGCGACGCGCAATCATCACCACCGTCCGTCTGGCACGACGTCCCATCCAACCGTCCACGCGTCGCCGCCACACGTGTGGCCTCGGCCCACGGGCCCTGTCCAAGTAGCGCCAGGCTCCGCGACAAACCGAGATCTTGCTACACTCACGGCCGTTAAGTCGCCGGCGGTCCCCGTCGCGGTCCGCCCGGAGGAGGCACTGATGACTCATCACGCCGTCCCGTTTGCACCGGGTGAGTGAGGTGGTGGTGTGGGCCCGCGGAGTCAGGCATGGAGGAGCGTGCCTGGCCTGGCTTCCCCACTTCCCAGAGGACTGGTGGTGGTGGCCGGCCGGCGCGTCGGTCGGAAAGCTGGCGCGGGCGACGAGCGTGTGCGTGTCCTTTCCTTTCCTCTCCTCTCCTCTGCTCTCCTCTGCGGAGGAGAGGGAGGGTGTGTCAGGGAGTGGGCCTGATGCCTCTGCTTTTGTCGCCTTGCGCGTTACGGGTGACCGGCGCAGTTTATTAGTGGGGTTGAGCTTGAGCCTCCTCTGGCTTCCCCGGTCGTATTACTGGCTCACATCACTCCTCACTTCTTCAGCAGTGTACGTACGATGCCATTACGACGAGTAATGTGTTTCTGTTCGAATGGCAAAGCTTTCCTCCCTCTCACAAACTGAGCTGCTACTGTACAGTACTACTACGAGTACTGCCACATCGAGTTACAAGAGTGAAGACAGTAGTACGTACTGTACATCGATTTTATATCAAGCAAAAAGCGAGGCAAATCACAAACCACAGTTGCGAATCGAAAGACACTCTTTCAAAGTTGAACCGTCTCTCTGGAACTGGAACCGCAAGCAAACGGAGAGTGGGGGAGACGGAAAGGCCCGAGCGAACAGTCGAGGGGAAAGGAGGGAGCAACTTGCTTTGCTGTCTCCCTGACACCCGCAATAATGCGGCCACTGTTGCTCTCTCTGCAACTCGTAGCCTGCGCCAATAAGCAGAGAGAGTGAGTGAGTGACCAGTCCTAGCCTAGCCTACCCTACAATTCGTAGCCCTGCGCCAATAAGCAGAGAGGGAAATCACACACACGTATCTTCACTGGCCACACAGCGCCAACCAAGTGTACATGACATAAATTGTTCCTTGTGCTGTTGCGATGTGCAGCCTTGCCCTTTTGACAAATGCTTTGCTGCTGGTGCTGCTCTCACCTGCCCCTTTTCTACCTCTTGGAATTCATGAATGGCAGTGTGTGTGTGTGTGATCCAATCCAATCTCCCCGCAGGGGACGGGTTAGGCCGCCCCTTTTCTGGGGTGAAAGTTACCGGTTGCTACAAATGGGAATGCTTTCTCCTCGAATTCTGCTTCTTTTTGAGCATTTCCTGCAGCCGCCGTGCCTTGTTGTTAGTGCAAACCACCTTGCTCTATCCCTGTCGAATTTGATTTGCTACTACCAGTACTTTTGTGTAACTATTATTCTTACCTCATTTTTTTTTCTCGCCGTTGATATTGATATTTACTGCATGGAAGCTAGTAGTACGTGCTGCTAGTATCGCGTCCATGCGTCCCGTGAAAATACTCTGTTGGAAGAAGATCGGGACGAAATGAATACTCTTACTCGCCCAGGATTCTCCTTTTCTTTTTAATTTATTTCTCGCCAGGATCAAGAGCAATGAATGAACCATTGAAGTCTTGGGCAGTTTGCACAGATCGAGCCAATTAACGAGTCAGGGGTAATTGTCAAAAAAAAAAAAAAAAACGAGTCAGGGGCGTTTCTGGAATTCTAGATGGAGATGACAGGAGCACAAAGAAATCAACGACTGTTTACTGCAGTGCAGTTTGACAAAAGAGGACGCCTAACCCCCTAGCTGCTGCATTCCATCATTTGCTCCTATACTGCAGCTCTATACGCATGCACCGCCATTTTACCTTACCGTTACACTAGAACTGTAGTCCCAGGTAGTTAAACAATTGGGATTATTAGCGGTAAAAAGGCAGATGATTAGTGCGGTTGAAGATGAGCATGAACTGGGGAACAGGCACGATTCCGGCAGACATTTTTGACCCGGAAAAAGCAGCAGGCTGAGATGGATGCCGATATGACAAGGACACTGATGCGGGTTTTAAATTATCGCAGTGCGGAAAGCGTGTACTGGCAGTAGCAGTAGTACGTGATAAGAAAGATGAGGTTTATCCCGGCATCATTATCAGTAATAGCGCCGAGTTCATCTGCATCGCACATGTCCAAATCCCTAATTAAATTAACTTAGAAGTTGAGAAAAAAGGCACCACTTTTGCGGTTGATTTGAGGATTGCACTTCGGATATATAGTACTTACAAAAGATGGTCAATGCATCTGTGACATTTGTGTTTAGGGATCCGGTTTGTGAGGTGGTTCGTGCATCTCCTAGCTAGTGGTAGAGTGAGATGAGCAGAAAAAAGTTTAAAAGAGGAATCACGCTTGTCAAGCCTTTTGGTCTGGTTAAGTAACCGTCTCAAAGTGGCGCAGGACTACTTTGCTGCCGGTTGATGTCATTAGTTGACTGTCGTGTCGTTATCAACAAAACAAAACACAAGGGAACCGAATCGAACACAGAACACGCACACAAACATTCAGAGCACTCACCAACTCTGTCATGAAAGAAAGTGGAGTCGTAAGAAATGAGGTTTTCTGAGGCGCGGTGGAGATAAAAGGCTGGCACCGCCGGCCGGTGAAAACTGCAGCAGAGCAAGCGTGATCAAGATAATGAAGGCGAAAGGTTGCAGCAGGTTTTTTTGTCTTCCCTTCTCACCCTACTTGCTCCTTGTTGTTGACTGTAAGTAAAAACTTTAAACGTGGTGTGCAGTGCTGCAACCAACCAACGAATAACCATCTCCCTTTTTTTCTTCATGCATGGTCTCCGTCCGCTGCTGCTGCTGCACATGTGTAGTCAAACATAAAGTGCGTACGAGAACTGCTCTTGGCATCCTTTTTAGCCCTTCCTGTCAGGGATTAGTTGAGTCATTCATGTGGAATAAAAGAAACAAATACTACCATAGTACTGCAACTAGTAGTACCGTTTGTTGTTCTTTCGTACAGTATTGTCAATGGCAATGGATGGACGCCTGGTCCTAGTTTTATTCATTACTACTATTAGAATCTTGCAATGGTGCTTGCCATCGTCCTAACCACATCAATTACCATCATGCTTGCGTATGGATAAGTGATGTATGGATGAGTTTTGGCAAAGATGATCGTGCAAAAAATGGCATAAACGACGAGGACAGTATGACTAGTAGCAGCAGCAGCGGTGGGTGAATGGCACGGGAGATAGGCTCCTCCTGGTGGTCTAGTTGTAGCAGATACTAGCCCCCTGGAACTCGAGACATCATATCAAACTTCAAAATTTTACTGTAAATGAATCGATGCTCCTTGGGCGTAGCGAATCACCCTTGTTTGTTTGTGACTTTTTGTGTTGTGAACTCTGCACCAAATTAAGCACCAACATCTGGCCCTATGCATTGCATTGCATGCATCGCCTGCTGCCTGTCAGTCTTGACTAAAGAGACCAGGCGGCACCAGTGGTTCGTTGTTGCTTGCCCTCCACCATCCCTGGCAATGCAGTAGCAGAACACAGCATGCTACGCAACCACCACTGCTGCTACCTCACACGAAACATGCGCCGAGCCTGGCTACACACACACATCAGTGGCAGAGTTTTTTTTGTACTACATATAGGAATTCGAAATATCGGCATCACAGGCTTTGAAAGGAAGAAAATTGCAAGAATGTCATGCAAATATGGCGCTACGGTTGATCGTGCGTAGCGACGAGAATAAAAAGAAAAACAGGACTTGAGGACCTGCTGCTACCAGATACGACAAAGTTCGTTTCCGGAATCGAGTGGCCGTTGCTGAGTTGTTAGTTTGTTACTGAACTGGAAAAAAAGTGGACGTAATTTTTTATGCAGGAAAAAAAAAAGGTGACGATGACCTCCTTGACCCCTTTCGCAAGCTGCTCCCCGCTTCTCTTTTACTTCTCCGTTTTCTCTTTGACCATTGTTCCTTCCTTTTTCTTTTTCCCTCACGGCTAGCTCACGCTGCAAACACAACAGCGACCGTTCCAGGAACCATGTCCACCATGTTCGTCTTCCAAACGACATGGTTTCGCCAAGTTGGGACAGGTGAAATCGCTATATATATGCAAATTTACCACACTCTTCTTCATTCAAATTCACCGAACCTTTCAGAAAAAAAAAAAGAGGACCGGTACTGGTCGACACCGACCAGAATAAAAATAAAGTACTGATGTTGATTCCATATTTATTTCAAGCTGATGCGGATAGGACAAGACCCTCCACGCGTGCGGATTTTTTACCACACCGCTCGAGTTGGAAGGGTAAAACGGGGAAAGAAATAAAGCCCGAGCAGTTCCACGCAATTTCACTGCTTCGCCAACGTCACGTCACGGCCCTTTTCCCATTTTACCTCTCGCTTTTCGTTTTTTTTACGGCCTAACGGTTTATAACGCTGTCAAAACTGGTTTACCGCACAGCCTTTTTATTACTGCTAGGCTGCTAGCCAGGCTAATACCGTGCGGTACATCTCTCGCTCGTAGATGAGGCATGGTGATGAGGTGCTGCCTTCAGATATTGTTTGGGTATATAAAATCGGTTGGAAAAATTTATTGTTTTACCTATGGAGCTAGGTGAAACTCGTAGATATTAGATTCCAGTAAAATATTGAAATTCAATTAGAAATTATTTCGTAGCCGGCTACATCAGAATAAAAGAACATGATCCATGAGGTATTGCCTAGCCTTTAGAGTTCTATTCTTTTTTTTTTTCTGACCATAGCTACACATATTATTATTTATGTGCTAGTAGAAGGACACGTGCGTATGGTTAATAGCTAGCTTTTAAAATAATAATATTGATCAATTTATATAACATTTAGATTTTTTTCTTTACAAGATCTTTTCATTCTGTATGAGAGCCATATTAGCCCAATGGGTCAATTGAGATTGGGCTTGCAACTAGGATTTTTGTGGCCCTACCGCCCTAGGTCTAAACCCGCTTTCAATGGTTCATGTAGAGACCGTAGAAATATATTTTGGTACTTAGCTGTGCACACTTTAGTTATAATTGTTGAGAGTATTTATTTATAATGTCATTTTTTAGGAACAACCATTACCATTTTGTACTTGTGTTCTTGCTACGGTTGCACTATTATAATGCAGTGAGCTACATGCAGTTGATGTTAGCTATCACTCTGTTACTCTTTGAATTAAACGTAGTGTTTTATGGACATTCGCAAATTTCCTAATTTAGCATGAATGAATCATAACCTCAATGACCAAAGTTTATTGTCTCGTTTAGCTAGAAATAATTTTGAAATATATTATCACCCATGTCTTCATTTGAATTTATTCTGAAATGTTAATGGTAAACTCATATGACTTATTTTTTACTAGGGAAAATTGACATCCATGTGCTTGTTTACACTCTACTACTCGTCTGCTTAACCAAGAATATATCCACTATAAGATGGCTTCATCTAGCATAAAGATATCATAATAATATTGAATCTATCATATTTTTTTCCATTTTATCCCCTAGCCAATACTAGGATGTGTGTTGTTGTGTTACTAGGATGTATGTTGTTGTGTTACTATTTTGAATTAGGAACTGACACTTTTGATAGTAGTTTATATTAGCCTCTCTTAATCAATGCGAGCTAAATTCGCTTTGACCACTGTCATTATAGAATGCCATGCAAAATCTTTAGCTGGTTTTTATGCGGCCCTTTGGCACCATGTGTTCTGGCTACCGCTAAAACAGCCTACGCATGTTGTGTTGTCGCTAGTCAGTTATGGCGTTTCCATTTATTCTCGGAGGCAGTGATTTATGAAGTTTGACGTGTTGTCTCGTTTGACTAGGATGAATTTCCAGTCATACATGAACCTCCTATTCCTATGTTTAGCTTGAGATTATTAACATATGTAAGCACGTATTTTATACCGAATTTTGATTTCTCCCTAGATAAACCTTGAATGCCATACACTCACTTTTTAGTCAAGAGGTTATCTTCTTGAATGGTGGTTGATCTCTTAGCCACCAAAAATCTTAAGAGTTTATTCCTGTTTCACTCACTCAGGAAGAAATAAAGAAGAAAAAAATGCTGGAATATATTTTTTTTCACACTGAGCTCATGCCCTGTCCTCGGATACTCTCAGTGTGATCACTTTTATGTGACGGTACTAATAATGGCAACGAGGAGTGGTTGGAAGGAGCAAAGAAATTGGGTGGGAAAAACGGGGTGTGACGCGGTGGGGTGCGCGTAGGGACAGGGTTGGGTTCTGGTGGGTTTGTCAAGACCGGGAGGGACAGAGTTCCGCCCCTGGTACTCTGGTAGTGGTTGGGGTTGGACTCCCCAAACCCACACGAGCGGCCTCTGAAGGAGGACCCAAAAAAAAATAATCATAAAACGTTTTCTCTCATTCTCTCTCCACAAAAACAACAACAAGAAGAACAAAGGCCGTTCTCTCTCTACCCTTTTTGCCATCAGTTTCAAAGCGAGGGGAACCCAGCCAAACCAATCCCATCTTCGTTCTCTCTCTCTCTCTCTAAAAAAAGCGAGGCGAGTACCCAACCAGAGGAGGCTAGTACTAAAAAACTAGAGAGAGAAAGGCAAAATAACCAGGAATTAATTAGGGTGTTTGTTGTTTTGTTGGAAGTGTTAAAGCAGGAGCGTCCTCCTCCCCCTATATTAGCCAGCCCTCCCTTTGCAGCAGCAATAGCAGCAACAAGAACCTGTCCCTTTCCTTTTTCCTCTCTCTCCCTTGTTCAACAAGACCCAATGGCCACTGGCTTCTTCTGCTCCGTTCCTCTTGTTCCGTTCCAGGGCGAGCAGCAGCAAGTCGCCGCCGAGGACGTGGTGTACCATGTTGATGATGCGGAGGACGCCGGCCATGGCCAGGGCGGATATGGCGGCGGCGGCGGCGGCGGGCAGGGTAAGCTCTGCGCACGGGGCCACTGGCGCCCCGCTGAGGACGCCAAGCTGAAGGAGCTGGTGGCGCAGTTCGGTCCCCAGAACTGGAACCTCATCGCCGAGAAGCTCGACGGCAGATCAGGTAATAATGCAATGCGGTGGATTCGATTCGAGCGTCGTGCATTTCTCTTCTCGTGTGGGTGTTCCTGACGATGTTCTTGCTTATGGATGAAATCGGAGCAGGGAAGAGCTGCAGGTTGCGTTGGTTCAACCAGCTTGACCCGCGCATCAACCGGAGGGCGTTCTCCGACGAGGAAGAGGAGCGGCTGATGGCGGCGCACCGGGCGTACGGCAACAAGTGGGCCCTGATCGCGAGGCTGTTCCCGGGGCGCACCGACAACGCCGTCAAGAACCACTGGCACGTCCTCATGGCGCGCCGCCAGCGCGAGCAGTCCGGCTCACTCCGCCGCCGCACCAAGCCGGCCTCCTCCTCCTCCACGTCGTCCTCCTCGGCGGCGGTGAACCCCGCGCCGCCGCACCCGCAGCGATTCGCGACGCCCGTCGTCGTGCTCCACCACCACCACTACGCCGCCCCGCCGCCGCAGCACGGCGGTGCCCACGAGGCCGCGGCGTCGCTGGCGTGCAGCGCTGGCGGCGACTCCGACGAGTCGGCGTCCACCTGCACCACCGACCTCTCCCTCGGCTCCGCCTCCGCCGGCGCCGCTCCAACCGCCCCCTGCTTCTACCAGAGTACGTGTCCCCAGTCCTCGTTTCTTCATCGGTGCATGATTTTTTCTTTTTCTGTCCTGGTCTTATCTCGTCGTCGCTGACATGGTCTCCTCTCTTCTTTCTTCTCCTGCAGGCTATGATATGGTGGTCCCTCGCGCCGCCGCGTCCGCGTTCGCGCCGAGCGCGCGGTCCGCGTTCTCCGCCCCGTCGCCGGCGCGCCACCGTGACGGCGGCGACAAGCCCGCCATGCCCTTCTTCGACTTCCTCGGCGTCGGCGCTACATGATCGGAGCGGAATCCCGGCGGGCGGCGGTGTACAGGAGGCGGCGGTCAAAGACGAGAGCCCCGGTGAATGTTAAGATGAAACAGCCATTATGGTTTAGCTTAGTTTAGAGTTATTAATCGATTAGGAGGAGTGGAGAGGAGAATGGTGATCGGATCGGTGCGGGTGTGGGGATGTGACATTGCCGGTCAGGCTCCACATCCAACACCTCATCAGTTTTTGCTGCTGCTCGGGCGTTGCAACCAACAAGAAGGTGAGATGTGTGAGGGAGATTGTTCAGTTCAGGTTCTCCCTGAGAAACAACCAACTTGTATCATAAACTTGCAAAAGGCAAAACGCAGATCAGATACTCTTCTGCTGCCTCTTTTTACCGTGTCTCTTCTTTTCATGCTCGGTTCTGTTTTTTTTTTTTTGGATTTTTTCTTCCTTCTGTTCCATTGTTCCAAGAAACTGAAGCAAGAGCAAGGAACTAATTAATCCCCATTCCAAGATGCAAACTTACATCCATCTGCTGCGATGCGATCTGTTTGGTCCATCAAGGCACATCATGTTTGCAACGTCTCTGTCCACCGTCACTGACGCTTTACTATCTCTGGTCGGCAAACGGCCAGCAAAAACAAAGCCGCACTCAGATTACTAAGTTGAGCAACAACGAACAAGGAGAGGGGGAGTATGGTGGCGGCTCGTTTGATCTGATCCTGGCAACAAGTGTGAATCTTTAATTGGCCTTGTTGCGTCGTCGATGAACAAGGCGGTTTCTGACCTTTTACCGGGGGCGCGGGCGTCTTTATCCCGCGGCGCATTGCCAAACACCAAGGGCTCAGGTCATTTTCGTCGCAACGCAAAACCTCTCGTGAAACTTCCCTGCAGTGCAGCGTTTCCTCCTCCGCGTCTCGCGGGGCCACACAAGAAGAACACTCTTTCTTGATACATGTCTCGCTCCATCTCGTCTTCCCGGCCCCTGCTTTCCCGGGTTTCCGTTGGACTGTTGCGCGCATCACGGCCGCGCTGGGATGGAGCTTCGGCTCCCCCCTCGCCTCGCCCTCGCATGGCAGAGCCAGCGCTTCCCTGCAATGCAAGCCAACAGAACTGCTCTTGCAACTGTTGGTCACTAATGCCTTTGTGCAAGACCATGCCGGCGCTGCTCCGAATCCCTTACCGACCACTACTAACTACTACTACTACTTGACTCAGGGAATTAGAAACGCCCCTGTCAAAAGTTCACACTTCTGGAGTTAAATACTGTTAGAGAACCACTCAACACTCACTACCAGTGTGATGTGACGAAAGCTACTCCAACATAAACTGATTAACCAATGGCAACTAAGCATCGTTGCAACTGATCCGGTGTCCATTACCAGCAGTTCCGGTGAGGTTTGACTGGGAGTTGTTGTTGGGCGTAATCGACTTACGTATGCGTGTGTGTTCAGCCAGACGCAAATCAGTATGTTCAGCATGTTTCCTCTGCTTTTTTCAATAAAACGGAGAGTCTAATTCGCTGCTGGATGGATAAGATAAAGCCATGAAGTGGTCATGTTCAACCACTCGGTCTGGGCGAGACAGGGTCTGGGTCAATGGCAACAGAACAAGGTTCTCATGCATGTTTTGAGATTCAATCACACTGTTATATGGGGATCGACACATAAAATTCTTACCCCTGCAAATAAAAGTCTG
Organism: Eleusine coracana subsp. coracana; assembly: GCA_032690845.1. Classification (NCBI taxonomy): domain Eukaryota; kingdom Viridiplantae; phylum Streptophyta; class Magnoliopsida; order Poales; family Poaceae; genus Eleusine; species Eleusine coracana. The sequence goes on from CM064418.1 coordinate 2,506,098, forward strand.
AATCTGTCCATCTTCTTATGGTGAAGCCTTGTTGTCCATAACAGGTAGTAAATTTTTGCATCTCAACCAAACTGATAACTGTTTGGTTGAAACGTGGAACAGGTATGAATTCAACTACTATGTGAAAGCTAGAACCTGATGCATAAATATACCACACTCTTATTTCCGGAACAAATGGAAGTGATGTGGCTACACCTACTTCTGTTAATAACTGAGTAAGTGCCTGATGACCACATGAGACCGATAAGTGTCAACCTGAAGAAAATAAAAAACTTGTACCTAGTGAATAGTTTGTGATGAGTTTTCTTTTTATTACAAAACTTTGTCATTTCAACTGGTATAGATGCCGTGCCACACATGCTACAGGCCTTTTTGATAAAAATAGAGTAGAGGTATCATTTCTGGGGCAGGGATTGGAGCAGAGTCTATTTATGATGATTGTAGTAGAGTGGTAGCTCCTCTGTTTACTTTCAGTTTGTTTTGGTTGGGTAGAGTTCAAAGAGAGCTGGAAAAGCTGAGAAGTTAAAGGCAATCAGTTCTATAATCTGAATGTTTTAAAGAATCAAACAGTACTGGAGTCCATTTCCAATTATGACCCGAATTCGTCTGCAAGACTGCATCGACACACGCCGGCTAGAAAACGCTGCTAATAAAGCTTTAACGATAATTTTGATAGAGTAAATTTCACAAAACTATAGGTTTTATGGTAAAACTATCATAAAACTACAGATTTAAGAAGATATATCATAAAACTATAGATTTAGTGCATCTTTATATCACAAAACTACAGATTTAATAAATTATATCACAAACTACAGATTTAAGGTGTCAATTCATCATAAAACTACATATTTAACCTTTGTAAAATCTGTAATTTTGTGATACATATGGACACTAAATCTGTAGTTTTGTGATATAATTTATTAAATCTGTAGTTTTGTGATACAAAGGTGCACTAAATCTATAGTTTTGTGATACACCTCTTTAAATCTATAGTTTTGTGATAGTTTTGGCATAAAACCTGTAGTTTTATGAAATTTACTCATTTCAATAATGTAAAATAGGCAAGCGGATGTGAGTTTGACATGCTAAGTTCAATCAAGAGGTCAAAACTGTTGATTTCTCTCGCAGGCTTCAACACTTCAACTAACGAATTGAAGAGATGCTTGCACACGTGGAATATCTCCTTACCTAATCCGATCTTTCAATTTGTTTCTTGCTAGAAGAAAAGGCCAAGGCAAGTTCAAAATTGTTACATCACATTGTCAAGTAAACTTTGGAGCCATGTGCGGTGTGCCCATGGATCTTCTTTTGCACACGTGAACTCGAGAGTCTTGACATCATCCTATTTATTTATATTTAGTATATTGAATCTCGTAGTTTGTATCTAAAGACTTTAAATCATCGTTTGTTCATTTGAACTACAAATTTTTGGAAAAATAATCACAACATGATGTTTTTTAGAATTAAAGGGGTCGTTTGGTACTCTAAGAATTCTCCAGTGTAAATTCATATACTTCTAACAGTTTACAAAATTCCCAACAATGTCAATCCCAATAGAGTTATTGACCACAATTTTGAAATATTTAACAAATAGTATACTATACTCCCTCTGTTTTTATTTTGTTGTCGTTAGGACAGAAAACTTAGTTCAAAAATAAACTAGCTTTCTTGTCCGAACGACATCAAAATGAAAACAGAGGGAGTAAACTGTTGGCCACTTGCAACTAAACTGTTGGGAATGTTTGTTACTCTTTAGTAATATGCTTTTGTCAACTGGCCCAACCAGTAATCGTTCTTCTTAATTCTGCACACTCAACTTTTCAAAGCTGAGAGGAGGAGAATCTTGCATTTTTACATTTTGATCGAGGTGGTTGAGCTGGGTCACATGGAATGCATGTAGCCAGTACCGTCGTGTGCTTGTTGCTATACGGCGCCGGCCAACCAGCAGCTATTTAGCAATCCACTGGTGAATGGTGATCATCTTAAATATTATTCCGTTCAAAGTACTAACTAAATATTCTCCGTTCGAGGTTCAAACAAAGAATGCAATACAGATTCCTTTTAAGTTTCCTATGTGGTATTAGTATATATCCGTAAGACCCTATAATAATTATCAAGCGGAACGGTCAGACTGTCAGTTTCATGGCAGTTGTTGAGCCGGCTGATTGATCCATCGTCAAATGCGTGTATCCGGTCTGCAAAATGAATAACGAGAATCCCAAGCATTTTGCGGCAGTTGAAAGCAGAGAGTCCGAACAAAACAACCATTAGATTTTTTTTAAGAGTATTTGGCGTGGTCTAATCCCCACGTACGCAATGAGCTGAGTTAGTTAGTAGGTGCAACTCAAAGAACGACTAGAGGTTTGAATGATGTGGACATGGATATAGTATATAAGTACAGCGGCGATTGTTTTCAGGATGGATCAACTAATTAATTACTGTACTTGATTATTAGTAGTTTGCTCCGACGAAATATATATAGACCTTTCTTGCTCAGCTGATCGACCAAGCATGGTATTTAATTTGTATTATTCAACTTATATTCGTCGCACACGGAAAACCTGCCAATCAGCAGTGTACTTAGTAACTAGGTGCGGTTTATCAAAAGAGTTCAGGCACATCGCAATTAACTTCTTGAAAAGAACAAAAGCATATCGCACTGAACCGGAAACAAATCTACGAGAATCGAATCCGCAAACATAGCACGATATGTTGGGGTACGTGAGGCAAAGGGAGCTAGTGTCACTTGCGCAGCTGTTTCCGATGGAGACGTGCCTCCACTACTCTCTGTAAGCTCGAATGAAGCTGTTGTGCATCATTCCAAGCTGGACCATGTCATGCAACATGCAACAAGGTAAGGGCAATTCCTCCTCCCAGGAAGCAAAGAACAAAGATGAGCGAGAAACCGATTCCTTTTTGGAGTGAGTGAGAAAGGCGGGTGTCCGGGGCCCCTGAGAATGCCCTCTCCGGTGGGAGCCATGCCAAACAACCCAACAACAAAACAAACAGTGATGTATGCGTCCTAGCTTACACGCCCTTTGCATCGGATTCCCTGCAAATCGATCTTGACAAGGGCACGTAGCGGCATCATGCACATTTTCGGAAAACAGAAAGTGATGTCGGCAGGAGCCAAAATGAAGGAGGCAACGGTAGCTGATGTTCTATTTGTAATTGGTTGCCATAAGAACGATTTGTGTTCCGTTTTTCTTTTGCGAGGAACTAATTAGTTGACACACTTGCGGACACGTATGGAGCGCGGTGGCAATGCTCCAGGGTGGAGCCGAGCCGGCGAGGGTTTGAACCCCGCCTTGCACACCCCTGTGAAAAAGACTCCAATGAAGACTAGGTAAGGTGGGCCTTAATCTAAAAAAAAAATTAGTTAACATACTTGGTTAACACGATGGTAAACCCAAGGAGTTTGCTCGAACTAGATATATTTTCTTTTGATGAAATGACATGTAGCTCTCCCACATACTGAAAAGAAAAAGTAATTCTCCGAGAGATTCTCTATCACCAGCTGAAGGAAAAGGAAACAACTTTATGCACAATGCATCACCGGTCACCCTATAGTTAACCAGCTGCTAACACATACTGCTAGTATATAGCCATATCAGACAGCCAGACAGCAGATACTGGCGGGACACTTTGTTCTCAGCTCTCTCATGCTGTTGTCTAATTATAGTACTAACCAGTTTCCACACTGTTGAAAGGTAGCTTCACATCAACAGTGGATAGATGAGTTCACTTCAGTTCATTTACCACAGTACATGAACAGAAGCGAACCGAAGGGATGTGGCGAGGGCTAGACGACACACGCACACGCACGGCCAGCTGGGCTGGGCTGCTCTGCTGGCCTGTGTATTGCAGCAGCGCTGCGTCGCATTCACGCGACACACCCGTGCGTGTACCGATCTCGGCCGTACGTGCGTGGACGGGTACGTGGGATCGACGACCGACAGGATCGCAGTGCTGATTGGAAGAAGCACCAGTCAGCTCATTCAATATGGAGAATCATGTTGCAGCGCGTCAGTGGATTGCACGCACGTACCTGCTGATCATGCACATGTATAAGTGCCTTCATTTCAACACACTGTGTAGTACGGCCTATTAACGTTGAATTGTACGGGCAGCCCTACCTCAGCCACAATACTAAACGTGATATAATTAACATGTCACACTTGTTGCGCCTTTATATAGTGCGTCTCAAATGCAGAGGCAGTTGTTGATTCTTATCACATCTAAAAGTCAGTACAAACTCTAAATTAATTACTTGTCCTGCATGTAAGGTTAATATGTGTTAGAGTCTAAATCTTGATGAAGAAGGGCATGTTCGGATTGCTTGCTGTCACTTACTCCATTCGTCCTATATTACTTATCATCCTACATTCATCCAGTTTTTCTAATTTACTTATCATTTTCGTATATTAATATATATTTTTTATCTTTCTAATACATCTCTATCTTTTTTGTTTTCTATGAACCTATCTTTTTTATTTCTACTTAATATTTATGCCCAAACTCAAAACAACAAGTAATACGGAAACAAAGATACTACTTTGCTTAGCCGGGCAAGAAACAAGACATTTGGTAGCTTTGCTCAGTGTGTCGATGCTTTTGTGCCATCACGGATTTTGTTTACCAGACTGAATGAGCTGAGATGGATCTCTGTCTCTGGCAAGGCCATCCTTGCTGGGCGAGGTGAGCTGGCTGACGGATTCAAACAAACGGCCCCTTGCAGTTTCTCCTCTTCTTCTCTCATCTAGCTCTTAGGGTACAATTGGGAACGCTCTTTGGTTCGAGAGAGCGAAAAACCGCACAAAACAGTTTCTTTGATGTAATATTATTGCCCATCATATATAGTTGCTGACGCTGAGCACCCACGCGTACATACCACATTGGTGTTGATCAAGGAGGAAGCTAAGGCGTGGGGAGCAGCGGGCGCAAAGAAGCTGAACCAACTCTTGCCGTAGATTATGTCAAATAGGGGTAGTTGTTCAAATATCACGAGCGCAAATATAACTGATTAAAACTCCGGCCAGCTTTGGCCTTGTACCGGTTCTCTTACTCTTCTTAATACAAAGACGCGCAGTCCTCCTACGTGTGTTCGAGAAAAAATAGTTGCTGACATATGCGCCTTGAGCTAATATGAGCTGAAACTGAGCCGATTTCCAAGGGAGCAACAGGTAGGCTCTTGTATTCTTCTTGCAGCCTTTCTGATCTAGGCGTAGTTTACCAAAAAAAATCATCCAAGTAATATACGTTGCGCATACGTCCGTATATATCCAGCTGTATATAGGGAGATAGAGTACGGATATGGAAGGAATGCGTACGTGTAAATGCTGTCCTTTTTGTATTTGATGACATAGAGCTAACAGAAAGCGAGGGTGACCTCTCTCACTCAACTCTCCTATCCAAATCTGACAAGTGTACATGTGACTGCATGCGTATGTGAAGGGAGCAAAGAAAATAAAAGGAAGGTTTTTGCTTGAGTCACACCATGATCCAACAGAAAGTGGTTGCTACTTGCTACTACTGGTGTGGTGGGTCAACAAATAGATGGCACATGATCGAGCTGAGAGACCAATAAATGGCATGTTATATGAGAGGAACGGATCTATAACGGCCATCCGTCATGAAAGTGCACCATACTGCTTGCGTTGGCTTATCTAGTTCATACAAGCAGGCAGTTTTCAAGATATATATGCCCATCTACTTTTGTAAGTAATTGTGCCGCAGAATTGTGGTCAAGACATCTCGCTTCATAGTGTCACATGATTCAGAGGTACGAGTGGCATCTGATGAATGTATATGAAAACTTTGACAGGCTTTCAGAGGAAGTTGAACTTCCTCAAAATTGATCGATTGTTATTGGCAAGTCAGGGAACTGAAATTTTGTGTGGCTCACTAGAGGGTAACTCTTACAATTTTTCAATAAGAGGAATATGCGTGCCGGTCGTGGCCATGGATGGATCCGAACCGGCCTTGCGTTGCTCAGCACGGATACTAGAGAGAGGGAGGCTTGTTGCCTGGCGTCGGGGGACACCTCACCTGCACGGCTGCACCGCTGCACGCACATCTCATGCGACGACGAGATGCGTATCTCCTGGTGATGTGAGCTAGTTCAGCTTCAGTTCCGGGATCAAGTAAAGCCACTGCATGTACAGCTGCTATCTTGGTGATGATGATGCTCCCTGCTGGTAGCCAGGCCATGGCCAGCAGGCCAGCTGCTGATTCACATTCAGGTTCACATGCCCTGCGTGCGTACGTATAGGTGATTGCGCGTATCCTATATCTCCAGACGATCTCGATCATGTGGTAGTAGTAGCAAGGAGTAGCAGAGTGTGGCCTTAGAGAGACACGATCGATCAAAGAAGCAGTTGGCACGACGTTGCTTGCATATGCTTCGTTAGGGCTGTTAGCAGAGTAGGTTTTGAATGGGTTGTTGCTGGCATGCTGCTGCTGCTTCCGTCGGGGAGTCTGCTTCATCAGACCGGACCTGTGGCCGTTGCGCCACGCCGTCCTCGCGCCAGGCCGTTGCCTTTCAATTCGTTGCGTCACGCACGCGCGTAAAAGGTTTGTTCGTTCGATATGTGTGTTGTGCGCCAAGAAACGAAGCGAAAGTTGTACAGGTTATACGAAATGTGTGATACTGCAATTCTGAATTTTGTGATACTTCTGGCATCTATTTTCTTTTGCCATGGTTTTCTACTAACAATTGGCTGTCAATTAATCATGTTGGTTGTCTGATGTAGGACATTAGCTACCAACGAACAGAGGGCCTAATTAATTAATCTGCTATAGCCTGTAGCCTTGTACCTTATTTGGCCGGATTGATATATATTCATTCATGTTTACGTTTGTTCTTTTTTTCCTTCCTTATTAATCCGTCATGTATGACCGTGCTCCCACCGCTAGAAGAACTTACTATATATTAAACCCTAATCAGTAAACTTTATAGTTCGTCACTGATAGAGTAGCTATATCGTATAATTAATCATGATATGATGTAGCTATAACTAGCTTGCTTGCTATTGAGCATCATTCATGCATGTAACTCTCCAAACCTTACCAATGTTTATGCAGGTCCCAAGCGAATAATCGCATGGGTGATAAACACCAATATACCCACTAATATCTGTTTAATAAATTATGAACCCAAACTTTTAATTGCAAGAGAGGCACTCCACAGGACGACGATTGGTAATCAGTCACTAACATAAGCCGTCGCAGCAATTGTTGACCTTTGAAGGCTTCATCATTTTTAAAACTAACCGGAACACACAGCACGCACAAACTATAAGAGATCGAGTATCATCTCTCAAAGAATAAAAAGGGACACCCATCCATGAGTGCGACCACCCATATGTCAAGGAAAAGTTTGGCAGGGACCTGTCAGTTGTTTTTAATTAGTTCGCCGATGCATGATGTAGCCTCTGATAATTTTTTAAGCAGTTCTAGCTTCAACTCTTTAGTAGTATTAGTTTACTATAGTATAGCTTGATAGCTATGGAGACATGTCATGCAACTTTTTTGCTTTGTATCGTTATGCTACATACCAAAAGCACAGATTAGCTAGTTAACGGCATAAAGGGGACTATCAGTGGCTTTTGTAATTTTTTATGTAAATATGCTTAGATCCCTTGAGGATCTCATGCATGATATATGGTTTGCACGCTAATATAATATACGGATTGGTGTTGGGTTGTTAACGAAGTAAAATGAGGTTGCATTGTACGTAGAAAGCTAGAATCAAAGAATGCTTTCCGATATGTTCAATTTTTTTTTTGCTACAATTCGGTCGTGCATTCCATTTCTACACTTATCTTAAAATAGGTAGTATAGTTTTACCCATGGTTGGATCGTTCTCTAGTACTGTATTTATATACTATTGCATGCCAAGAGCCTTTTCAACAATTTCAATTGGTGATTCGTCCCACCTCCTAACAGGTGGAATAAGATGATATTATTCACTATTATGTTAAAGCATGAGTGCATATGCATGACTACCCTACCTGTTGAGTCCTCTACTGGATGAATAAGATGATATTATTAGGTGACTATTATATACCATTACTACTTTTTGGAAGGTAAGATCACTTGATGCTTGCGTACCTTTTCTGGTCCTACTAGTGCGTAGGCTTTGATGGATCTGGAAAAGTTGGCGGAAGTTAAACCTTCTAACTATCAACATTATTTGGATGGCAGGAATGATAGAAATGACAATGCTAGTAACACAGAGCCAGAGGTATCATTGCGGCAAACTTTGATTTTATTGCTTTGAACACATCTTTTGTTTTACTGAGTTATTTTTTCGTTTATAGATCTTGTCACTAACCATTAGAAAGCTGCTGCATTATTAATTTTCCGTGTGCCACTGTCACATACAAATATGAGGTATATGTATGCTGCAGGATTTCGTTCACACTACATACAAATTCCTTCTCCTCCAATGGTTCGATCCAACTGAGAGCTTTTGACAAATTCCTTAACTAGAGTAACCTCAATGCTCCAATTAAGCAACGAAAGTTTAAGGATTCGTCATGTCATTGCATGTTCTATTCAACCTATAGTTTATTATGTTTTCTCGGTTGCTTTAATTCTGACAAATAAATCAGTTAACATTTCTTTCAGATTACACACATTTATCTCCAGCTGCTTCTTTAATTTCCCAAGCTAAAAATGCGCCACAGCTACATGCCTTTTGCATGATATACTCTATATAGTGTTAGAAGCTATAACTATATATAGCTATAACATAATCTAACATCACCGTTTTTAGATTAAAATCTATTAATTTGATTTAGGGAAATTTATGGGCCTCTTTTGGAGATGCTCTAATACATGAACTCATAAAATCCGGGTTAGTAAAAAAAGAAACCGATGTTATGCCGTTATGAATTCTCCAGATCTCGAATCAGTTGCTCCATTGTTTACAAGCTTATCTGTCAGTGATCAAGCAGGCACTAGCTAACCGATATGATGAGCAGATTAAGCGCAGCAATTTTTGACCTAAAAAGGGCTAAACAGCATATTAGTGAAAAGCAACAAAAACTAAGGCTTGGAACTCGGACCGCCCATGTGTCGACGCAATGTTTGGCATGTTGCGCACTAAAGTGGCTGCTGACGTGTATGTGTATCACCTTTTATTCCGTTATTATGACTTACATATGATAACTGCAATAACATTATATTAAACATACATGTTCTATTAAAATAACACATGAAAAGGGCATATCAACTGCTATATTCTATCAATCGTATAATAATCCAACGGTGTTGAGGTTTTATGCTTATAATATGTAGCTTGATTCCTATGTTATTTTAACTATCCATATACAATATATATTATAGGCTAGTTCCTATCAATGAATTTCTCAACGTGAGTCTGAAATTTGATACCATAACCTGATTCAACATTTATTATATACTATATGATTTGCACTGTATCTGTGCATACAATATATAATTTCTCAACGTGAGTCTGAAATTTGATACCATAACCTGGTTCAACATTTATTATATATATGATTTGCACTGTATCTGTGCATACAGTATATACACATTAGCTATAACTAGCCTTATTTTTTTGGTAGGAAAAATAAATTCCACTACCTAATCAGATCGATTATGGCGCTTTTTTTTTAATTATGCCAATGCGCCGATCGACCCATAATATTTAGGAAGAATTAGTGGCCACTAGAGGTGCATGGTTAACGCAAACACTTGTCGTTATATGGGACTGACTCTACACGATTATGACTGGATTCTAACGGTGCAAGTGGGTCGGTTCCGGCCAATATATAGTACCCTAGGTCGCTAGACGTATTACTACTCGACGGCAGCTGACTGCATGCATCAACAGATAAAACAAGATATGGGTCACAAAATGTGTCGGTCGCGAAGAATCAACTTAGACAACAAGATCCTTCAACAATATTCAGTTGAGCGGGTGAAACTTCTCCATTATTTTTTTTAGGGGAACTTCTCTATTGTAAAGTAACAAGATTTTTGGAGTCTCTAACTGGCCGAGAGACAGGAGGAAAGAAAAATAACGACGAAGGCTGTGAATCCAGCCCTTACATTTAGGCCTGCATAAATATGGGCCTTATATTTTACCTTTATGGTCTACGTCTATGTTGTGTAATGGGCCGGATATTACTAAACATTTTGCGATGGGCTTGGGCCACAAACGAGCAGGTCCCCGGCACCAACTTGCGGTTCTTCAAGGTGAAGAGAACGCAGCGAATAAGTAAGGAACAGTTTTTTTTTTTAAAAAAAAAGATATAAGTAAGGAACAGTGTCTCGCAGCATCAACACCGTATTTGGGTCCTGCTATGAGCATTAGTTCTTTCACTGAGAACGTTGTCGGCCTAGAGCTGTTTACAGTACCTCGTGAGAATCAACTTTTAGTAAACGATCGATATGTTCAGAGATAGAGCTGTTTATAATGCCTTGGTCTTGTGTTAGATCTGTGCTGAGACTAAATATTGTCAACGTGATCTTTAGCCTACTTACAGTGCGCGATCTTGTGTGTCAAGAGATAAGAACAAAATTGTAAGGAAATCATATTAATAGCTTGCAAAATAGTGACAAAGACGTAAGTCATGAAATATTTTTTCTTTTATTGATTAGTGCAAAACATATTTTCACATTTTCATGCAAAACATGAAATTAACCAATAAGACGAAGTAGTAATCTATACACCTTATTAATTGAGATGAGTCCGTCTGCCCCGTATTTTGGTGTTGGTCCGAATATAAGACCACAAAGTTAGAGATTGAATCCAAATCGATTTTGTACCTTTCATATCAAGCATCGAATTAAAAAAAAATCATAAATCTCTCATCCGGAGTTCAAATGAGGAAAAGTCGGACTCTATCGTGTAGCTCTCGAAAAACTCTACAACTTTGATATTCAATGTAAGTCAAAATTTCAGTGTTTTGGGTTTTAACTTTACGATGCAAAAATATTTATTTTGATTTAGACTCCTTTGTGTAGGTCTCTGTGCGGGATCCATATCTTCTACCTTAGAAGTCCAAATAATATGATCTACATATATTTCGAAAAGGCCTCGACGAGATCTACAACTTTTTTGTTTTAACTTTTCTCATTAAAGCACGTTTTTAAGTCCAAAATTACGTCGCAATATAGTATTATTTCTATTCTGCATGAATTGGTTTTTCCTATTGGATAAAGCTTCTAGAAATCTTTAGCCATTGGCTCATGATCTTGGTCATATATATTAGACTTTATAGAGGTCCAGTGGTGTCTTGTAGATATCATGAGTTGATAAGAATCTCTCTTTACATGGTGAATTGGGCTTCATATCAGTACTACTCATATTTGAACATTTTTTAATATTATTTCACTTAATTTTGTAACATAACATTTAAACGACACTACATGTGAAAATAGTTAACATTAGAGGTAAAAAAATATTTATAATAAAAATACGGTAAAAAATGATAGAAAAATTGTTACTTATGACATATAAAATGGTATACTAAGAAGCACCAACAATAATATAAATACTATCTTTCATGTAAAAGATGTCAATAATTATATTGTATAAATAATTTATATTTAAATTATAAAGAGTATTTTATTTTTTTAAATCCATAGCAACTCACGGACATTTTGCTAGTACTACTCTATTCTGATTTTGATGTCATTCAGAAATTTGTGTTGGCCATATACCAATTCGTCGTGTCGAAACGACACTAAATATAGAACGGAGGGAGTATTTAATTTTCATTTGAGAGGCCTTATCCTCCCAACATGGCTCCAGCTAGCTTATAGAGAATCTTTAATACTGTAGCATAATAGATGAAAACCATTTTTTTTAATCAACTAGAAGGGTCGGTGAAGCTAAAAAATACTGGCTTCACCGGCTCCACATGAGCCACTTCTTCTTCTTCTTCTTTTTTTATTTGAAAAAGCTGGAGACCAGCCTTTATGTTATCGAAGTGAAATTGTTCATCCAGTGTCCATAAGTGTCTACTCAATCCTGTGTGGTTCGGAGGATTCTCTGGATGGATGAGACTTCGCACGGGCGGTCGAACCATTAACTATCGATCTGGCAGCGCAGAACAATAGGAAACCTGTGCAACGTAATCTCCAGCACATGTACACAGGACACAACATATAGAGTGATGCTAACATAAAAACTGCGACCCATGAATTCACCACATCTAATTTTAGTGTGGCTTGTCATAAAAACTGTGACCCATGAATTCTTGGACCATGCTTGAAGGTAATTTGATTGTGCTCTAAGATTCATGCGCACGTGGGTGACATCTCCCAACTGGTCCACCTATATGAATCATGGCACAAACTGAAGGTTTTATAAGTACCTTTTGAGTTAAGGTGCCTTCTTTCATTAAAAAAAAAAAGAGTTAAGATGCCTTTGGTCCTACATTTACATTACCATCACTCTCAGATGCAATCCGAGTATCCAGTTCTTAACCATTTCAATCAAAGCAAAACGACAGTTCCAGCTAAACAGGCGATAGAATTCACCAGTTTGTCAAAAACTCCCAAACAAGCTGCATTAATTCAAAAAAGCATAGGTGCAATTAACTGGTACACGGCGGGTGATCAGCCAAAATGCCTGCTTCACCACAGCCAATCATTAATTACTTTTCTGAGCTCAGGCCCCCTTGATTAATCAGGCATCCGCAAGGCACGCCTACGGAGAATTAAAACGCCCTATGCCCCATCTTCGGCGGCTGGCGAAGGCGTGCGCCTTGCAGGCGCAAAAAACGCAAAAGTTAGAAGTACGTAACCATCACAGCAGCAGAGAGACCTCCTTGCCGCTCCCGAGAGAGCTGCTCCAAAACAGAGCCCTCCTCCGGCGACGCACACACGCTGGTCCTCGCGACAAAGTTTGCACAGGCAGCCAGCCGGCAAGTTAGAACTGGTCGCCGGCGTAGGTCTGGCCGAACTGCCAGCCGACTGGCACGACGTTGTTGCTGGTGACGGAGCGGCCGTCGCTGGCGGTGACCTTGAACGACAGCGACTGGCCGTCGAGCTTGGCGCTGTTTTGCCAGTTGGCGCCCCAGTTGTGGCTCATGGTCTGCCACCCCGACCGTGACCCTTTCACAGACACGGCCGTCACGTCACCGGCGCCGCCGACGTTGGTGATCAGCACCAGGTTGAAGAACGAGTGACCGGTGATGGTGAACCGGATGCCGCCCTGCTTGGAACACGCCACCCTGCACAGCAACAACCAACATCAGCGTGTGACACGCAAGGCCGGGCCAGCATGTTGGGTTGTGAGAAGAGCTGGTTGGTGTCACTGTCACTTTACCTCCTGTACTGGACGGGCACGATGCCGGCGCGGGCCTGAGCGATCTGGTTGAACACGGGCATGGCGAGGTCAAAGTGCACCTGCGGCGGGTTGCACCAACCGCCGTTGTTGCCGGAGAGAGCGTAGTTGGCCGGGCAGAAGTTGGTGGCCGTCACCACGGCGGAGCCCGGCCGGCAGCTCCCGCTGCCAGAGCACCGGACCTCGAAGCACGCGCCACAGCTCCGCCCGTTGTTGAACAGCGCCGAGCTTAGCGCCGCAGTGTTCTTCCCGTACCCAGTGCTGTACAGGTTACCGTACCCGCAAGCTCCCCCTGCACATCCCAGAGATTAATAACATGGTAAAATATAATGACGAGCGAGCCCCCGTCGTCCATGGCTGTCAGTTCACAATGCGTATGTGCTCACCCATTGTGCCAGAGGCGTCGCTGCCACCGTAGGGCGTGGCGCGGGCATTGCTCCAGCTAGAGTCAGCACCGGCGGCAAGCTTGAGCACGGCGGCGACAGCAAGAACCAGCAAGCCTAGGGACTCCATGTATAGTATATCCTTCTAAAAAAAGAGCAACAAACGTGTTAGTAGAGGCAACTAATCAAGATAGATCTAGCTAGGGATTTGCACACGTACTTACTGATGATGAGCACCACTAGGCTTGCTAAATGCTAGTTCAACTTGCTGCAGTACGAGCGCACAGGATGGTAAGAGGAAGCTGGGGTAAGTATATATAGACGCCTAGTGCATTGGAATTCGTGCAAATGCAAGTGCGACGTGTAGGAACGAATCTCTTTTTTTTTCTCATGGAAATTTTGTCAGAGATTGCTGCATGTTTTAGTCTAAACTTGATCACTGACCAGGCCCGCTTGTCATTGTTATTAAAGAACACACAGAAAGATTCGGCTGTGTGTAGGCAATGTTTAGCCGGAAATGGTGGGTAGGAAAGTAAACTGGTAACATGGGCAAATTGCCCAGTTGAGGCCTGGGGTGTCACCTGTGCTGCATCCCTAACAAACTGTAGGTAGACCTTGACTTCTCATTTATCAAGAAGACGAGATCAGATGTGGTTAATGTGCAAAAATCAGGCGGAACCTAAGAGGATAAAAAAGAAGCCCTTTTACTTGGCCATGGACGCGAATTTCAAGTTTGCTTTGACTTTGAGCTCGCTTAAATTCGAAGCCAGTGTTTCATGTGGTAGCTTTGGTGGTCACGAGGTCATAAGCCATTTGATAGTAGATGCTAATGTCGGCTGCCGATAAAATGACAAGTCTGCAAAGTAAAAATAGATATACCGTACTCAGTGAATCACACTAACCGATGGACTATGGAAAGATAGTGTTTTTGCATAGTTTTGTATTGTCCTAATGTCAACTTCATTGATCAAGAGGCTACAATACAAGCACATGACACAGGGATCTGATACCACATGTACACCGTACACCTGATCTAATGATCCGAAAACATATACTCCTACTTATTAAGCAAACAGAATGACTATGGTACGGTAGCTGAAAATTAATGAACAGGCTGAACATTTGAAGTAATAGCTAAGATGAAAAGGATAAAGCACACGCTACTTGATGAATTGTAAGAGTAAGAAAGTTGAGATGTTTAATCAAGGAAGCAACTGCATTGATCTAATCTACTTTGCAGAATAGAAATGAAAAATTGAAGTATCTCCTTGCAGTGAACTGGTAGTAATAGTTGTTGGAAGCAAGCAGCCTATAAAACTCAACCTTTTATCGATGCAATAGTGTTTTCCTTTGAAAGCAATTTGCCTCATCCTCAAGAGCGCAAACCTAATTCAACAATCAGTACTAATCTAAAATACTATCAGGAAAGTACATGGAAGTCACGGTAGAAGCTTGTTAATCTAGGTGCTGAATCAGTGTTCAGAATTCAAGAATGCACTTGTTTAGTGTTCCAAAAAAGAACACTTGTTTAGCGATACGGCACAGCATGCGAGATGCAGATCAGATGCTCTAGCACATGGCTATGAGTTCTTCATCATTTGACTCTAGATTAAATTTAAGGCCTCAATTTTGAAATTTTCTATAAATTTGTATGGAAAACTCTTCTTAATCGATCAAGCGATCACATGGAAACTGCTGTCTAGTTTTCTAGAAACAAAAGGACTGTGTACTGTGCAAAGATTTTTTATTGGCCATTATGTGTAACCTTAGCCTACCCCAACTTGCTTGGGATAAAAAGGCTTTGTTGTTGTTGTTGTTGTTGTTGTATGTGTAACCCTGAAAAAGAAGTTGCATGATCACTAAAAAAAACTGCTCTAGATATGTCACCTTTACAAAATCGCCTAGTGATCTTAATTTAACATTGGTGGGTTTTGACTTGGCTATTGAAACATGCCTATTGAAATCAGTTCACACTTGGTTCTTCTCATATAGCTGTCAATATGGGCAGACCAGCAGATCACATGATCAGCAAAGACCATGATGGCCTGAGCAAGGCAACTGAACCAAAATATCTAACTTGTAGTCTTGTTCACTTCAAAAAATGAAAAAGGAAAAAAAAGAACTAAAACTGGTTTGGAAAAACCAAGTACCACCCAAATACTGGAAGGAAGCTAGAAAGCATGGATGATTTCTTTATTGCCTTGTTTGATTGTTCATGATTCATGAATGTGAAATCAATCGTCATTTCAACAAGGGCTGTCAAAATTTCTAGAGCTTGTTGAGCCACTCAAGCTGTCATTTTATTCTAAAACTTTTTGTTACACAACATAGCAGTAACCATTTGGCATTCAAACATGATAAACTATATCTTTAACAAAAATAGCAAATTCGTTTGGCGCTTGTATTCAGATAAGTAACTAGGCAATTGCTGCATAAACGGAGATGAAGGGAATTTCAGGAATACATCTAACCTGGATCTCCTCAGACTGCAGGTTGAATACTCTGAAGCACTAGCTTGTATCAGTTAATACAAATAATAAGAAAACCCTTAGAAAGTACCAGCTCAGCTCACACACCTCATCGATGACGATGAATAGATACCAGTGTAGAAGCGTTCATATCATAGCGTCGTGCCGCCAACAGAATTGCAGTGACTTCAACACGCCATACTTCTGCTTCAGTTCCAGCAGCATGGATAGTTGAGGGCCATCCTGAATTCAGATAAATCCAGGTTGGATGATCAAAGGGTCTGGTAAAGACCTTACCCTTTCCACTGATACAGCCTTCACTGTGCTCCACAATTCTATCCAGATTCCAGCATGGCCAAATATGTACCAAATTTTCAGCGCAGGCACAGGAGCACCCATTCTGAGGGCTGAGAATTAAAATGTCAGTATTGTATTCACGTCCAAACAGCATCTCATTACTTTTTACTTGATGGGTGGGTGGTAGAGTCAGAGACCCTTAACAAAATAACATGTAGAAGTGTTTCAAAATATACCACATGCCAAGAATGTATATATTGCATATTCAGCATTCACTCCTGGTGCAAAGTACTTCCAGTTTGTCACTTACGTAAGCGTGACAATGTAGGATTGTGCCAAAACATGCCAGGTGAGAAAAACTTCATGGCCTATCATAATCCAGTTTTATGTAAAAAAAAAAGGCTTGAAAGAAATGAATGAAATGCAATGACATAACAAGTACATATTCGTTAAAGATACTCTAGTACCATGCCAGGATAATAACAAATCTGTGCAAGTAATTTGTTAAAGTATTTTTAAATAAGTACATATTTCTTATTTTGGAAGCAGTATTTTAAGATGACTTTTCAACATAGTTTTAAGATTGGAAATATTCTCCCGAAACTAAACATTCCTCAAATACCGAACCAGTGGAACTGAATTGAATCGGTGACTAAACTAATTTGACAAACATAATTTACAATATTCTAAACATGATATATGTATAGCATCATATCTGTACATGATTTACAAAATTCAGGTCTTTGCCTCTCCAAAATATAATATGGTATAGCAGCATATCATGTGACACATCACCACTTTAAAAGAAAATATGAGTAAAAGGTCCTTTCAGGTCAAATACAGAGAAATCGAGAAGAGACCAACAGATAACAGAGTGAAATCATGCTGCCAACAGGTAACGTTCCCATGGATGATGCACAACTTGTGTGTTCATTTTGTCTGAATATGAACAAAAAGAAAATGCTACAGATTTCTCAACAGTTTACTTTTGATATGGACTTCCAAAAGCATCCAGCAACATATTAAACAACTAAAACAACTTCAATACAATATGCATGATGGTGAAAGTTGAACAGGTAGCATTATTCTAAGAGAAACTATTTAAAGCTATAATCTGTTAGCCGATAGTTTCTACGTATCTGTTGCAGTCAGAGTTATTCTTCTCCTTTTCAATAGAATTAAACTTGATATTCCTTTTAACAATTGGATATTTTTAGTAATTGTTAGCTTAGTAAACATAGTATGTAGCATGATGGCATCTAAGAAGCAATTGGTGAATGGAAATATGCAAACATGAAAGGACAATTAAGAGGTATGGCCAATGGCCTTATCATCTGCTCAAAGAAATTGACAGTTTGGAACTTAGAAATCTACATAACATTTTGATAACATCAATGTTTGGATGTTTCTAAATTCGGAGCTCAATAATCTGAAAAGGGAAAGGGATAGACAAACCTCGTAGATATCAGAACTCCTTGCTTCTCCCGGAACCAATGTGCAATACACCCATCCAAATGGAATCAAATGTTTCACTGTAAAATCCATGTAACTCCAGATAAAAACAATGTCACATGTGCACTGCCAACAGTGAATTCGTATTTTTAGTTGCACATCTTCAGAAATTACAGACTCAATTCATTTGTTGTAGATCTGATCAGCTAAAGTATTAGCTTGTTTAGCATCGCCTAACCTTGCTAAACCAGCACATAATACATGTTTCAGCTTGTTTCGCGTTGCCAATTATGCACAGCCCCATCAAGGACGAAGCTGTACCTGGGCACGCTCCAGAACATCCCACCTCACAGCATGTTGAGTGGGGAATCCAAACCTGAGCTAGGGTCAAGGCCGGCTTTAGAAATCTAGAGAATTGTCAAGGCTTCCAGTGCGTCAGTCCCCCTTGGTTAGGGCGTTCCGGGACAGGACGCCGAGGAAACCGTGGTGCTAGTCCGCGCATTACGTCGAACAGCATGCGCGCGATCGGGAGGCGGACAAAGCCATCAGAGCCAGTGGAGGAGGACGTCGCAGGTAGCCACATTGGGGCGCCGGAACTCGCACAGTGGAGTCGGTAAAGCACGCGAGCGCCCGCCGAGGCGCCCAATGGGCGGCACAGGGCGCGAGATCGCGGTAGAGGCACGCCGTGGCCGGGTGGGTCCTCGCGGCGTCGGTGCGGGGGTCGTCTGGCTGGTGAAGGGCGTGGAGGCTGAGGCAGTGGAGAGAGAAATGAGTTATCTGAAGGCGGCGGCGCCGAAGAGCGGACAAGGGTGGAGGAAGACGGGCTATTCCGGCAGCGCCATGGGAAGCTCGTCGGTCTATCACCGAGGTCGGCGGCGGGCGATCGTTTTCCCGCCTGTACTGATTATTCGGCCCAGTTCAATTGGGCCTCAATGTCATTTTGTAACAAATCTGCAACAAGCCAATGTGCATTTTCCTTTTTCCGTGAAATCAAAAAAAAGTATTACCTCCTTTGACTACCATGTGAGTTCGATTTTTATCCTCAAATTACAAAATCAAATATAATGACTTCTTAAACTATCAATTCCGTTCGTTTTTTCTCCTCAAATGATTTAGAGGACGGTTTTATCCAATGTGATATAGCAGGTCCCACATGTTAGGTCCACATCATTAGTTTTTTTCTCTTTTCTTCTTCCTCATACATGTTAGGTCACCATATATATGTTTAGATCAATAATGATCCACGACGATGTCCGGTAACATTTGTGATGTTTAGATCTTTTGAAAGAAAGAAAAAAACGTTTGTGATTTTTATCCCTAGCCACTCTCACCTGGGCCAAGGCCACTCACGGTTCAGGCAGCTCATTAACTCGTGGCCCGGCTTCAGATTTGGTGATCAGGTCCAAGGTCACATACACTTCTCACACTCATTCCGTAATTCGATTGCTCAAACAGGTCAACCAGGAGAGTAAGTTAGTTTAAAGTTTGATTCTCCTTTTGTGGACTGAGATACAGTCTATAGACCCGAAAGAGTGTCAACGGTCTGCAGTGTCCCAGCAAATAATTCAAGTACTAATATCTCATTCATGTCCGTAGTTACCAGGGTATCGATCTCATGCATGGAATCACAATTCACAACACAACCCTTATACATAAATAGAGACTGAGATAAACATACATATTGTGCCAGGGCCTAAGACCAATTAATAATTAGACCCTGATGAGACAAAGGTTATTCTTGTATACCTTTTTCTCCCCTTTTATTACATTCTCTCCACACATATATAGAGCAATTCCCTTAATTGTTTAATATTAGTTAGCACTAGCAAGCCAATCCATGCGATCGATTCAGACAGCTCTAGCTAGCCAAGAGTTGTTCTTGCTTGCCATTATTGCCATTGCCGTGTGCTTCTGGATGCAGCTGCTTGCTGATGTCTTCGGCAATGAACTCGGCGTCCTCGTAGCTGCCGTAGATGCCCCTCCTCACCATCCCCGCAACGTACAACCCGTTCTCCCCCTTCCAGTGCTCAGGGTAGCTCCGCGTCGCCATCCCATCGTCACCAATCAACCCGTCATCACTCTGATGAAGAATCATTTTTTTTTCAGCAAAGAATAATACTCTATCTGTTCTTAAATTGTTATCATAATTAACTTTTTTTAATTAACTTTAACTATTTGTCTTATTTAAAATATTTTAAATAATATCATATAGGTTGTTATAGTTTATTTTATTATTAAATGAAATTAAAATATAACTTAAAATTTACATATTTAAAATAATATTTTGAATAAGACGAATGATTAAAATTGATGAAAAAATCAAGGGCGACAATAATTTAAGAACTAAGGGAGTAGGAATTAGAAAGTTGAGGGCATGGATGCATGATGACATGCAGTAGTATCATTAGAAGGTTGCTGTAGCAAGTGTGAGGAGCATGCGAGCGAAATATGAGACATGTTTCTATATACATGATACATCTATTGGAGCCTTTGCTTCGCGTCACCGCAACAGCTTTCCGCAAAGAGCAATGGCAGCTGGGTGATCATGTCATGTTGTGCAGCAAATGTGCAAATAATGCTCTGTGTGCTCTCAGTAGTCAGTACTGCAGCATAGTAGCAGCTCATGATGCGGCGGGAATGCGGCGCACGTGTTGAAATACACAAATACAGTATATGCCACTGATGCATGCATGCATGTGCGTTAGTTAGTTAGTTACCTTGAGCCAGCGCCTGACAGTGCTCCGGTAGCCGGTGGCGAAGACGATGGCGTCGAAGGGGTACTGCTTGCCGTCGTTGAACTCGACGAGGTTGCCGTGGACGCTCTTGACGGCGGCGGGGAGGACGCGGATCTCGCCGGACTTGATCTTGGCGTAGGTGCCGACGTCGACGACGGGGTACGCCGGCGTGGTGCACTTCATGGTGAAGGGCCCGATGGCGGGGCGGCGGAGGCCGTGCTTGGCGGTGTCGCCGAACACGACGGCGCACATCAGCAGCACCAGCTTGTCGATCACCCACAGGGGGAGGTACGGGTACAGCGCCATGGCCACGTTCCAGATCTCCTTGGTCACCACGTGAACCTGCGGTCGTTGCATTGCATTGCGTGCACAAATGGGTTGTTACTATATTAGCTGGTGGTGTAGTGTGAAAAAAATATACTCCAAGATAAAAGATGATTATTAGTTATCTAACACAACAAGCAATAAGCTGCGATGCTTGCAACAGAGGAGATGGATCTCTGTTTGGTGTGTTGTGTTGTCTGGTGCTGTCACGAGCAACTGTGGCACCGTATCTACGCTACTGCCACATGCAAGTTGAAACGTGACTGATTACAGGTGATGAATACATACTTTAATTTTTCATATATTATCTACTGCCAGTGTACTCAATTTCGATAAACTACCATCGGCACGCTGCCAACAGTAGACACGAAACTTTTAATGGAGAAGCGTCGCCTGGTACTGTAGGCCGCCCACGTGTGGAGGATGACCGCTTAACGGCTGCATGCGGATTTGACCGCACAAGCATGACCCACTACCGTCCCGTTGCACGTACGCTACAGTCCAGATGCATCACACTGCTCCACTATTACATCCTGAAACGTGACTGACAACAGACGAGGATTTACACGATTTCCTAAGTCATGTACACTGTAGCACAAGCTGCGGCGTTTCTCAATCTCGATGACTGTCGTTTCTATAAAAAAAATCTCGATGATTGTCAACCTCGAAAAAAAAATAAAAATTTGATGACTGTCGGGTTAACTACTCCTATTCTTGGATTGGAAAGATCCAAATGCATGCCGTGCATGGACGAGAATCTAACTGATATGATCTTTGCTGCGCCATCGTTATCCAACGGCCGTATGTACGTTGTGGGGATGCATCGGCATCATGGTCACCGAACTGAAGGAGAGCGTGCACCCACCATGATCACGAGTTCATCACCGGCCACAGGCGGGCAGGTTGAATTACCCACAACCCACGCCTAGTTGCGTTCGATCTCGATAAAAATATATCTTAAACATTTAAAAAGGTTGCCTATGTGGTTCCTCTAGTTCTTTCAAAAAAAAAAATCGACTCTTGCAAAAAAAAAATATTCGAATTAACTGTGCTCGGGAATGAAGCCATGCATGTGTGATATTGACATGCATGGATCTACCCCAATATACACTCATCAGACAACTCGCATACAGTCGCATGCATGCACACGCCACACGGCCGGCAGCAGCTGGACGGCGTCAGCCGTACGTGCGACACGCTAGTAGCATATACAGCGCCCTACAGCTAGCTAGCTAGCTGTCGGCGTCGACACGCGCTGCCGCGTTTGGGGAGGACGTGGAACGTACTCTTGCCGTGTTTACAGCTGTGTGCTTGCATTGGAGATCGGAGGAGGGAGGAAGAAGAGAGCAACGAATGAAAGGTGTGCATGACTACTGGGCGTGGATGTGGATGAATACTGACCTCGCCGCGGACGACGATGGAGGTGACTGCGCCGGCGCCGGCGAGGTCGTAGGCGATCTCCATGCCGGAGTTGCCGCCGCCGACGACGAGCACGGATTTCCCCTTCATCCCCTCCGGCGACTTGTACTCGCACGCGTGCAGGACCTTGCCAGGAAACCCCTCGATCCCCGGCACCTCCGGCACGACCTTCTCGTCGTTCTCCCCCGACGCCACGACGAGGAACCTCGCCGCGTACAGCTCGACCTTCCCGCCGGCGGCGAGGTCGACGGCCTCCACCTCCCACCGCGCCGCCGCCACGTCGTAGCTCGCCCGCCGGACCTCGCGGCGGAGCCGGGTGCGGACGGCGAAGCGCGCCGCGTAGGCGTCGAGGTAGCGGGCGAAGTCGTCGCGCGGGAGGTAGGTGGGCGCCGCGTCGGGGTGCGGCGCGTGCGGCAGCGCGCAGAAGTGCTTGGCGAGGTGGAGCCGGACGCGGTCGTAGCTGCGCTTCCGCCACAGCGACCCCACGCAGTCGTCGCGCTCCAGCACAAGGCTGCGCACGCCGCGCAGCGACAGGCACGCCGCCGCCGCCAGACCCGACTGACCCGCGCCAACGATGATCACCTCCTCCTCCTCCACCACCGCCGCCGCCGCCATTGTCGTTGTTGCAGCCGTGCGCGCGTGCCCGGCCTCTTGGCGACGAGAGCTTCCGATCGATCGACCCCCCGGCGGCGGTGGTGGTGGCGATGTGTGCACGTGAAGAAAGAGAGTAGAGCTCGCTAGCTGATGACTATATGGGGAGTAGAAGCCAAGTGATTGCCCATTTTGGCGGGTTTATAAAGGAGAAGAGAGCACCAGGTTGGTGAGGGACACCGCGGTCGGCAGGTGGAGTGGCGTGGAAGGGTCTCGCGGCGGTGCTGCTGGGGCCAGCCTGGCAGTCTCACCAGTCCGGTACACCCGTCGCTCTCGCTCATGCCTGCTAGCTACAAGGCCTAATAGATAGATATATACTAAAAAAAAGCTACAGCCTAATCACCAAGGAAATAAATAACGGGATCTGTAGCAGATAGATATTTTTTTCAATTATTATAGTAGATAGCGGGTGCTATTGCGATCGTTAAGTTCTAATAACAATATATATTAAAATCTTAAAAACTACATATAATATTATTTAGATTATAAATTTTTTATCATTACAATCGTGTAAAGTAGTCTGATCAACTAAATTTTAAATTATAAAGTATAACTTGGATAATATGAATGAATATATTTATTTTTTGAAAAAGTAGTGTCGATACTAATATCGACAGTGGATCATAGAGCTACCCATGATCCTTATTTATCGGTAAAGGTATGTGCGAGATCGAGAGTCGATGGACACACAAGACGCAAGATTTAGACAGGTTCAGGCCTTCCGAAGAATAACAACCCTATGTCCTGTGTTCGGTGGTGTATTATATAGTTGTCAATGAGAGAGCCCCTACCCCTTCTTATATATCCGGGAGGCAGAGTTACAACATGATAACCGAGTAGGATTCTATCTCTAACTTTCTATCTCTAATACTGACTTGTCGTCTACTTCAAATAATAATCTAAATAATTATTTTCATAGGCTTTATCTTAATTGGATCCTGATCCACTTGGTAATATATCCGAGTGATAAGGTATCCTTGGTATATATATCTCATAAGTAGACTTAAAAAAATAAAAAATATTAATAAGACGTCATTATATTGAAATAACGGCCACTATGACGGTTTTATAGGTGCAATAGCGCTCAATAAATGAAATAGTGGACGCTAAGTTATAACATGATATTTGATTAGTATTATATTATAACGGTAGCGTTTATACATTGTTACCGCTATAGCGACGCTTGCAGCTGCTAAAAATACTATTTATTATCTTGCTAGTCACTACAGCCACATGTGGATTTGTAGATGCCATATACTATAAGTTATATAATTTCTTTCTAGGAATATTGCGCACTACATTAATCTCGCACTGCTGAGTACGAGTTTTTTTTTTCCACGGTGAATACGTACGATCTGTTAACTTCACCTTTTTTTATCTGCGCTGTACATGTTGAAACTTGGCACAATTTGCAAAGGAAGGTAAATAATAGAGGTTAAGTCAAACTAGAAGTACTTGGATGCCGACTGTACTTGCTCTTCGACTCAGTACCAGGATCATCTTCCACTGGTTCTCGCTGGCCGGGTACTTGCTCTTCGGGCTCGGGCCTTAATTTATTCTGTATCGCACATTGTACCCTGCCTTAAATTTCAGAGTTTAAACAACCTTGTACATGCGAAGTTATGTGGTGCTAATGAACCAGCAACATGATTCAAAGGAGAAATATTAATTGGATACCTCGCATCAGCTGTACTTGTACCACTTTATTTACGTCCTTCTTGTCCCATTCACCACTTCTTTATTTTAAATAGTAGATACACGGATTTGCTGATGCCAAAGATGGTAATGCATTATGATTTCTCCTCTGCATATAATAATGCATCACATTTGTAATGCGCTGCTGCTGTGTATGAGAGTGTTTTTCCTGCGAGCTAGTATAATTTCTATACGTATGATGTGATTTCAACACTGAAGATTGTTCAAATCAAACTTCATTAAGTGTTCACCTTGCAATTTGGGCTGCATACATTAAAACTAGCTAGGCAGTATTTGAAAATGAAGGTAAATAAAAATTAATTCAAACTTGAAATAGGATGCCGACTGTCCTTAGTCTGCATATAGTTGGAGCAGCATGTTCAATTTTAATTCACAGCACCAGGGTATCATTTTGACTCATTCTGTTTCTCTGGCATATTTCGGCTCCAATATCTGTCATAAAAATTCAAAGTTCAAAGCCTATTGTACATGAAAAGGTAGTGCATGTGTCGCTTTTCATTTGTGGTGCGACTGAACCAGCAAAATGGTCCAATAGAAGAAAAAATGGATATCTGACATCAACTGTACGACCACTTTTTTTGTAGCATTTATGGCCTATACATCAATAGAATACACGATAAATACCAGATCTTGTTCTTGTATATATACTCCTGACTCATGCAAATCTCACTAAACACAAGGATGGTATGGATTGGATGGAACAACGGATAGTAGGAACATATATCATTTTTGAGTGTGGTGCTTCATGATGAGAGCCAAGTTGGTAAGACCACACACATAATTATTAGGAACATAAGACAAACTCTGGCTCCAATCAGTCAACATTATTACACAATGCCAAATTTACAAAAATGCTTGCATTTGTATCATATAAATCAGCTCCAGAACTTTCACTACCTTGGTCACGAAAAGAACAACTCCATCCTCAACAACATGGGCTTCACGAATGATAAGAACCACTGAACAAAAAATCTTAAATGTTTGCCACCAGCTGAATAGACCATGAAAAATGCATTCCCTCCTAGAAAATAAGTCCATTTCCATTTCAGCATCAACAATGACTTAATATTTTTCTAGAGAGAACCCAATCAACTAAACTCATGGCATTTGGTAGAGCCCCTACCTATTTTTTATAAATTTTGTATAAAAATAATATGTACAAGGTACAAGGCCGAAGGTCCAAAAACGACCATAGTGAAATTTACTTCAATTTACATTACTCAGGAAAGCCTCTAAATGGTCTCTCAAAGCTGATTTAGCACAGAGTGATACCAGCAAACCCCTCCTCAAAAAGTTGTTCCACCGTCCTAAACAGATGGTTGCGTTGTCAAAGATGATGTTGTTCCTATGACACCGGATTGACCAACAACCAACAATTACCACTTCTCTGAATATTTTGGAGTTAAACTATCTTTTTTGCTGTCATAAGAGCATCTCTAAAAGAGCCCTCATAAACTCTCTCTAAATTAAATTAATAGGGTTTAATCTAAAAAAATGATATCCAATAGCCCCCTTAAACAACTCACATATTTATTCTCCTCCTAAATTCACATCATCTGTAGTTAGAAACAAGGGGAAAGTTGGGAGCCTCAATCCTTATATTTCCAAGAGAATTAATGTGGTTGTGACCCCCACTTGCTGATGTGATTATATTCTAACATTTTCTTAAAAAACATTGATGGTGACTCTCTAATAAGCAATCCGACATGGATTATCATATTCTGGAATATTCAATTGTTCTATGTATCGGTATTTTTTAATGAATCAAGAGACACCCTTTTATAAGGTTATATTATATGGAAGCAGGCACTCAGAAATCTCTTACTGTATGTCACCATTCACAGAGTGATTTAGAAATTTCATAATAATAGACCTTCTCCTTGTTATTTTATCATTTATGTAATGATTGGTTCATTCTATCTCATCTTGATAGCTAAAAACTTTGTAATGAAAACCAACCTGTGTGTGGTTACTGGCAGCCATTTTCTCAAAAAAGATTATTTTTTTGTGAGTAAAAAAAATTAGAATGATTAGCTCAGCTGGAGAAAGACAGTTATATATTGTTGCACTGGTTCCTTGGTTCCTGTCATCCGGACAAGCTACAAAGGACATGTTCTTTTCTTGACTGCTTAGCTCTCAGTTTCTATAGCTTTCCATTTTGCTTGTTCAAATGAATAAAACCTGCATATTATTTCCAAGAGAACGATGTGGCTCATAGAGATGATGTGGTATTCGAACAACATTAACCCAAATGATATGCTTAGAGCATCTCTAAAAGCTCCCTAAAAAAAGATCCCAAAAGGTTATACTTATTTATGAGATGGTAGAATAGAATATGGCAACTGTTTGATGGAGGGAGGAACAAAAATCATGTAACGTTGATGCCGGACTAAGCGTGCACGTGGTCGACTTGGGCATGGCAAAGTAAAGATCATCCTGTGTTTAACTGTTATACACAGGACGATCTTTTCTTTGATTGCTATTTTGCTAAGTACATTTGGCGAGTTGTTCAAGTTTCAAAAATTTGTCACCTCCAAATAGTGTTCAACATTTGTTTAATGACTGGTTATTTGGAGTGGATGTGAAACTTAGAAAGAAAATTCTTGTTGGAACTTGTATCATGATATGGGCTTTATGGTTGAGTAGAAATAATCTGATTTTCAACGACAAACAAGTTGTTACATCTATGCAGGTGATCTTCAAAGGAACTTATTAGATCCGGGTTTGGTCACTGTTATAGAAGGTGAAGGATAGACCTCATATGCAGCGGGGTTGTCATATTCTTGAAACATCGGTCATGGAATGCTTTGCTAAGCATGGGTGGCAATTCAGCAATAGGCTTCAATATTAGTTTTTTGTGTTCCTCGTTCATTTGTGGTGTTTCGTTCGACTCGCTTCTGAGTCTCAATTTATGCTCTGTAATAAGTAATAGCTACATACAACTCTCGCTGCAGAGGCTAGAGTATTAATATATATTCTCTTTTCTAAAAAATACTCTCCAACGATATGTAGAACAACGGACTGCTGCTTTGAAGGAATGAGAGAAAACAGCTAGAGTGAGATCCGAGGCATATGCATCCTGCTACATTTTTATTTTTCATATGCCCCAATAATATGCGTGGCCTAAGGACAGGATTATACATAAGCACCCAGGCCAAGAAGCGGGCAATGCCGACCACGACATGTTGGTCGAATATCTTTCTCTTTTGTCATCAGAATGTACGTAGGTATCCAGCCACCGAAAGATACGATCGAGGCCGATCGATCGTTGTAACCATAAAAAAAACTGAAATCGACGACCGGTCTGCTTCAGTACAGCAGATGACTTGGATAATTAAGAAGCCACCGCACAAATATATGATACCCGGCGTCTTGAACATGAACCACTCAGTAATCCAGAGAGGGACCGGCCCGCAATTTATTTGAAGATGACTCGCAAACCTTTGCCATATGAACCCGAGGTGCAGCAGAGCACGCTACTAGCTGATGAGTGCCGGCAGCGACGTCTCGGCGGTGGAGACATGGAGGAGGGGATCGCACACAGACATAGACAGCCTGAACAATCTTTTGTCCTAGGTTTTGACGAAGCAACCGTTGAGGCCCACCCACGTACGGACGACGTCAAAACCCATTTGTTCCGTTTGGGCTTGTTTGCTGTAAAAGATTGGAACAATATATGGTCGGTCGTCAATGAAATATGAAAGCATTTTGTGAGCACGCACACTTGAAATGCAGTCCGTCATTTTTCGTTTCTCCCGGCTTCGTACTCCAATAGGGTTCTCCGAAGAACAGTATGCCCTGCCAGTAACTGGGGTACTGCCACTGCCAGAATTCTAATAATTTATACCGAGGGGAGGCGTTTGGAAAAAAAAAAAAAAAAAAAAAACCTCGACTGGTAGGGGAAGAACCGCCCCCACAACATTTAATTAAGAAGGAGACCGTATAATCCTCGGTCGAGAAAACCTCCTGAACCTTGTCCCATACCTGGCAACAGCCAAGGCCAAGCCACTATGGGCCGACGTAGCCGGCGCCATTGGGCCGGAAAGGTCGTAACCCGGGCACAGCACGCAGCACGTCCAGACCACACAGCAGCGAGCACAGCGAGGGGGATTTTTTTTTTGCGGGGGAGGGGGGGGGGGGGGAGGGGGATGAGACACGCGAGTTGCGAGTCCTGGACTCGAACCCGCGCAGGGCGCACACGTTCTCACTGACCACTCAGGCTTCGCTCGGTTCTCGGCATTTGGCAAAAGGGGTTTACATAGCAACCAAATAGAAACAATCTCAATCATCATTGAATCAGCAAGGTATAAAGATTGTGAATCTAGAGTGGAGCTAGTCAGATAAATTAATCTCTGTGTATGTATGGCTTGTAATCTCGTGTACAGAGAGAGAACAAAATATACGCTACTAACTAGAAAAAAGAGATAATTAGAATTCAAATATTGTTACTATAGGGCCCACAAAGTTGACATAACATGAAATAAGAAAATTTTGCAGTATGCAACTATCCATGGCATGCTGGTTGGACAGAATTATCTCTTGAGATAGAGGCAATCTGTTGAGTGCTCCATTTCAAGCAAAATGCCATTCAAATAATGTTGGCTAGAAGCAAAGCAACCTATTAGGAAGTCATAACCAGATCAAAGAGTTGTTGTTGGTTGTGTAACAATCATTCTTGTTCTCTGTAGCATTCTATATTTTCCTTGATATTCGGATGAATATCAGTGACCTATTGCATGCTTGATCAAGTCCATTTCTTATTCATCCCATAATTCCTAGTTAACTAATGTAGTTGAGATCGAGTTTTATAATCATGGGGAAGGGGGCATGGGCTCCTTTGCTTCTTGGATGAAGCTCAAATTATTGCGCAATTCATCTCCTTATTGTATTTTTTGTGCATACATCCATAGAGAAGAAGAAATATACAATAAAATGCATCACACATTTAGGACGATACATCTGCACATGATGAACGTGTTGACACATCAACCCATGCAACTCATGACCATGCCTCTTGTCATGCCGTCTGCAAAATCAGATTACAACGAAAATCGATAAAAAAAAACTCGCCACGGAGGGACTTTTCTCAGGATAAAAGTGATGAGGGTTGTCCTAGCGTTGGCAGGACATCTAGGATGTCTTGAATCACCATCGAGATAAATAAGAAGAACAATTATGATTGAAAAAGTAGGGTAAAGAGATAAGAGGTAAAATATATATATATATATATATATATATATATATATATATATATATATATATATATATATATATATATATATTAAAAGTGTTTTGATGGATTGAGTGATACCTCAATCGGTCGTGGCCCTTTGTGTATAAAGGACGGGAAGATCTAACCCCGGTAGGAGCTAAAACTCTTCTATATTCCTCGTTGAACATGAAATTTTAACTCAAACTGTTGAAATTAAACTAGAACCTTTGTTTTTTTTATAATGCAAATCTGTAAAGACTTTCGGTTTATAGAACCAGACTTTTAGTTTTGCAGCGTGTGAGTATTTTTTAAATATCATAGCTTCCAGGCAAGGTCTCTAAATTAGGCGTTTTACATGTCTATTTTGATTGTCTAGACGAGGGCTCTGTCATAGACATTTTAAATGATGAGCAGTTTGTCTTTATCTTCTTGCATTTCCATGCACTTCTTTGTGTATTTAATGAAATTGAGCAGAATGTCCAGAAACGATGCTCACATCCTGCAAACATGTCTAAACACCAAGCTTACAAATATATTCAATGTTAGCTTTAATTTAGGCATTTTTTTAATCATGTGTTGCCTGTCAATATATAGTAAAACTTCTTATTTTCCCAAAATATAAATTTTGGTTGTCAACCTTTTTTTTTATCTTGGTTGTCAACAATTTGCAAAGGCAAAATGTCTGTGCTCCTTTCCCGGGGCCTCTCTTGTACCGTCACCGTCGTGATGGATGCATCCACTGGCAATAAACAAACAAAAACACATGTACCGGCAATAGACAAGCTTAGCAAAGGCGCAATTCCAACGGAACGGCCCGCAGAAGCGGCAAAAGATTTTGGTGTGCTTGGGCCTCTTTTACGCGCTACAGACTGGGCCTGCAGCTGTAGTAGGTACTAGGTACTACTGTCCATGATTTCCGTGATGTTTCACACGAACTAAGCGGAGCCCAGTTCAAAAAATAAAACAAAATTAAGCGAAGCCCCAATCCCCATTGAACACATGACAGCCACCGCGATCCAGTCACACCACGCAAGTTGACGACTGCGAGCAGCCGCTGGCATGGGGCCCCGGCCCGGCCCGGCCCCGCCTCCAGTTTTCCCAGGCGCTGTTTCGGCTGAACCCAACAGCCAACCGGGCGAATCTCAAAAAAAAAAAAAAAAAAAAGAAAAAAAAAAACCCAGCCAACCGGGCTTGCGCAAGCGTATGCGTGCGCGGCAGCGGCAGGTGAGGAGACTGATGAGACGAAACGAGACGGGAGTCAATCCCGCGGCAGAGACCAGCAGCCACTGACCATCCCGGCCGGCGGCTATGTTTCATGCATGGCGCGCCTCCCCGTCGAAAACCACGCACCACGCGCATCTTTCTTGCTACATAAATCTCCCGCCTCCAATCTCCAGCACGTACAAGCACACCACAAAACACCACCTGGTCAGCCTGCTGCCGTGCTGCGAGCGAAAGCGAATCTACAAGTGCCTGCTGATCAGGGGTTGTTCATTCATGGCGTCGATCATGCTGCTGCTGTCGGAGCTGATGGGCTGCGATAGCGACGGCGTGCTGATGGCGGCCGATCGCTACATGAGCGGGCAGAGCCTGCAGGGAGAGTTCCGGTTCCGGCCAGCCGCGACGACCAGGCAGAAGAAGCTGCAAAACGAGTCGCCGGCGGGAGCAGGCCGCGCCTGTACGTGTACAGGGCGGGAGGATGAGAGGCAGCAGACCAACGAAGAGGATCAGTCGTTCGAGGATCTCGCGGCGTCCAGGATAGTTGTCGACGTCATGTGGCCTTGAGCCCTTGAGAATGTGTCGTCCGTGTATTAGCTAGTCTCTCTCGGGAAAGATCAATTCGTTTGTTGCACGGCGCGCGAGTGATGCTCTGCTCCTCGTCCTCTCCTCGCCTGTAATTAGTTCTTCACAATTCAAATTGAGCATGTAAATGTATTTTCACCACGCATTTGCTCTGTAACAAATGTGCTTACTAATTAATAATATATACTACATAAGTACATATAGTTTGTGTGATTACGACAACAGCACCCAGCAAGCATCAACCACTGTAATAACATATAGTAATGATTATTTTCGTACCGAAGCATTCTATAATATAATCTCATTCATATTATTCGCATTAAAATTCATGCCCTCTTTTCCCGACAGAACAAGTCAAATATCATTTTCTCCTCTTGCGCATCTCTGCTTCTCTGAATACATTTAGGGATGAAAGCGGTCGGAAACGATCGGAAGAAGGCTCAATTATTTTTGCTTTCATATTTTTTTCCCGGAAGCGAAATTGATAATACGAAAATGAATATGGTGTCGGTATTTCAGTAAAGTCAGAAATGATATTATTATAACTAAAACAAATGGTATCGATCGGGAATCGATATTAACAATCGGAAACATGAATTATGAATTATATTGCTGATAAAATAGGGAATTAGAGTTGTCATGCTTACATCTCGACAACGGCACACGGAGTAGCGTAAACTGGTTGTAGCGTATTAAATATTGAATAATTGTGTGTACATGTATAAAAAATGATATCTACAAAAATGAAAAGTAGATAATTATGTTGAGAAATTTATGATTTATTTTAAACCATAAGAATTACTTTCCTTATAGAGAGGTTTGCTATAATCAAAATACTCAATACGATAATTACCTATATTGCGCTACGGTAATTTCTACGTTAAAATAAAAATTTGCGAATACGATCAAAAGACTTTAAAATTGTTTTTATTACTATTACCATGAATTACTAACATTTTTCCTTCCACTTCTTTAAAATATTATTTTTATATGTTACAGTTGATAAAATGCGAAAACGAGCATCCGTAAACAGATAATTCATGGGCGCTCTCAATATATCAGCGTTGTTTTGAACGACTAGCGGCCTTCTGGAGGCCATATGGTACGTTCAATTCATCCAAGTTTCCGACTGAGTTATTTTCGCGATAGAAGACATGCCCCTTCGAAATGAGATGCGTACATAATTGGGAGGTTCGATAAGAACAGAAGTGCCCATGTTAGCACAATCAAACCATGTATTTTTTTTTTCTTTTACATAATACAATCAACCATATATATTTTAATCAAAGGACAATTGCATTAGTACAAGAATTAAAATGTACCAATCCACGTTAGACGAATCCAAAAATCTCTCCAACAAATCGTTATTTTGGGACTACGTACAGTTCTCTCGGTCCTTTTTCGTCCCTTTCCTAATAATAAAGACTTGGCACTACGAGCCCAAGTCATCTGTGAATCTGTGATGACGCTACTGCGCATCTTTAACTTGTGATTTTTTTTTTCTTTGAATAAAGCTACTGCACATCTTGTTGGCCGCCCACGCAAGTCCCAGACAGTGAATCATCCGCGCGCTACAAAATAAGCGAGCAGCGACCATTCAAGTTGAGGGTGAGGAGGCAGCTCATACTCGTACAAAAAGTGTTAGCTCATCTTCTCGCCGGAGATGATCCCGTACGCGACGGTGACGGCGGCGGCGGAGGCGCTGGGGCGGCCGCTGTCGTGGGCGGAGGCCACGTGGCTACGGTACACGGCGGCGACGCCGGACTACTGCCTGTACTACCTCAACTCCGTGATCATCATGGTCGCCTACACGCTGGCGCCGCTGCCCCTGGCGCTGCTGGAGCTGTACGGGCCCGCGAAACTGATCTCGCCGTACAAGCTTCAGCCCAAGGTCCACGTCTCGCGGGCCGCCTTCCTCCGCTGCTACAGCGACTCGGCCTGCCGCTTGCTGGTCCTCACCTGCGGCCCGCTGCTGGTGGCCTCCTACCCTGCCGTTAAGATGGTGGGGATCCGGATGGGGCTGCCGCTGCCGGCGGCCGGCGAGGTGGCGGCGCAGCTGGTGGTCTACTTCCTGGTGGAGGACTACCTGGGCTACTGGCTCCACCGGCTGCTGCACACGGAGTGGGCCTACGACAAGATCCACCGCGTCCACCACGAGTTCGCCGCACCGGTGAGCTTCGCCTCCGGGTACTCGCACTGGGCCGAGCTGCTCACGCTCGGCTCCCCGGCCTTCGTCGGCCCAGCCATCGTGCCCTGCCACGTCACCACCTTCTGGCTCTGGTTCGTCGTCTGTGGCGTCCAGGCCATCGACACGCACAGCGGGTAAATATGGATCCATCACACACATTTGTTTTACTTTTACCACTGCACCGCACTGCTTTCTAGCTTGTGTGTCTCCGTGCAATAATAATAATACATACGAATGTCAACTGTTGATGGGAGATTTGCAGGTTCAAGTTCCCGTTCAGCCCAACCAAGTTTATCCCGTTCTACGGAGGAGCGGAGTTCCACGACTACCATCACTATGTAGGGAAGCAGTGCCAGAGCCACTTTGCTCCGGTTTTCACCTTCTGTGATTACATATACGGGACGGACAAAGTAAGTTAATTAGCTTATATATACGGGACTACCATCACTTCTGTTTCAAACCTTATATTAGCTTGCAGCAAGAAAGGAGAACTGATTCATGGAACAACAACTTTACTGATGAGATCATTGCAGGGCTACAGGTACCAGAAAGCACGCCTAGCGAAGGATAACTGATGGTGAATTGTTGATGCATTACGCCTGGAGATAACAAAAACTAGAGCGCAGAGTTCCAATTATTTCATGGATGGGTTACTCTCGTGGCGGACTATAAAATATGCAGCAAGGTGTACGAATATAACATTGTTGCGATCGTGCGTGATGCCCCGCAGATTTCTTTCATTTTCATTTTAGTGGATGTTTTTTTTTTTCTGAAAGACCCGAAACATTGTCCGTCATGTATTAATAAGAAGAAGCAGAGTTTTTTTTCTTTTTTTTTTTGCACCAAGGGCGCAATTACAATATTCTTGACTGGTCAGACCGGCCCTCAAGGTTTGAAATACGTAGTGTACTACTCACAAAATGCAGCCACGCCTAAACGATTCTAGTTGTTTGGCCCTCGCTCTGATCCAATTTACCGCGTCTTCCCGAATCTGTTGTACTATGCTTTCGACCGTGTTGGGACAACTTTCGAAGACTCGATTGTTCCTCTCGATCCATATGTTCCAGATCACGAGTAGAGTGAGGGATTGGAGGCATTTTCGTTCATTTGGGTTTTGCGCTGCATTCTCCATGTTCGCCAACCACTGTGTTAGGTTGTTGTCTTCCCCTCTCCAGTTGCCTGGACAGATTGGTAAGCCACCTGCCAATCCGGTCCCATATCTCTCTGGACATAGGACATTCTGTGATTAGATGTTGTGGAGTTTCTAGGTTCCTTTCGCAAAGCTGACAAAAATATTGATTTGGTCATCCCCTTCTTTGCAAATGATCGGCCGTCCAAATTCTGCTCTGTAACAACAACTAGGTGAAGACTTTGATCTTTCGTGGTGCCCAAACCGACCGTATGAGCTTTGGGAAAGGCCCATAGAATTGCATGTTGTATGCTGAGTTAGCTGTGCATTGGCCGTTAGCCTCTTGAGTCCAGAAGATTGTGTCATCCTGTGTGTTAGTCGCAATATACAACATTTAGTTTTCTATTAGCATCCATAAACTGAAATAGTCATGTAGAATTACATTGTTTAGATTGTGTGCAATATCTCTTATCCACTTCTCCTCATGCAGTGCATCCGCAACATTTCTATTTTTTCGTCTACTATGCATGAAAAGGTTTGGGAAGAGGACCGCCGGTGTTGTTCCATGGCAACTAGAGTGCTAGAAACTCGCTTTCACTTTTGTTGCTGTTCTGAATAATTTTAGTGGATGTTGAGTTCTTTTCACATGTAAAGTTGATAATCTCAAGAAGTTCTGCGGTTTCAATAAATAAAAAGCATGTGCATGGTCTATATATTAGAGCAGTTTTACTATGTATATTACCTCCAGTAATTACTTGAGATAATGCATAGAGGTAATAATGTAATCTACTCATATATTTATATTGCTGTTAGGGGTATAGGGGCAATTTTTTAGCATCTTCACTTCATCCGCGCAGTGCGTTCCCGTTCAGCTACTCGCAGGCCCACTGGCGCACTTTCTAGTAATACCCCAGTAAAATCATTATTGCTTCAAATTACTGATAGTAATGGTGATAGGATGAAAAGTAATTTTAACTATTGGATTACAATTATTGTTAGTAATTACTGCATTACCTACAGTAATTACTAGAGGTAATATGCATAGTAAAACTACTCATATATTAATGCCTGAGGAGTTTTACTGTCTAAAATACTAGTTAGTAGTTTTAAAAAAACTATTGTTTAGTAGTTTGAGAATAATTTCGTAATTACACTTTTAATTAATAAATTTATATTTATATTCATAATAAATATTAAATCTACTAAATTATTAAAATGTTAGTTTATCTAAAAAATATAAAATATTAGTTATTAATCTGATTGTTAATGTAACTTTATTATAACAATAAAAACTAATTATTATAAATCTATAACTCTTATTTTTTTTTATATTGCCCTAAAATTAAAAAACTACTAGCTAGTAGTTATGATTTCAGATTATAAAATTTATACTATTAAATCAAACTACTTATTAAGAAACTACCAGTCTGTATTTTAAATAATAAAACTTCTCTGCTGCCTTTGGTTTCTAAATATATAGACCATGTTGTACTTGTGTTTATTATAAATAAATAAAGTGAGTCAAAAGAGGAAGGGGGAGGATGCCGGCCTGCGGAGCTCTTGGCTATGGCCGCCACCGCTATACTATACTTGTGTTTTGCATGTCGAGTGCGTGACTCCAACGATGGTGTCGGGTTTGGGGTTCTTCATGCGACAGTTAATGTGGCCAAGTTTTTTACGCCTTCAACGGTTCAACCTCGTGCTATCATAGCCGATACCTTATTCTCAAAGAAAACTGAAAAAAAAATTAAAGAAAAACCCATTGCAGCCCTACCCAAAGTCCATAACTATTGCTCCACACGCGCGCGCGCGCACACACACTGTGCTATTGTTGTGCTTGAATGTTTGGGATCGGCTCGGGGTCCTCAGCTGTACAGGTCTCATTATATTATAGAGGGTTGTACCAATTGCTACAGTGATTCATGAAATCATGATGCGGCCATGAATAGATTATCCGTACGGTTAGCATGTTAATTTCAACCATTGGAACTTGAACAAGCAACTGAAGGTTTTAATGTAGAGGATCCTTATTATCCTTAGGCTAGTCCCAATGGAGAATTTCATTTTGTTGTTTCCAAGAGTGACATGTCATCAAAAGTGATTTGAAACTATAAATGAAACAATCTCTCCAATGCATGATTTTATTTAGGTGCTTTATTGCATTTAATTCAATGTTCTTTTATTGGTTGTCTATAGGATGAAATGAAACTCCTCTCCTTTAATGCTAATGTTATAGGGTGTGTTTGGTAGGGCTTATATTTATGTTAAAAATGGTTTATGTTTTGATTTATCTATAAAAAGTACTTATTTGACTTATTTAGCTTATTGTAGCATAAGCTCTCAAACCGTTTGATAAAATAGCTTATGTATGGCTTATTTTAGGGAAGGATGGTCCATAAACCCAAAAAGCTAGTATTTGTTGGCTTTGCTATTCTTGTAAAAAAGGATAAATGGCTTATGAGGGTTTATTATAATAAATACTTATGCAAAATAGCTGTTTGGTAGGGTTTATGGCTTATCACACTATAAGTCACTGTATAAGTCATTTCATAAGTCCTGTCAAACACACCCATAATATTTCAAATCTAGAAAACAGTATATACTCAGTTTCATCTAAATGAAACTCTTTTTCTCTCTTTCCTCGTAACTTTTTTGCCATGTCATCAAAATTACTTATATGATATCTCATTTATTAAAAATAAAACTCTCATTAAAAATAACCTTAGTACACTGTATTAGGAGGCCTCCATAAGCTTCCTAATAAACTCGTTTGATTCTCTTACAACGGAAACATGGTCTAGTTCTTCTGGATCAGTCTGACACAGAATTAATTCCAGCTTGACAGGGAACAAATCGTTCACTTAAGACCGGCCTAGATTCTAACTTGGTTCATCTCGACTATTTTGGGTTTGTTTGACTGAGTGAATCAATTCAGATTCAAGGCTGAATTACCTAAATTATTTTTAAATAACAAAAAGATGAAACGTTTTAGGGATGAATTACTTGAAATGTTTCAAGTTTTTTACACTATCAATCCGAATCACCTAAAATGATGTTTCATATGATTCAAGAGTCACTTAGTTCATTTTGCTTCAAGAATTTAAATCTGGAATTTTTTTTATCGAACTCAGCAGAGAAGATCCCTACTTATATTTTTTATATA
Source organism: Eleusine coracana subsp. coracana (assembly GCA_032690845.1). NCBI lineage: Eukaryota > Viridiplantae > Streptophyta > Magnoliopsida > Poales > Poaceae > Eleusine > Eleusine coracana. The sequence goes on from CM064418.1 coordinate 2,544,368, forward strand.
TAAGCATGAAAAGAAATATGTACAAGTTATAAGACCGTAGGTCTAAAGAAGACCCTAATCAAGAGGTTGAGAGCGACTACTCAGATATAAATCAAACAAAGTGTGGACACTTGGCTTAGGCTCTAAGCCGTACCAACTTTATTTCCTCACTGAAGGAATCCAGGATTTTTGCCAAACTGTTTTTTAGATTCACTAGAAAAATATTTCAAGAGAGAATTTGAAATATTTCTAATTCAGAATTCTAGCCCAAGAATTAAAAGAAAAACGGACTCTATCCGAGATAACCGAATGAGACATTAAAACACATTCTGTTTTCAATGCCCGGAAAAATATCGTGTATTGCTTCATTGGATACCGTCAGGATGTTTGCGTAATACTACTAATAACAACTTGTCAATCGTGTGAAACTAAGAAGACAGGTACGACAAAATTAGCAGCTGATTTCTTTTGCAGCCAGATCAGAGATAGCTGTGGCATCTTTGTTGCTTACTGGTTCTATATAAACAAAGCTCCATGTAGAGTATTGCAGATACTCTCATTAATTCAATGCGAAATGTGTCAAACATATTCTACCATATCCGAGTTTCGCTGATGTCAAGCTTGGCATCAGCAAATGACACTCCATGCAGAGTCAGTGAGTCACCTACAAAGTAATACGATATGTGTAGAGAAGCAAAATGCTGGCAAACACGCAGTGCTGGCAGCTATAAAACTTTGCGTAACAAATTAACAGGTTAACAAGTCAACACTTACCAAGGCGACAAAGGCACCAAATCTTTTTTTGGCTAAATTGCTACAGTATTATATAGCACTAGAAACGAACAGGTTTGCTGCGTTACCATTATTTTTTTTCTTTTGCCATTTTAATATGCACGAATGTAGTAGTACTACATCACTCCTAAAATATAAGCATTTATAGTGCTATAAATTTAATCTGGATATACAATTAACATAAACTGCTTCACTCAGAGATGGAGATAGTTTTAACCGGTCCACACCTACTTCGACCGTTTTAACCAGTAGCGGCAAAATTACCCATGTTTACCAATCAATCAATCACCGGACTAATGTACTTTGAATTGTTATAAATTTTATTTATTTTGCATCTCATCTCGTTCATCATGGTCTTCTAAGTTTTACTTTGATCATAAAATTTTATTTTAACATATATGATCACTATACACAATCATAATCATGTGAATGTATTTTATCATAATATGATGGTTCTATTCAATCAAGGTTTAATGTTAACATTATGTCCAAATTATAATTTAAAACACACCGTCATGAAAAAAACTGGGCGACGTGCAATTCCAAAGAAAAATAGGGGCACTGGTGCAAGGTCGTGTAGGCCTTTTGACATCTAATCCAACAGCGTCAAGTCCTCTTAAAGAACATGGATAAATCCAACCATAAGTTTAAAAAAATCAGGGGCAACAGCAAGATAAGATTGGCGGCTGATTTCTTTTTGCAGTCGGATCAGGCTGGCCTCTTGTGGAAATATTATTGTTGTATCTAAGCACCTAGTTCAATGTGAAATGCGTCACATGCATTCTATCATGTACGACAAGCACCAGCCAATGATCACACTCCATGCAGAAAGATGGTGACGGCAAGCACAACAATAGAGGTTATTAATCTTTACACATCACAAATTAATGAACAGGTTAACAACTTTGTACCTACAGATCATGCATGTGTCAAATCTTTTCAATACGTACATATGCATTACTAACTTCATATTTAAAGTGTTGGCATCCAGACATTGATTTTTAACAAAAATCAATGTAAAATCTTTTCAATACATAAGCATATGCATCACTAACTTCATATTTAAAGTGTTGGCATCCAGACCTTGATCTTCAGAAAAATATTATGTGAAAACCACCGATTCATGAAAACGCAACTAAAAAGACTATTTAAATTTTTTTTAAAAAACTCTGAAGCTCAACATATATGTATCTGACATGGTGCAAAATATGCAAAAAAAAGTTTGAGCTTCAAAAATTCAACTTCATTTATAGAAGATAAAAAGAAACTAATCATGAGGGACGATTAAAAATAAAACACATGCTTGATCTTGTGTCAAAATTAAACTGTTGATAGACAAATCATTAGCAACAAACTAATTCAAATTACGTACGCACGTTACACCAATAATCAATCACTTACTGCACGCGCTTATAACTTAAATAGCAGTCAATATTTTATAGTACGTGCGAGCCATATATTTTAGGGGCAATAGCGTTTCGGTCAACGGTTTATATTCCAATTGTGTTTTAACAATCTGTTTTAAGATTTTGCATATTTACCATTTATTTTTGAATTTGAAACTCAATTTTACCATTGTGGTGTTAACAGAGGTTAACAGTGTTAAATTGTATAAAAAAGACCAAATTGCCCCTCGATTGCCTCTGCCTCCCATGACGCCGCCTGCCCGCCCGACACGACGCTGCGAGCTTGCCCCACGTCGTGCACATATGCTGCGCCGCCTCGCCCGCTGCCTCGTGCTCGTCCGTCGTCGTGCGCTCGCTCGTCGCCTTGCCTGTCGCCACATGCTCGCTCGTCGCTGCACGCTCGCCCGCCGCCATGTGCTCGTCGCCCCACCTCGCCTGCTATCGTATGCTCGGACGTCATTGCGCACTCGGCCGCTGCCGCGTGCTCGCTCGTCGCCACGCGCTTGCCCGCCGCCTCGTCCGTCGCTGTGCGCTCTCCTGCCGCCTCGCCCATCACCATGTGCTCCACCGCCGTCGTCGTCCGGGTTAGGATTAGGGTGAGGAGTTGGCTGGAGAAGTGGAGTTGAGTCAGGCAGATCGGGAGCAGAATAGTTCTGGATGTGTTTTTATTTTATTTTTTGATTTATTTTATTACGTTTATTTGGTGTCCACTAATGCCGTTCGGAACAGATGGTTAACGACTGCTTTGTTTTTCTTCCGTGATGGCAAAATTGCAAAATCTGAAAACAGATGTTTAAAGCACAATTGTAATATTAAACCGATGGCCGAAACTCTATTATTCATATATTAAGATGGAGCATAAAAATTGTTACGAGCGCTATTAACCCCACAGGTTATTCTTGTTGACCCACAAATCAGAGAGCGCAGATTATCCTACCCGCGCGCTATAAAGATTTTTTTTAGGAAAGCGCGCTATAAAGATTGGGTACATACATGCACAAATAATCCCAGGGCCAAGAGTAGTGTAGGCCATCCAGTTCGCCGGCCGGAGTCGGAGATGATCCCATACGCGACGGCGGCCGCGGCGGAGTCCGCTTTGGGGCGAGCCCTAACGTGGGGGGAGGCCGCCTGGTTCCGGTACACGGCGACGACGCCGGACTACTGCCTCTACTTCCACAGCCTCATCAACCTCCTCCTCGCCTACACGCTTGCGCCGGTGCCAGCCGCCCTGCTCGAGCTGTGCTTGCCGGCGAAGCTGACCTCGCCGTACAAGTTGCAGCCCCGGGTGCGGCTGTCGCCGGCCGCCTTCCTTCGCTGCTACAGGGACACGGCCCGCGTCTTGGTGCTCCTCACCGTTGGCCCCCTCCTGTTCCTCCCCTACCCTGCCATTAAGGTCCACACTCGATCCACAGACACTCACGCACATTTACAAGTCATCACACACACTGAATCACATTTACAAGTCATGTGCCACAGTAAGCTGCTGATTTAATCGGTAACTGCTATAATTATTAACTTATCTACAAATGCATGGAGGTCATCAGATGGCAGGGATCCGGATGGGGCTGCCACTGCCGTCGGTAGGAGAAGTGGCGGCGCAGCTGGTGTTGTACTTGCTCGTGGAAGACTACCTGGGCTACTGGTTCCACCGCCTGCTGCACATCGAGTGGGGCTACAACAAATTCCACCATGTCCACCACGAGTACACGGCGCCCATGGGTTTCGCGGCCGCGCACTCGCACTGGATCGAGCTGCTCATCCTCGGCTTCCCGACCTTCGCCGGCCCGGCCATGGTGCCCTGCCACATGACCACCTTCTGGCTCTGGTTCATCATCCGTGGAGTCGTGGCCATCGACACGCACAACGGGTAAGTCAAAATTTAGTTACCCAGATGCTTAGTTATATGAGCTGCTGCTGAGAAATCTGACCGACCTGCGTGAGATAACTGCATGCAGGTTCAACTTCCCTTTCAGCGCGAGCAGGTTTATCCCGTTCTATGGAGGTGCGGAATTCCATGACTACCATCACTATGTTGGAAGGCAGAGCCATAGCAACTTCGCCCCGGTTTTCACCTTCTGTGATTATATATACGGGACCCAAAATGTACGCAACTACTACTATATAACAACGGCTTACTATATAGTATATTATTGTTATCAATCAAATCTATCTCGCGCCAGGAGAACTAACTGACTCATGGCAGTCACCTTCATATTTTTACTGACATCCCAAAACATGTTTGTTGTTTCAGGCTTACAGGTGCTATAAGGCGACACTAGCGAAGGACCCAAGGTAGGCACCTCTAGTTCTTTACATTTTTTTTTTTGCGAGTATGATTCTTTACATATTTTCATGCGATAAGGATATCTTCTTTTCTCTCAACTTTCCAGCTAAAGGATCCAACAAAAGATGAAGCTGAAGGAGGAGGGAGCGATGCATTCAACAGCAGGAAAAACAAGACAAGATATATTTCAGCTTCATTGCCACTGAATAAAGGCCGGCCTGTTCCCGTCTGTTCCACATGCTCTTGATCAAATGGCTAAACTTTTCATATATTTATATAGTAATTTTCAATGAATAATTGCAAAATAGGTGATATTTTTTTGCTACTATTGTTATTTTTTTAAAAAAAATTGTAACTCTAGTAAAATAAACAAATATCACAGTGGCTCCTACAACCATAACAACTATAACAACAACTCATGCAGCTACAACAGAAGTTCTCCGTATAGTAAATATCTTGTGAAATAACTCCCGCAAAATATTTGTTAGAGCAGTTATCCCCCTATGTGTCCAGGCATCTTCGATATATATAGTGAGACATCATATTAGTTGAGAATTTTATGATTCAAGTGCAACTTAGACCATACCGCCGATGCATTGCATCATTGTATCATAATTATAATTTCAAAAGTTTTTTTTAGATAATGGAACAAGAGTCCCAGCCTCTACACTCTTCAAAAGAGTGTACACAACGGTAATTATAATCTCAAAAGTGCCACGTAAAAACAAAGTAACAAGATAAAATCTCTCCAGAGCATGATATATCACATATACTTGTCCATTGTTTCATAGGCTTCATAATAATAAGAAGAAAACACTATGTAGCGTTCAATAATTGTGTGCAATACTACCCGTTAAGAGTAGTCTTATAAGACTGTATCAAGATAGAACACGCCTTGCCTAATGGGAGTGACATGGGAGGGATAATATAGTTAATTTGACGATCCAGTAGCGACGTTGAACATCCGACGTGGTCATGTGGCGGCTTAATTATTAGGACCCGCTTGGACCTATGGTGTGATCTAAATTGAGATTAGGGGTCAAATCCGTGTTTTGATAGTTAAGGGACCTAAGAACATAGTTAAACAAGTTGAAGATTCGGCTATATACTGTACTTCTATATTTATTAATTATGATATAGCAAAGACGTAGTAACATATGTAAATATGTTTAAAATATATCTAAATGGTATACCAAATTTTGAATCTATATCTATAACTAATTTTAGCAGCTAGCTATTTGCTCTAAAAGATTGGAGCAGAGCTAAGCATGAAGAAACAATATGGTTGATCGATGAAACATGAAAGCATTTTGTGAGCACGTGCTTGAAACGCCGTCAGTTTTCGTTGAAAACAGCCTCCTGCTCCATAGGGTGCTAGAACACACTGTGCACTACAAGTAATTGGGTGCGGCCACAATTCTAAATAGAGGAGTTTGACAAAGGGAAATTACAAAGCAACCAACGCAGTCACTAAGTATAAAAGGGACCTTCAGTGATGCTTGATTTTTTTTTCCCAGTGACGGTTGAGGTTACACCCACCATTAGGAGTGTCCCAGGAGGCCACTAGATTGTGCACCGTCACTGGAAATTAAATCCAGTGACGGTGATTGCTAACGTCATCTTTCACTATCATTGGGAATCAAACCCACTGATGGTGGTTGTTGATATCAGCCATCAGTGATGATTTTTGCTGATGTCAACGAGCCATCACTATAATTTTTAACATTAGTAACGGTGGCTGACATCAGTGCATCGTCATTGGTAGCTTCCAAAGCCTATCATTCCGTCGAGTAGACTTGCAGGTCCATTTTTAACCTGAACCGGTATGAAAGTATTAAAAAAAACTAGGTTTTCAAACGTCCCACCTTCCTTTCCTTCTCCATGAGGGGGCCCTCTCTCTCCTTCCCCACGCAAGTGCCACCCAACTCCTCTCCCTGTATTGCCTCTCTCTCCTCCCTCACGTCCCCCATGTAGGTGCCGCGACCGCCCACCACCCTACGCACGTAGGCACCATCGCTGCCCTCTTCCTCACGCTTGGCACCGCCGCCTCTTCTCCACCCCTCCCTCCTCGTGCACTTTGGTGTTGTCTCTTCCACGCCCTTCCCTCCTTGCGCGACTTCGGATCCGTTGGCGCGGTGGGCGAGGCTGGGATGAGGGTGCGGCGGTCGGGGCGTGACGGGGGCACGGCGTCGGCTCAATCTCCTCTGGCGATGACGGGCAGATTCATTGGCACGAATGTCGGGGCCGGGACGAGGGCCCCTCCCTCAAGCGCGCCGGTGCCTCCTCTTCATCGCCCCTCCCCTCGAAGCACATCGGCGGCAGTTCATAGGGTGGAGCTACGGATCCAGGTGCAACAGTTGTGGATCCATCGATGTCGGCTTCGCGGACGGTGGCAGCACACGACTCCGGGGCATGGCGATGACGACAGTGGCTCCAAGCTAGGGTTTCATGGCTGGGCTGGACAGGGCAGGGCCTGACACACGCAAGCCCTACTTTTTTGTTTTCTTTCCAGTGACGATGGAAGATGACATCATCTTCCTCGTTACTGTCCCGTCAGTATACTTAGGAAGCCTAATAACGGTGCTTAAACCCGCCATTGGGCTTGGTCCGCTACCAGTGGTAGGAGCTTAGTAGCGGCTCGAAAAACCATCACTGCAGGCGGTTTTCTACTACCACTAAGATTTTTTTTTGTACTACTGAATCTTAATTATCATTGAATCAGTATGGTATAAAGATTGTAAATATAGAGTGGAGCTAATCAGATAAATTATTCTCAGTCTACAAAGTATGTATGGCTTATAATCTCACACACAAAAAGGTAATAGGAATTCAAAGATTTTTTTTTAAACATGTAGAAGAACTGTGTATCTTTGTATTTAACAAAGAAGAAGGCAGGTTACATCAAGATCCCCAAATCCTTGTGGAAGATTTAGGGGATCCGGGACCCAAACACTTATATATATCACCCGTTACAATGACCACACGACCACATAAAACTGACTTGGAGACTCGTCTTTGAATAAGAATTCATAGATGGAGAGGCGGATGTGGATCGTCAGCCATAGGTTCCTCTACCAGAACTGGAAGACCATAGTGACAGTCATCTCGATAGCTAGTGTGCTTGTTGGAATCTTCAGAACGCTCTATTCCCTAAAGCACAGCTAATTAATAAAGTCGGCTAGCTACATGTTGTACCGATTAATGGTTCATTTGCCATTAGAAACCTTTCCAGTCACTGCTGTATCTACCATTATTTTTCGTTGAACCAAAATCCTTCCCTTCTAAACTAGAGAATTTTAAGCATCTTGGATTCCTTGGGGATTGCCGACACCTGGCGTGCATTTCACGACCACAAAAGACCTAATGTAATTTGTTGCTCGTTCAAAGATCATCTACAACTCAATGCTTCACAGGCTCGTCCAAGACATCATTAAATTTCAAGTACAATTAATTCCAACAGATTCACCAGTTGCAAATCAAACACAATTAATCCTTCCAACTTACTCCCTCCATACTTTAAAAAAAAGTCGTTTAGAACATGATTTAACATACTAATGTCTCATTAATTAAAAGATATTTTCTCTCTATATCCTTATTAATAACCTCTTGAAACTAATCCAATCAATAATATGTGCTCAACCTATGAGATTACTGATTCAATTCTCCTCAACCATAATTTTTTTTTTTGCTTTTTGAAAAAAACGACTTTCTTTTGTAAAATTAGCTATGGACCTAAAAAAAGTATGGAGGAAGTATTTGTTACTTACAAAAAAGAATCACTAGTTATCATAGGTACACACGAACGATACACATGAGAATTGATGACCCAAAAGGGGCAAATTTATGCTGCCCTCTACATATACAAAAAAAAAACATTAATTAGGCAAACAGCACATCAACAAATCATGCTTCTGTATTTCCAAAAAAGAAAAAAAAAAGCTTCTGCCACTCTCATATAAATGAGGGGTATATTTTTCAGAAAACAAACCAAGCTTCTACCAAACTCTGCAAACACAAAGAAGTATACCTGTATTTTTTTTAGTATACCATCCTATCTGTTTACACCTCCCTAATCCAAGACACTATGCACAACATCAAGCATATGAACATCACCTTGTTCAAACAAAAAGGTGCATCGTGCAGTGGTATTGATACCCATGTGATCTCAGCACTGCATCCCAAAATTGAATCTGACACCAGTAATTAGATGTGAACACAAAGATCCACTGCTTCGTAGCACAATTGTCCTCGTGAAGCCTGCAAAGACTCCAGGCATCAAAACTCGAACAATAGTGATTACTAAGAAAGTCTCCGATACACTTTGTTACTGCTGTACACCTCATGATTAACCCACAAAAAGAGGTTCTATCAGCACTTTTCATTGCTCTCGCTGCTCTTGTTACAGGTCCGCTGCTTGTACTATTAGTCTATTACTGATTTACTTCACTTCCTATGTTCCATCAATTGCTTTTCTGGATCATATTGCAAATAAAATATCAGAATCAGTCGATGATACAATTGTATTTTGTTTTTTCTAGTGAAATAAACAAGAACAAGGCTTGATGAACACTGCAAACAGTAAAACAATTGTTATAACATACTTATGAATTAACCAAGGTGTAAAAGTACCAACAAAACTAGATTTCAATCCTGTAAGATCTCGCATTAGCATCATCAGTGTAGAATTTCGAATATACGTATCTGAAATGTCCTCAACCTCTCAAGGATCAATTCAGTATTCAGCAATTGTTCAAAATAAGTGAATGAACAAGGTTTGCTTGTTATCGAGGTACTTCACAATTCATACATATGAGCAGTCATTGTAACAGTAGTTTAAGAGGCTCCAAGTTGAGATTGTACTGGTTAGCAGGCATAATATGCTAAAAGAAAAATCATGCAAACAAATGAAAACATTACTCTTGTAATTCTGTTTAGCCTACCCCAACTTGCTTCAGATTAAAGGCTTAGTTTTTGTTGTTGTATTCATGTAATTCTGTTGTTTTATTGTTCATATGGGACTCACCAGCGCATCATCAGTTGTACATATGGTTCCTAACTTGACACATTGTTTCTTAGGGTAAAGTCGAGCCATCTCTCTTAAAGGATTAGCCTTGTGTTACTTATGGATCTACTAGGGTCCTACTGTATTTTTCCGCAAAAATGAAAAACAAATTGTGTTCGGCATACTGTCACAATTGTTAGAAAGAAGCTTTCAACAAATCAAGGCAGTAATGCAACAATTGTGCTGACAACTTGGTGCTTCTAAAAGCAACTTGCACCAATGGAAACTACAAGGGACTTATTTACCACAAACATAAGCAACAGGTTAACTTGTGTAGCACTGTTATAACCGTCATTATAATAATGCTTGCTACTATTTCGATTCAAAACAAGCCACTATGAATTTGATCCCAGGTCAAATGTTCAATCATAAGGCGCAATAACTCTGGTAAAAAAAAAAAAGAAGAAAAAACCTAGTATGTGATAACAAGAGGAAAAATGACACAGAACTCAGTAATGCATACCATTGTAGGGTCTGAAAGCATAGCATATGCCTTCCCAATTAATTTGAATAAATAATCAGCATCTCTGCGGATGTCATTAGTAATTTCTCTCCATAATGCATCATTGATATTTTCACTTCTGACAAGAGATTTACCAGTCTGTGGCATAATTACTGTTAGACAAGACTCGATATCATAAAGTCTTAAACTCTTAATAGATGGAAATATAATATAGTACTTTGTCTGGATGATGCCTTAGTGCAGCTTTGCGGTATGCCTTCTTTATATCCACAGCAGAGCAAGAAGGTTCAATCCCTCTGAAAAGAATGCATAAAATAATTTGGAAGTGTATCGAAAACAGAGTTTTCCAAGCGAAAAGAAACAATCCACCCTTCTAGTACAGTGAACTTTCCTTCCCAACAAAAATCATATGAAAATCAAATAATTTCATCCACTCTTCAGCTGAATAAGCCAATCTTCAAAGGAAGATTAGGCATTAAAACAAACTTTCCTCCATAGGAAAGAAAGGTTTCCATCCATTGTTTCAGGGGAAGAGCGGCCATCTACTGGATTGATATTAATGTTATCATGGAACTATAAGTAGTTCTAAACGTGATTATGTATGCTTACACAATTTAAAATTTTAAAGGATGGAGACTTACAATATCAAATACATATTTAATGTGGCTCCTTTTCTGGCATCCCGCTCTAGAGAAGCAAGCCTAAGATTGGCTCGGTTCAGGTTGCTGTGAATGCTCTCTATCTGTTCTGACGGCATGGACATATTTTCTTGCAGCTGTTTCTCAAGAAGAGAAATCAACCTATGTAGGTCATTTGCCGCCTGATCATAGTCCCTCAGAAGTTCATACAAACCAGACCTTCTAGAAAGAGCCTGCAAACATAGTGGTCATGTTTCATCAAGCAGATCTCTAATTCATGGAAAGACTACAAGCAAACGTCATAAGTAAAATGGATCTTATCAAAGCTTATCCATAAAACTTCCATAACATAAAAAATACAGTCTAATATGTGATGTGGTCACCACAACCAAGGCGTCAACTTCACATACAACCATATTTTCCAATTTTTACATATTTTATGCTGCTTAAATGAATATTAATAATTATTCAAATAGTATTTGTCAATATAGTATCAAAATTGTAGGTCCAGATTTAAGGTCTGTAATAATGCTAGTCTAATTGGTTATCAAATTTATGTGAAAAATGAAACGTACCATTCAGTTAATATGATTAACAGGACTATTCCCAAGCACAAACTTTAGGTACGCATGGCTGTTGCCTGTTACTAATTGTAGGGGGCGAAGCTAGGTTGGCCCTTCCAAGTGCACCGGCACCAGGGAAAATGGAAATTTCAGCGCAATGTTTCACGTTTTCAACTCATGTGCATCACCAAGAAACAGTTAAGAGGAACTCAAACACGAACCGACGGCACCCGGAGAGCTAGCTTCACCACTGACTATTTGTTCAAGAAGGATCACAAGTACCCTCAGGCACTAGTTTTGGTGGATGTAACTCACATAATTAAAAAGAAAATAGTGGCTATTTGAGATAGAATGTGGAGAAAGGCATTTCACAACATAGCCTATTTGACGCATGGCTACGGATGTGAGATTGAAAGCCATAAAGTTACAAATAAAAAAAAAATAACATGAAAATAGCAAATAAAATTCAAAGGAAGTTAACATCTCATGCATCAGAATGAATAAGGAAATAGCGCTAATTTTCATTAGATGACTAATAAGAGGAAATGCATGATCTCTGTTAAATCCTACAAAGAGAAACATGGTTGCATGAGGCATTTGATTTAATATAAAATGATGTTTAACACCAACCTTAGAATAACCAGCATCAAGGGCTACAGCTAGCGAACAATCTGCTATTGCATCTAATATTTGACCCATTGCTTGATATGCTGCTGCACGGTTACAAAGGCAGATAGCTGAAAAATGCAGTGATTCGGTATTTCTCAGCAAAGCAGCCGTATAATGTTCCACAGCCACTGAATATTTTCCAGCTTGAAATGCTTCATTTCCTGCAGCCTAAAATTTTGAAACAAGAATTTGATGCCATCAGTGTAAATTTCTTGCAAATCTGAATACCTAGGCTCATGACCCAAAAGAACATAATTCATTGATTCCCATCATCCCATCATGCCATTAACCAAATCACTCGTGGAAATGAAACAGAAATGCCAGAAGATGTCATACTTTAAGCTGCTGTAGTTCAGAGATTGCTGTGGAGAATGATGAAATTGATTGCTGAGATTGCTTTTGACACCTAGTCAGAGTTTTCTCAAAGTTAGCAAAACATACAAGCACCAATACATGGAACAAAGAAACAAAAGAAAAACTAACATACCGTCGTTAACAAAATATTACCTGCATTCTGTTACTTTTGTTTGCTCATACTTCTTTATGAATTGTTGAGCCTCTTCAAGCTTTCCAAGGAAGAAATATGACTTGGCAATAAGATGATAACGCCATAACTTCCCAGAGCAACAATTGGTGTCCAAATTCTTGCTTTCTAAGTGCTCTTCAGGGCCAAAACAAATACTATTTCTTTCTGCTAGATAAACAGTTTCTTGACAAAACCGAATTACTTCTTCATATTGCCTCAGCTGTTAAATGCCCCAAAAAGTAACTGTTGGCCCATAGAATTACTACTGACAATAATATTAGGAAATGGAAAATTAGTGGTGACTTGTGCAAAGAAAACAAATTTACCAGAAAATACAGACCAGTAACAGTGCTTCTGCTTTCATCGCCATCAGGTTATCTGAATAATTACTTATGGACAAAGCATCAGAGATCATTTGTAAGGCGCTGGGTATCTTGTCAAATGCCTTTGTTACAAGATACTCCTTGGACTGAAGAATAAAGCCAGATAGTTTCTGCAAATAAAAGTGACAGGAACAATAAATTGTTTACAGAGATGGGTTAAGCAGGGTGCAGAATCCAGACATTCAACCAAGGTTAACATTAAAATGGAGAGTGCAAGGTTAGCATAAATACAAGAGAAGGGTAGAAACAAGCAACTAGGGATGGAAAGCATTACAGGAAGTAAGTAATAAAAAAGAGGTTTTCAAATTATTTTCTGCTGCTAGCCAAGTGTCTCAAACATTGTACAACCTTGTACCCTCCTCACAAATAGGCAGCATGTCACAAACAAAGACGTTTGCAAGCTACTTTTCTGTTCCCCAACTAAGTGTTCAAACATGGATTACCAAAAATATCACTGACTGTGTCGATGGCATTTGAGATCATGCCACAATGGTCATTGTTCCAGCCAATGGAACTTTGGCAAACAGTAATCTTGCCAGTGATTTGTTGGCAATCTTCAGACCTAAATGGAAATAGCTGCTCAATAAATGTAAATAAGCAACAATTGATGAGTCTATCTGTTTACTTATGGATATTCCAGTCATGATGTATTTAGTTATTGTCTTCATCAGCAACAAACTGGGAGCTACAAATAATTGTGTTGCATTGGGAGAGGCGAGTAGATACATTAACCTCTAGAAGATGATATAACAGGATTTGAATGACAAATGATATAATGGAAATTGTGGTAAAAAGGAATAAGGATGTTAGAAGCCAAAAAAAAAATTACAAAGATAGATTTCCAGGAGCAGTCTCCGTAGCCACCAATAAAACTCCATGAGGAGGTCTCCAAAGCCACTCACCCCTTACAGGCCCCAACACACAAGAAAGTTTACATCTTAGCTCCCAACATGCACATAAAACTGAAATATCCAAGGTTATTAAAATGTTTTACAAATATATGTTGTTGAGCAACAATCATCTGTTGTTTATTGCTCTCTTTTTTTTTTCCTTTTTGATCGAAATAGGAGCTGCTGATTTTCTTGCGGAGCTTCTTCAACAACATCTTCCGAGTCTAGTATCTAAGGTACAAACTAAGATGTAGACAAAATTCTTGCAACATGAACCGAGGTAGTTATGTTTCCTCCAATGCAATGATAATGCAGTATTATAATCTTGTAGTTTGATTTTTAAAACGTCAAAGTGCCATCATTTAATTTGCATCAAGAAAAGTAGTTTGCAAGTTTTCCTTAAGATTTCCACAAACAGTATAAGTATATAAAAACTTGGGAACCAACAGCCCAATTCCAGAAATTTAATAGGTACCTCAACTTTTTGCAGACCATCGGAAGCCTCTTCTAAAATTTTATGGTCCAAGTCTGACAGGTGATTAGACTTCAAACACATTTCAAAAACTTTTTGTGCTTCTTCAATATCCCCCAGGGCGAGTAAGCAGCTAGATCCATTAGATAAGCACATCTATAAGTTCATGCTTTCATAGCATATAGAATGTATAGTAAGATTGTGCATTCTTATGACTAACTAAATGCATCATTAGTACTAGCTATCAAATACAAATGCACCTTATATTAGACAAATTTATGAATAACTTCTGCCTCAACTGAATGAACAATAAATTATGAGCAAGAGAAAAATATGTAAGGTACTATTTGACATTAGTAAAGCTTGCATGAAATATATCTTTTTCTTTCAGATCTGGATGCAAAACTCCATAACTGGTTACATTGAGTTAAAAATCTAATTTCCATACTTCGTCAAAACAGTAGAATGCTTCCTTGGATTTATAAAGAAAAAAAGTTACTTGTATTTTGTTTCACTGAATGAAAAGCTCATGAAAAATATTATAACTTCTCCATGTTTTACTAAAGCTAGCATGAGTATGAAAGTCCCCACATTGTCATTTCACTAATAGCGTAGCCTAAGTGTTGGCCATCGGTCTTACTTGGCTGCTCTGACTTGTGCCTTGAGAAAGCAGGAATCAATATCAATAGCTTCTCGACAGTCAGAGAGGGCCTCTCTCATCTTACCCAGAGACATCCGAGCAGCTGCACGATTACTGTAGCACAGCATTAATGCCTTTCTGGAAGCTTCAGTTGAAGAAAAAGAATCAATGCCATGGGTATAGCATTCCTCAGCCTTAGTTAATTGTCCTTCCGCAAATGCTTGATTTCCCCTAGCACACATTGAGCAATCCAAAATATGGAATACTAGTATCACAATGCATATACGGCCAAGCAATCAAGAAATGTGGCAACCAATACTGCTGCATGGTGCATGCATAAAACTGCTACAGTTGCCATAGTGGAATTATTTAATTTTCCTATTCAGATTGAGACATACATCACTTCAAATTAATAATTTTACATAAGGACTTCTACCATCTATAACCCATAGAAATCTTCACTCTTGACTAGTAATCGTACAATATGAGATCTGTATTTTTTATGTATAAACAGGATAAGAAAAATGATATGATTGATAAACCAATTTCTGAAGAAAATGTCCTTATAAGTCTCTAAACTTTAGCCCAAACTCCGCCAAATATCCTGAACTTCAAGACCAAGAATTGAGTGCCCTGAACTTTCTAATGGTATTATAGCGCTGTTTTATCACCATTTGCATTGTTTGGGTGGTTTCACGGCATGCAAGTACATGTTAGCTAAATGAACAGAATGGAACGGAACGGAACGACAAGAGTACGTCATATAGATACCTTAAACGCCATGCTTCACAGTCTCCAGAGTGACCAGAATTGTCTGTTTCTGTACATGGTACTCCTTTGCCCACTGTTACCTCTTTAGGTTCCATTTTTCTATTATCAGTCCACTGAGCAACTAAACTCATTCGTTGCTGACTTCCTGAAACTTCTGAGTATGCAATGCCAGTAGATGTCGGACGGCTTTGAATAGAATTAGCATGATTACCCATTCCTCCAATTTTTTTCTTATTATATCGTCTTTGTGAGAGGAATGTACTTTGATCAAAAGTTGATGCGGAAAATGTGAAACCAGATTGATCAGGTTGTTCCATTTTTGCTGAAGGCATAAACTCTGTTCCATCAGGGCTACTTTCTACTGTCTTCAAAGTAGAGTTATTGAAAGAAACATTTGCACGGGCATCTTCATAACCCAAGTTAGAGGGTACAGCATCAGATGCTTCCAGTGCTGCAGAAATTTCTTGGAGTTCTGTGTGTGAGGAATCCTTGTCACCTAAACCAGATGCATGCTCCGCATCCTGTAAAATGAACTTGGTGCATGTGCTATCTTTAGCGGCAGAGTCATTAAGTTGTTCAGATCTATATGTTACACCATTCTTATCAGCTGCATCTACCTCATTGACATCAGGCTGATCAGCATTGGCAGTGAACTGCCGGTACCCAGCATGCTCACCAAAAACAAAGAAATTCTGATGAGCACCACCGTGTGCAGAAATTTTACTTCCATCTTTTGCAAAATTACCTTCATCCACAGAATTCTGAACCGGCAAGCTATTATCATCCTTACCAAATTTGGTCGAAATATTCCCATCAGTGCATGGTGGTGATGCATCAACCGCTTGAGAAGCTAATGATCTTGTCTCCACACTCTGGCATCTTATGGTTATGGTAGGAGACAAGACTCCACTACCTTCATCCACCTGCTCAGCATGATCGTCAAGAGAGTAACTGGAATTGCTTCCACTGGTACACAACCTATCGTCGACGTTCACCACCAGCACCGGAACAGAAGCATCGGTGTCGCTTTGCCTACAGAAACCATCCAACGCGAGCTTGTCAACTACTGACGACAGATTAGACAGAGAGCCCTCGCCGGATCCAGACGATAAGCTCTTGGTCGTCTCCGACGCCCCGGTCACGCCACTCCCGAACACAAAGTTGGCGTCACCAGACGTGCCCCAGGATCCCACCGATGGCGAACCCTCTTGCAGGGCGAAGGAGGAAGCCGCGGAGCGGCGCGAGACATCACTCTCGTAGCGCCGGCTCGTGGAGGTGGCGGCGGAAGCTGGGTGGTCCGATCGGAATGGCGCGGCGTGGCGCCGCGGCCGGCCGGCGCGGGGCCTGGGGCTCACGGCGGCGGGGATGGTGGGGAATGGGGCGGAGGCGGAGACGGCGGCGAGCGGATCGGTTGCGGAATCCATCGGCGGTGGAGACAGAGGGAAGCAGCTGTTTCACGACGAGGGCGGGCCGGAGACGTGGGCTCCGCTCATCGGCGGCGCTGACAGGTGGGGCAGGGAAAGAGCGAGGGGAGGAGATGGGAGGAATTGATCTGATCTGGTTGGGTTTGAATTTGAGCTGGAAAGGAAAAAAAAAAGAGAGAAAACAAAAGACTAGTGATCATGCTAACAGTAACTAGGTGTTATTATATTGTCACCAACTCACTAATCGCCATCATGGGATCCCACCCCCGTCAGCATTTATATCATCGAATCATAGATGAATTTAACAAATTATATGCAAGTAACACGAGCAGAAAATAATAGCGCAAAGTTTCAATCTAAAAAGAAGACAGATTTTTATCCATTAACATTAATAACTTATCACAGTTATTAGCATCAATGCATTTACTTCAGCAAAATAATCTGAGTGGCGAAAATGGTTGGGCTTCTTTGAAAAGCTAGGTGTTTCCACGATTTTCTTTACCCAAAAAAAGAGATTATATAAGGCGACCAATTATTTTAGGCGTCAACGTCAATCTTGGTGGAATCAACTGTTGCTAAGATTATAGGTATCAGAATGTAGATCAACTCACGTCTTGAAACCAACTGAAAACATTTAAAAATGGCGTCGAGAAAATTTAAACCCAATTATAGCTTTATTATATATCAATGAGCGAAGGAGGATCAGGCCATCAGTCGCATTTTATACAGTGTTTGGTGACATGGAAATAAAATATAGAACACATTTGTGGACAAGAGCATCTGAAATAGGACAGGATATATGGTGTTACGTTTTTAAGCAGATTTGGATTCACTTAAAATTATGCAACCACATATAAAATAAAAACGCTTCATTGTTGTTGTATTTCAATAAGTTTTGCTAACATATATAACAAGAGTAGTGTTAGTATTTTTTTTAATAAAAGTGTCACTGCAGGCAAGAAATATAGATACATACCTAAATTGAGAAACAAAACACCCGAATCAACGCTATACAAACCACCAAAGTCCTATCAGCGCGACCACTGGGGCAAACCCGTATTCAAATGGTAAGGAATTGCTTCTATGTTGGATTAACTATCAAGTCCAGTTCTCTGCTCTACGGCAACCTAATAAGAAGCAGCTATTCAATATTCCAAGCACGTGACTGGCCAGTAAAAATTACAAACATGGGTCTACTTGTAACACTAAATCAAATTTGATCTTTTGAGCTCTGACACAACACCAGCGTCTTCATGGCCTTTCTCGTTGTACAGAACCTGTAGGAGACAGGATTGCTATATAAGTTGTCACATAAGGCCAGTTAATTTCTTTTGCTTCATCGAGGAGATTTTTTACCTTGTCAATAATGCCATAATCCACAGCTTCACTTGGGCTGAAGTATTTAGGACGTCTGATGTCTCGAGCGATCTCATCCATGGGTTTACCGATATGCCTTGACAGTAGCTTAACCTGAATGTAAAGTTGGACAGTAAGTAAATTCTAGTAGAAGTCACAACCTGCCTCCCCCCTCCCTTCACAGGAAACTACCACAAATTAACTAATAACTAAGTTATACAGAATGGATTCAGCAGAGGAAATATCTAAGCCACAGGTTTGTTGTTTGCAAAGGAAATATCAAAGTTGCAACTTCGATACTTTGTTCCCAGTGCAAAGCATCAGGGGTTGTATATTTTTGAGGAAAATACAGTAGGGGAAGGCCCTACTGTGGTAATATATTAATATAAATAAAAGGAAAAGCTGTACAACCTAAGGGTCAAAGAAAAAGCAAAAGCTATACAACCAAAGAACAGAAGCCAAAGGCTAAAATGCAGAGGTTGTATGTTCAAACTTAGATGTAACCAAGACGTCATAAATTTGTCCAACACATGGTCAATGGCCTGTTTGCTTCCCGGCACACTCCGCCATGCCGAACTTATGGCACCCAGGCAGCGTGCTTGGTTCCTGTGCAAGCTTCGGCACCACAGCAACTTGCATGCACTTTTTCTTGTCGCTTGCGGTGGCGAGTGTGGCAGAGTGTGGTGACGTTTTCTGGGGCCACAAACCTGTGACGGGGGCATGGCAAGTTGTGGCCGTAAAGCAAATAGGCCCCATGTTTCAGATTCCTAATACTAGACACAAGTACTGCTATCCATGTTCATGAATATTAGTTAATAGGACACTTCGGTGTAAGAGAAGTTTTGGATTTAGAAAAGTTTTCTTGTAAGCATGTTTCATAAGGTGGGTTGTCATTGATAAAATAAGGATGGAAATTCCTCTTGAAGTGAACTGCAGAAAAATTAGGAGGATGAATTCCCGTAATTTTAGGATGTGAAGCCCCAGCAGTGTGTTGTAATTTTTGATTGACAAGAACCATGAAAAGGAAGTCCAGGGATCATAATTTCTGCACACAAAGACTTTGGTTTGCACATTTCTACTGCATCAACTGCATACGGAGGAGCGATCTTGAAGATGGATTGTAAAATACCATGTTTTCATCTTACCAGGCAACCCTCAACATGAGATTAGTGCTTTTCTCGTGTACTATCATGTCAACATTTGGAAAGTACAAGTAGTGGCTTCAAGAACTTCAATGGTGTCTTATCTTTTTAACCATAGTGGAAAGGTTCTATTTTAGTCTCCCCAATAATTTGTTCTTCTGATACAAATGAACAGAAGAATAGGAGAACTGGCAACTTGGTATGCACAGTTATGTACATTTCCATATTAATGAACTGGAGCAATAAGATCAACTGCTAGAGATAAGAAAGCTAATGTTGAAATAGTTTGAATTCATATTGAGATTACAAGAAGTGGAAAATACCATTTCTATCTTGACATTTCGAATTTCTTTTCTTGCTATGTCAACATCAGTCGCCTGACCTTGAAAACGACCAATCGGCTGCACATATATACCTCACAATAGTAAATCATTCACCTCATAAATTTTTGAAACAAAAATAGCAAAAACCAATGAAATTGCACAGAATTTTAAGTGTCCATAAAATAATTGTATATAAGTGCAGCAAGATCCATGGTAAAAAGGAAAAGTTTGTAGGACATTTTGATATTATCATCTTATTAGTAAGTCATGCGTATTAGAATAATCCAGAAATTTGAATGTATGTACATTAGCAGAAGGAAAAGAAATTACCTGTTTTATCATTATCGTCGATGATGGAAGTGCGGCACGGTTACCTTTAGCACCAGCAGCTAAGAGCAAAGCCGCTTCTCCCCATGCATTACCGATACAAAGCGTGAAAATTGGAACTTTCACATACCTGCAACTCTGTCATTGCTCATTAGTAATGGTTGTTGAAACAACTGGCCCTTCCATATGACCATTTAGCAGAGTACAACAGGTTAAGAACTAATGGCCAAAGCACACTAAATCGAACACTCTCCTGCATCTTCATGGAGTATAACAGTGAAAGAAATTCAAATAAGCTGTTCTATTGACCAAGGGCCTTAATCTGGTGTGTAATTTTTCTTTTACCCACAAAAAGAAAATGTGGTGTGTAAAAATGGACACTATCTCCAGCTTTATATAACTCAAAAACAAGCAAATGACACATCGTCACTTCTGTACAGATTCTTGGGTTCGATATGATCTATTTGGCTCACTGTCATGTTTGTTGATTTCCATGTTCACAAATATGCATGTTATTTATGATTCTACTACATAGTACAGACTAAAGAGCTACTGGTGAAGTGCTTTAGTATTTGGTCACTCCAATATCTATGATTATCCATATTAAAGAGTTATGATCTACATGAAAGCTAAAATGTTTTGAGTTGTCACAGAATTTTCCTCGCCTTACCACGTAACATACAATTTTCTTACAAGGAACTAGTTGCTCTATAAGTTGACATCAGAAAACATGTGCAAAGTGTTAGCAAAGTCATTTGAGGAGGAACTAAAAATAGAAAGAGCAGAAGAGAAGATAAAGAGCTGACCTCATAGCATCGTACACTGCAAGAGCTTCAGTCTCATAACCTAATTTCTCGCCATTCTGAATTAGAAGGGTAGATATATCAGAACCTTGTAATACAAGACAACACTTGTTCGAAATAAGGTGCCACTAGAAAAGTCAGATAACGCAAAGCATATAGTGGGTGAAATGCACAAGCAAACTTCACATTTCAGCCAAACAAAACTCTCCTGTAGCTGAAGGTTGGACTACAAAATCCACAAGCTAAACTAAATTGGGGAGAATGCCCAATCAACTAATCTGAGGCTAGACAGAAGGTATATTGGAGTTAAGAAAACATATTCAATCGCTACAAATAGCCTCAATACAAGGAAAGGCGTGTCTACAGCACCGAACCTTGGTGGTGCCGGTGGAGTTGATGTACAGGTAGACGGGCTTCTCGGCATCCTCGTACTGGAGGTAGAGGAACTCGGCGAGCATGAGCTCCGTGACCGACGGCACGAGGCACATCCCCAGGTACACGATCCGGTTCTTGTACAGGAACGAAGCCAGATCGGGCGGCGGCTGTTCCCACGCCGTCCCCCTCAGGAACGGCACGACCTGCACGGCAATGACACAATTTTACTCATTTTTCAACTCCACGGGCACACTACAATCACTAACGGAGTTTAGCTGATCCCGGCGCGTACCATAGCTATAACGTCCCTGGCGCCACGGCCGCCATCGCCGGCAGGTTCCGGGTGCGGATTCAGGAACCGCGGCTTGGCGGCGGCGAGCGCGCGCGGGCGGGCGGTGAGGCAGAGGTTGGGGGACTGCGGGGAGTGAAGCGACGAGCGAGGGGAGAAGAGGCCGCGGGCGCGAGCGTCGAGGGCGACGCGAGGAGTGGACAAGGCGGCGGCTGCCTCCATGGCGAGGCGGCAGTGAGGAAGGGAGCGAGCTCAGCTGAAGAGGCGCCGGTCGGACAGCGGATAAGCCCGGCGGTTGAGGTTTGGCTTGGCAGTGACTGATGATGGGTTTAGCTGAGCCGTTTGATACACCTCAGCGGTCAGGATGGCAGTGACTCACTGGATTGAACTTTTTTTTGCTACCAAAATTTGTACTCTCTCAGGTCAACATTATATGACACTCGCCCTCTCAAATTTTCTCAAATTATAAGATACTTTTTATTTTTTAATATACATTTCTCTCTTCTCAATATATTTTTATCTTTATCTTTCTTCTTTTTATTTCTTTCGTCCAAAGTCAAAACGTCATATAATATTGAACAGAGAGAGTATACATCAGTTTAAAAAAAAAAAAAGAAACATACATATTTAAAGAATTACTTGCTACAAAACAATTTTACTCGCTATAACAAGGAGCAACAAGACATCATGTACTTGTGCCTCCTTCAATTTCATTTTATCATTTTTTAAATAAAAACATTGCTGTAGAAAATATAACATAAAAACATATATTTACAGCTCTTTGTCAACAAGAATATTAACAAATACTAAATAATAAATAATAAATATGACTTAGATGTATTAGTTTTACTAGAAAACCTAATTAGAAGAGTCCAATTTATGACATTGTAAAATTAGACATTTACTTCCTCCATCCCAAAATATAAATATTTGAAGAGTGAGTTTAGATTCATAGCATCTTTAATAACAGATTTATTTGAGTTGATATGAATTTGGACACCCTCTCTCATAGTTTCAAATGCTTATATTTTAGGATAGAGGAAGTACTTGATATCTGTTTTAATGAAAAAAATCACTTAGCTCCTTCTAAATTAAATATATCTATCTCTTTTTATTACATGGTATAGCTGAGTTTCATAGAGTATACAATGCCTGTTGTGTTTAATTAAAATTATAAATTCATAACTTTTGAATCAATAGTAAAAGATAAAATTGATTTCTGAAGTTATTATAACTATTTTATTTAATATAATTTTTAAAAATATATTATAAGTTTTTTGCATAATCATATCACAGTGTTGATGCATTAATAAATAAAATCATTGTTCTTTGTTTATAAATAATAACTTATAAAAAAGATATGCTGCATGCAGCATACTGAACTGCTGGACTCTTACAATAATTGGCTCTCCGGATCATTAGCCTTTTGCATCCAAAACAAGAGGCGTTTTGGCGCTTTTTCAAGAAACCAGAGTAATCCCAACGGTCTAGAGTCCGTCCGATCAAGCACATCACGCATCCCGGCCGTCCAGGCTTAGGTCCAGGGGTTTTCCCCTTTCCTTTCGGAACGAGATCCTCTGCCGCTCAGCAGAGGGCAGTGCGCCCATTGATCTGCCGATCAACGGCCACCGGCTAATCGTTCAGTCCTTTGCCTGTTCACCAGCCCACTACACTGCCGAAGCTTGGCTCACCAGCCCAGTACGCTGCGCGCGACGCGGTTTCTTCAGGAGGGAAAAAGCATATGCAACAGTACGATGTGGAGGGAAAAAATCAATTTCAGGTGAAAGCTAAAGCTGGAAGAAGACGGAGAAAAGTTAAGCGATTCTTCTTGTCTGAAAGCAATCTTCCCCAAGTTTCGTAAAAATGGAAGAAGATGCAGATCTTGAACAAGATGTAATGTTCAGTCTTCAGAGAAAATTGATGCTTCTTCATTCAGAGTTCATAGCTTCATGTACCTGCAACCGTTGGCAGCCTGGGACTTCTAAAATGGCGCGGAATCCATGTCTCGCCGAAGCAGCACGACTAGACGGGCAGAGGCGGCTTCTCCCTCATCGGCAGCACGAGGAGCTAGGTGCAGCAGTGCCGGCGGCGTCGTTGGCTTGAGATGGAGAGTGAGGTACGGGACGACTGCTGAATCGTTATGGGCCAATTATTTTGTTGGGCCGATAGGGACAGGCAAAGGACTGAACGAATGGCCGGTGACCGTTGATCTGCAGATCAATGGGCGCACTGCCCTCTGCTGAGCGGCAGAGGATCTCGTTCCTTCCTTTCCCCCGGCCTGTGGGCTGTGGCCTCTCCGCCGCACCCAAGTTCACAACCCAAGCTATCAAAAAAAAAAAGAAAAAAAGTTAACAACTCAAGATTCGTCGCGTCTCCTCCCCCGTTCGAAGGCAAGGCAAAGCTCACCGCCGCGATGGCTTCCCCGGACGCGGCGCCGACGGAGCCCGAGAGATGGCGGGACCTCGACATGCTCCTCGCCCGCCCGGGCAACCTCGTCGAGGCCTCCTTCGAACCCAGCCCCACGGTGAGCCGGCGCCGCCTCACCCTCCTTCGCCGTGTGATTTCTGGCGTGCGTTCTGACCTTTTCGATTGTGCTTCGGGATGGCGGTTGTCGCTGATCTCTGTGCGCAGCTGCGGGACCTGCTGGGGAGCGTCGTAGAGGTGCTGGTGGTGGGCGCGGGCGGTCTGGGGTGCGAGCTCCTCAAGGACCTCGCCCTCTCTGGGTTCAAGAATCTGCACGTCATCGACATGGACACCATCGACGTCTCCAACCTCAACCGCCAGTTCCTCTTCAGGTCCGTCTGGTCATCTCCAGTCTCCCCTCATTCTTGTTCGTTATCGGATTGGTAGAGAAGGTAGGGTTTATCTATTGGTGGTGCTAGGTTTTAAAGCTTGCTGAAATTCCTTGACCATGCATAGGCGTTTAGTTCCGTTGATAGATTTATTTTTCTTTCACGGTGAGTGTTTGCATAACATACACCTTGGAGGACAGATGACGGAAGAATTGTGTCCCTTTTTCTTATTCTTTGCAAGAATTGATTCACCAAAGGACAGAAAATATTACACAGGATGTAGGGTGAAACCCAATTTAACTTTCATTGTGATATGATAGTGATGGCAGCATTGTTATCGGCATATATTCACACACAAAAAAAAACTCTGTATTGGCCTGGGAGGATGGATTAGGACAATAATAAAAAAGACTCAACCAGGGGGAGAGACGCCCCCCTGATTTTTATCTTAAGAAGGTGCTGCGACTCGAACCTGGGTTGGGAGTGCACGCACCCGAAGTGGGGGCGCTCTAACCAGTACGCCAGGGGGGTCTTGGCGGATTAGGGCAATAATGATATCCTTAGTTCCCCAAAGCAATCTTTAGTGCATTGGGAAATAAAAAATCAACTAATCAAAATTATCCTTTTACATTCAAAACTGAGGCTAAAATTTGTGAGATTCTTCACTATTTACTCTGAAGCTACAATTGAATGTAGTTGTATACATGAATGTGCTTCCTTTACATATTTTCTTCTTTTGATTGTCTCAAAGTGTGCTGTGTACTTTTGGACAGAGCTCAAGATGTCGGGAAGTCCAAGGCTGAAGTAGCGGCTAAGAGGGTTATGGAGCGAGTTAGTGGGGTGAACATTGTGCCCCATTTTTGCAGGATCGAAGATAAAGAGATCGAGTTCTACAGTCAGTTCCATATTATTGTCCTTGGTCTGGATTCAATTGAAGCTCGGAGCTATATCAATTCTGTGGCCTGTGGGTTCCTAGGTATGTTTTCCCATGCTTTTTTTTTTCATGTTCTGTGACTTGGATAGGCTTAAACTAGGAGATTGCAGCCTTTGATCTACATCATGTCTTTGTTTCTTGTTAGTATTGTTTCTGTAATATTACACTTTGAATGTGCAATTGGATATGTAGGATGCACATTTCATCGTCTCATGAATTGGATTCTATAAACTTTGAAAACCAGACTCCACCAGAGATTAATGGCAAACAATTTTGATTTCTCCCCTGTAACTCCAATGATTGATGGTCAACACCCCATGTTGCTTATTATTAATCAAAACTGTTGTTTAGTTGCCCAGTAATAATAATTATTAATTATGATGCTGTGAAGATACATTCAAGGTTTTAGGATTTTTGCTGCAAGTTCACATATCTATTCTCTCCTGTAACTCCAATGGTTGGTGGTCAACACTCCATGCTGCTTATGGTTCCTTGAAACTGTTACTTTATTAATTATGATGCTCTGAAGATACACTCAAGGTTTTAGGATTTTAGCTGCGAGTTCACTTATCTGTTTTGCCGTTTATGTTAATCCATGATTCCTGATAATGACCCTCGACCCTCGTATTGTAGTTTTCTTATATTTTTACTTCTCAGTTGATTAGGTCTTCCTATGTTATTATTCAAACTTGTAAAAAAAAACATGCATGGCATAATGGTGAACCGTATGCCTGTTTCTCTTGCAGAGTATGACTCAAATGATGAGCCTATCCCCGAGACAGTTAAACCGATGGTAGATGGTGGAACAGAAGGCTTCAAAGGTCATGCTAGAGTCATAATACCTGGGAAGACACCTTGCTTTGAATGCATCATATGGCTTTTTCCTCCCCAGGTTAAGTTTCCATTATGTACCCTTGCTGAGACTCCAAGAACTGCAGCTCATTGCATTGAGTATGCTCATTTGATCAAATGGGACGAGGTAGTATTCATATCTCTACATGACTTAGTTTTCTGAGTTTTTTCCCTCCTGAAACCTTTAAATTCACTGTCGTAGGTTCATCCTGGAAAACCTTTTGATGCTGATGATGCAGAACACATGCAATGGATTTATTCCGAGGTATGCTTTACTGTAATGACATGTAATTTGTCTACCGGTGTCCTCACAATATTGACATGTAATTTTGCAGGCTTTAAAGAGAGCCGAGCTTTTTGGTATTTCTGGTGTTACATATTCTTTCACTCAGGTATACTTCTCTCTTCGTTGACCAATCCTTTTCTATGATTTAGTTCCTATGCCTCCCAAACTATCTGTTTCTATGTTTCATGAATTTCAGGGTGTTGTCAAGAATATAATCCCAGCCATTGCTTCAACGAATGCAATTATATCTGCTGCCTGTGCACTGGAAGCCTTCAAGCTTATTTCTGGTTGCAGCAAAAGTGTGTCAAATTATCTCACGTGAGTTCCATTGCTTCATACCCATTGTTACTCTAAAAGTTGGTTTCCCCAAAGTTTGAGGATTTAAGGAGTTCATCTGATTTTCATTCCATCTTTTAACCAAATTCAGTACCACCTGACACTTGACTAACAACATATCTCCATCCTACGAACAAAATAACTAATATTCATTTCAACCTGAAACTTGACTAACAGCATATCTCTATCTCCAAACAAAATAAATACTTTTCTTTCTAGATCATAAGAATCCGGGTATCTTATGCTATTTTTATTTGTGGACAAACAGTGGCTGTAACACTTTATTTTGGCAATAAGCTGTAGAATGAGTCACTATCAATCTTTGTCATGCGTGGCAATGATGCATAGGTTTATCACGAAGAATTTTTTGTTAATACAAATTGGTTTGGTTTCCTTTAGTGCTGACTATTGAGGGCTTTTTTGTTTGTGTTACAACTCCACATGCTTAGGGCCTGTTTGGTAGAGCTCTTCTAGAAGTGATTCTGTGGGAAGTGAATTAGGGGGAGATGTTTTTTTTCAGCTCCCACCATCTTAGTTGATTTTAAAGAATCACTCTCACGGAATCACACTGGGATAGGGCTTCAAACTGCAAACTGTCACTTGGTGGACCTTCTCTGGATTCACTATGGCAGCTTTATTGAATAGGCACTTAATAACTTGACATGATTTGATGGGAATCTGGTTATCAGCTGTCTGTTGTCGCTATATGCTTCAAGCTGTTTTATTGTTATTATATATGCTAGGTGCCACTATAGTAACTTTTTTAACATTTATTTCTGAAGCAGATGCATTTGTTGATGGTGTTAGGAGAAACAACACCATATGTTCAGTTTGATGACTAGTGATTATTTATTTTTATTTTCAGGTATAATGGTCTTGATGGAACTCATATCAAAGTAACTGAGTTTGTCAGAGACAAGGATTGCCTTGTATGTGGGCCTGGTACCCTTATTGAGCTGGATACATCGTCTACTCTCTCAGAGGTCAGTCACGAGTTCAAAACTTGCAAAACTCTTCAGGGGAGGAAAAAAATTATTGCACAACAATTTTCCTTTGCTTGGACTACCTTATCTGAATTTTCACATATGCTTCTGCAATATAATTTGTGTATGCTTAGCCTGAATTATTGAACCACATACTCATGCACATGTTTTGGATGTAGTTGTAAGAGGGTTCAAGATATGAACTGCTTTAAGCATGCAAAAATTATTCGATCCGGATTGCATGTCTACTATGTATGAACAAACCATCATATAGCAATCACATAGCTGACGCTTTGAAAAAGGACATCAGAACGGGCTGCTTGTTAAGTTTGAACTACATAGTGTTATTCTAAACTATGGGGCATTCACTACATTTTTGTTTGAACTGTTTTAAGCATGCAGAAATTAGTCGATCCGAATTGCACGTCTACTATGTATGAACAAACCATCATATAACAATCACATAGCTGATGCTTTGAAAAAGGACATCAAAACAGGTTGCTTGTTAAGTTTGAACTACATAGGGTTATTCTAAACTATGGGGCCTTTCATACATTTTTGCAAGCATAGAATAGCACTTCATATATTTTCTGCACATGGATATCTAAGTCCATTACCCTGATTGACAGTTCATCAAGTTGCTTGAAGAACACCCAAAACTGCGGATGTCAAAAGCCAGTGTTACACACGAAGGCAACAACCTGTACATGCAGTCACCGGAGGTGCTCGAGGAGATGACGCGGCCTAACCTGAGCATTCCTATGTTTGAGCTCCTTAAATGTGTTCCGTACACGACCGTCCACGCAACAGGTATGGCAGAGAACAATGGGAAGAAAGTGTCATCGCTGAGGAAGCTGCGTGTTGCTTTCAAGGGTGTCGAAGAAACTTCAAAAATGGACACGACTGAGGCTTCGTGATGCCATCATGTTCTTATTTTTAGCTTAGTCTCCCAGAAAGGATGATTATTAACCCAATGTTTTTGAGAAGTCAGGTGTATTTTTCAAGCAGGCGGAACCAAACTTCAATAGCTTGATAAGTCTGAAAAAAGTGTGCTGCTTGCAAATTCTGTTATTATTAACTACGTATAAAATTAGTCGCGCATTCCAGGATGGCTTGCTTTGTACTGCCATCCACCATCCAATTGGGACCAATTTCTTATTTGCCTCTGGTTGTTTTACCTGTTTACTAATTCCGCTATGGACAGGGTAAGGCGAGCTTCCGTGGCATATATTGTACGGTTCTGTTCTGGTTCTACCTGTCTGGTTAAATCTTACGTGCCTTTTACCTGCCAATTCTGGATATTTGATAGCGTGCGTGTCACTCAGATTGTATCGACGGTAACACGTAAATTTCACGGGAAATATGTTGTAAAAATAAATCGACAACCCACAAGCAGATAAAAAACGGAAAACGTTTTATGTTGACCGACGCCATTGGCGGTAGTAGTAGGCTGCTTTGGTGGGCTCTGTTTCCAGCTCGCAAGAGCAGGCCCGTCCAGGCCGTGCTTCCGGTTCTCTTATCTCACCCCAGAGCCCAAATCGAAAAAACCCTAGGCGGCAGGCAGCTCATCCCCGACCGCCATAGCAGGCGGCGGCGGCAGCTCCAGAGAGGCGGTGCAGCGCGTGCTTGGTTCCAGGACCGGGCCGAATCCCCAGCCGGAGATCGTCGGAGACCGAGCGAGATGACGCAGAAGCAGAGCTTGTTCAAGGGGAAGAGCAAGAAGAAGGTCATCCCGCCCAGTCGACACGGCAAGGCCCCCCACATCCGCAAAGGTATGCTTTGCACCGATGGAGATGGCTCAGCTTCCTGAATCGGATCTTCTTCTGTGGCGCAGCCGCTTGCTTGCTCGATTGACGATTTTCTGTTGGCTGCGCAGGGAAGAGGGTCGTCAAGCCGAAAAAGTTCACCGAGGAATTGGACGCTGAAAAGGTATGGTCGTAGGTTCTTCCTCGTTTACTCAGCAAGTCAGCATGATTGCTTTGGATTCGTTACTCTGGTTCGGGTTAGTGGAATTGAGTGTTGAGGCTTGAGAACCTACTCCCAATTCGTCAAACTGGTTTAGAGGAGGATGCCGCTGAACTCGGTTGCCAGTGCCCCCGTACTGTTCCATAGTAATTAGCGCTTTTTTGTGCTTAGTATATTATGCTATTTGCATTATATACATTTAAACATTGTAGTTTTCTGAAAAGTATACTCTGACTATGGAACTTCCCCTGATTTTCTGTGCAGTTATGAATTGACACCATCCTGTATTTGTCCATGTGGTGCCACCTCTGTGCTTAATCACTGCGCCAAGCCATTGCCCTTTGTACCCAGTTGTTACACTTATCCCACCTAAAAGCTAGTCTCTTGATGAGGGCTAGCTCCTCTCTTTCTCCCTCCTTAGCTTCCTTTTGGGGATGCTCTTAGTGAAAAGAACCAGCATCTTTCAGCTAGGAGTTTCTCTTAGAAGGACAGGTCTGGCGCAGTGGTTAAGTCACCCCACTTGTGCCAAGAGGTTCTGGTTCGACACGGCCTCTCTGTTTTGCACAGTGCAGTGGTATAGGTTTGCCTCCTATAATGCTTCCCCAGACCCACCTTGTGTCGAAGCTTCTAGCACCGGGTCTGTCCTTTTAAGACAGTGGCAGGAAGAGTCATTTTCACGCAGAGGCTTGTAAACATTAACATCACCCTGTTGAGTTTTTCAATTGCTCCTTGAAACCTGTCTGAGAAATGAATAGTTATGCTATATGTATGCCTAGCTCATTTGGTTTACATAGTGGTTAACCACCTGTGTTTTCAGTAGAAAATGAACTTGAGTGATCATCACTGAAGTTGGATATCCTTTTGCAGTTGCCATAGGACATGGCGTTGTGCATCAATAAATTTTATCTATTCGAATTATCTGTTAACTACCATGACCATGGTCAAGATATTTATGACATTTGCATGGTGTGTCTTTAAAAAATGATTTAGCAAACTTAAATTTGGGGCACCTTATTCTTATTTCTAATAAAATCTCAATTTACAAAAATAAAATGTTTTCTTTTCAGGAACTCACCAAGTTCATCAACCACTGCAATGAAATAAAAGCTGCAAATATTGCCAGCAAAGAAGGCGGTGACCTCAGCATCGTGAAGCCAGATGGTGATCAATCTAAATCAAAGTAGGAAGCTGGAGGATGATACTGATGTGGAACAGTGAGTGCGTGAACTGTGTTAGTGCAGTGTATGCTGTTCTCTGGAGAAATTCAGTTCCATTTGGCTGAGCAGAAGGGCATGCTTAGCGCTAATGTAATCTGACATCACTTATATGGAATGCAACACAGTTTTGTCCTGTGGCGTCTCTGTTTTGTTGAAGTTTGTAACTATCGGTTCATTACATATACTCTTTCCTAGAGAACATCCTACTAAAGCCAATAGGATCTGTGTGGCAGCGTAAAAGCAGGACGTTGCAATCATCGCAAGCATTCTGGGTTGTTTTATGCATGGGGGTCGCACTCATGCATTTCGTGCTTTTGCACTTTGGAACAAATCGAGCTTCTCCTTTAGTCTTTCCTTCTTTGGCTTGCAAGCAATCTAATGCTAGTGCGGTTCTGCCATAATGTGCTGCCAAATTGGTACTGCCAATTCTTGACTCGTCATTACTAATTGCTAATACTACCACTTGTTTATGCCTGCAACGTAAAGCACGAGAATGAGAAGTCAATTGTGTATCGTTGGAATACGGCAAGAGATTATTTTGTGCCTGCAAGTCGTCTAGAACGAGTCAGAGCTCATCACCGAAGCCAGCAAATTTCATGACAAGGCGAGACTGCAGAACAAAGCGTGACAAGGCGAGCTCATCACCGAGTTATTAAGGCAAGGTTTTTCACTTAATACGAAAGATCTTTATTCTCGTCATCAAATTCGTGAGCCTTTTTCCACCAAAAAGGCTCCATATTAAGGGACAAAAACTGAAAAATCTCAAGAAAAGCCGGCTGGCGATTGGCGTTGACTAGAAACGTTCGCCCCATCTCAGTTACATGGCGGGCCCACAGATCCCTGACGTGGCGACCCCACCAGTAAGCGGGCGCAGCCGTCGTCCCTGGAGACTCCTGCCTGCTTCCTTTGACGAGTCCACGTCTGCGAGCTAGTGCGCGAATGCCATTTGTTAATTCTTATTCCTCGCTTCCCTCCCACCCCGAACCCGCACGCCAAGAATTCTAGAATCTGGTGGGACGAGACAGAGGTGCAGAGAGATGAACGCGGCGGCGCGGAAGCCTTGGGGCGGCGCCGGCGGCACAGGGCGTGGGCCGGCATTGGTGCTGGCGCTGGTGGCGGCGGGGGCGTTCCTGATCTCCTACAACTTCTTCGCCATGGTGTTCCGCGGCTCCGGCCCGGTGTTGTGGCCGGCGGCCGCGGGGAACGGGAGGGACCCCGTGGTGGCGATGCCGGCGTCGCTGCGCACCGCCGCCGGCGACGCGGCGCGGCGGCGGCCGTTCCACGTGGCGCTCACGGCGACGGACGCGGCGTACAGCAGGTGGCAGTGCCGGGTCATGTACTTCTGGTACAAGCGGATGCAGGCGCGGCCCGGTGGCGAGGCCATGGGCGGGTTCACGCGCGTGCTGCACTCCGGCAAGCCCGACGGCCTCATGGACGAGATCCCCACCTTCGTCGTCGACCCGCTCCCCGCCGGCAAGGACCACGTACGCATCGATAAACCCCCACAAACTTCTTTTCCCGTGTCATTTTCTTTGTTTGTTGTCCAACTTGAGCAATGTGGCGTTACAGGCAATCAAAGCTTTGATATAAGTTTTCTTTCCTTTTCGAAGATAAGTATTACTGCCGCAATTCAACCTGCGATGACAGACTAAAGTGATCATCTGTCTTTTTCCTTCTTGGCAATCAATTTCTGACAATTTAATGATTTGGGATTGTGCATGTGAAAGTTTATGATTTTGGTAGAAGCTTGCTTGCGGAAATCATGGCTCAACTTTTAATTCTGTAATCTCTTGGATTCCAGAACTGAAGTGCCAATTTAACCTGTCTGATATTTAGTCTCTGATTGTGGTCTGCACACATTTGCAGTACTGGACAGACAGAAAGATCATCATCTTTCGATATGCTTCCAAGGTCTGATTTTTGTGTTCCTCTGCAGGGCTATGTCGTCCTAAACAGGCCATGGGCATTTGTGCAATGGCTTCAGAAAGCAAAGATCAAAGAAGAGTGAGTTAAGACGCATCTACGTTCTTGTGTTATGTTTTTTTTTCTCATGATCTGACATTCCAAACGTTAGCTCATGATTTTGCATCCACTCAGACATGACTCAAATGGGCATGCAGTTGTTTTTGTGCTTGAATAACAGTGATGTCCAATGCTGTTCATAACTGCTCTGTTTCACTGAAAATGACAGGTATATACTAATGGCAGAACCAGATCATATATTTGTGAGGCCTTTACCAAATTTGGCCAATGATAATGAGCCAGCAGCATTCCCGTTCTTTTACATCAGACCAGCAGAAAATGAAAAAATTGTGAGGAAATACTATCCTAAAGAAAGGGGTCCTATCACAAATGTTGACCCTATTGGAAATTCTCCTGTAATTATTAAGAAGGTAATTTCTAGTTGCAGACATGACACTCTGTCTATCAGTATGACGGATTTGTTAAACTTCCATTCCGTCAATCTAACTTTTCATGAATTTTATGTTGTTAATGTTTTATTTTTTGAGTTAGTGACTTATAGACAAACACTCATCTATGAGGAAACTTTTCAGACACTTCTTGAGAAGATTGCACCCACATGGATGAATGTGTCAATACAAATGAAAGAGGACAAGGAAACCGATAAAACTTTTGGATGGGTCTTGGAAATGTGAGGATTACTTTTTCCTGTATGAATAATATAAGGTCATTTAATCACATGTTTCTTTGTCTTAATTTTACCTCATTCCATTGTTTTCATTTTGATCTTTAGGTATGGATATGCTGTTGCTAGTGCGTTGCATGGGGTTCAGCATATTCTTCGTAAAGATTTCATGATCCAGGTAATCTACTTATTTGGACTTTGCCAGCAAGTATACTATTTCACTTCAAATGACGTGTTTCAGTGACATGATGAAAAATGAAATATGCAGCCACCATTTGATACAAAGCTTCAGAACACATTTATTATTCACTTCACCTATGGAAATGATTATTCATTAAAGGTATTAAAAATCCCTGCACATCTGGTTTCATATGAAAGAAATATGATTGAGTACCCAAAGTAAATATTACACTGTTCCTTTTATTCTCTAAAATTTGATAACAATATTCAGGGTGAACTGACCTACGGGAAAATCGGTGAATGGCGATTTGACAAAAGATCATACGACGATAGGCCGCCGCCAAGAAATCTTACATTGCCCCCTCCTGGAGTCCCAGAAAGTGTGGTATGTCTTGTATCAGCAGATAAATCTCTTATGATGTCTGATAAAAAAAAAATCTACCATGATATTGAAATGCAATTTAAGCGTCCTCCATTCAGACAACACTTTCTTGGGATTAAGACTGCAATTGACAAGGACTTACCTAATCATTTCGTTACTGCAGGTTACGCTTGTAAAAATGGTGAATGAAGCTAGCGCAAACCTTCCCAGATGGGATGAGGGGATATGAGCATTTAACTGATGTCAAATATACCAGAGTTTTCGTTCTTAGATTTCCCCTTACATTGGGGGATAGGTGCAGTTGGCTTAGGGCGTAGAGACATTTTGCACCTAGCTTCTTGCACATCATACCTGACAGAAGAAGATACCTGTTTTTCTCTTTATACTGTTAGAAAGAGGTTAGAAGCCAAAGTTTTCCATTCAATTGTCTTGTAGTTGCAACTTACTTCTAGAAATACCAATATATGCAAGCAAGAGCAAACCTTGGTGACAGTGCTGAAGGCAATCTGGTCGGTCATGTGTGGTTCCGTTTCATTCCAACTTGCTATCCGTGTATGTTTTGCATTTGGTTGTGTGTGTTCTGAAAGGTCCTGTGGGGAAAAAAAAGAAGAGGTTGCTCGTTCTGAAGCTAGTTCATTCGTTCTTTTGCAAAATGTGAATAAATCGCTCGTGTACCAACTAGCAAGACAGTCGATTTGGTTGCTCGTTTTGAAACTAGGCTATTCATTCTTTTGCAAAATGTGAATAAATCGCTCTTGTACCAACACTAGCAAGACAGACGATTTGTATGTTCACTGTAGCATACACATTTGTTTTGAGAGC
Source organism: Eleusine coracana subsp. coracana (assembly GCA_032690845.1). Classification (NCBI taxonomy): domain Eukaryota; kingdom Viridiplantae; phylum Streptophyta; class Magnoliopsida; order Poales; family Poaceae; genus Eleusine; species Eleusine coracana. The sequence continues at coordinate 2,579,341 of CM064418.1, forward strand.
GTCACTTCCATCTTTCTGGTTTAGAGACTCGATTCTTAAGGGCCCGCACTTTAAAAAAAAAAACTCTTAAGGACCCGCATTCCAGAAAAGTGAGCGTAGTCAGGTGATCATCGCGGGTTGTATTTTATTCCCCTTTTTTTTTCATTGTGAAGCTATCCCTCAGTGGGATTTCGATCAACCAAGAAAGAAAATGGTAGCAACTCTAGCCGCTGTACAGTGGCGTTGTTAGATGTGAAAATGTGCCTTTGCAAAAAAAAAAAAGTGCGAAAAATATGATGCCCCAAGTTTGTGGTAACGAGATTCGCCAAACAAAAAAAAGGGGTACGGGAGGCCGCCTGGTAACGGGCCGAGAAAAATAAACTAGCTGTGGGGAGGGCCGGACCAGACTAGGATCGACCTGAATCTGTATCCATTTTCGGCCTAACATTTGAAACGGCCCATGGACTGAGGCTCTTTACCACAGGCTGGCACACCCTGTTCTTTTTTTTTTTTTGAAATGGTACTCGGGCAAGTTAGGCTCGAAGCTGTAGTAGAACCGGCCCGGCCCGGCCCGGCCCGCGACACGTTCCGGTTTCCCTGGACAGTGAACGACCACGGTCACGCTCACGCAGCGCAGTTCTTCGTGCGCGGCGAACCCACGTCCCCTCTTCTTCAAACCCACGTCCACACGAGTCCACGCCGCGCGCGCACGGTCAAACTCGTCATGGGAACCGCTGGAGATCGTGGATTCGTGGCTGCCGCGCCACAGACCCCTATAAATCCCGCCCGCCCCCGCACGAACGCGCACCCCGCTCCATTCCTCCACACGCACGCGCGCGGTCTCCTTCCTTCCTCCGCCGCAGAGCAAACCACCCCTCGGAGCGACACTGATCGATCCTGCCACGCCGATCGAAGCAGCAAGTCGATCTCGTCCAGTTCGAAGGCAATTAAGCTTGCATCCATGGCGTCCAGGGTATTCGGTGCCCGCTCCCTTGGGCTCCCCCCGCTGGCGCTCCTCGCCGCCGTCGTCCTCTCCGTCGTCGCCGCTCCCGTCGCGGCGTCGGCGTCCGCGTCGCCGCCCTCCTCGAGCCTGGTGTTCCACGTCGGCGGGCCGCGCGGGTGGCGCGTCCCCGACGCCGACACCAACTACGGCTGGTGGGCCATGAACAACCGCTTCCACGTCGGCGACGACCTCTGTGAGTACTAGTAACAGTAACAATTTGCTTCGCATCGCATTTCTCCTCCTTTTTTTTCTTCTCGCGGCGCAACGACATCGATCGATCACCCACCTACGGCTCGCTTCGTGATTATTAACGACTGTTCATCAATCCCGCAGACTTCAAGTACGCCGCCAACGACTCGGTGCTGCTGGTGGACCGCGCGGCCTTCGACGCCTGCAACGCCACGGACCCCGTCGCCGCCTTCGCCGACGGCGCCACCACCATCCGCCTCGACACTGCTTCATCAGCGGCGAGCCGGGACACTGCGACGACGGCCAGCGCCTCGTCGTCCGCGTCATGGTGCACCCCGCCGCCGCGGCCGCGGCCGCGCCCGGACCGGCTGAAGGTCCAGCGGCGGCGAGAGGACAGCCGGGCCAAGGCGGCGGTGGTCGGCCCCGGGAGTCTGGTGGGCCGCCCGGCGCGGCGTCCGGATCCGCCGCGGCGGTTCCTGCTGCTGGGGTCGCCGGCGCCGCGGCGGCGGTTGCCCTCGTCAGCCTCGTCCTCGTGTTTCAGTGATCAGTTTGCTGCATGTGCTACCTACGTATCTCTCGTCCGTAGTTTATGTTAGGTTAATATGTTCTTGTTGTTGCTGTTATTAGATTCATGTCTCATGAATATTTGTTTGATGCGTTGTGTCGAGACCATTAGTTTTACTCCAGGAATTCTATGTGCTATTTAATTAATTCAGATGTGATGTGGTTTATTGCATTTTTTTTCTTGGAGTCCCTGACGAATTACATGCTACCTGATTAATTGATTCCTATCTAATGGGGTTTATTGTATTCTAGGCGTAACCCATCATCCATGAGACGAATTTACAAGCGTTACCAGTAGTGGTGAAATATATCCGTGGCATTCTTAGCCGAGTAAGTGCCACGAATTCTGTTTGACGCTTCTGGTGATTAGGGAATGCCAGATGGTCTATGTACAGCACGCATTACATGCCATGACAGGGAGCACAACCATGATGAAAACACTATACAGTTTGTGGCCCTTTGCTCTGCTTCAGACGCAACGACTATCATCAGCTTCCTAATCTACCACGGCTCGGAGTTTTTGGTCCAGTAACTTGTGGCCGGTCTGCGGCCGCTCCAGCCATCCTCTGCTAAAATCAGGCTCACCCGCGCTCTGAGTGTATTTACAGCTTCATCCTCCAACATCTCCAACGAATTGCTCGTGAACTTACCAGCCTGCAGGGAAATGAAGCGAACGATATTAACTTTAACGAATCCTGCATTTTCTTGGTTACTCCACCGAAGAAATTGCATCTAAACTTGAATTACCTTTGCATTTTGGTATGCTGTCAAGTAGTCCAGGCAATCTTCATAATAACCACAGTGGTACAGAAGGGCGGCATAATCCCTCAGCTCGTGTGGATCATGGTCAAGTAATATGAGTCTCTCACATGCTGAATGAAAATGTAAGGTGTGACACTGGTTAAGGATGTGCGGCTCCAGATGCAGGGCACTAAAATGCAGGAATAGGCGAAGCACAGTACTCATAGTGAATTACAGAACAAATGCACTAAGTGGGGCCCATGATATGTCAGAATAATAACAAGAAGAAAAGGATTGTTTGTATAAATGTGGGGTAGTTTTAGTGCATCACCCGGAAGAGGAGAAAATTCCCTCTATGCCATTGGAAAATTTCATTGTTCCTTTTGTGCCATGGATATTTTTGAACTTCCCTCTGTGCCATTCAAATAAAATTTCCATGCCCTCTATGCCACTAGTGCCAGTGCTTAACATTTTCCTCTATTCACTAGCTCAAAAAAAAATACTTTTTTTACTCCAAAATATATGAAAATTTGTAAATTTATAAAGTAACACGTGGAGAATATTTTTCATTATTAGAAAATATTTTGATTCTATAACATTTTTGAATTTGAAATAGGTGAATATGACAAGGCGTTAAGGTTCAAAACTTCTAAATTTAACCTCTAAACCTTAACGCTTTGCAAGGTTTACCGATTTCAAATTAAAAAATGTTATAGAACCACAATATTTTCTAATAACAAAAAATGTTCCTCATGTGTTACTCTATAAATTTACAATTTTTCATAAATTTTATAGTGAAGAAAGTATTTTCTTCTAGCTAACGAATAAAGGAAAGCGTTGATGGCACAGAGGGAAGGTCAAAAATTTTCATGGCACAGAAGGAACAATGATTTTTTCTAGTGGCGTAGAGGGAATTGTCTCCGGAAGAGAAGCTAAGAGAAAAAGAATCTGATAAACATGTGGTAATTTTAGTGCATCACAGGGAAGAGAAGTTAACATCAATTTCGCTAGTGTGAATTGATTGGTGAGGCCAATAAATGTAACCAGTTCACACAAAGCACACCCTCCGTTTGAAAAATGAGTTTTAAGAACAGAACAAATACTTCGTACCTGCTAAAGCACGCCGCATATCACCAAAGCGAACATTAGTCCATACTCCACGCATCAGCCTATGTTGAGCAGCTTTGGCAGCAGCCATCTCTATGGCACTAATGAATTTGACATCTTAGGATAATGTAATACAAGAACAGTCATTATTTGCCGCACAATTACTTATACAAACAATACCTTACATTGCCGTGTGACCTTGCTTGATAACCTGCTGTACCAGGGCCATAGTGATTTGCAGCAACAGCATCCAAAAATAAGCTACTAGACTGCTTTGACTGAAATGGCCAAAACGTACCCTTCAGAGTTTTCAAAATCTGCAAAGGGGTTTAATCAAAATAAGGACTACTGTTATTGTATGTGTGGTTTCGAAAATAGGTTTTACATGCGACAAAAGTAGGACCTGGCTTCCATTATTTCAAACTAACAACAATATATATAATAAGCAAGCGGTTGGACCATTGAATCGTTGATTCCAAATTTCATTAGTTGTGTGCCATACATCTAATCGTCTGCAGAGCCTGGATTTAATCCTTTGACTTGTGTTGTTTTATAGCCCCCTATCTGCATAAGCATAATACACCCACTAGACAACTGATCTTGTCCTATAAGGCTGGTTCTTAAGAAGTTTGGTGAAAAAATGGGTGGTTCCATATGGTTACTCAGTGCCTTTGCAGATTGAATTCCTGAAATAAGATATGAAGACGGGGATTTAGATTTCAGAACATGGGAGTGTTGTGACTGAATTCTGATTATGATGGATTAGGCAAGACTTCCTGAAACTAAGTAAAGTAGTTTAGGCCTGTTCCATGATTCGATATACTGTGAGTGTAAACTAGATTATGAGGTCTCTAAGATAAAACTGTACAGGTAAGAACAGAATAAAAGAAAGTAAAGTAGTTTAGGCCTATCCATCAATGTTTTACATATGAATCAGCATAGAGATGGGCTTATGAGAAGACAATATTAGTGAAATGTTACATGGAAAACAATATTTGTTTGAGTCAGGTTTCATCTGAAATCCCAGACTTGCATTCGAACAATCTTTCTTATTGTGAGCAGGCTGAAAGGAAAAAAGAAAAATATCTTTAGCAAACAAAATGTACATGAAAAATTCCCTGGTATAGGAGAATGGCCCACAATTCCCATATGTGCTATTGTTATATGCATGGCCCACAATTCCCATATGTGCTATTGTTATATGCATCCACATACTAAATAAAATGTGTTAAACAAGTTGAAAAACTATTTTTTGCATCAGACTTGTACATGTATTCAGCAGATAAAGAAAAATGCAATGGCTCCATAAATGCAAAATGGAGACTGAAAGATCAAGGACTCACTTCAACCAAAAGTGATTTTGAAGTGATAATATGTGCCTCATCGCCCAGCTTGCTTTTGTGTTTGTCATAGCCCCTCGGGAGGCTATTGAGATCGTGTGGAAAGAATATCTCCGCATCAAAATCCAGTAAGCCATATATTCGTACTGTCTTCAGTATCTCTGAATATATCAACGAAAGCATGAGAGCTGATCCTGATCGGCATGTCAAGACCTGCTCATTGCATACAACACCAATAACAATAGATAAGTTATAAACAGCACATCAGCATTTACAAGGCAGAGAAGCAAGAGCCTACCATACCGTGTGAAGATACAACGACCGTACATCCCATGCTCCATTTGCTCTTCGGAACCCCTACATGGAATGGCCTATCGAATTAGCACTAATTTTTGTAACGTGTGAAACTGTGAATGTCAAGAATCCCTGAATTACATGCTGATGTTTCAAAATTCACTTCATCTCAATTGCTCGTACATACTTGATCCACAAAAACTGGATGCCAAAAGGATTAAGTCAATTTTAGCGCACATTATGTACCTTGTAGCCGTAGAGGTAGCGGTCGAGGTGATCGAAGAAGACCTCGGGCGGCGCGCCGGCAGGAGGGAAGTTGCCGCCGGAGCAGAAACCGGTGGAGAGGCCGTCGAGGCGCGCGACGAAGGCGTCGACGGGGAGCGGGACGGAGGAGTGGGAAACGAGCGAGTCGTCCTCGGCGGCAACGCAGAGCGCTGCGCGCGCTAGGTCGGGCCCGCGGCCGACCGCGATGCTGGACGCCGCGGCCACGCTCGTGAGCCGCCTGACCTGCGCCGCGAACCCGTCCCGCGCCGCCCTCGCGTGAGCGGTGGCGACCCCCGCGGCGTCGAGAGAGTCGTGCAGCACCATCCGCGGGGGCGGGGGCGGAGGGCCGTCGCCGCCCTCATCGGCTGCCGCCGCGCTGGCGCGCACCGAGGAGCGCCGCCTGCCGCCAGGGCCGGGGGAGGAGGAAGAGCGGCCGAGGGCGTAGCGGGGTGTCCAAACCGATGCGCAGCTCATGGTGAGCGCTGAGCAGATTTGGTGGATCGAGAGAGCAGTCCCGGTGGCGGGGAAGACGAACGAGACACTAGTGAGACTACACACGGCTCTGTGTAGAAGCTCGTGCAGTGTGGTCGTAGATTTTTTTCTCCGTATCGGCGTAAGTGTAGTCGACGTGGACGGATAGTGATGGATGAACCACGATGTTAGGGATGGCGAGGATTACTCACGGATACTTCAAAGTTCAAACTCTCAGCGGCAGAAACAAAATTGAATCCAAACCGTTTCATGTTCATTCACAGCATCCACCATGTTTGCCGTCCATTCCCATCATTTCTACGATTTTCAACTCTCCAGCAACTCAATATAAAACTCAAATTCAAATCCCACCTCAACTCATATTCAGAAATGAAGGAAGCCTATACGTGTTCCCTCGAGGCAATTTTGAAGCAGCTAGCCGAAACAATTTCGAAGAATAAGATTAGAAACAAAGCTGTCACGTAAGCACAGGTAGAGCTGTCACATTGAAATTAACCCATAACAAGGGAACTTTCTGCTCAAATATCACAAATCAAGGTTGTCCCAAGATGCATAAGTAGCGCTGATATTTGTACGACGGTCCAGAGAACATGGTTCATGAAGCAACGGTCACACAAGACACTATTACTACAGCAGCATTGCTAGAGATAGAGTTCAGCTCTTCTGGGCGTTGCTCTCCAGCTCCTTGCGCAGCTGCAGCGAGAAATCATCATTAACGTCATCATCATCCCAGTCGTCCTCCCACTGCTGGGCAGCTTCATTGCCATCTTCCTTGTCATCCCATTCTGCAGATTTGAGGAATGTGTCAGCACAGACATATTAAACCTACATAATAGGACTGAGTGGCTATGAAATTCAAAACAACCATGTTCATCATAATAGAACATTATAAATTACTTCATAATTTTGATAACATTTGGAAGGAAAAAAAAAGGTTTGGTGAATCTTTTGCAAGGAAGAGATGAATAGGACCGTTATGCAGCAAAACAACTGCATTAACGATGAAATATATGCTCAGGACACATAATGAAATACCAAACAAAAGGATTGATCATCTATTACAACAAACAGTTACAACCACAAGCCTTATTGTTAGAGGCATAAGTTACATGATGCAAGGAAGTGAAAACACAAAATGACAACTGCATAATTAAAATAGGACAAGGTGGTGCGCGCCAGATGAACTAGATGCTTGTTGAAGGTAGAAGCACTAGATAAGGAGAGCTGCTCTAGAGGATGGGCTAGAAGGGAACTTTGTAATTATTTATTGTTTGCCAAAATTTTGAAATGTTGTTACAAATTGGCTTAGTCCTGCCATGACATCCTAAACATCATAACCCTGTGCAGTTAGCCACGTGAGAATCTAATGCATCTAACAAATCAGATAAGTATCATGCATGCAATAATTCAAGCTTACAGAACATAACTATCTCACTAGATGCATGAGAAGCCAATTCAGAGAATGCTGATATCGAAAACTTGTTCTACATAGTAAATAAAAAAAACTTTCACCTTCCTACATGGCTACATCTCAATACAACAAATGTACAACATGAACTGTACATGCTTCATATTTCAGTACACATAAGAAAGAAAATGAAAATAATATTGAAATCATATAACTCATTGTGCAACCCAATATAAGATAGTATATAGTTTATTTACTGTGATACATTTATACCAGACTGCAGACACATGCATAAATCAAAACTAGAGCATCATCACCTATAGATTCTCCTGAAACAAACCAGAAATTGTAACTCTATACAACACAAACAGGAAGTCCTCATCTCATAATTTGGTTGAGTACAATATTACATAGCAACCTTTTTACTTTGTTCAATGAAATTATTCTGTCAAAATTGCATGGGATTATATTTTATAGTCACCAACCCAATTCTTCCACTATAAAGAGTGAACAGCTGGACGTTGTGTCTTAAAGGCAAACATGTATATATTTAATTTAATTTATAAACTTGAAAAGATAAGGACTCAGGCAACTTTAACCCAAGAAGATAAGGACTCAGGACAACCTTTCATGAATCTATATGCTATCAACAGTTAAATTTCATTACAGAACAAGGAGGAGCATTGCAGAGTCAAAGCACAAACAACACCAGCACGCACATACAGTCTGCACATCAACACAATCATGAAAATGCTACATGGAGAGGCTTCTCTTCATCTCTAACATAGCCTGACTTGCTTGGACCAAAAGTTCTGTTGCTGTATTTCTTTGGACAGCATATGCATACAGTGCACACTCTATTCTCGAATAATTGACACAAGATGAATTAATTACTAGGTCCCACACCAAAATTTGGCCTTAGAAAATTTTACAACAATTACTAATATTTAGATATTTGGCTTACACAGTTACACTGCTTACTCTTATGTTCAATGAAATAGAAATGGATATATTATCCACAGTTCTTCACATAATTAATTTTGGGAAAACAAGTAGCCACTATAACATGAGCTGCAAGTGTATCACCACATGTAACAGGTTAATAGCAGAGTTTGAAGAATGCTTAATGCCGATTGCCAAACTACACAGACACATACATGGGTTTTCCAAGACGAACTTACACACAGCAGACAAATTTGAAAATTGCAAGAAAAGGTGCATTGGTAGCGAAGAGCCGATCTATCTCAACGCTGGTTCCCAGCTCATTCTACAACAAAAGAATAACTAAATTCGTACTATTGTCCCCCCAGTCCTGCCCAATTCCTCATGAAACCTATCGGTATGGACGGCAATAGACGATCGTCCTAAGGAACGGGTTTCCAAACCCACCTAACCGACCAAATCTACTAGGCCCAATGGACATATCGCAAGCAACCAGCGACAGGGACAAGCAGAATTGTAGGAAGAAGGGCAGCCGGGCGGGCATGTACCTTGGTCGATCTCGAATTCCTCGAACTCGTCGTCGTCCTCGAGGAGGTCCATCTTGGCCGCCTCAGCCTTGGGGTCCGCCGGTGCCGGTGCCGTCGCCATCAACGCGTGCCCTGCAACGCGACCGAGCGGATCAGGGGACGGGCTCGAAGCTCGCGAGGGAAGAGAAAGAGATTTGGGGGAGAGTGCCACCCACCTGCTTCGCCGGAGGGGAGAGGATCGTGGCGGAGCGGTAGAGAAACCCTAGACCTGGAAACGGGGAGTCGCCGAGTCGACAGTCGAGAGGACGCCGATCGGACTGGAGCCCGTGGTTGGTCTGGTGGAGACGACAAGGCTGGTGCGGTCGGTGTTAAGGCGGTGGGCTCGTGGCGTCGAACCGACTCGTAGTCGTATGTGCTCGGCTCCGTCTCGACTCTTCCACGATCTTGTAGCGTGTTGGCTTCCTACTATCTTCATTCAAAAATGTAAGTATTTATTGATTTTTAAAAATTATATTTAATTATTTATTTTATTTGAAAAATTTATAAAAAAATTATTTATTTTATTATAATATATTTTATTAGTATATATATTTTATATATAATTAATTTATTTTTATATTTTTATAAAATAAATTGAATAAGACGAGTGATAAAACATGATATTTACAGTTAATAAATATTTATATTTTAAATCGGAGGTAGTAGTTTATAAACAACCCTTAAAAAAAAGAAATTCATACACAAGTCGATGGAAGACCAGGATCTCGACCTACCGAGAGAGAATTCGAGACCAAACCTGCTTCGGTTTCGATATGACACCAAGCCACTCTAGTCGAATGTTCAAAACATACATTCTGAGTTAAGTCGACATTCACATGTTTTTTTTAAAAATCAGCTCGACACTCTCATACACAGGATCCCTTTGGTATAGATTTTAAAACAGCTTCTACTTCTGTTTCTCCAAAAATCACTATCAAACGATTTGGTAGAAGCGTTTTTGATATCCTAGATATAAGAAGTGATTATCTAAAAATAACTAGAAGCAAAAAGCTATAAATGATGCTTTTTTTAGCTTTTCTCCCACCCCTCCACCTCAAGAATGAGTAGAAGCTATTTTGCCAAACATCTCAAGAAACTGTTTTAGTAGATAAGCTGTTTTAAAAAAAACTATTTTGACAAAAATTAAAATAAAAACAGAATCTATTTTTCTAAAAATCTATACCAAAAGGACCCTAAAATGAGCTTATACCCTGGAGCTTGCGCTGCATTTAGGATTACCTTAGGTTCTGACATTGCTCGACATATGTTTCCATGAAGATCTGCATCAATTTCATTGGCCGGCGTCCATCATTCGAGTCGTTGAGCTTTGGATTCCGAGCCCATGATATGACACGGCGCACGACGGTGGTCAACGAAGTCAACAGACCGGGCCCAGGTTGCGAGCCACCCTGGCAGGAAAGCGCGTACAGCCCTCCCCCAAACGGAAGAACTAGCCGTTGGAGGTAGGCGAAAGCTGTCTGCCCGCAACGGCGGATCCAAAGCGCGCCGCCGCCCTCCTGCCTGCCCGTCCCTTCCCTTCCTTCCCTTCCCTTCCCTTCTCAACGGTCACCACGGCTGGTTCACACGCCAATCACCTCTCGCCTTTATAACCAGCGCCCCACCGCCGCCTCTTCTCCCATCTCTCTCGATCGCATCCGCTCTCTCTCTCCCCATCCTCGCCGCGCGATCCCACCAATCCAACCGCACGGCCATGGCTCGCGGCGAGAACAGCGACGCGCAGTCGAGCAACGTCCCCGCGGCGGCCCCATCGGGCGCGGCGGCGAAGCCGGCGGCGGCGGGGTCCGCGCGCGGCGCGGAGGGGCAGTCGGTGGTGCGGCGCCTTCAGTCGGAGCTGATGGCGCTGATGATGGGCGGCGACCCGGGCGTGTCGGCGTTCCCTGAGGGGGACAACATCTTCCACTGGGTGGGCACCATCGCGGGCTCCGCTGGCACCGCCTACGAGGGCACCTCCTACCGCCTCGGGCTCACCTTCACCGCCGAGTACCCATACAAGCCGCCCAAGGTGCGGTTCGACACCCCCTGCTTCCACCCCAACGTCGACGTCCACGGCAACATCTGCCTCGACATCCTGCAGGACAAGTGGTCCTCCGCCTACGACGTCCGCACCATCCTCCTCTCCATCCAGAGCCTGCTCGGAGGTACGAACCGGATCTACGAGATCGCCTGCTTCGATCCGTCCCTTTTTTTTTTTTTTTTTTTTTTTTTGCTTCTGAACCTCTTCTGATGGATGTGTTTTGTTCTGTTGCCCCACACGCAGAGCCCAACAACGACTCGCCGCTCAACACGCAGGCCGCTGCGCTCTGGGCCAACCAGGAAGGTGTGCCATTCGACATGTTGCATCAACAATTCATCTCGATTCACAGGTGTTTGTTGGTTTCTTGTTGTTCTGAAACGTTTGGTCGTTCTTGTTGATTGTTCAGAGTTCAGGAAGATGGTAGAGAAGATCTACAAGCCCGCCGCGTAGAGGAGGATCTCTGCAGATGGTGGATGGCGAAGGGATTAGATGGATTCTTCCGTTGGGATCGGTTCCCCGTCTTGGGTGTAAGGAAAGTGTGAAACAACTCGAGTTTGGCGAGTCGATAGTGTGAAACCTCCTGATATGTAATTGTTCTTTCGAGTAATTCAGTGATTCATTTTACTGTTTTTCCTTCTGTTCATCGCGATTGTATACGCCATTGCTGAGATGGATATAACTGCGTACTTGATGCAGCTAAAGGAGGGATAATCAATTTGATTTTCACGAAAAATAAAAATAGCATCAATTGTTATTGCGGGAGATCCATACCAAAATTATGTCACGTACAGGATTATAGGAGTTGCAGGATTACTACTTGAGACAAGGATGAAAGAAAATATAGTCACATTGATAATATGCAGAAGAGTAGAAATAGTAACCCAGGACTTGCTAATTTTCAGCTGACTTTAAACCATCAGATCTAGATACAAAGGTTAATAATTATTATACAGATAATCCTATCAAAAAAATTCAAAATACAAAATAGCAAATTACTAACTGAAAGCTATGATTGAAAGCTAGGAAATATGTAATTCCTTTTACAAATTAGACACACCCTATGGAAAAATCCGATCAGCCAAACTGACCAACTCTCAAGGGCCTTCTACATCTGGTCCCAAATTCTTGTTATACACCCTAACATGTCAACCACAAGGCAAATTTCGAAGAAGAAGAAGAAATGGTTCATGTCCAACTGAGCTCCAACAGAGAGAAAACAGATAGCCTAGCAGCAGTTCTGCGACGAGATAGCCTCAGTCATTTTTACATCGGCAGCCTCCTGGTTCAGCAGGCAATCTGAGCTAGGAGTACATAAGAGCAAGAGCACAAGGGATCCGAGCACAAGGCAGCCTGTCAGTAATTTTTGCATCCGCAAGCTCCTAGTTCAGCAGGCAATCTGAGCTACATAAGAGGACAAGCAATACGAGTTTACATACTACCAAGGGAAGAGCATAGGAAGAGCACGGAGGCAGCTAGCTTTTTTTTATGATGTCTGATATCCTCTGAAAGAACAGAGGGCACATGTCCATGCGGAATTTTATGTCTTGATTCATCCAGTCGGCTACACTACCCAGCGAACCCAATGAAGAAACCATGTATGACCATTCATTACGTTGCTCCAACCATGTGAGAGTAAAACTGTAACCTGCATAGTTTGATAAACCCTGTAAGGGACATGTTCAGCTCCTTTACACTACAATATTTGAGATCGTATAACATCCCTAGCAGAAATAAAAATAATATCAGACCTTGTAATTAACCAGAATATGTAACTAAGATATTCATTGGACAATTTTGGGCTAGCATTATCACCCTAATAAATCTCAGAACCTGTGAATTTAAGCATTACAGATTTTCATTACTATTGTGATCACATTTTTTTTTCACCGGATAAGGCATTAAGGCCTACCACATGGCTATTTTCCTTTTTTCAACAAAAAGTCCATATCAAACCACAAAGTAACAACCAAAAAGAAAAGACAAATATTTGTTCAAGAAACAAAGGACAAAAGGGAATTAGCATATGTAATCTGGGTGCATCATTCGCCAATTTGAGAAAAATATTAGTTGGATTGAAGAAGCAATGCCTCGATAGTTTCTAATAGAACTATATGCTATGCACATTTAGGTTGGCAACATCCACTGCATGCAAAATCACATGATGGTGCAGACAAGGATCAAAAGATATATAAAGCAAAAGTAGTTAATCGCATTCTGGAACAGGTCAACAATATGACAAGAACAAGAGATTTGATATACATGTACCAGTATCTTCATGGCAGGCAGAAAACGAAAATCCTTCTGTTTCTTTGTTCAGTGAGATCTTCATGCATACTAAAGATTCAAGCAACGTATGCAACATCTGAGCACCGAAATTTTCATTTGTCCCATTCCCTGCAAGCAAAAAGAAAACTTATTAGTTAACTAATTTATAGGTATGTGAAGCGTAATAACTGCATACATATTATCACTACCTGTGGCACATGTAGGACATCTAGAACATTTAAACTGCAGGAACAATTCAAGTAAGAAGAAAGATATCAGAAAACTAAGCCTCATAAAATGTTGAATATTATGATGAACTAGATGGACTGTCACAAGCAACTGACCTCTCGAGGTACCTCCGAAGGGCTACTGCTGGAGGGAACAATAGCTTCTTCGCTCAATTGCATACTCTTTGCCTTGTTGTTTGATTGTGGTTCCTCGGATGCCAGAATAGGAGTTAGATTTTTTAGGGGGGTTTCAGGTGTTCTGTTCAGAGACTCGGCAGCTGTAGAATTGTTAATGTCAGTCTTCTCAGTCAAGAGAAGGTGAAGCCTCACAATTTCTTTGTCCCTTGCTGCATGACAAAAAATAAAATAATAAGTAATTCTGATTGGAAGTAACTGGAACACAAGACGATAGAATTTTAAGCATTTTAGAAACTTTAAAGTATCATGTAAAAACTTAAAATAAAATTAATAACAACAAGCATATTTTATATCACTTCTGTGGAACTAGTACTTTGGCATAAGCTGATTATTAACCCAACCAAACCATTATCAGGACATTCGTTTATATGCAGGACAGTGTTAATGTGTTGATCAAGTAGCACTGTTTAGTAACCTGTAGCCTATGTAACACCAAATATTTTGGACCATATTACAGAAGCATGCATATGAATACGAGCACTGGTGAAGCCTTATGGAGGCCAAACAGGGTGCTGGCATCTCTCCTTGCTCCTGCAAAAGTTTATAGTCTGTAGAGCAGACGTTGCTGTGGAATGGAAAGAGGTTGAGTAGGGAAGGGAGAGATGGTATATAAATAGAACGGTAGGGTGTAATCAAGCAGCTATGCTTGCACCTAGAAAAGTATTTCAAAAAAAAAAAACTGATTTGAGCTTCCTTGCTATTCTAATCCTCAGCTGTACGATGCTATTCAAGAGGGGAAGAAGAGCAGAAGGGCAATCTTTTGTCCACCCACCCATCTCCTCCTGTCCACTATAGAATCCTTCATTGACAATCTTTTGTCCCTTCACCATTTCCACTACGTTCATACTTTAGTGATGTGAAAGATTAAATGACTGTATCATGTCATTGAAAAGCAATACACATGTGCAGTTTGGTCATATCAGACCAACATTTTCTCAGGACTTAGTGCCCCAATGGTTTTCGTGTAACATGCACAGAACTACAATTTCTATTCCAAGTGCTAAAACAGGTCCAAGTTAAAAGCAAAGGGAATTAGAGATTTGATAAAGACTCTTACCGCGAATCTCGTCAAGGATATTCTCTTTCATTTTCTTATGCTCCTCAAGCATGTCCGACCTGGCATCATCAATTTAACAGAAAGTAAGGAAAAAGGAAATGGGAGAGGCCTAAACATCAGCGTAGGCACATCATTTCATTCCACCCCAAACAAGGAAACCCTAACCCGCCCACAAACAGATTAATCTTCTCTTACATCTCCTGGCGGAGCTCCTCATTCTTTTCCTCGAGGTCCTTGACCCAACCCTTCAGGGCTGCATCATTATTAATTCAAACCGCAGATTAATAAGGAGAGGGAAAAGCATCCTCTAGAAATATCTTCCCTCCCGCAATCCCCGCCCAAAATTAGACATATATACTAGCGTTACCATCGCAAAGCTTCTTGTAATCCGCCTCCCGCTTCCGCGCCAGCTCATCGTCGAGCAGCTTCTTCTTCTGCGGCGAGGCGCCAGGTGAAACGGAAAAAACGCAAATGTCAGGGTCTAAGGCCACCGCGGGGAGAGGGACATGGGGGAGGAACGAAGCGGGCGGGCGGTACCTTGAGGGCGGTGTACTTCTTGTAGATCTGGTCGTCGAGCTTCTCCATCCGCGCCGCCGGAAAGAAGGGTCCAGACGCTTCTAGGCAGGGGAGCAGGGTCGGGGAGGATCAGCGGCGTCTGGGGGAGCCCGGAGAAGCGGGGAGACTGGGAGAGCGGCGGAGGAAGGAGAAATTCGGGGGAATGATTTTGAAATCCGCGGGCTCCTCGGGTCGGCGGGCTCGGTTCCTCAGGTGGGGTTTTCAGTGTGACTTTTTATTTTTTTTGAGGAATTTTCAGTGTGACTATTGAAATCAAAATGATTTGCACCAACGAGATGCCTGGTGGATCCAGAGGCCCGCAGGTGGGCAAACACGAACACCACATTTGGGTTGGGCTCCGCCAACCTGGTCGATCGGTTGGGTTGGTCCAGACGCATTGCCCCCGAGTCCCCGACCCACTTTCCACTAGGCGTCCACGTGCTACTCCTCTCTCTCTGCAGCTGGGCCCCGCTGTACTGGACCGACCTGTCATTGTACGCAGAGAGCCATGATTAAATCACATGGCGGAGAGAAGGGAAGGGAAAATATTTCTCGCCGACGGCAAGCACCCGATTTACCCAGCCACCACCGCCGTGTGCGCCTCCACGTCCAGATCCAAATCCGAGCCCTAGGTCGCGCGCGCCAATGAATTTCTTCAGCTCCGTCTTCTCCGCCCCAGCCGCCGACGAGCACGGCGACGAGGAGGGGGAGGCGCAGGGGGAGAAGCGGGAGGGCGAACAAGAGGAGGCGGGGGAGGAAGAGTCCGGCGGCGGGTGGATCTTTGGCGGGCTGATCCAGACGCTCAAGGAGGAGATTGAGGAGCAGCGGAGAGAGCAGGAGGCCGCGGAGGCGGCCCAACGAGAAGCGCCTGCGGCGGATGGGGAAGCGGAGGCTGACTCCGGCGGCGGGTGGATCTTCGGCGGCCTGATCAAGACGCTCGCTGAGGAGATAGATGCGCAGCGGAAAGAGCAGGATGCAGCCGCCTCGGCAGAGGAGGAAGAGCGGGGGGAAGAGGTGGGAGCTGAAGCGGTGGCGGCAGATGGGGAGGAGTTCGAGGAGGGCGAAGGGGAGGGTTCCGGCGGCGGGTGGAGCTTCGGGGGCCTCATCAAGACGCTCGCGGAGGAAATAGAGTCGCAGCGGAAAGAGAATGAGTCCGCTGCCACAGCCGCAGAGGAGGAGGGCGAGCGGGGGGCCGAAGCGGAAGGCGTGGTGGTAGACGAAGGGGACGGGGAAGGCTCCGGCGGCGGGTGGAGCTTCGAGGGCCTGGTGAAGACGTTCGCGACGCGGTCGGAATCGGTCATCGGGGGCTACCGCCGTGACCTGCAGGACCTCGGGTCTGGCCTCCGCGTCGAGACTGCTGCCCTCCGTGCGGCTGCCGCACGAGCAGCTGCGGTGCTCCCCGGTGCTCTGGAAGCGGGCGCCTCCGCCGCCTCCGACAGGCTTGAGTCCGTCGGCCAGGCAGTTGATGACCTCGGTGCAGCTGCCGCGATCCTCCTTTCGCAAGCGAACGTGGCCCTCCAGTCCGCTGAAGCTGATGGCGATGATGGAGATGGTAGCTCCCGAACCTCGGATGCTGCAGCTTCCGGTGCCACCTGGCGTGCGTCCCTCTCGTCCAAGAAGTACACAAGGTTTGAGGCCCAGGTCCTGGCACTCCGTGCCGATCCCACCACATTCACGGAGGAGCCTGAGGATGCCGAGGGATTTGCCAAGTGGAGGGGCTCGTTCTCTGTCGATGAGAGGAAGGAGGAGATTGAGGCAGTGCTCCAGGAAAGCCCTGGACTGGAGAGTTTTATAGAAAGGCTAGTGCCATCAGTTGTGGATTATGAGACATTCTGGTGCCGGTATTTCTTCGTGGTTGATAAGCTCAAGCAGGCAGAAGATGTCCGAAACAAACTTGTGAGCAGGGCCATGTCCAAGGAGGAGGATGAAGAACTTAGCTGGGATGTTGACGATGATGATGATGACAATACTGTTGATCACAAAGAAGGGGCAGACAATGTGGCAAACAATAAGGAGGAGAAAATATCAGACAACCATGAAACAGAGGGCAGTGAGAAACAAGAAGCAGTTATTGAAAACGATTTGGCAAAAGATAAGGATGCGACTTTGGCAGCAGCCAAGGATAGCAAGGGTGAATCCACTGTTGAGGCATCCACACCAAAGTCAAGTGATGGTTCCAGGCGAGAAGAGAAGGCTGAAGCTGGTGATTCATCTAAGGACAGTGATTTCTCGGTTGTGTCTATGCCATCAGCACAGGAGGAAGAAATTAGCTGGGAGGAGATCGAGGATGTTGGCGATAATGATGAGAAGAAAGGAACAAGTCCACGGTCAAGCACTGCTAGCAAAGTGGAGGATCTCCCAAAACGTCTTACTTCTGTGGAAGATGACGAGGATCTAAGCTGGGATATTGATGACTAGGACGAACCTGTGCAGGCCTGAATTTCCTTAAAGTTATAGACAATCATAGTTTACCGAATTGGATCGTTATGCAATGAAGTTGAATACCCATACTGAATTGAAATACATGTGAATACAGTGATGTTAAACTGGTGATTCAAATTCTATAGGGGATGTTTTGTCTGATTACTCCCTTTGTAAGATCTTATGTAGCGATATGTTCTTTAATGGCTGGTGATTTGTTTCCAATTAGGTAAGTATCCATTTGTTGCTAGTCCAATATGTACTACTACTGCCTTTATGTTTCAATGTGACAGATTCAGAACACTCCTATTGTGTCTCAATAGATTCACAGACTAAACATCCGACTTGTGAAACAATCACTTCTAATATGACTGGAGTTCTTTCAGACATATACTATGGTACAAGTGGTTGGTAGTTTCTGAATTCAGTAATTACTTTGAACCTCCGAAATCAATATTTATGGCCTGTCTTCTTAATTTTACAAGTTCTTGGCTTTGAAAGTGGAGAAATGGTTTGGTGCGATGTACCTTAAAACTTTCACTGAAACTTGTCATACCTCAGAATGCCTATTTCCTCTCTTCTTTTTCTACCTTCCAGTTGATGCAACTGTAAATTTGTACCAAAATTTCTTGTGAGTTGCACGGGTGGTTTGTACTTTGTCATGTTGATGTCACTCAGGATCTGCTTTGCTTTCCTTCAGCAGTTTATTAGCTGTAGAATCTTTGCTCATCTGCAGCCAGGTTCTTGTGCATGTATCTGTAGTCTTCGATCGTTTGACATCGTTGTTATGTTCATGGGAGCTGCATAACAAATAAATAAGTTACCAAGCTGTTGGAACTGCAAATCTTTTCACAAAACTGCTCTTTTTTTCTTTTCGACATACTAGTCACAAAACTAAATGGGGAGCGACGCCGGTGAAGCACGACAACGTAGCCGAGGAGAAAAGCTAACATTTTTTTTCCCTAAATGCTCGGAACAATTTCTTATTGTGACAATTGATAGAGAGATATCGGGAGCAAAAAAAAGACTTACATATGGTTTTTATTAATCTCGAGAAGGCGTATAATAAAGTGCTAAAAAAATGTTATGTGGTGGGTTTTGAAGAAGTATAATTAAGTACATTACCCTTATTAAGGATATGTACAGAAACACGAGAACGTGTGTTCGAATATGTGATGGTAACACTAATAACTTTTTAATTAAAATAGGACTATACCAAGAATCATCATTGAGCCCTTATTTATTTGCTCTAGTGATGGACAAGGTCACACGAGAAATACAGAGTGATATTCCTTGATGTATGCTCTTGCTAATGATATGTATTAGTTGACAAGAGTAGAGCTGAGGTTAATAGGATGTTAGAGTCGTGAAGGCATACATTAGAGTGTAAGGGATTCAGACTTAGGGTGTGTTCGTTTCTTTGGGTCTAAATTTTAGTGAGGTCACATGAATTATTAAAATATTATATATAATTATTAAATATATATTAAATATAAAACTAATTACAGAGTTGAATGCGCATCAGCTTAACAAATTTATTAAACTTAATTAAATCATCATTAAGAGATGTTTACTGTAACATCACATTATCTAATTATGATCTAATTAATTTTAATAGATTTGTCTCGTCATTCAGAGGGAGGGTTATGGATTGGATTTGTCAGTAATCTATATTTAATACTCCTAATTAGTATCACAATATTCGATGTGACAGGTCTAAAAATCAGAGAGGTGGAAACGAACATATCCTTAGTAGGGCTAAGACCGAGTATATGATATGCGAGTTTAACACGACTAGATATGAGGATGAAGACGTTAGGCTTGATGGATAATTGGTGGCTAAGAAGGATACGTTTCGTTATTTAGGATCGATGTTATAAAAGAACGGTGATATCGATGAAGATGTTAGACACATAATTCCAGCCGGTTGGTTGAAATGGCGTCAAGTTTCCGGTGTCTTATACGATAAGAGGATGCCATAAAAGTTAAAAGATAAATTTTATAGGATGGTAATTCATTCGGCGATGTTATACAGTGCTGAGTACTGACCTACGAAAAGACGATATGTTCAATAATTGAGTATAGCAGAGATGCATATGTTGCACTGGTTTTGCGGGCATATAAGAAAAGACCGAATACGGAATGAAGATATCCGGGACAGGATAGGAGTGACACCTATCGAAGAAAAATTAGTTCAACATTGATTAAGATGGTTCGGACATGTTTAATAAAGGCTTCCTGGAGGCGTTGGTGCGTAGTGGAGTTCTAAAAAGAGATTGCTAATATTAAGAGAGGTCGAGGCCGATCTAATTTTGACTTGGGACGAGACGGTTAAAAGAGATCTGAAGGTGTCAAGCTAGCTATGGATAGGAGCGTTTGAAAACTAGCAATATACGTGCTGAAATTATGTTTTTTTTCTTATTTTTGCTTATTCGTTGTTTTTTTCTTTTACCTTTTTTTTGTTTTTGTCTCTCTTTTTTTTTCTTTTTTTTCCTCTTTCTTTTGGCTTTTGTTTTTTTTTCTCTTTTTTTTGGCTTCTTATTAATTTTATCTCTAGGCTATTCAATTTATTTAGGATAAAAAAACTTTGTTGTTGTTGCTGTTCGAAACAATTTCTCAAATGTCGGGAGCAAATTTTCTTCAACTGGGACAATTTTTTGAGGCTTTACTGGAGAGGCTTACCGGCTCCGGAGATGACACCGGCGAGGCGGCGAGCTCGCTGGAGAAGTGCGGCTGCGGGGGGCAGAGGGAGGCTCAGCGCGTGGCAACTTGGACTCTGGATCTCTCTTAATTGGGCTAGCAGGCCTGCATGGGCCTAGTTGAAAGGCAGAACAGGCTCAAGAGAGAGTGAGCGATCCGGACATCCGGCCCCCGAAGTCGTCTGGGTTTGACGGACCTCCAAGGGTTCTGCTTCTGTGCCTCGTCCGATCGCCGCCGCCGCCGCCGACGCGAGAGGCGAGACAAGCTGATCTGCAGCCACCGGAATCCTGTCTCGTCGTGAAGCGTCGCCGTCCTCCTCTTCCCTGACCCTCTGCTGGTACTGAATTAGTGCTACTTATCTTCTCCCTTAGGGCTCGCGCTTCCGTGCTGCTCATGTGAAAGAGAATTGATAAATAAGGGTTGATCTGCACAGCTTACAGAGTTCTTCTTCCACCGACAGATTCTCCGCTCTTTGGATTGCTACGGGCAGGATGGAGGCAAAACTAGCATTCGCAAAGGAGAGCCCACCGCTATCCATCATCTCTGCTGCGAAGATTGCTGGTGTTTCGCTGACAATTGATCCTAGCCTTGCATCAGGAGCAGCGCCCACGTTACACCTTAGTTCTGGGTAAGTTCGCTCGCTGATGAACTGTTAACCTTGTCTTTTTATGTTTATTTAATTAATAACATTTACTTCGTTATCAATATCAATTTGTTATGCTTTAGTTTTTGACAGCACTGTAAATTACTGTAGAATACCCTATTCGTTGACATGCTTGACGTCTGTTAAGTTGTCGTAATTCTTGGAGTCTTTGAGATTAATGCATAGTGATGCTTAGATTCCATTATGTGGCTGGATGGTGCATCTTCAAGTGTTCTTATTTCTGTATCTCAAATTTTTTGTAATAGGTATTCTGATATTAATGCATAGAGCTGCTTAGATTCAATTATGTGGTTTGATAGAGCATCTTCATCATGTATTCATGTAGATAATGATAATTGGAATGTGAAGTTCTCTATTTTTTTTAGGGGAAAACCGTAGGGGAGACCCCTACTGTGTAATAGTGAAGCTCTGTATTAGGGAAGCTCTCAATGAGTGCTTTCTGTTTTGGGTGGACACGGTGTTGTATTCTGATAGTGGTTACCCTTGACAAGCTTTTTGTTTGTGAGGTCATTATTTCTTAATCAAATTGTTATTTTGTGCAGGGATTTTATCCATGGGATCAACACAATTCTTCGCTACATTGCTCGTGTTGCATCTGTCTCCAACTTCTATGGCCAGGATGCTATTCAGGCTTCACATGTATGTTTCATCAACTGCATGCTACAAAGTTTCCAACAATGATTTGATGATTGTCTTGTTATCTTAAGTTCTTGTTATACATGTGTAGGTTGATCAATGGCTTGAGTATGCCCCGGTCATTCTTTCAGGCTCTGTATTTGAACCTGCTTGCTCGTTTCTAGATGGATACTTGGCATCTCGAACCTTTTTGGTTAGCTATAGTCTGACAATTGCTGACGTTGCAGTATGGTCGAACATCGCAGGTGAATTTGTTGCTTCTTTAATTGTGTGCAACTTCATTTTTTAAAGCACATATTACTTAACTGCAAAGTTACACCAATCTTTGTTAGGAACTGGCCAACGATGGGAAAGTCTGAGAAGGTCCAAGAAATATCAAAACCTTGTTCGCTGGTTCAACAGCATATCCTTAGAGTATGCAAGCACGCTAGATGAAGTTATATCAGCTTATGTTGGGAAGCGAGGAATTGGAAAATCTCCAGCCCCAAGCTTGAAAGAAAAGGTGCATGATTTGAAGGAGAATACCTCAGGTCCTGAAGTAGATCTTCCGGGTGCAAAAGTTGGGGAGGTTTGTGTTCGTTTTGCGCCAGAACCTAGTGGGTATCTCCACATTGGTCATGCTAAGGCTGGACTGTTGAATAAGTATTTTGCAGAGAGATATAAAGGACGTCTAATAGTTCGCTTTGATGACACGAATCCTTCGAAAGAAAGCAATGAGTTTGTTGAAAACGTTCTGAAAGATATTGAGACACTGGGAATCAAGTATGATGTTGTCACATACACATCAGATTATTTCCCAAAGCTAATGGAAATGGCTGAAAATCTGATTAAGGAGGGTAAGGCATATGTTGATGACACGCCAAAGGAGCAAATGAGGAAAGAGAGGATGGACGGTGTGGAATCTAAATGTAGAAACAACACTGTTCAAGAAAATCTAGCATTGTGGAGAGAGATGGTTAACGGAACTGAAAGGGGTATGCAGTGCTGTGTACGGGGTAAACTTGACATGCAAGACCCTAACAAATCACTCCGGGACCCTGTTTACTACCGTTGCAACACTGACCCCCATCATCGTGTTGGTTCAAAATACAAGGTATACCCAACGTATGACTTTGCTTGCCCGTTTGTTGATGCGTTTGAAGGAGTGACTCATGCGCTTCGTTCAAGTGAATACCATGACCGGAATGCACAATATTATCGTATTCTTCAAGATATGGGTCTGCGCCGAGTAGAAATATATGAGTTCAGCAGGCTGAATATGGTGTACACGCTTCTTAGCAAGCGTAAGCTTCTCTGGTTTGTACAGAACAAGAAGGTGGATGACTGGACAGATCCACGCTTCCCTACTGTACAAGGCATAGTACGTCGTGGCTTGAAGATTGAAGCATTGATACAGTTCATACTTGAGCAGGTAATCATCTTATGAGTCAATTTTTCTGACCTTATCATTGCGCAACTGCCATTTTCTCAACTTACTCTTTGCATTTTGTGTATGTTTTCTGTTTTTTAGGGTGCATCAAAAAATCTGAATCTAATGGAGTGGGATAAACTGTGGACAATCAATAAGAAGATAATTGATCCTGTGTGTGCGAGGCATACTGCTGTGTTAACAGACCAGCGTGTGCTCTTGACTCTTACTAACGGTCCGAAGGAACCGTTCATCAAAATCTTACCAAGGCACAAGAAATATGAGGGTGCTGGAAAGAAGGCTACGACTTTCACAAACAGAATCTGGTTGGAATATGCTGATGCGTCAGTCATCAGCACTGGTCAGGAAGTCACTTTGATGGATTGGGGTAATGCAATTATTAAAGAAATCAAGACAGAGAATGGAATAATTACTCAACTGATTGGCGAACTCCATCTTGAGGGCTCCGTGAAATCAACTAAGTTGAAGCTAACATGGCTGCCTGATATTGAAGACCTTGTATCTCTCTCTTTGGTTGAATTTGACTATCTGATCAACAAGAAAAAGGTAACACATAAAAAAAGGAATTTTCTTATGCTACTTGTCCGCTACAATGATTTTAATTGTGCATAATTGACTGCCTTTGCACTTGGATAACATATTTTTATCTGATATTCATAGCATAATTGATTGTTCTGTGTTGCAACATGAGTTGAGTGTCCATCTTATCTTTCTTTGGTACGTATATATCAAATATCTAGCATAGTTGGTCTTTTGTGTAGCGGTATGAGTTGAGTGCCCTGTTTTTCTCTCCTCGACATTCTAAGCTTACTGGAGAAACTTTAACTTGTCTAGTGAAGTGGGCAATTTATTTGAAACTTACCTTTGTATTTGTGGAGCATGCCCAGGATGGATTGAAGTTTTCTTGGACGGATCATCACTTTCATCAAATCATTAACAGTGCCTTATTCCATGTTTAAGTGGTGCCTACTTGTTTTTTGAAACTCATTGGACCATTTTTGCAGCTGGAAGAGGATGAAGACTTCATTGATAATCTTAATCCCTGTACTCGACGAGAAACTTCAGCTCTTGGAGACCCGAACATGCGGAATCTCAAACAAGGAGAAATTATACAGCTTGAAAGGAAAACATACTACAGGTGTGATGTTCCATTTATCCGGCCGTCAAAACCCATCGTTCTTTTTGCAATACCAGATGGTCGACAACAGTCTGCAGCGAGCTAGGAGTGTTCAATCGTTTCCTGGGGATGTGAAACATGAGTTGCTAATTTACTGTATGTTTTGGACATTTCTTTGAGTCATGTTATTCGAGATCAATTTATTTGTAATGATTAAAACTTGGAAGTCATCATGTCAGATTCCTGTGTGTTTTAAACGTTGACCGTACATATAGTCCTTTTGCATGTTTGCCAACTGCTGATACAATCTTCAAATGTTGATTTTGTTTTACGGGAAACATTGGAATGCTTGAGACAGAAATGTACTGAACTTTTGAGTACACGATGGAATAGCATTTTTGGTAGACAGTTGCAAACGCAATGGATACTTGCTCAGATGATTAAGGTGACTAAATGCTAGGCAATGATAAGACATTTGGGTAGAATTTTAAGCCTTGCTCTTTAAAAAGAAGTGGAAAAGAATTCCATTAAACCAGGTTGCCTGCAGAATTAGTACTAATCGTACGGCTGATTAGTAGTTTAGTACTAACCGTACGGCCAAGTGGGAGTGGGACGACTCGTGGTATGTATATATAGCAGTAATTCGTCAAATATAAACAGAAAGATATGATGCTTTTCAAGATTGCAAATGAAAACAATTGCCAGTGCTATATTAACATTCTAGATCAACTCAAATTCGATATCAAAACTGCCATATACCAAATTTGATAACACACTGGAAAGACAGCAACAAAGAAAAAGACAATACTAAGTGGTTTTGAATCAATGAACCCGATTCTCGTAGTTGCAACATTTTATGGAAACAACAGATGAGGGGCATGAGATGAAAATGTACTTCTTCAGACAGGCCCCAAGCCGGTCTATAGCAGCACCCACACGGCTTTGATTTCCTTTCTCTCCTGTCAAATCTGTGGTTTTGAATCAATGAACCCGATTCTCGTAGTTGCAACATTTTATGGAAACAACAGATGAGGGGCATGAGATGAAAATGCTACTTCTTCAGACTGGCCCCAAGCCGGTCTATAGCAGCACCCACACGGCTTTGATTTCCTTTCTCTCCTGTCAAATCTGATGATGGTTTTGAGTTTGCAATTTCAAGGTTGGCCTTTTCCGCCAGCTTCAGCTGTATCCAGCCTATAGAATTCACAAGGTAGGTGAATGAGAAAATGATCACATGAAACTATAACCTGACCATTTGGGGTTTCTAGTATCAATATTTTGCTGGGTTGACATTATGCGCAATTATTATAGTGGTCGTTAAGATGGATATACAAAAATATAAATTTTGTGCAGGTAGTTCTCGGCATTCATGGATGGACTTTTTGTGTTAACACTGTTTTTTAATTCTCGGACATTTTAGTAAATAAATAAACGGCTGTTTGGTCCTAGACTGAAAAGGCACCAGAAGATTGGCACGAATATATACATGATGAGGAAGCAATACCCAGTTAGCAATGAAGTGGAAATCATATACTAAATGATACTCATCACATAACAGTTTTGACATTACATATCAAAATGAAACTGAAGTTCATGGGCTACTGCCAAATCTGTAGTAAGAGTGCTGCAATTATTCTTAATATGCAGTTTGAATGTGTTTACTACTGTCATGGAACATATTAGGACATACCCGAATATTCACAATTTTTTGTGGAGTGCAAAAATGAGTGATCCGATGCATTATGAGTATGAACATACCAAGAGGAAAGCAGATTCCAGCACCAAGAACAGATCCAACCAGTACGTTTCTTGCACGCCACATCATTGAACCTGGCACTGAAGACATAAAAACATCAGATCAAGTGAACTCAGAATACAGAGTACTAATCCAAGGTTCGGTCTGAATGGTAAAAACAATTATTTATATTGTGCAGTAAAAGAGATGCAATAGCAACCAAACGCTGATTATCTTTAGGGTTTGCAGAGATTCAGATTCAAGAGAATCATGGAAAGGAATCATCAAAACTATAGGAGATCATTAAGAGATTCAAGTAGGCAAAAAAAAATTCTGACTCTCTTCCAACCCAACAAGCAAAAGTAATTCAAGTTAATGGCATATAAATAGTTAAAGAGCGAGCATCTTGGCTAAAAAAATCTAATAGAACTGTTTTGAGAAGTCTGTTCCAGCATTCTATCTCTATTCAAATCATCACTTGGTTACAGAAGATCTCCAAAGGTCACCAACCTCATAGATCAAGACAAGTAAAATAGACAGACAAATTGGACAGGATACCTACATCAAGAATCCATAATGAGTGAGTCTTACAAATATCAACAAGTGCCATGCTACTGTTTATTACAGTTTTAGTTTTTTTTAATTAATGTAACTAGCAGTATTTTTGCTTCGGCGTACTTCTTAAGATCATTCCAGAAGTTTTGGTATATATGAATTCGATTTGAAGTGTATTTATGTGAACGAAACCCTTGATTCTTTTACAAAGTTTGATTGAAAAATAAAGTTCAACACTATATGGTAATGAGAGGCATACATATGAGCCCAAATGCAGCAGCGGTAGCAGAGCCAGCTCCGGCAATGTTGAATACATCATGAACCCCACGATTCTCAATAAGAAGATTTTGTATGCCAAAGAAAGTTGCAGTAAACATCCCAAGACGAACACCACCAACTAGTGAGCCTTTGGCAACCCGGATGAACCTCTTCTCCATTGCATCTCTCATCAATCTATACTGTTCACGCTTGTCTGTGGTGCTTCCCATCTTCAGCATAACCTCTGCATCCTTGCTCTGTGAAATTCACAATGCATACATTTTCGTCAAAGAACATACATTTAGCTTCCAAAATTCAGATAGGAAAACTGCGTGGAAGATATTCTGGTTGCTCATAATAAAGAGTTGTCTGTCTAATCAAAATTGTAGGACAGATCAATGGTTGATGATAAGATACATAATTACCATATATATAGATTTATTAGATAATATTATGATTTATACGAACGATTGCAGAATTTCTTGCCGAAGAATGATACAAAAGCTAGGACTAATCCTTCCATTTAACTCAGCTGAAATGTGAGGAAAGATACAGCAGATCATATGCTACGCATTAAGATTAAACTATGGCAGAATTCAACAGATATGACGCAAATCATCAGTTCGTGAACAATTCATCAAGGTAATATATTCAATTGTGCGTTCTCATCACGGCAGAAGCTAGCACTCAGTAGGAGAGCAAGAGCAGCAAGGGGAGTAGAGAGCATCATGGGAAGAAAAAAAACATATAATGCGCAGTAAGAGAGCCAGAGCAGCAGGGGGAGTAGAGGGTCCACTTACGACGGAAGCGGAGGCCTCCCTGCTCCCGCCGTAGAGCAGCCCGGCGAAGACCCCGACGAGGGTGGCCGTGCCCCAGTTCACCGTCCCCACCGCCGAAGACCTCGAGGAGGGCGATGCAGGCGCCTCCATTTCTACCCCCGCATCATCCTGGATCATCCGTCCCGACGCAAACGCGTTAGAAAGGAAAGAAAAAGGAGCGAATAAACTAGAATTTCACAAGTAGCAGCTGGAGCAGAAGCGGGCCGAACCGTAGGGGCGGGCGGCGGCGGTGGCGGCGGCTCGGCTGGAGGAGGAACCGTGGAGGGCATCAGGACCACCGCGGCGGAAGGCTATTTCCCCCGGAACAGCTACAAGAGAGGTGCTGGAGGACGGCGGGCGGCGACGGCGGCGAGATCGCAGGTGGGCGCCGGAGGAACAGGGTGGGAGGAAGTGGAGGAGAAATGGAACGGGAGGACCGAGGTGTGTGGGTTTTACCTGTGGGCTGGGCTCGGCCCGGACCGCGAGATAAGGTATCTGGCCCACACGGCAGAGATACACTGTCATTTACGCCCTTTAAAATGGATCGCGACTATTAATCGCGATCCAACAGGCAAGGATTTTGAGGCCCAGAACCATATATGTGCGACTTAGCTGGACATCGCCCGACGGGCACAGGCCCATACTCTACCTTCGGCCCAGTGTTTCTCCACTCCGGCTTACGGATTGAGGCCCAGAAAATGGATCGCGACTATTAATCGCGATCCAACCAGCATGCGATTTGAGGCCCACATGAGCCTGTGTGTGACACGGCTGGATGTAGCCCGACGCGTGCCGGCCAACCTGACAATTCCGGCCCAATCTTTTCCGCTCCGGTTAACTCCATGACGCTGCAACTTCCCCATTTTGTTGCCTAAAAAAAAAAGACTTCCCCATTTTCTTCTTTTTTTTCGCGAGGGACTTCGGAATTTTGTTGTATTTCAGATATCGTCCTGGGCTCCTTGGCTGCTAAAATTTGCACAGTATAAATATTTCTAGGAAAATCAATTCTACATTTCCCCAAATCCAACCCCGTTAGAAGGCACGGGTTTATTCTGTTTTCTTGTATTTATATAGTCACTACTACGTACTATACGTTGTACAACATTGATCCAAGTGTGTATGACGCTTGATTCACCGAGACAGAGCCACCACAGAGCTCGGAGCCAGTGAGTAGTATCAGAACGTCAGCTACATTGGAAGGTTAGCTGCTCCCTCTGTACTGCAGCACGTACAAAGCTCCGGTCCGCCTCTCTTGTACACGGCCTCCAGAGCACGGATAAGCCACAAGCGTTTACAAAAAGGGGCTGTGCAGTGCAGTTAGTCGTCAACCTGGCATGCACATGTGTGCAGCAGATCGAGCCTGCGTTCACGTATGCAAAACGGTACACTAGTGCGGTTAGCTTTCGAACGGAACGCCGCGTCGTCACGGCTTCTGCCCGACGGCGCGCTTCTTCTCCTCCAGCGCCGCCGGCAGCAGCCGCTCGAACCTCTCCAGGAACGCGGCCCACTCGTCGCCGCGGAGGTGCCCGAACGACACGTGCCTCCGCCCACCGCCGCCGACGGAGGAAGAGGAGGAACCAGCCGCGCCGCCCTCGCCGACGCCGTCGCCGTCGGGCGAGGAGGGTGGCGGTGGTGCTGGGAAGGACGGAAGGTGCGGGTGGACGGAGTCGTGGCACTCCTTGCACAAGGTTTCGAGCGCGCTCATCCCCTCCTCCATCGCCGACGCCTCGCGCGTCATCATGTCGCCGATGTCGGCGAGGCAGAGCCCCGCCGCCGCCGCGCGCTTGAGGAATGTCGTGCACAGGATGAGAATCCTTAGGGCCGGTTCTTTCAGCGACGGCAGCTCCGCCCGGAGCATCTCGGCGTCGGAGAACGGGTCGAGCGACGCGATGTAGGAGAGCTCAGCGTCGGAGAAGGGGAGTGACGCCTGCGGCCAGTGCAGCCACTCGAAATAAGGGTCGTCGAGCTGCTCGGGGAGGCAGAGCCCATGGTCGATCGGCACGAGGTCCAGCAGCTTCGACGTTGGCGCGTCGGTGATGGGGTTCTTGACGAGGATGTTCCCCGCGTGGCGGTCGATGTTGAGGAGGCGGACGTCGAGGATGCCCACGCGGTGCACGGAGTCCGCCGAGAACCGCGACGGGCCGAGCTCGCCGGCGTCGTACTCGTGGGCCACGAACCGCTGGATCGACGCCGTGGTGGGCTTCGATGCTGCGGGCCGCGAGATCCGGATCAGCGCCGTGGGCTCCACGCTCGCGAACCCGCCGTGGTCCAGCAGGAACGCGGCCACCTCCCGCAGCACCGCCTCCTTGGCGTAACCCGAAGACGACCTGTCGTCGGCGGAGGTGTCGTCGTCGAGGGGCTTGATGACGGCGACGTGCTCGCCGGACCGGCCGTCGTTGAGGAGTAGCGCGCCGCCGAGGCCGCCCTGCGCTGGGACGAGGCGCGTGCCGGACACGATGGCGCCGGCCGCCTCCGCGATGAGTTCGCGCACGCCGCGCGCGTGCCGGCCCGCCACCACCTCCACGCGCGGCATCTCCTCCATCGTCTCCGTCGCCGTCTCGGCGGGCTTCTGCTGCTCCGCCGCCGCGTGGACGACGTGAGTGGCGCCGACGGTGGTGAAGCACGGAGAGGACTGGGTCCGGCGCCGCGGGGACAGGCCGCCGCCGTGGAAAGCGGCGTCGGCGTCGCCGCGCGGCTCGTGGTGGTGGATCATGTCCAGCTGCGCGACGGAGTGGAGGCGGCAGTGCCGGCCGCGTGGGGCGGGGGGCTTCAGGTCGTGGCAACGGCCCACCGCAATTGTTGCCATCCTTTTTTTTTTCTGGCGAAACAAATTCGATCACTGAAATGCTGAATCTTGAATCTTCAACAACAATTGCATCTCTTGGTGATACGATACCTTTTTTTTTCGTTTCTGTTTTTGGCTTCTTACAACAACATGTCGACCGAGAGATTGCTGGCTACATTCAGACAGCGAGATGATTAATCAGATCAGAAGCAGCCGGTCAATGACGACGACGAGGGCAGCAGCAGCAGCTCAGCGGCGAGATCAGAGGCAGCTGGCGCAGGCATGGATACCGAGAAGAAATGAAGGCCGCGTGAAAGCAAGCAAGCAAGCTCTCCTCCGGCCCCGCCACCGGCCGGCCGCCTCCCACCGTGCGCCGCTTCGGATTGCTCCTATGGTTAATGAGACTAGTGACAGGCTAATTATTTGATTAATAACGTGTGGCTGGGCTCTTCTCCTCCCCTTGCGTCCGTCTAATCTCGCTTCCCCTTTTCCCTCCGCGCGCGCGGCTGGGAGGAAGGAAAAGGAAGGAGAAGAAAGATGAAAGCTCGGAGAAGCAGCGGCGCCAACGACTGCCTATTTTTGCACCCCCGGGGCCCCGCCGCGGTGTACATATAGCATATATCGGGTTCCATCGGTCGATCCGTACGTGGCCGTTGCGCCGGAGCTAAATTTGGCGGTCCAAATCGTCGCCCCTGCGCCGCCCCGCCATGGACGCGTTCGTGCCGAACTTAGCGGGACAGCGAGACAGACACAGGTCACAAACAGTGCTGTCCAAAACGGGCCGCCCAGCACATCACGGTCCGAGCACGAACTGGCCTGGCCCATTAAATTTCGGACCGGCACGTTCCACCTTTTGGACAGCACACTACTACACTAGTCACACACAGGCTCATGTGGGCTCAAATCACATGCTAGTTGGATCGCGACCATTAGTCCCGATCCATTTTCTGGGCCTGAATACGAAAGTCGGAGTGGACAAACACTGGGCCGAAGGTAGAGTATGGGCCTGCGCCGGTCGGGTGATGTCCAGCTAGGTCTCACATAGATGGAGTTGGGCCTCAAAATCTTTGCCGGGTTGGATCGCGATTAATAGTCGCGATCCTTTTTAATGGGCCTAAATGACAGTGTATCTCTCCCGTGTGGGCCAGATACCTTATCTCGCGGTCCAGGCCGAGCCCAATCCACAGGCAAAACCCACACACCTCGCGTCGTCGTCACCCCCACCGACTGATAGATAGCAACTTGTGACGGTGAGGCGGCCGGCACGCAACCTGCTCTGTCGCGC
Source organism: Eleusine coracana subsp. coracana (assembly GCA_032690845.1). Lineage (NCBI taxonomy): Eukaryota > Viridiplantae > Streptophyta > Magnoliopsida > Poales > Poaceae > Eleusine > Eleusine coracana. The sequence goes on from CM064418.1 coordinate 2,610,970, forward strand.
CGGCCGGCGAACCGCGAGCAGGAAGCACGCCATGCTGACCAACATAAACGCGCCCATGTGCCCTCCCGCCTTTCGCCCCGGTCGATGGCGACGGGCCACAGAGCACGAACTCGACGCTCACGCGGTCACAGAAATGGCTCCCAACCTGGCGAAAACGACGCGCGCCCAGTGGACCGGGAAACAGGGAACGCTCGTGGTGCCGCCTCACGCCTAGTACTAGGCTTAGCAGTTAGTAGCACGAAAACATGGAGAGCTCGTTATTGCTGATTGGGACATCAGCAGATTAACAAGACCTGCCGGACAAATCAACGATTTATTGCGACTACACATCGCACAGCTCGAAAATAGCTTGCATGAACAGCAACCTCCCGCGACGCGGACAGTCTTTGTTCAGCGCCCCTCATGCCCGTCACCATCAGTACACGGATAATACTAAGCTACTACTAGTCCTCAGTGTTCAACGGCCACGGTTGGAGCCTCACTAACTGATAACCAACCCCAACTGGATCGAAGTGGGCGCCATCAACTCAATCCATTTAATCGCCATGTTCTCAACCATTGCTACTCCAACTGGAGTATGTAGTGGCCTAAACGGCCGAGACAAGACCACACTCAGGATATTTATCTTATCTTTGCGTGTCCACACTACAAGCAGTGCCGTCGTGACCAGGAAACCCAACACGGGAACATGGTCGCGCGCACGCCGGCCACTCGCGCGTCTCGCCATGTTCTCGGGTCACGGGCGAACATCGGCGTAACATGCCGTGCCTGATGTGCCGGGCCGCTGATTGCTCCGACGCGGAGAACGGCGGGGCCTACCGGCGCGCTGAGCCATACAGAAACGACGGGGCCACCTGGCCGTGGCCCGAGAGATCATTTGCTCGTGTCGGCTACAGGGCCCGGCCGTGGCCACGTCGATCGCGCGGCTCGTGACCCGAGAGAAAAAAAAACTGTGCAGGAATCTGTCTGGTCCGTCAGTCTCGACAGACGCGCCGCGCCGGGGGCGCACGGCGTGCGGTTTCGTGCAAGAGACAAGGACGGGGTTCTGGGGTCCTGCCACGAACTCCTTTTCGCTTTTGTCGAGAGAGAAAGAGGAGGAGGAGGGAATATCGTATCTGGTGTCGTAGGAAAGCGGGAGAGGGAGCAGGGAATGTCGCGCAGATCGTAGTAGTAGAGCGTAGAGTATGACGTCTTTTGCTTTTAGCCGGCGGCGCCGAGAATCCCTTGCGCTCTTGGTCTTTCCTTTTTTTAACGGCCGTTTCAAAGGGCTGTGCAATTCAAATCCTCGATGTCCAGTGAATGGGCACAGCACCAGCTTACATGTTCGCATGAATTGGATATACCTGACTTGATGTCCACTATCAAAATCCATTAAATTTGGTACTCTGGTCGAATTTGCATGGATACGATCCTCTACGTCCACCATGAAGATATTTCACGCATCGCGCGCTCATTCGTTTCTTGTGCAAAGCCAAAAGTGGCGTGGATTATGATTGGTACGATTAGTAGTGATGGGATCCAGTGCTAGTGGTGCACCACACAACGCACCGATCTCGAAGATGGTTAGTGGTCCAATCCAGCATGAATAAGTACTAGTAGTAAATGAATTTTGAATCGCATAAAGTTGATACAGCACCATAGTAATTACAAAACTTAACCCACTAATCATGAACCGTCATCATCAGCGAATTGAGGAGGAAGCAGAGGAACTGACAAACGAATGAGCCGCACTCTTTCGATTTCTAAAGCGGCGTTAGGTGCCGAGATGAGCAACCTCTTACAATTCTGAAGAGCTTAATTAGCTTCCACACGACGGAACCGAACGACAACAAATGAACCTGGAATCATATCACGGCGCACAAATATATTGATCGGCGCCGAGCAAAACAGGGCGGGAGGAGGAGGAAGAAGGAACCGATGAAATCATCATCAATGAGGAAGGAGGAGAGCGAGCAGAAGAATAAGAAGAAGAATGTCCTGTCCGGCGATCAGGAGCCAACCTGGCGGCACTGCTTCCTGATCTGTCCCTTGGTTCCCGTGAGCACGTCGACGCGACCCATCTTCTTCATGGACATGGAGAACGCGGCGTAGAACTTGATGGGGTTGGTGAGGTCCTGCACCATCTGCGCGGCGGCGGCGTTCTGCATGAGCGCGGCGTCGGAGGCGAGCGTGCCCTGGTTCTTCTGCAGGTTGACGAAGTAGCTGCTGTCGAACTTCACCGGCGTGCCGCCGTCGAGGTTGACCGTGGACCCGGCCGGGGACGGGTTGGGGCACGTGTTCATGAGCGTCTTGGCGTACGCGGCGTTGAGCAGCGGGTCCACGGCCGTGGCGTTGCCCTGGTACAGCCGCGGGGTGACGCTGGAGCATGACGCCACGCCGATGGTGTGGGCCCCGGAGAGCGCGACGAGGTCGGTGAGGTTGAGCCCGCGGTTGGAGAAGCTGGTGAGGAGCCCGTTGAAGCCCGCGAAGGGGGAGGGTAGGGCCCCCGTGTTGGAGGCCAGCGAGACCGTGCCGTCGCGCCGGCCCGTTTCGACTTGCCACAGGGAAGCCTTGAACTGGTAGGAGACGGCGTCGCGCGCGGCGAGGGCGACGATGTCGGCGCAGGAGACCACGCCTGGGCAGGTCTGCTCCAGCTGCGTCTTGATGGCGTCGATCACCTCGTAGCCGCCCACCGACAGGTTGGGCCCCGCCGTCTTCTCGCTCTGCGCCACGTCCAGCAGGATCGACGCGTCGCACCCCTGCGTGCATCAGTCATGACAGATCGTCATTAGTACTAGTTCAAGCGATAACAGGGGATGCAGTGCAGCAAAGCAAAGAAGCACCACAACACAACAACACGGCGTGGCGAGAGATCCGATCCGAGTCGACGACAGCGACGTGACGCGGCTGTGGAGTTTTTGAAATTTTGGAAAGCGCCAAGGAGAGGCTTGCGACCGCCGTACCCGGCGCGGCAGCCTTGATACTACCAGCTGTCGCGCGCCATGCATGGGGCATGGGGATGGGGTGAGACGAGAGATGTGGTGGTAGGGAGTCACTCGGCGCGCATGTGAGCGGCGGGGCACCACGCACACGCAGCAGTGGCAGTAGTGGGAGGGGAAAAAATGACAAGATTCGCCGTGCTCCCCCTCGCCGCTCGTACGAGTAGTTTTTTTTTTTTTTTTTTGCTTGCGTTTGTCGCTACCGGCAGCCGGGGGAAAGGCGAAGGGGGTGCCGTAATGCTTACGTATAGAGAGACTACGGGTAAAGACGGTACACAAGGCAAAAAAGTGGGATCATGCTTGGGTGCTTCGCTCTCCTACGATACAAACAAAACAGGCTTCACTCAACTACTGGAAACTGGCAGCTCAACCACAGTAAAATTGTGTGCGCTGCGGATGGGGGCACAGAGGATCTGTGTATGCTACAACTACTCTGTATGTATGATACGTATAGACAGTATCGCTGCATGAGTGTATCTGTATGCAGGCAACATGAAGTGCTCTACGCAAGTGCTATTTGGGCGGGCGCCTGAATCTGCATGCATTCTGACTAAGCCAGGCTACAGCTAGATTCGTTGGTCCGATTTGAGCGGATACCCAACTGATGCTGTGTATCGATGCAGTTGCAGATGCGATATTCCTGGTCGCTGAGGACCGAAGAAATAGAGGCCGGAGCCGGGCAGCCGGCCGTACATGACTCTCTGCCGTCTCCGGCGCCGACACCCCGTCCCGACACAAGGCGAGAGCGAAGAAGCAGATGTGATGAGGTCGCAAGAAAAGCAAGAGAAGTGAGGGGATGGATGGACACTCACATTGACGAAGCAGTCGTGGAAGTGGAGGCGGAGGAGCCTGCCGGCGAGGGCGGGGTTGGCGGCGACCTGCTGCCAGGTGATGGTGCGGACGATGGAGTCCAGGTTGGGGCAGGTCTTGGCGTAGAAGTTGTAGGCCAGACCCGGGTTGGTCTCGAGGAGCCCGGCCCTGGCGCAGCTCAGTAAATGGCCCAGGACCACGGCCGCCCAACACCACCACGCCGTCGCTCCGACTCGCCACCGGCCCCTTCCTGCTGTGGCCTGTCGCTGCGACCTCATCTCTATCCTTCAACTCCTCTCTCTCTCTCTCTTCTTAACTGAGCCTCCTCAGATGTGGCAACAGTGATCTCTCTCTGTCTCTCTCTCTCTAGAGAGGAGAGAGAGAGAGAGAGGGAGAGTAGGGGAACGAGGAGGAGGAACCAAACCAACCGGTCAGGTCCGAGAGTGTGCTTGGACTGGATGACAGTGTGTCATTAAGGTGGTGGCTCGCCGCTGCCTTTTATAGATATCCTCAGTAGCGGCAGCAGTCCACCCGACCCGAGGCGGTTGTGCTTGTGTTGTGCGCGCGCGTTACGGGCGGCAGCTTTGCGCGAAAGCAAGGTCGTCGTCACTCACCATCCGGCGCTCGCACACAGCCAGCCAGGCAGGGCCGGACAGTGATGTGGCTGCGGGTCTCGCTAGCTGTGCCGCGCTTTGTTTACGGTTTCGTTTGGAAACTCTGGAACAGAGGACGAGAGATAACGCGCGCTACATGATTTGTCCGTATCATCATGCAAGGCCAAGGGCGCCGTGCGTGCCGTGGTGGGTTATCTCTTCTATTCTCTTTGGTGGTGCGGTGTGAACTGTGAAACGAGACAAGGCATTCGCCATGTGCGGCACACAGAGGCATGATGGTGGTAACCCGGATTGCTACTTCTGGGGCGCAGCGCACGGAGCCACAACAGACGATTCTGTGAACTGTAACCAAGCGTAGATAATTTTGGAGTCACGAGAAGGATTACGTGGGGCGTAACAAGACAGTGAGGGAAGCATGGCGAATAGTAAAATACTTTCATTCCTCTGTGACTGTGAGGCCGTGTGCACACAGTGCAAGGGGGACGAGAATGGCTTCGTAACGCCATGGCTCTCGCCTGGGGGGACGTGTAAGTACACATGGATTGCCACATGTGGGTCAGGGCCAGCATGTGCCCAAAGCGGACGCGTTAGGTGGCCTTTTTTTTTTGCCCTTTCTCCGCCGCTGTGCCGTCCTGCTGTTGCTTGGCTCTTCTCCGTTCTCCCCCCACAAATGTTCAGTTTAGTTTATGGACAAGGACAGCATTGCCTAATATAAACCCCAAGCGGAATCGAATCGATCGGTCTGTGCGGTTCGTGTTCCTGTACCACTGACCGCCTGACCCTGCCGCCACCGACGACGACGCCTGCCACGCCACGAGCAGATGGGCGGCGGTTCGGTTGACCCCTGTCCCTTCGCCCTCCGTGCAGACCGCCTGCCCGTTGCCCGCTCCGCCACGGCGCGACCGACATCCCCACACGCACGTCCGTCGCGTGGGACGATTGCTTCGCGCATTCGCGCCGGGATGCGTGATCCGTGAGCCCGACGGGGCGGGCGGCGCCATTTGTTTCCGGTCTCTTTTTGGGCGGTAGCGAGCAGCGGCGGCCGTAAAGCCGCAGGAAACACCGGGGGCCGCGGCCGCGTTGTTCGTTCGTCGTTTTTTTTTTTACTACTATCGGGCAGTGCGCGACGCCGTTTTCCGGGGGAGGGAAACACGGCCTGTTCTTTTGCCCCGGCGAAGTGCAAGCGCAATCGTTCCCCCCTGTTTTTTGAAGCATGATGGAAAAGAGAGAAAGAAATTAAAGCCCGTGCTTTCGCCGTGCTTGGCGGCTCGGTGCGGTGCGATGCCCCAATTGTTTTCCGTGTGGGGCACTACGATGATTGCTTGCTTGGTTCCGGGTTTCAGTGGCCAACAAAGGCCACCAGAAATGGCGCGTTGGTGGCCGGCGGCCCGGTCTGGCGGCGTCTTCCTTTTCGGGATTGGAGTTACTGACAGTCAGCTTCACGGCACTGGCAGTGGTAACAACTCGGAAAAGGACACTCCAGTCAGTTACTACTCAGTTCACTCCACTCGTGCGCCCATTAAATTGGCATCGATCGGCCACATGAGGGCTGCGTGATCTTCTTCTACCTCCACGACGACGGTACGCAATGCATTGGTGGTGGTGGTCCGCGGCTACAACCAGAACAGAACAAAGAATGCGGCTAGAGCTATAGTAAGCTATAGACCCCCCCTCACATGGCGAATTCTAGCTAAGGTCAAGGCGTACGCCAAAGCAAACTCCCTTGACTAATGACCCCTCCAGATCATCATACACCAGTTTGTTAATGGCACCAACTTGGACGCGTCCAGGCACCGCTGGAGGGCGAGCTTGCTTGCGGCAGAAAAAGCCCGGATTTCATTGCGTAGTTTGAACACAAGTTGGACTTGCTTGGACCGCCGTCCATGTGTCGTCGTATCTCCTGTCACTGTACTCTCTACGCCGTACGTGCTGTATTCGTCGTGCGCCCCGGCCGTGATGCGCGACGCCGCCGGCACAGATGAAGATTCCAGCGGTGGCCGGCCTCTGCAACGATGGATGGTGCTCAGATTAGGTAGCGTAATTGCAGGGGAAGGGATCGGAGTGCTCCCGACATTAGTCGCCTACCGCCGTGTCCTTTCCATGATTAAGCGGCACCGTATCTGTATGTAATTGCGCCATTCCCTGTTCTCTGATTGGAGGAATGGAATCATGTGGCACATGAGCGGCGGAGGTAGAGAATACTACATGTGCATGCATGGTACGTAGTACTGTGGGTGGGTACATCAGAGAGAGATATTCTTGCATGCATCGTGGCAGATCGATGTTGTCGAACGAGCTACTAGCAGAATATGGTTGTTGCGCAGCTGGGCTCCAACCGTGGATGCTGGCTGCTGCTAGGCCGCTAGCGTGGTCGCGTGGATGGTGAGGTGTGCCGCCGATCCGACGTGGACAAACAGGGAATCCGATGAACTCAAAAGAAATGCAGTGTGTGTCCAAGAGCAAGTCCAAACACAGTCAAGCAATGGGTGGATGATCCATACTAGTAGTAGTAAACAAAGAAGAGAACAATTGAACGTGGCCAGGGAATGCCGATAAGGCTAACTAACAGCAAAGCTCGTCAACATTTGGCAGGAATGTCACAATGACTAACATGCTCACGATCAGAACCAGCTAGTACTCGTGTACAATTAATCTCAGGCTGAGCAGCCTACTAGTTCTTGTACAAATCCACGGAAATATTTTTTGTTCTTGATCGAGCAAGAAGCCAGCCAGCAATGCCTGAGCCATTCCACGTTAATTCCAGCAGGAGGTCACTCCAAACACGAGCGACGTGCTCTCCGACATGTCTGATGACCGGGCAGCTGTCTCGTCTTCAACCTAAAGCGCGCTCGCGAATCATCGGTCCGGATCCGGTCCACGTTGTCATGACGCAATGCAGACCTAAACACATTGGAATCTAGCTCGAGGCGCGTTGCAGTTCAAAAGTTTATGCCGAGGAAAGGCGCCCGTCCGTCAGGCTCAGGGTGGTGGTGGTTTTGGATTGGCCCGTCGTCGCGGAGAGGGAGGGAGGGAGATCTGGAGCAGAGCGCGCTACGATCCCGATGCGCTGCCGCTGCCTGTGTCGTCTGCTCTTGGCAGGTGCAAGGCCGCAGTGCACGTGAACTTTTCGGAGAAGGTACTGTAGCAAAGTGTTAGGACAGGCAGATGACGACGATGGACCGGCCAGGCGTTCCAGTACTCGATCGTACTTATCACTAGTCCATCATCATCAGTGTAATATAATCACGAGTGCAAGCAAAAGTTGGGCTAGTCCCGAGCTGTTCAACGCCTAAACGTGTTTCCGGCCTGTATGAAAAATAGAAAAGGTCCAAAATCTAATTAGGATGTGACCGGGCCCATAAGTTAGTGAAGTCAGGCCCTTTCGGATGGGCTCCAAAGTATTTCCGGCCCGTGGGAAGTACGGAAACGGTCCATCATCTGTGGCTGCTCTTCGACGGTTCGACCTTCTCCTCTTCTTGTCCGTCAAAATAGCCCAGCCCAATCGTCGTAGCAAAAGCGTGATTCGTCGCTTCAATCCTAAGCAACTGACTGCCTGCCGCGCGGCCGTGCTTCTCCGTGCGTCGCGCCCACGCGTCCCGGCACGTGCCCTGCAACCGCCCGTTACCACCGACGAGACGGCCGCGGACAGTTCCCTTTCTTTCCCTCTCGTCCTTTCCACCGCTCCGGTACCACTGCAAGTAGAGCAAAACCTCCCACGAAGCAAATCCAAAGGCAAACCGCAAGTAGTCCGCACTGCTAGAGCATGTGCGTTGCCGCGACGCGACTCGCCCCCGCCCCGCGTCTCCTCCTCCTGCTCCTCCTCGGTTCCGCCTCACTCGCGATCGGAGCAGCCATGGCCGGCCACGTCCTCGGCGGCCACAAGGAGAACCCCGCCGCCGCCAACAGCGCCGAGGCCGACGGCCTCGCGCGCTTCGCCGTCGACGAGCACAACAAGCGCCAGGTCAGTGGTCCCCGCGCCTTTCCCCCTCCCCTCCCCTCCCCTCCCCGTGCTCGATTAGATCCTCTTCCCTTCGGATGGTCCCTGAATTCCTCGTTTGATAAGATGCGGTTCTGATTTGGGGATGGTTCCGATTGTGCTTGTGCAGAACGCGCTGCTGGAGTTCGTGAGGGTGGTTGAGGCCAAGGAGCAGGTGGTCGCCGGCACGCTGCACCACCTCACGCTCGAGGCAATCGAGGCGGGGACCAAGAAGCTCTACGAGGCCAAGGTCTGGGTCAAGCCCTGGCTCGACTTCAAGGAGCTCCAGGAGTTCAGCCACAAAGGGGACGCTACCACTTTCACCAACGCCGACCTCGGCGCCAAGAAAGGTCCGCGCTCCCGCTCACGACATCCTAATTGCTACTGTTTCTCCTGCGGTTGTTAGTGGCTTTGTGAGTTCGGTTGCTGATCCGTGATGGTGAGTGCTAGGTGCTTGTTGAAATGTTTTAGAGCTGGTCCCAAGATATGGTTCATTTCAGTGGTATACACGTATTGGCGTGGCTGGTGGGATCATTCTTCGCTTCTGAATTCATAATTATCCTGTGGAGGCATTAGGATGCACTGTATCTGACTATCCGTTTAGAGTTCAGGCTGATAGTTATCCTCGGGGAAACCATGATAAGTTGTGTTCAGCTATCTGGTAGTGTAATGATTCATGAATGACTGCTGATGGTCTCCTGACTCTGCTTATCAATTAATGTCTGTCTTCGAATTGGGTGTCTGCTACCGTATTTGTAACGGGGCACAAGGATTACCACTTGATGATTGGATTTGTAGCTAGGGTGTTTATCTTTGGACCATCTAATACAAAACGGTTTAAGTATTCTTTTGGGGCACAGTGATAACTGGCGAGGTTGGATTTCCAACTCTGTCTCAGTTGCTCATTGCATGACAAGTTATCTTTTGAGTTCACTAGATGCTGTATAGGAACCATGGTTAATAAAATTGATAGTTCGAGATGTTTGATCCTATTTCATTTTGTGGTATCTGAGCTTGACGCTGTAAGCTTGATAATTGCAAATGCTAGTTCTAAACTGCATACTCCACAAGAACATCACACCTTTTGTAACCACTGTCGTGTTGCTATTCTGATGTTCATTGCCTGCAAACCTGTGGATTTGCCAGTGGAACCTGTGGATTTCAATTGCAGCAGTTCACTATCCAACTGCAGGTCCCACTAGGCCATGACCTTCAGACAAATGATTTATCAGTTTACTTCTGCCATTCATTCAGTAAACAGTGCCATACCTACCGGTTTCTCAACCAGAAGATTAATTCTAGCGCTTGCTATTGCCTTGCTTTGTTATCAGTTACTAAATTGCCACTCTAATAAAGATTACTGAGGGCTTGTGGTTTAACTGGATTAGGTTTGCCATTTATATCTGTTCAGGATGTGCCATGTATGTGAAAACCTGGATTACAAACTTGTGAATATGGTTTTAACACTGTATTCATTTCAGGTGGACATGAGCCTGGCTGGCGTGATGTGCCTGTTCACGATCCTGTAGTCAAGGATGCTGCAGACCATGCTGTGAAATCAATCCAGCAGAGGTCGAACTCCCTGTTTCCCTATGAACTTCTTGAGATCATCCGTGCTAAGGCCGAGGTCAGCTTCTTCAAATTGATCCTTCATTCTGAACTTTCTTGAATGACATAACATTTGTCTGATAATATTGTTTGATTTCCTTTGGTTAGGTTGTGGAAGACTTCGCAAAATTTGACATTCTCATGAAACTGAAGAGAGGAAGCAAGGAGGAGAAAATCAAAGCTGAGGTCCATAAGAACCTGGAAGGTGCTTTCGTGCTGAACCAGCATCAGGTGGAGCACGATGAATCGAGCAGCCAGTGATTTTTCTGATGCAAGGAGCAGTAGTAATGTAGTTTGTGTTCGATAATCGATAATAAGGTGAAAACGAGTTGACTCCTGATATCATGTACTCCTGCCTGGTCTTGAAGACCGGTGCCCTCTCGTCCTCGTTGCTGGTGCTTGTAAGTTTGAGAGCTAATCGCGGCTGACAGAACTCGAAAATGTGAAGTCGTATTATATTGGAATTTTAAAAGTCACCGCTCTGGTTACTTAATTGGCGTGCAAGTTTCACGGTGTTAGTCTTGGTCAATATCATCATCACATGCATCAGTAGCATGCTTTACCAGGACTGAATCAAAACCCGTGTGTTGTTTTTTCATCTCAAAAAATAATGAGAACGATGAGTACTTTGGAGAGTCACACGCGTGCCTTACTGTAGCCTTCAATGGGTTGATCATTTTCGTGCCCATTGGATTTTTTTGGCACAAGGATAATTGCGACTTCGAAACATGCCAGTTTGTTGAAGTGCCAGGACACCGCATTTTTACTTGCAAAAAGCTCTCTACTGCTGCGAGCCAGCGGTTCAGATCTAGATTTTATGTTATAGGATTGGAATTTGGAAGGAAAAATAGAAAACCTGAAAAGACGCCTTTACAAATAATTTGTAGAAGATGAGCGGATCAAGGTTCAAGCTCACCCTCGGGAGCGGTACGCCTGTACAAATAATTTGTAGAAGATCAGCGGTACTCTTGCAGTTTTTCTATGGATGTAGGGGTAAAACTGGAAGCTTCAAAAGAAGTGTGAGGAGCCTCACGCCCTCACCCTCGGCCCTCGCTTCTCGCCGTCAGCCCGTCACGCCCGCTCTCAGGGTCAGAGCCTCAGACACTGCTCCGCCGTCGCCGCCGCACCGCTGCACCTGCACCTGTCAGCAGCGATCACAAAGCCGGTGGGGAGCGCAGATCCCGTTGCAATCCAGGCCTCCCCGCTGCTCTTTCCTGTCAGGAAGGGAAGTCGAACGGGGCACAAGCCTGCCGCCTTAGGCTGGCCCTCCTGCAGCTTTGACAATGACAATGGAAGGTGAGAGCCGAGCTCTCCTCTCCAATACTGTAATCCACCTCCTACCTTCTGTAGTTGCATTTAGGCTGGATGTGGCTGGGATGGGTCGATCCCTGTGCGGGCATGTGAGAATTTTTCGCCGTGGGCGGGGAGTTGGGGATGGGGATGGACATCCTGCACCTGCGGGAACTTATAGGATATGGAAAGAGCTCCGTTAGTGTACTTCTTCATGGAATGTTGCCTTTTTCTTTTAGATGTTACATTGTGTATGTATATATGCCCGCTATGTATTTGAAATAGCTAATTTCTTCTGCTCTATGTTGCTATACAGAAGTTGTGTTGTAGAAACTATAGTAGACTGTTCTTTGCCCTCGAGCAAGAGCAACCAACGATGTTATTTGCACAACTTTATCATGTCTATCTTTGTGCAATTTTGACCAATTCCTTTTTTTTCATTCCGTTATGTCAAATGCAGGATCAATTGTACATTGAAATAAACAATCTGGGTTTTGTCATCAAAAGTAACCCTAAAGTAGGATGGTAGTTGACGGATTGCCGATGACAGGTGGATCAAAGGTTGTGGTAATGGACAATGGGGGTGGCCTTCTGAAGGCGGGCTTTGGTGGGGACAAGGATCCAATTGCCGTTGTCCCCAACTGTATGGCCAAGGCCCCTGGTGCAAATTCCAAGAAATGGCTTGTGGCGGACCAGCTGCAGGCTGAAGATGTCGATGTAACTGGCATGACATTGAAGCGGCCTATTGATCGTGGTTATTTGATCAATACGGAGGTGCAGAGGGAGGTGTGGGAACGGGTTCTACGTGGCCTGCTGCAGGTGGATCCTACCAATTCATCCTTATTACTGGTGGAACCCATGTTCAATCCTCCAGCACTGCAGCATGCTACTGATGAGCTTGTGTTTGAGGAGTTCGGCTTCAACTCTCTTTGTGTTGCAGATGCTCCATCCCTTGTCCACCTTTATGAGGCCAGCCACCAACCGACGCTCTTTCGTGCCCAATGCAGCCTTGTTGTTGACTGTGGCTTTTCCTTCACTCATGCATCCCCTGTGCTCCAGAACTTTACATTGAATTATGGTGTGCGACGCATGGATCTTGGTGGCAAGGCCCTTACTAATTATCTCAAGGAGCTCATTTCTTACCGTTCCCTTAATGTAATGGATGAAACTCTTCTCATTGATGATGCAAAGGAAAAGCTATGCTTTGTTTCCCTTGATGTCCCTCGTGATCTTCACCTTGCCAGGTCTGCTTCCTTCCTCATCTGTCATGCATAGATCGTATATTTGCTTCTTTCGTCCAGTAATGCATTAGAATTTCCTATTGAATTTAGAGTTCAAACGATGGCCTCATGTAGGATTATCTAGCGTTTGAACTCTGAGTGAGTTATTTCGGTAACCAATTTGAATACATTAGGTGGTACTGTAATATTTTTGAACTGATCCAGCCCCCAACCACCACCACCACCAAAAAAAAGTGGCATTGTGTATCTGCACATTTTTGTGTGAGGAAGGGAGGCAACACCTTTTAGCTATCACTTGTAAAGATTTATTATTCAGGAGGAAAACATAAATGCTGCTAGAAAGTACAATCATAGTGTCATTCTACAACTTCACAGATTATGACTAACATTTCAATTAGAAAAATGGAAAAAAAATTCTCTCTGGCAAATAAAAAAAGGCAGACAAACTCTTAGCTATCACCTGTACTGTACGTGGGTTATGTTGTCTCCATGTTTTTTTTCGAAATTTCTTTATAAAGTAAACTGTATTATAATGCTGATAGAGTTTCATTCTGGATGCCTACCGAGGATATGTTTCTTCACTTGAATTTTGTTTAGAAATACCTTGCTTATTATATTTTAGAGTTGCTGGAACACATGTTGCCCCTGCATATTGATGTAAATAAACCATTCTAGAGAATGCATTAATCCAAAATAGTTTGCAATCCTTCCATCCAGTAGTGGAAACTTGTGTTAGGGTCTTTTCTGAAGACATGGAGTCGAAGGGTGTCTACTTGTGGGCTTCATCAGAGACTAATGAATGAAATTTCTCAATTGCATGATATTATTAAATTGATGCAAGTAATTCAAACACCAGTTTTCTTGGAGTCTAATTAACTTTTTGGCTATATACTTGAAACTCTTAACTTTTGACATACCTGATCTGTAATGGTAACACAGTTGAAGTTTGGTGTATATTATACCTGTTTATGTTTGTTTGGGTAGTTTTGATGGTCGAAGGCTGATACTTTGAGGCCCGAAGTAGTCCCTTATGTAGATATTTGGCTAGTAGTAATGAATCTTGTTTGTGATTGTATCAAGGGAAATGCTATTTTAGTATTTTTGAATAGGCTGAAAATATGGGTTGTATTCAGTCAACATGGAGTGCTGTCCGGTATGAATCCAATGCACACTGTTTCATCTTCAACCTTCAGCACTTCACCTCTCCCTCCCTCCCTATGCAGCTTCTGCCCCCGCCATGCTAACTTGTCGATATCGCACTCCACTGCCCTAACCTGTCCCAACCGCTATCTTCCGCCGCCCGTGAGGCGGTCTCTCCCGCCACCCCTGCCGGGCCGGCCTGCCACCCCCAGAGCCTCCTGTAAGTCCGGAGACCATGGCGGAATCTCAAGCCCCAATCCGGCGAACTCTGGCCAAAGTCCAACGGTGCTAAGCTGTGCGTTCACACGATCGACTGAAGGATTTGTCGATTTCAGTCGACTGAGACAAAGGGTTTCCGTTGTATCAAACTTAAATGTTAAATTTGGAGAGTTGAAACTTTCTGTTGCACCACTTAAACTGTGAGCATCAACTCTAGCCAAGCAAGTACCAGATTTTACTATTACCCCCAGAAAATTGCGGTTAACTTATTTGATATTCAGTCAGTTAGTTGGTTGAATACACTTAAGGATATTTACTCATCTGTTTTATTTTTTTGAATAATTCTGATTTTCTGGGGTAGTTACTATTCCATACCCTGAAAATAACCTTTATGCTATCTCTGTTCATTTTTACTCAAATACCTTAGCAGCTTTTTTGCAAATGCTTGACAGGTTATCATTGAAGGACAACCCTTTTAGATGTTCTTACATTCTCCCTGATGGCATAACATACAAGAAAGGATATGTAAAGGATATGAATGAAGCACGTAAATACTCCTCTCTGCCTGTGGATGGAGAGTTAGAGAGGAAAGACTATGATATGGATACAAACAAGTCTGAGGACCGAAAAAAGCCAGAATTAAGTCAAAATGTAACATCTTGAGTCTTATTTATATGCCTTATGTTATTTTGTGACCATCTAATGAAGTTTTACTCTGCAGGAATTCGTTTTGACCAATGAGAGGTTCCTTGTCCCTGAGATGATTTTTCATCCAAATGATATTGGTTAGTGTCAATGTGAAGTGTCCTGTATACTTTTGTCCATTAGAGTTGAAATTTGCTCTACAGTTTTCCAATGTTGTGCTCTTACATTTTGTTCTGGTACCTATGGAGATTCATTCCGTCTCATGGATTTCCAATTAGTTTATACTTCTTAAATTTCACTAATTAATACTTCGTCTGCATTCTATTGAGGCCAAGTTTATAAAAAAAAAAATATTGGGGGGACAACCAAGAGGAAAAGAACACATGTAATATTCTGAGCTGAATGATTACTAGGATGACAATCCATGTGAATGACTCGGCTGTAGCAATTCCATGTACCTGTCATATGCCTATTGGTTTCCCATTCTCCTTGCTGCATTTCACTTCTATCACACTTTGCTATTCTAATAATGTTGGCAAGGAAAATACTGAGGTGCTTGCATTATTCAAGCTGCTCATTGTTGCACTAATCTCTACCGTGCATGTTTGTAGGTATGAATCAAGCTGGACTTGCCGAATGTGTAGTTCGTGCTGTGCAATCCTGCCACCCGTATCTTCAGCCTGTGCTTTTTGAAAGGTGCAGTTTACTTGTATATCTGCTTGTTCCTGTCCTTGAATGTGCTATTCATGTTCACGTCTTTTGGTTGTTTCAGCATCATCTTGACAGGTGGAAGCACATTATTCCCCCGATTCACCGAGAGATTGTAAGTTCTTCATAATTATATACTCTGTTCTTTTTTTTTTGGTAAAGAACTCATCATATACTTTATTATTTTGTATCGCGTGAAGGGCATTGAGATTGTATAATATATTGACAGGGAAAGGGAACTTCGGCCTATTGTACCTGACGACTACCAGGTGAAGATAATTCGTCAAGAAAAGTATGAATCTCTCTTTCTGACTGTTGCTCCCCCTCCCCTCCTGCTCCCTCGCTCCCTCTGTCCTTCTCACTCGCTCATGTACAAATGCCATAAATTTCTGTTTACTTTGTGCAGCCCAATTCTTGGTGTCTGGAGAGGTGGATCCATTTTGGCATCCAGCCCCGATTTCGAGTCAATGTGTGTTACAAAATCAGAGTATGAGGAGATGGGATCAGCACGGTGTCGGCGGAGATTTCTTCACTGAAGACATGAAGAGTAAGCTAACAAGATGATTTTTCAGTGAATAGGAGGTCATCAGCTTAGGGGTAGTGATCATGCTTTGTAAATACGATGCAGTTCATACTGTATTAGGCTTTTGACGACTCAGCTACTATGGACATTAGAAATTTAGCTTGCATCATATATTCTCTCAGTGGCGTATGAGGTTTCAGAGATGTTTCATTTCGTGTTTTCAGGTCCCCACCTGATTTGTTAACTGTAGCTCACCATATTCGGTTTGGTAGATTGTGATTTGATATGAAAATTGTTTCTGCTTCATTCATGTCAAGAGCTATGACCCTGTTCACTTTCTTTGTGCTGTTCGCGTCTTCTCTTGGTTTTTGAGGTGGTTTGCCGCTTATTATTTAGGCTCAGCGCTTAGTTCTCTCTGCTCGGATGAGAAATTTTCTGAAATAAGAAGCGCCGTGCAGCGGTGTCAAACAAGTTAACACCGGTGCATTCCGCGGATCGACTTTCTTGTGTTTAATCTCCTCATAGTTGTAGAAGATCTATACTGTAGCTCGAAACAAATCGTGTCTTTCACACTATCAGTACTAACTATCGGTCTTTTCTATCTATATATAGTCTAATAATATTTGAGTGGTAGACTTTTCTAGTATTGACTTGCATGACCCCGACAATACCTGCTCTCGCCATATCTCATTCACATCATCAATTGGGGAATCGCAATTTTTTTTTTACGGTCAATCGCAAACTTTTCATCAGGCACATCAGAAGTACTAGGTGGCGTGGATAAATTAATACTGTATGCACGACCGTGACTTGACCAATGTACACGATTTTATTTTGGCGCCTTTTGTGATCATCTGCAGCTTTCTGAATAAAGTAGAGCGTTCAGATAGTCTGCACGCACACAATACCAGTACTACAATACGAAGTCGCTCCAAGTTGGACAGATATAGCTCCAACTCTTCGTCGCGAGAGTCCACTTCCAGTCTTCCAGTTGTCATCTCCGCACTCGCTCATCATTCGCATGGCCGCCGCCGCCGCCGCGCGATCGCAACAAGGCGATGATGAGGCGCCGCCGCTGTACAAGGAGGCGTCGGCGCCGGTGGAGGCGCGGGTGCGGGACCTGCTGGGCCGCATGACCCTGCGGGAGAAGGCGGCCCAGATGGCCCAGATCGAGCGCACCGTCGCGTCGCCCCGCGCGCTGACGGAGCTCGCCGCCGGCTCCGTCCTCAACGGCGGCGGCAGCGCTCCGCACGATCGCGCCTCGCCCGCCGACTGGGCCCACATGGTCGACGGCATGCAGCGGCTCGCCCTCTCCTCCCGCCTCGCCGTCCCCATCCTCTTCGGCACCGACGCCGTCCACGGCCACAGCAACGTCTACGGCGCCACCATCTTCCCCCACAACGTCGGCCTCGGCGCTTCCAGGTAACGATCGGATCACACGCCCTGTGATGCGCTGATGGCAAACCGGTTTATCTCGCCGCCTCGCACAGTCGGAGTGTGCTACTGGTGCTTTCTTCAGCTGTACTACCAATCGTATGCCGTTGACCTTGCAGGGACGTTGACCTCGCGCGTAAGATCGGCGAAGCAACGGCGCTCGAGGTCCGCGCCACCGGCATCCACTGGGCCTTCGCGCCCTGCGTCGCCGTGAGTCCAATTCAAACCTTCCCGCCGATGGATTAACTAACTAACTGGTAGCTTTTCTGATTGATCTCGTTTCTGATGCCTGCCAGGTCTGTCGAGATCCGAGGTGGGGAAGATGCTACGAGAGCTACAGCGAAGACCCGGAGATCGTGCGCTCGTTGACCACCATCGTCACCGGCCTGCAGGGACAGCCACCGGCAGACCACCCTCATGGCTACCCGTTTCTCGCCTCGGCTAGGTGCGCCAGTCCATTGTTGATGCTTGGTGCGTATATATGTTTGTTTTCCATATGCCTTAACTCTATTTGTGCCATATCGTGTGCAGGGAGAACGTACTTGCTTGCGCAAAGCATTTCGTAGGGGATGGTGGAACGCACAAGGGCGTTAACGAGGGGAACACCATTTGCTCGTACGAAGATTTGGAAGGGATCCATATGCTGCCTTACCCTGACTGTATAGCTCAGGGGGTGGCAACGGTGATGGCATCCTACTCACAATGGAACGGGGTGCCATTGCATGCGAGTCGCTATTTGCTGATCGATGTTCTGAAGGGCAAGTTGGGCTTCAAGGTATAACACTACAACACAGAGCGTCCATGCTTGGTATTTTAGTTAATTTATTACAAACGCAGCTTGTCCCTATAAGTGGATTTTGACTTGACGATGTGTGTAAGTTCCCCTTTACAGGGTTTTGTGGTTTCAGATTGGGAGGCTGTTGACAGGCTATGTGAGCCCCGAGAGCCTCGAGGATCCGATTATCGCAATTGCATCGCACTGTGTGTCAATGCAGGAGTGGATATGGTAAATAGTCACTGAAAATTTTCAAATGGAATGTAAATACGTTCTTCAGACTTCTTTAGCTTCCTCTGAGCTCTCTACAGATTATGATACCTTACAGATTTGAGAAGTTCTTGGAGGACATTGTGTCCTCGGTGACTGCAGGGGAGATACCAATGAGTCGGATCGATGATGCCGTAGAGCGCATTCTGAGGGTCAAGTTCATTTCTGGAGTGTTTGAGCATCCATTTTCTGACCCATCTCTACTGAATATTGTTGGATGCAAGGTAACATGTGCACACACGTTTTTATGTCTTTGCCTTTCCATGTTTCCGACAGTAGTCACATTAGTTTGTTTGAGTTATCTTACAATTAAGATCATCAACCATATTCAGGAACATCGGCTGCTGGCACGTGAGGCTGTTCGAAAGTCTTTGGTTCTTCTGAAAAATGGCAAGATTCAGACCGAACCATTCCTTCCATTGGCGAAGAATGTAAAAAGAATACTTGTTGCAGGATTACATGCTGATAATATTGGATATCAATGCGGTGGTTGGACGATAAAATGGAGTGGCGGCAATGGAAAAATAACTATTGGTACGAGCATATTGGAGGCCATAAAAGAATCTTTGGGAGTAGAAACAGAAGTTGTGTATGAGGAATTCCCAACAGAAGCTACAATTGAAAGTGCAGAGTTTTCCTATGCAGTTGTTGTGGTTGGAGAGGTTCCATACGTTGAAGGGTCAGGAGACAGAACTGATCTCAGCATTCCATTTGATGGCTCCCCCCTTATCACCCGTGTTGCAAGCAAAATCCCAACCTTAGTGATTGTTATATCTGGAAGGCCCTTGCTTATTGAGCCTCAAGTTCTGGAAAAGACAGATGCATTAGTTGCAGCCTGGCTACCTGGAACCGAGGGTATGGGAATCGCCGATTGTCTTTTTGGAGATCATGATTTTGTAGGCACATTGCCTGTAACATGGCTTAGGTCTATGGATCAGTTGCCTATAAATGTTGGAGACGCTGACTACGATCCATTATTCCCTTTTGGATATGGTTTGAAAACGTTTTCAAAGTGCTAACGATTCAACACCACACCATACCATTTATATATGTAACCTACACCTACAATTTGAATCTTATAATAAATGTAAACTATCATGTATCAATTGACTATTGGAACATGAGAGAGAAGTAAATATATTTTGGCAGTGTGCATTGTGATGTGTAATTTTTTTCTTCTCAATTTTAATTACTAATTGATTATGTACTGCCTCCGTTAGAAAGAATCGTTTCTGAGTTTCTTTGAAGCCATTTTCCAACTTTGACCATCAATACCTATAAAAATAATTTGTTTGAATTAAAATGCTAGATGATTTTACTATGAATCTCTCATAACGTTGTTTTGATTCTGAGAATTTTAAGTTAGTCATATTTGACTGACTGACACCAAATCAAGAAATGCTTACATTTGTGCCCTACTACAATCACTTATTTCCTTCAATACGATCCTACTAGTATTATTTACCCTGACCAGTTGGTATGTATAGCTTTGTTCATCAATTTTTTTATGGAAGAGCATAAGAGAGCAGGATTTGGTCCTTGGATACCGATTTGTAACAAAATCATCCAATACGTCAATTCAGAAACGAACGATTCGATCAGGCTAACGGCGTGCCGTGCAGTTACCAACATGTTGCGCTTGCGCCACGGCGGCGGCGCCGTATTGCCAGATCGACTTGCCTACGTGTTCGCTAAACGCTGTTGATCCATGCTTCATCTGTAAGCTTGCGAAAGCGAACGCCGAACACGGCCCCTAGATTGCTTGCAGAAATCTCCTCACCACCGCCGCCCCGCCGAAATTGCGTTGCCGCAAATCTATACTCCCCTGCTTCCGCAGCTTGCTTGCGACCGGAGGCAGACAGCAGTGAGACAGAATATGGCGGAAGCTCACGACTACCCAACCATCGAGCCCACCTCCTTCGATGTGGTCATCTGCGGCACGGGCCTCCCGGAATCCGTGCTCGCCGCCGCCTGCGCCGCCGCGGGGAAGACCGTCCTCCACGTCGACCCCAATCCGTTCTACGGCTCCCTCTACTCCTCCGTCCCGCTCCCTTCACTCCCCTCCTTCCTCTCCCTCGACCCCTCCGCTCCCCTTTCCCCGCCCACCTCCTCCGGCGACGGCCCGCACACCGTCGTCGATCTCCACCGCCGCAACATCTTCTCGGAGGTCGAGACATCGGGGGCGGCGCCGGAGCCGTCGAGGAGATTCACCGTCGACCTGGTGGGCCCCAGGGTGCTGTACTGCGCCGACGAGGCCGTGGACCTTCTCCTGAGGTCGGGGGGAAGCCACCATGTGGAGTTCAAGAGCGTGGAGGGGGGCAGCCTCCTTTACTGGGAGGGCCAGCTCTACCCGGTGCCGGACTCGAGGCAGGCCATCTTCAAGGACGCTACCCTCAAGCTTAAGGAGAAGAACGTCCTGTTCAGGTTCTTTAAGCTTGTGCAGGCACACATTGCTTCTGGCGATGAGGCAGGAGATGGTGATGCTTCTGCTAAGATACCCGAGGAAGATCTGGACCTCCCATTCATTGAGTACCTCAAGAAACAGCAGCTTTCACCCAAGATGACAGCGTAAGAGTCTATTTAACTTGACTGAGTGTACTCTATTTTTAGTAATGTGACTAAGACTGACTTCTGCGCCATGTTTACAGGGTTGTGCTATATGCAATTGCGATGGCAGATTATGATCAAGATGGCACCGACTCTTGTGAGAAATTGCTGACGACGAGAGAGGGAATCCAGACCATTGCTCTGTACTCCTCGTCCATTGGGAGGTCACTTTGCTTGCTTCAACCTTTCCTTCCTAACTTTGGAAAGCCATATATACTCCATGATATAAATGCCTTATGGAGCAACTCATTGACTTTCACTTACTTGCAGTGATGTATGTAGTCAATCATGTAAGTTTGAAAGTACCTTTCTGTGCTGCTGAAATTTTGCATCTGCTTGTTTTGCTGGTCCAGGTTTGCTAATGCAGAAGGTGCTTTCATTTATCCAATGTATGGGCATGGTGAACTGCCTCAAGCTTTCTGTCGCTGTGCTGCTGTTAAGGGCGCACTATATGTAAGATGATCTTCACAAGTATATGAACAATGATTTTTATCTTCTAGCTTTGACAGTCATGTGGTTGTAGCATCTTTAATTCCAATAGTCTTACTTGCTATAGTGCAATCTGATTGCAACCAAAACATGACTTAATGGTGATGTGATAGGCCATGTGTTTGGCAACTCTCTGTTGGAATGGCATGCCGCCTTCTTTATGCCCCTTTTCTGTTAAATAGTCTGTGCCATTTTTCTCATACTTAGCCTTACCAATATCTGTTCAGGTGCTGAGGATGCCAGTATCTGCACTTCTTATGGATGAGGTTTGATCACAAACTTGTGCCAGTTTTCTGATACTTCATTATTTATTTCAGCATGGCAGAGGATACATGTTTTATTTGTGAAGCTGTGTAACCAGTTTGTTATGTTTCATGCTTCGTCATTCATAAATTGAAATAGTATATTTTCCTTGATCAGGAAAAGAAGAATTGTGTGGGTGCCAGATTAACATCTGGTCAGGATATTTTGTGCCAGCAGTTGATCCTTGACCCTTCATACAAAATCCCTACCTTGGGTGTGCCATCTGATAGTTCAGACTCAAACTCGCTGAGAAAAGTTGCAAGGGGTATATGCATAATTAGCAAGTCTGTACAACAGGGTTCATCAAACCTTCTAATTGTTTTCCCTCCAAAATGTAAGAACAGAGACTCATTTACCTGTCTGTGCGAGATTTCTTTATATGCCAATGGTGCTTCTGTTTTGACATGATTTCCTCGCTCCATTTAGCATTGGAAGAGCAGCAGATCGCAGCTATCCGGGTTCTTCAGTTGAGCAGCAATCTAGCAGTATGCCCTCCTGGAATGTGAGTTATTTATTTAATCATTATTTCTTTCAACAATTTCTGTTTTAGCATGCACATGCTATGCCTACTTCCAGGAGTCACTATGTTTGGATATAACTTATAGTGTAGGACTAATGACTCACCTTACAAGTCAATCTCACTTGTAGGTTTATGGCATATCTGTCTACCCCGTGTGCAGATGCCTCTACCGGAAAGCAATGCATAAAAAAGGCAATAGATGCTCTGTTCACTCCACAGGCTTCAGATTCTTTGGAAGGCCACCTAGCAACAACTAGTGAAAATAATGAGGATTTGAGGCCAACAGTAATTTGGAGCTGTGTATATGTCCAAGAGATCTCAGAGGTGAATGTCTTTTATCAGCATTATGGACTGCATTCATGTAGCCTCTGCATTGCAGAACACACATCTTGTTCAGGTGTATATGCATTTTCCCTAAACGTTCACTGTCCTGTCTTACACAATCAGGGAACATCTGGTTCTTTATTGTCGTGCCCTACACCTGATGAAAATCTGGACTATAGGAATATACTGGAATCGACGAAAAAGGTATTGCACCCCACATTGCATTTTCTTTTGAAATGCTGCTGCCTGAGATGTAGGTCAGAAACTACTAACTGCGAATCTTTCAGAAGTCATAATTGGTCTTATCAGTACCAGATGGTTTATTTGACCTGCTTTCACATCGAAGGAGCAACTTCTATATACATATAGTCTTGGTGCAAATTCTTTCTATTATTCAGAAGTCAGAATTGTTTTATCAGTATCATATGCTTTATTTGATCTGTGGAGAAGAAAATTATATATAGATATTGTCTTAGTGCAAATTGTTTCCATTGTTGTAAGCAATACAAGTCACTTGCACACTGTGTTTAGATAGCTTTAGTATAGCTAACACTTCATTTAATCACTGCCTACAGCTGCAGTAGCATGATGTATTGAGATGTGCATCACATCGAGTATGATTTGTCCTTGACCTGACCGATTTCTTTTATGGTTCCTTTATTGCAGCATTTCACATATATTTGTCCTAATGAAGAATTCTTGCCTAAAACGTCAGCTCCTGTTTATGCTGATGAGGACTCTGATTCTGCTGAGTAAAATCATCTAATTAGGTACGAAATCTTTGCATATGGAACCTGCACAATTTTTTTATCATATTTTAATTCATTGCAAATAAAGACTTACCAAAATCTTTCCATTTGGGCCGTACCTTTGTCTGTATGCAGCACATTGCAATTGCATACTGAAATATCAGTAACTGAACACATGGACTTGCCTTTAGTTGATCATTTTATCTCATTGCTCATTAAATTATAAGGAATGTGGCATGCTATACTTCGTGCTGTTTTCTAATATTTATGAAATACTTAACCAATTTACATTTGCGAATCTAAAAATTGGACAGCTTTTCTTTTTGAGTACCCTTTTGCTTGTTGACTAAAAATTGGAGATAGGCACAAAATTGAAGAATACATACCGGATATTTACCAAATAATGGCACCAGGATACTGATAAAATCCGGCTACATAAAGCTCCAAAATTACAGAGGATATTTACTATTTACTGCCATTCATATTTTTTATAACAAGTCCATAACCAGTAGTACAAAGTAAGAATGCTGGCATGCTTACAACAAGACTTTGAAAGTGCATATGTATCATTTGTAGGAATCATATATTTGTGGACTAACCCATTTGTTGCTCTCGCATTTTGCTGGACAGCAACTTCTACTGAATGTGAATGAAGGCGTCCTCCGTTTGCAGCGTGCCTTGTAGTTCAGAATGCAAAAGATCACACAAGGAGAGCATGTTGCTATGCTCAGCCAACGTGCCGTATTTTTTGTCTTGACGTTTAAATGGCAGATGGTATTAGTTAGGAAAACATTAGGACTTAGGAGGAAATATTTTTCGGACAGGAGTGAAGGTGCCCTTGGCGTTTGATATTTCTATACATATATGTCACACACGCTTGGTGCAAATGGGCTACTGCTTACATTGTTGCAAGTGTTCTTTTTAAGTTTGCAGCACTTGCTGAGCATTCTAAATGGGCACTCAAAAGAAAAAATATTGTACCATTGAGAGAAAATGGACACTCAAAAATTGTTTTTCGTGATGGCAGTTAAACTGCTGAGATTGTACGTTCTATGGTGTACAGGTCAGATTATCTTCCATTTATCGGGTGTTTCCAGTCAAACCTGTAGTAGTATCCTTTGCTCGATACTCGATAAGTATGCTAATTTTGAGAGGTT
Source organism: Eleusine coracana subsp. coracana (assembly GCA_032690845.1). NCBI lineage: Eukaryota > Viridiplantae > Streptophyta > Magnoliopsida > Poales > Poaceae > Eleusine > Eleusine coracana. Next base: position 2,635,350 of record CM064418.1, read on the forward strand.
ATCTTAGTTGCTATGTTCCACGTCATCTAGTTGTATGGGCCCCGGTACTTGCCACTCCCGCGAGAGGGGAGGCGTCCAGTGTCCATACGCAACCGCCTGCTTCTCCTCGCCTCGCTTCCTGCTAGCAAAGCTGAAGCTTCCAGAAGCCCTTGGCGTTTCCGCGATCTCGTTTCCCGACTGCCGATCGAGATGAAGCGCTGAGTCTGCACTGTTCTGCCGATCGACGATGCTTGCAGCGGTATCCAGGGCTTCTAGGTTCGCGTCGTCGCTCTCTCCACCCGCCTGTTCTGCTGCTGCGGCGGCGGCGTCGGCGGCGGCGGGGGCAGCGGCTTCGCTTGTTCAGAGCCCGGTGATGCCGCGGGCCCATCCGAGTGGCGGCGACGCTCAACCCGGCGCAATCGGTGAGACCGGGAATAGCGCAGCCGACACGGCGACGCCGTGCAGTTCGTCCAGCTGTTCATGGTGAGCATCAGAATTCAGAAGCTCAAGCTGATTTTCGGACACTGTCATTGATTAATATCGTGCCTAGGGGTCTCTAGTGTTGGCAACTCATCTGACTACCTGAATTGGTTGGTTCCCTTGCCAGGAATTTCTTTCCCAATTTACTGAATTTCTAACCCATGCTTATTAGATTGCTTCATAATTATTTCGTTCAGCTGAAATTTTACACGTTTATGACAGGGAAGATTACGGTAGACTACCATATCAAAGGCAACCAGTGCTACATTGCGGAAAAGTGTCTGGTGCTATGTGCGGTCATGTTTCTGGGGCAAGCTATTCCTCACTGAATCGACAAAGTTTCAGATTCTTTTCATCGTCATTTGATCAAGAGAAGAGATGGGCTGCAAACAAGGTGTGTAGAAGTATCTGTGGATTGGGTGAACCACTTATGTAGACTCCAGGGAACGTTTAACTGTGTTTTAAGATCTGCATGTAGAAACTAGAAAACACCTGTGTTTACCATATCATTTCAATGCTTCCAGATTATGCATGATCTACCTGGGAGTGTAAAAATTGTGGAAGTTGGGCCACGAGATGGACTGCAAAATGAAAAAGACATTGTACCAACACCTGTAAAGATCGAACTCATAAGAAGACTGGCCACCTCTGGATTACCTGTTGTTGAGGCAACAAGTTTTGTATCTCCAAAATGGGTACCGCAGGTAAAACCCATACAAGATATGATCCCCCTGATCCCCTTCTCTGGCTTACACCGCAGAGATTTGCCATTTGTTTCTTTCGGAATCTTGTACAAATTGACTAGGATCTGATTTATCTTCGATCTGAATATCCATGAACTTAGAATTACAGATTGTTTTGTTCATCGTTTATATATATTTCTTGCTAGCCATGTTGTGCAGTACTGCAGAGTTGTAAAACAATAATGCTTTGTTCTGTGAAAAAAATAATAATGCTTCATTAACCTATTGATCATCTTCATCTACATGATTCTCATGTGCCAGGATGTAAACACTTTCATATAGTATGAGTTGTGAAGTTTTTGTATTTCTACTATTATAAAGTGGAAAAACGGTGGGATTATACACATTCAGAACAATAATTTGGATTAGATCCTCAGCCATTGATATGAGTGGTCACATAACCTTAATCCTTGATTGGAGCTTTATCATCATGTGAATTTGTTAGTTATATGAAACCAGTGGCATTGCTGTATCACCAAGGTATTTGCAAAGTGATGATTAGTCAGGCACCATGTGGATCCAAGCCAGGAATGTGTCACTATCTAATGGTTCAGTAAAATGGGTGATGTTAGTCACGACTGGGAAATAAGAATTGTCCGAGTGTGTAGCTGGGATGAACAGATAGTCTCACTGCACAATGGAAAGAGCATCATTCAAAGTTAAGGTCATGTATGGGTCCCATGAACTAACTGTTAGCTGACTAATTTTAGTCCTTAGTTGCTCTTGCTCTGAACAGGAGGGCTAATAGATGCACTAATTGTTAGTCAACCACCCAGCTAAGTATTAGTCCATTAGCTGGACTAACAAGAGTCATTCTCGAGAAAAGGATATTCGCAACGTTACAGAGGCTTTTATGTTTGTTAGTAGCTAGCTGTTAGTTCTTGTTCCAAACAGGCCTGAACTGAAGTTAGCCCAACTAACTTTTAGCCAGCTATAATTGTTAACCATGACTAACAATTAGTCCTACTCCATCCAAACAGGGCCTAGGTTTCTAGTCCAGTGGTTTCTGATATCTAATGTTACATAAAGATTGGAAGTAGATCTCTTGATGATACTTCACGAGACTTAATGAGCCATCCTTTTGTCTTTTATATATTCTACAGAGTCCCCATTTCATTAAATTCTCCTTTCTTTGCATGCCAATTAATTTCTTATCATATCCTTATACCATTCCGTTTGTCAATATTATAATGCTTGTTGTAGCTAGCTGACGCGAAGGATGTCATAGAAGCAGTTCGGAATATTGAGGGTGTATGCCTTCCTGTATTGACTCCCAACCTTAAGGTGAAGTATGTTGATTAGATGGCCTCTTATTGACAATTCTATGTTCTATTACATAGTGTAGGCTTTCCTGGACATCTTTTTTATTCTATTATCCATTCTTCATCAGGGATTTGAGGCAGCACTTGCAGCAGGCGCAAAAGAAATTGCAGTATTTGCGTCAGCTTCTGAAGGATTTTCCAAGTCAAACATAAACTGCACCATCAAAGAGAGCCTTGCTCGCTATAAGGATGTCATTCTTACTGCAAAAGATCAAGAGATTCCTGTCCGAGGGTGAGTTCTTTTTTTAGCTTTTCTAACGCTGTTGATGTGCTATTCTGCAGCTCTAGAATTGTAATGTTGCTCTATTTGGCAAGAGTGTAGGTACGTTTCTTGTGTCGTTGGATGCCCCGTGGATGGACCAATACCACCTTCAAACGTAGCTTATGTTGCCAAAGAGCTTTATGACATGGGTTGCTATGAGATTTCACTTGGTGATACTATCGGAGTTGGTACTCCAGGTAATGTTTACACATTACGTTTTTCAGCTGTGTTTTTTATTTGTTGAATGAGAACTTTCATGTGCTGTGGTCTATTGACATTTTTCCTTCACAAACTTACCTCTCCCAACATCAATAATTAAGATCGGGAGGTAATACTTACTGAATGTTTGTTTGTCATAATGTTTAGACAGATACCAATTTTCTTTTGTCATGATGCTAATCTATTCCAGAAGATCCTTAAAAATAGGTTTCTCATTTCAAAGATGGATTTTATTCAACACAACTCAGAGTAATGTTGTGAATATCCTTTTGAGTTTTGTCTCTATTCAGGCACTGTTGTACCAATGCTTGAGGAAGTTATGTCCGTCATTCCTGTGGAGAAGCTTGCTGTGCACTTCCACGACACCTACGGCCAATCTCTTTCAAATATTCTAGTCTCCCTCCAGGTATCAAAATGCACATAAAACGCAGCATATCATTATACACAAGCTAAAGTGCTGTTATGACCAATCTGTCCTCTGTTCAATCACAGATGGGCGTCAGCGTCGTGGACTCCTCTGTAGCCGGCCTCGGGGGCTGCCCCTACGCAAAGGGCGCGTCAGGGAATGTGGCAACAGAGGACGTCGTGTACCTGCTGAATGGTCTCGGAGTCAAGACAGGCGTCGACCTTAGTAAGGTAATGGCCGTCGGTGAGTTCATCTGCAAGCACCTGGGACGAGAGACTGGGTCCAAAGCTGCGAGGGCCCTTCGCAAGGCCACCGCGAACGCCTCAAAGCTCTAAGACTTGTTGATGCTGCATCATCGAATTTCCGTGTATGCAATAATTCTCCCTTGAGATGGTATCCTTAAAACGGCAATACCTAGACTGATAAATACTGAAATTGGTATTGTGTCGTCACAGGAGGTAGTATGCGACATGCATTAATAAGGTGTCTGATTTCTTGTCATGTTTATCTAGAAAAATAGGTGCAGGTCAGGAGCCATGTCGCAGTCGTTTCAAAAGGAGTCGAACAATTTCAGCAAATGGCAACGGAACATCGTTCCTTCTCAACGTCGAAGTAACAGCCTGGATGCCGCATTTACGCCAGCTTATTAGATTTAAAACACATAATAATACATCTCTAGTGAATTCCAAAAAAGTTGAATGGAGCGCAAAATGGTATATGTCACCGATCGAGTTGTCCAACTCCAACATGTTTATATATCATTATAGAAGGATTCTCTGGTGCTTTTATTTATTTGATTAATCCGTGGGCCTGACCCATCCCAGTAGTCTTGCAGAAGCGTATATTTGGGACGCGCCCCTCGTCATGCACGAATGGTACAAGTGTATAGATCATGATATATGGGTAAGGCCACCATCTACACAAATTGGACTGTCACGTCTAGCAGTTTGGGTAATAAAAACCTATGCATCGCCATAAGGATGCTTTGTTGTTGTAAGTTGTGCAATAAGTCGTCGAAGTATAGTTCGAGACTTGTCTGGCCGTTCTAAGTTGGTTCTATCTCGGTATTCCTGGTCGAATGTCCAAGAAGAGAATTATTTATCTTTTAGCTACCACGAACTATAAAACGCTGCAGGTAGATTAATAGTTATAGCCATGTCCATCTAGAGAAAAAAGGTGCAGACCACGAGTCATGTGAATCTAACAAAATGAGCAAAGATTTCACCAGAAATATATCAATTTTCAGCAAACGGTAATGAAGCATCGTTCCTTCTCAACATCGATTTAGCACATGTTCACAGTACCGATGTCTCGTCTACACTAGCCTGTTAAAACACAGAATCATCTCTAATGCATCCCAACAAAGTCAACAGGGCAGTTACGATCTTTGTTGCATTCTGCAGACTTACAGTGGACTCAACCTCAATAGCTTATGTACCAGTTGGAACCTCTTAAGCGTACCAAACTATTTGCAGTACCATCAATGCGAAAAATAACAGGTCAATTGGTGAGCAACATAAACGTCAGGTTGTGGTTTTGCTGAACTTCCCTGATGGTAACATGAGGCCTTTCCCATAGGCCGCTAAGAGAAGAGCCTCTGCTCGCCCTACATAAGCATGACAGACACACCACCAACCTCAGTTAAACCATGAAACTATATTGCAATCTACTCTATATGAGTACTCGAATAAATAGATGAAGCTAAAAATGCTATTCAGTAATAAATAAATGTGGTGCATAAATCCACAGAGTACACAGCTCTCCCAATCTGATGCATACTGCGAACCAGACCAGCTGTGGTTTTGATAAAATTTGTGTGCTTTGCAAGACATGTAGCACACAAAAAGGTAACAGTTATACCATTGATTTCATGCCAACTTTCTTCCAATCTGCCACGTAACTAACATCAACAGAAAAGAGAAGCTATAACAATTATATTGGCACTTCGATACCAAAACTACTTGAAGGCAGTTTCTCATGAACATTAGCAAGATGGATACCATGATGTTTCTTCAACTTCAGGGACAAAGCCTTGTCAGGGAACAAGTTTAGTGCAGCCTGTCTGCTATCATCCTGTAAGAAATTGCATAGTATTTACACAAATATAAAAGAAGTATGTTATCTGGAATCAGTAGAACAAGATCAACACTGGCAAAAAGTAAACATTTGAGATGCAGGGCCAGAAATGTTTCAGGCTCATGTCAATGTATACCCCTGGTGGGTTGTACTGAAATTTAATTCATTACTGCTTTTAGCTTGGATCGTACCACACCATAAATTTGTTTTCCTCAAAGTTTAGTTACCCTATTATATACTCATGACATCTATCCTCTATTGTTCAAAGTAGACACCCGTTCAGACATCAGTTAAAATAGAATGAATGGATTTCATAATTAACCCCAATTTTAAATAACAAATAACTGTCTGTAAGATAAAGATAAAGGCACTGTATGTTCCATGTAACAAGAGAGGCAAACCTTTGGCGATTCACTTCGAGATAGCCCAAAGTAGGCCTTCCATGTTTGCGATGCAACTGGAACAACTGAAAAACCAGATGCCACCAGAGCAGCAATCCACAAGCCATATGAAAATCCCGTACTCCACCACCCCTTTAGATCAGAAAAGATAGAAGCAAAAATTTAAACATTCTGTTATAACTCATGTATCAAACTTAAATATTATCACTACATGACCAGATCCTTACAACGTACAGACCACATGACAAGATATCATAGTCAATAAAATTATGAACCAGGTGTAACCAGAACCCAATGTCTTATCGTGCAATCCTAGCTTCAACTTATGCAGGAATCATCTCAGAAAATGAGATATCAAAATGTCGAGGACAGAGATAGTTTTATAGGTTATCAGCGTGATGCACTAGAACATAGTATAATAATACATAAGGAGGTATTATAGGTTATCATGCTGCCCAATACCATGATAACTAATTAACGCAGATAACATCAATTTATACTAGTTACAATAATCTTGACAACGAGAACATTTAGTACATTCTATTTGGGATGGACAAGAAACAAACCAGCTTTCCATCAGTTGGAAATGGACTAGACTTCTCAATGTATGCCACAGTACCTTCAAAATGACAGGAAAGTCTTGTAATAAGTAAACAGCTCTTTCTTCTGCATCCCATGCCATGTATAATTGATTTACTACAAGTATTGAATCTTTAAGACTGGCTATAATGCCATGATCATGCTTCAACCAAACAGTTACCAGGAGGAGCGTCCAGGCCGCGGAGCAGCTGGATGATAGACTTGGTGTCCAGGCGTTTCCGGATTACATTCGACACGACAATGTGCACGAATGGGTTGTCAAACACCTACAGGATGCCAATGCTACAGCTCAAACACGCTTGCAATATACACACAAAATGCTAGCCCGATTGGAGTAAGGAAGCTGGCCGAACCTGGGATGAGCCGTCGGGCGAGAGGACTGCAACAGCACCGCGAGTATCGGGGTCCACCCCTATCGCCCACCCCGTGGGTGCCGCATCGACGGATGCGCTGTCGTCGGCCGGAAGCAGGGAAAGCGAGGCGAGCCAGGGGTCCCTAGTCTCTGCCTCCATCGGGAGCTTCGCCCTGGACTTGGCACTCGAGCGGGATCTCGGCGTACGAGCGGCGGCGGCGGGAGCGGGCGCGGGCGCGCGGCGGCAGTGGCGGGGGCGGAAGGTAGGGGAAAAGAAGGAGGCGGCGGCCGCGGACCAGTGCGGCGCGGCGCGGCGGAGAGCGGCGGCGCGGAGTGCGTTCATAGGGTCTTGGTGGGTTGCTGGCGTTGCGGCGGCGGCCGACAGAGCTCCGGCCGCCGCAGCGGCAGCTGCCATAATTCGAAAGGCTAGGGCGGGTTGGAAGGGCCGACAGGGTTTCGCTTTGTTCTGCTGTCAGGGATAAGGCGCTGGAGGAAACTAGACAAGCGTTTTTGCTCGCGCATTTTCAACTCTTTTTCCAAATTCTCCCAAATCAATATATATGTAATCTCTCTCATAATAAGTCAATTTTGATCCAAAAACAAGTCAACTTTGTAGCGAATCCAGTGCTTATCTGTAATGCAAATGCAACTATGTCGCTCAGGGTCGATAAGACATGGAAGCATATTATTACAGAAAAAGAACACTGTAAAACGAATTAACAGCGAGGATGTGGCGATCCGACGCAGGTAAGCTGCGCCTATAGAGAATTTAAATTTTATTACGCCCGATTTCTTTATTGCTCGTTTCCTTTGGAAGACACGAGGGAAAACATGAAAATGTGAAAAGTATAAAGCAACTGGGCCTACGCTGATTTCATGTATCTTGCTAGGATCTGTTTCCAAGCTGCAAATTCCGGATGAATTTTACACTGTGGATGCATGTCTACTAAGTCATCTATCCTAAAAGCTGAATGTGAATGACACATTTTTGGTCTATAAGGTTGGAGCAATCTAAGTATTGACAAGATCAAACTAACTGCGCAGATATTTGCTGACTTCCTAAGCTGCCAACAAGAAAGATGTGCATTGAACAGCTCCAAAACATGTAAAATTATGTGAACAAATTAACTGAGGACCACTAATCCGCCAGTCAGTTGTCTGTTCATCTTGGATCATAACCAGTTCTACCATCAATGCCAGCAAAGTTGTAAGTTGGTTCAACGAGATTGTGATTCCAGTAGGATGTTTGTCGCTGCATTGATGTCATTTCTTGCTCGCATAAGTGCCTGTCTTGCCGCGTTGCCATCAAAGCCCATTGAAACAAGCATAGCGACCGAGGACTCTGGAGGCTCTATGGTAGCAGCAAAGCCAGTGGATGGTTGATTCTGCTTGAGAGAAAACAACGTTAATAATGCCCAACAAAGAGAGCATCTAAACAACAGCTAGCCATATATTTCTTTCCGTGAGGCTAAAAATCAATGATGATAAAGTGGCATGCCTCATAACCCAAGATTACAAAACAGCAGAACTGAAATAATTGCACAACAATGTCACAAGATAACCAAGAGGCAACCTAGGAACTCATTAGATATGAGCTACCAACGTTGTGAAATTGAACTTGTGATCCCAGTCTAATGCATTTGTAACTGGGCATTTGGCACCCTCATCGCCATGAATATATATGTAATCATGCATCCTACAGTTATTCCACATAGTGAAAAATTTAATAATATATCAATGACGGTTCAGTTAACGCATTAGATTCCAGAATGTTTACGATATTCAGATCCAAAGATTTAGCGCTCAGAAAATAAATTTATGAGCTCATCAGAGTTTACCTGAACAGTGCGACCTGTTTGAGAAGGCGTGTTCCTAACAAGACTCCTGGAGTGTCGAGATGTACTTCCCGATGAAGATGCAAAGTATCTTGAGAAAAATGATGAAATAATCTGTGGAAGCTGTATAGGGGGCAGGAACTTTATAAGAATAATAACAGCAGGAAACAAAGCATCCTCGATAGTAAGAGCATGAACACACTATTCACGGCAGGAAAAACAGAAATAAGTTTGAAGCTGAAGATTCTAGCAACAAAATGCATAGGATGACTATAACTTCAAAAGAACAGTTAAAGTAATATTCTAACAAAAAAATATGCTGACCTTCATGACTTCAAAGAACAGTTATACACTTCAACCTACTAGTCTCCATGTGGAGGTAAATGGTTAAAACTTAAAGGTCATTCATCAAAATTTCTCGGTCCAAATAATGTAGCTACTTTTGTTCAAATTTAATTACAAACCATTTCTGCCTTAGAAAATGATATGCAGCCCATTTCATTACTTGTGCAGATATAGTGAACTGCAATTATACAAGATGTCTGACTGTCTGATGTTAGTTTAGTGTGCAGTCACTTAGCATAGAGCATATATGCTATCAGCTACTCATCTTTTGTAATGAGGGTTATCAAGTATTTGCCAGATCAAACCTGTGCAAGAGCAAACTAATATTTGGTTTGGTTGGTTGGATTCCATATCCACTAACTCAGGAAGTTAAATTTGCATGAAGGGCGCTGCTTTTTTCATCTCTTTTTCATGGGAGTTTAGGGTTTATGTCTACTGCACTGCAAACATAAGATGATATACTAGCCTAGATAATCCTATTTAAAATATCAACAGAAAAAACTAGATGTTCATAGCAGAACATAAAATGAAAGATGTAGCAGAACAAAAATGAAAGATCGTTAATAACCTTCATCTTTCGGATGCCAAACACATTTAGACGATAGAGAGAACCAGCAACCAAACCAAATACACCAGGAATAAGGGAGCGCTTCCAAGAAGATAAAAGAAGCTGCCAGGAGAAACAGAGGTCATGTGATCACTCAACATAAACACGTAAATCACAGAAATTGGGTATAATATGAGGCTGACCTGCAGACCAGCTAGGTATATGAGCGACTTATCGCTGAAATTAAGGCCAAAAACACGGAATCGTGATGTGACAGGAATATCGAGAAAGAATGGAACAAATGAGGCAAATATGAGACCATAAGGTCCTGACGCAAGTGAACTAATGTAGTTTGTATCTGCAAAGATGGAAAACAAAGATCAAAACAACTAAAAAATGGAAGAGAGACTTAACAAATACAGAGGCGCACAGGCCACAGCTTGTCATATGGGATAAGGTTAGAAACACAAAGAAGAAAATAATGCTCATAGTTAAGCCCCTGGAACATCATGAAATAATTTGACAGATAGCATCTCATATCAAGTTTAATATTTTGAACAATGATGGGCAAGAACATTCAATGAGGGGAAAACAAATTTCTTGAAAGTTCTGGAACAGACAAAAAATTACTCTCCCGAGAACACACTACACCTTGCAAAGAAGCACTTTCAATGCACCAACTCTGGACTTTGGACACGAATTAAATAATAGAATCCATTACCCAAAAAAAAACACTTCTTTGGAATCCATAAAAAATCTTCATAGCTAACTTAAATTCGCTTCATCTAAAGCACAGCGTAATGTACCCAAACAAGTCCCAAATATTGCATCTAAAAAGATTAAAAAGGTAATAAGATCATCCAAATATGAATCAAGTACCTTGCAGTTCGTACCTAATAATGCTATACACTGCTGATTTCCCTGTACCTAACTTAATAAAAGCTTAACCTATGTTTGATATTTTCTGTTCAATTTTCAAAGCAAATATGAACAGACATTCCTTTATTATCTCACAACTATAACAATGATTGGAGAGAAAAGGAGAATGGCAGTAACTTTGGAAGTAAGCAGATCACAAAACCATCAAGTTTGTTAAATATCATTACTTCAGAAGCATACCTTTTAGGAGAACCAATGATAGTATCTCGAGAAGTGATGAAACAGTGATACTGAACAAACAAAAAACCTGCACAATTGATGGGGGAAAATAAGCATTCCATCATAATTCACTGCCTGCTAAGTTCATAAGCAATCTAGTTTCTATGTAATTCTTCACAAAGTGGAAACTAGTTTGGGAACAAAATAGCTTGGATGTCCATGAAAGCATATGCATTACACTAAATTTAGACAAATGAACTTAAGAACCTAGAAGTTTAGCATTGCTCCATTTTCCAAGCTCATAAACCCTGTCGTTAAGTTTTCAAGGTAATTATCATAGTGCACTGCCATGACAGGTTTAAGGTAATAACTCTTGTTTGTACCATGGTATTGGTGTTGTTTATCAATCTTCATAAAACTAGAAAGAATGGCCAAAGGTGAAGTGCTTACCGAGTATTTGTTGGAGCCTATCTGCCTCTCAAAGACACGGAAGTAATACATAAGGTACAGTCCAAATATCAACTCCGGTGTTGATTGAAATGCAAATACAGATGGGAATATCTTCCATAAACGAAAATTTTGTATAAAATCCTGTAATAATAATAGGACAAATTCATCAGACCTTTTTCAGAATAATTGAACTTGCTAGGTTTAAAAAGATCCAAAAGGCAGTCACTGACTAGACAAGTAACCAACGAGATGAAGCCAACACATTTTTGGCATCAAAGTAGATGGCACTAAAGGTAAAAAAGTTGGTTGCACAAGCAAACAAACACACTTAGTCCTTTGTTTCTTATTGCTGAGGGTTATATTCGTGTTCCTTCCCATTTCTTACAAAGTAATGAGCATGTAAGGTCACTTACTATTGAGAGTTACTGCTATCTAGGGTAAGGCATAATATGAACTATCGATGGATGCTTTAAAAAACAGGAAAAGAATAACACACCTACACAGAAGTTTAACATTATCCAGGCAATTCAGATATGCATTTGGTGTTCCCTCCATTATGTTAGTTTGAACACGGTTGTCATTCATATGGCACCCAACATGACACAGATACCTGCCGCTATATGCTGAAAGAGAAGTGTACACATGGGAGCAACAGATCGAAGTGGCTGGGGTCACCTCTATGCAATGCTGTTACGTTTGCAACATAATCCCACATTCTTATGATTGTTGGCAAAACTAATCCATAGATAACAATTTCTGTCTTCCGCAGGTGAAATTTAAGTTTGTTAAATTATTTTACTAAAGGCGCGTCATGCAAATATCAAAAATATCTTGACCATGGTCATGGTAGTCAACTCATAAATCAAATCAACAAAATTTAAGTGGTTATGTTTCATGGTAACTGCAAAAGGACATTCCAACTTCAGTGATGATCACTCAAGTTCATTTTCTACTGACAATATAGGTGGTTAACTGCTGTGTAAACCCATGCCCTTCATAATTTCTAGATCGATCATGCAACCCATCACTTCGATATTTGAGTCAAGCACGGAATCACTCATATTCATCATTTTCAACAGCGCATACATGTCCTACCACAAATACTGCCCCTCCACATCTACCGATCATCACTAGCCCCTAGTCTCACTTCCAGAGAGCCCCAAAACCAGAAAGCCAAATCAATTCGAACTGAATCGCATGAGGATTCTTCACCCACAAAGTTCCCCTATACCAGGGCAAACCAAATCTAAAATCGATCGCTCGTCAATCGATCCCCGCGAGTAAAAATAAGGAAATCTAACTAGGCGAGCTACATCGGCGGTAAGATTTGGCAGCTGCTTCCGACCTGATAGGAGATGCCGAGGGCGAGGCACAGGGACGACGCTGCGAGCTGAAGACGATGTACAGGAGGCCGCTGGTGAGGATGACCGCCCGATTCACACCGGCGCGTTCTCTGCAACAGGGGGGAAAAAACATAAACGGTCGGACGGGCGCCGTCCCGATCAGCTCACGCCCCAGAAAAATTACACAAGACAGCCAGCCGAACGAACGATAAGTCCGCTGGTTTCGGGGTGCGGGAGGGTGAGACGGCGCTTACGGAATCCTGAAACGCCGCCCTGCATCTTCAGGTGAGCGGGTAGGCGGCGAGAGGGGAGCTCGGGAGGACGTCACGACACCGCCGCGTCGTCCGTCAGAGTCGATCGTGGCCCGGGTCGCGTCGCGGAGACGGGAGAGGGAACGCGGGCGTGTGGCTTTCGTACGGAGGTGGGCAGCTGACAGGCGACGGCGTCGGGAACGACAGGAAGGAGGGGCGTGAGTTTTGTGAGACGGGAGGAGGCCAGTCCGTTGACGGTGCTGCGCGGTGGTTGGGCTGTGCCGCGGGTGTTGGACTCTCCGCCGTGGAGTTCTATAGATGGGCCTACCTCTACAAGACTACAAGTGACGAGTGTCCTGCTCCACGAGCATTCGTTTCTTTGATTTGATCAGATTTTCTTTTCCAAAGATCTGATCAAATTTATCCGAGCTGCCCGAAAGAGCCCGTAGCCCAAGTGCCCAACTCGGAAGAAATAATCTCTTGATCATGGATGCATAAAGGTTAAGCTACTCAGGAATAAAAAAGCTGGTCAACATTTGGTTTAATTTTAAAAAGTGACATGTTGATCCTGTTATATGTATGGGGTTGCTATTTTTCAAACTGAAACAGTCACCGTTTTTGAAACATAGATTCTATATCAAACGATTTTTAATTAATATAAAAAAATCTATAAAAATAAAATCAAAACACAAAGAGATAAAAGTTTTAAGACAAGTGAAACTAGAAAATCCGTATATGATATGAGAAAATTCCCTCTATAGTCACAAAAAATATGACTCTTCCTTCTACGGCACTTCCAAAATCAAATTTCTCTATGAGGCCCAAAACCATTTTTTCCTTCCTTCTATGGCCTTTCTGTCAAATATAGGAATTAACAGTGTTAAGTCCAGTGTAAAAAGACTGTTTTACCCCTAAAATGAAATGAACTTATTTTTTTTGGAAAAAAAAAATATTCGACTGGAAGTAATTATTTTCTGGCTGTGTTGTACAATACATACACAAATATATTTTGGCTTGTTTTAAAATTTTGGTTTATTTAAAAATTGAATTAAATTAAAAATAACACACAAATTTAATTTAGTTTAATTTTTAAACAAGCTGAAATTTACAATAATGTGCAAATTTAAATCAGATAAATTTTTAAACAAGCCAAAATACATTTTTCGTATGTACAACAGAACCTAAAAATAATTACTTCCAACCGAATATTATTTTTTTAATAAATTCATTTCATTTCAGGGGTAAAATAGTCTTTTTACACTAGACTTAACACCGTTAAATCCTAAATTTGACGGAAAGGTCATATAAGGAAGGGAAAAATGATTTTGGGCCTCATAGGAAAATTCGATTTTGGAAGAGCCATAGAAGGAAGGGTCATCTTTTTTTAAGCCATAGAGGGAATTTTCTCTATATATATCCTGTATTTTCTCTTTTTGGTGTTACAACTTTCACAAAGTGTTGTTGCGTCTTAAAAGCTTAGATGATGTTAGATGATCAAATACAGTATCTATCTTTGTTTTTGTTGTTGTAATGTCTTATGGTGTTACCGTCCTGAAGCATTGGTAGCTCAAAAATACATTTTCTCAAATATTGACTAGAATATGTTTCCTACTTCCTAGTTATGCAAATTTCAAATACAAAAATGTCACATTGTTGTTTCTTAAAATATGTTGTCTTTCCCACTAAAATATATAATTTTTTTCAGAATACATGGGAGAGTTGTATGTCATTATATTAAAAAGAAGATACGGCCATACGAGTCCAATTTTTGGCGGTAAACCATTACAATCTGTAAGACGTAGCCAATATAGAGCCTAAGCATACTCTCACGGCATCAAACAACCTAATTTCTTGACACCGGCCGGCCGGCTGCTACCTACAGACACGCTTCATCCTTGATCTGCACCCAGAGACACACTAACAAAATATATATGTCCCCTCAATATTTCTTCGGCTGATACTCCGCTGGAATTTTTGGTGTAAAATTAATTCAAAGTAACCATCTGAACATTGACAATTAAAATCCGGGGTAGTAATTTACTAAGTATTTGTCATCCGTGGTGTATGGATGTGACAGTTTGCCTGGTACATGTTTCATCTTTTTTGTAGCTTACAGATCGAATATTTTGGGCAACTGCAAAAGAATGGGCACCGATCCAATCATTATATAACCTGTAAACATGCTTCTCTATCGAAATTGTTCCTCAACACGCATCAACGACACGTTGATCACGCAGATGAGGTCGCCGTCCACACGAAGTCTCCCGAGCAAGCAGCGTGCAGTTACCGTCCACCAGCAGTTGGGAAACGAGGACTGCTAGTTTTCTGTATTTTTTTTCTTTGTCTTCTTCTCGGTTCACTCTAGTACAGACAGAGTAATACATTCATGGTCACCGGACCTGCGATAACATATTCATGCGTGTGTTTGCGATCATGGCCTGTCAATATATTCCCCACAGCAGAGTCGCAGTTAGTGAATTGGCACTCTAAGACAAGCAAAATTCTCAAACAAAACATCTGAAATTAAAATTGATCTGGTTGGCTCACCTCCTTCTCCCAGTTGCAACGAACGGTTATGACGGCCAGGATGAGCGTCTGGACCGCGGTTCCGCCGATCATACCAGCCCAGATTCCCTGCACAAGTTTTTTTATTTGACAGAAAAAAACACATTAGCAACTGTGGTGATGTTCCAGAATAGATTGTCGTCCAAGACAGAGGGTGAGAGAAAGATGGGCGTAGTTCATCAGTGCAGACCAGCACGCCGAGGTTGAGCAGCCATCCAAGGAAAACGCCCATGGGGATGCCGATGACGTAGTAGCAAGCAATATTGACGTAGGCCACCGTGGACTGCCAACCAGACCCAACGGCGACACCTGCATTAAGTCAGATGAAGAACGCCATTGTTGGGTGAGTGCGAGCTGCATATAGGTCATCAATGAGGAGACGGGGAGATCAAGTCTAATACTGAGTCACCAGAGAGGACGGGCTGGACGCTGTTGAGGAGGATGGTGAACGCGAGCAGGACAGAGAGCTCGTCGACGGCGTCCAGCACGACGCGGCTGGCGGTGAAGATGAGAGCGATCTTGTCGTGGAGGACCATGATCAGCACCCAGAAGAAGAGCCCGATCACGACCGAGGTCGTCGACGACACGATCGCCGCAAACCTGGCGCCCTTCCCGTTGCCGGCGCCGAGCTCGTTGGAAACGCGCACCCTGCGGCGAGAAACAGCCCAAAATTATCAAAAAAAATTCTTCCCTGATGCTCAAGCTGTAACACAGTGAAAATCATAACGCTTCCTTGGTACACTCTTATTTAATTTCCTCCAGAAACTGTGACACAAAATACAAGATTATTACCCTGTCCCCGCAAAGAATGCGAGTGGAATCATCATCTCCCATGCGTTGATAGTCATGCTGCATGTAGAGAAGAAAATTACTACCAAGTTCTGTATGAAATTGAATTGCCTAATTTATATCAGTATTGATACTTACCAAATGGAGAGTGCATCCACTGCAATAGCGGCGTTCTTGAGGTTTCCAGTCAGCAATATCAGTATTCTGTAGTACCAGTTCTCCAAGCTGCGTGCACGGACAAAAAATTAAGATAATATTTATAGTGAAAAAGACGATAATTAACTAATACTTTGTCCGCACATTTACGTACGACCATAATCACTTGGTCTAAATTTGAGCATTTCTATACACTGGAAAAATCATGAAGCGACACTACAAAAATGTGGTTTCTTGTCCGAGAATATAGTACTACAGACTACAGATAGTCCTCTGTTTCAGAAAATGATCTCGTCCTGTCGAAACAAATTGACCTGCGGCCAGTGCAAAGTTGGAACGACATGAATTTCCGAACAGATGGAGTATGTGTTTCTAGACATGTCAAAAGCATTGCGCAGCTGAACAGATGTTGTGCAAATTGAACAAGTGAATTTTTCTCTCTGCGCGTACCAGAGCATGACACCGGAGGCCGCGGACAGCTTGAGGAACTCCCACAACCCGGCGAACGCCTCGACGGAGAAGCCGTGCCACGTGTCGGGGCACCCGCCGCACGCCACGTAGGCGAAGAGCATGGCGGCGATGGCCCACCACGAGAAGCTGATGGTGAGCGCGACGCCGACGAGCCCGAACCGCAGCCTGGACATGAACAGCCAGCTGACGAAGAGGTGGACGGCGAGCGCGGCGGCGGCGGCGACGGCGTTGACAAGGTTCTTCATCTGGCACTGCAGGAACCGCTGCAGCGGGAACAGGAACGCGAAGGAGAAGTGCACGGGGATGAACCACGCGACCACGCGCCCCGCCATCGCCGACAGCTCTGGCGACTGGCCCGTCAGGAGCAGCACGTCCTCCGCGAAGACGTAGACGGGGAGGAGCAGCACGGCGCACGCGAAGAGCACGATCCATGACCGTTGCATGTACACTCCCATCATGTGGAACTTCTTCGCGCCGTACGCCTGCCCGCACAGCGTCTCCAACGCGCTCGCCATGCCGAGCTTCACAGGTAATCATTATTACATATAAGCATCACAAGCTTTAGTATCTTTTGAAGGATTATTGGAAATCTTTTTAGTGTTAGTCCCAGTGAATTAGTGTAGCGTTATTATAGTTATTACCATGAGGCCGTAGTTGAAGCCGACGAGGACGGTGGAGGCGAAGGAGACGGCGGCGAGCTCCAGGTCGCCGAGGTGGCCGGCGAAGGCCTGCATGATGACGTTGAGGCTGTAAGTGACGGTGCGGGTGAAGATAGCCGGCCCCACGATCGCCCACAGCTTCTTCGACTCCTCCCACGCCCTCGTCCCGAGATCGCAGCGTGGCGCCACCACCACCAGCTGCTGCTCGTCCTTGATGAGCAGCGGCGCCCTGCTGCCGCCATCCTTCTCTTCTTCTTCTTCCCGTCCTGCTCTGAGATGGTCCATATTTTGCCAGATAATTAGCGTACGTTACAAGAAGTGTGTAGGTTGTGCTGGCTATGTGCCGTTGCTTATTGTGATCAGTTGCAGACTATCTTGCTGCTACTGTTTAATTTCTTGACACGGACTTGTAACAATCAGAGAAAGACAGAACTTGATGGGAGCTTCCTGATGTCTACTTGCGTGTGATAGGAATCGAGATCGCGATTCGTTAGAAAGGTCTCAATTATAGGGTGCTTATATATCAACCTCACTCAGGTATCCTTGGACGGGATCGGGGTTAGTTGGACGGATGGACTTGTTTTGAGTGTTATTACAACATGCTTTTGTGTCAGCGTGATGTGCCCATCATTTTTTCCCCCCTATAAACTCCGCAGTAGGTGCGCCGCTGATCTAAACATTTTATTATATAGCATAACAACATCATAATTACTATAGAAAATTATATATAAAAAACTCGACCTGCAGGTAAGACAATCTCAGAACATTTTGTATAAAAAAACATTTTCACATAGGTCGAAAAAATCCCCAAACCACCTTCCTTCATACATTATGGCCTGAAACCTTTTGGAGAACCTATGCCAAAACTATCATAGATAACCGTAACTTCTAGGTACCTAGGTGCGGTCTTTACCACATTCTTTGATGTAAGAAAAAATAAAGAGATTTATTTTATTCTAACCTGAAAATTTACTCCTGTTGAAAGTCAAACTCGAGATCTTGAATGTTTCTAGGCCACCTTAACCACTAAACTAAGGGATCGTTTATAAAAAATTATAAACATAAACACAATGCATATAGGGAGAGGGAATACATCTCGCACCATGTAGAGAGAGATGCATTGCTGCTAGGATGACATAAAAATTGATATCAAAGACCGAAACAAAAAAAAAAGAATCGGGATCAAAAGAACCAAAATTCTGGGTATTGGATAGTAGATTGAATAGGACATCCGACTACCCAAAGTTTTTTCGGTCTGCATCTAGTCAAATATATTATATATACACATTAGTATTGGTCATTAGTGCGTAGTACCAAATTCTGACTACAGATGAAACTAAGCATTGAGTGTATGCATGTCGCTCGTCATCATAGAGTAGTTTATAAATTTTTCTCTCGCATTTGATCTAGTTTGTGAGAATACATGACTTATATATTGTTCAAGTAGAATATATTATTTAGTCTACTTGTCATTATGAATAATAATTTGTTAATTTTGTGAATTATATTGTGTACTGATAAAAGTTTGGGAAGTTTGGTCATAACAAGAACGAACTAAAATTTAGGTACTCAAAACTTTTTAGATACCCAGAAAATAGTTGTCTGTTTGAATATTAATTTTGAAGAACTGAAGTTTTTAAAAATAAAAAAATCAAACCAAAACTTCAGGTAGAACTGAACGTCTAGGCCTAGTTGTTGCTCGCGCGTGGTTCTCGCACACTACCAAACACAACAACATGCCCTCTCTCGAGGGTATAGCTGGACATTTGGACCATGTCAAATGATACAACACAAGGTCTGACAAATTTGACCCAACACAAACACGACATGGCTCAGTTGTTAATAGGCCCGTGCCAGCATGACTCGGTGCTATGGGTCGTGCTTGGACCAACCTCTCAACCTGTGCCATGAAACACAGTTTAATAACAACCCGATAAAAAAGAAAGTAACCAAGATTCAGACTGTTTCAGCCTACCAAGCTGCGGACGCTTCAGCCCATCAAGCAAAATCCTCTTCCCTTTTGTCAAAGGTTTGCCTCTTCTATAGCCCACTCCATGAAACCCTAACGCTCAACACTTGAGCCCCGCCGTCACGAGCCGATACGACAGCGTCTTTGTCTTTTGCGTCGACGTCGCTCATCCTCTCTCCCCTCCTACATGCCCCTCTCCTCCGACCTTCGCATGCCTTCGACACTGACGCCGAGGGAGTGAGGACTCTTGCCTTCGCATCCTCTCTCTCTCTCTCTGACCACCACTCTCTCTTGTGGCCTGGGGTTCCGTTTTACGGCCATCTCAGAGCTCATCAACGCAACCGTGCCACTATACAACTAGCCTTTTATGCCATTCGGGTCAGGCCGACATGGCGAAGTCAGTTCTATGTCGTGTCATGTCGTGGGTCGACCTCCGGGTATAGACACAACCTCAACACAGCCCAGATAACCCGTCGTACCGTGTCAACCTAGATTTAGAACGTGCTAAGTCTAAGCGAGCTCGTGTTGGGTCATGCCGAACGGCCCGAATGTCTAGGTATATGAGGGACATTTTAGAGGCACCACACCTACTCCTACATTGAAATCGGTGACAAGGGACGCTTCTAGGTTCTACATGAGGGTCGCCACATCTTCATAGGACCTTAAATGAGTGGTGTGATGACGTGGTGTACGGTCGCTAATCATACTCATCTTCTGGTACTCGTGACGATGCCACCGGACAATTGGCAGCCTCGTGCTGGATGCATGTCCTTAGCTACGTGACACACGAGAACGAAATCTGCTCCCCGCCACGACGTGCGCTACCGGAAACCATACACTCCACTCCACGCGAACCACGAGCTCGTACAGCCGTCCATGTCGATCGAGCCTGCAGGAAAGGAAGGTGTCCACGC
Organism: Eleusine coracana subsp. coracana; assembly: GCA_032690845.1. Classification (NCBI taxonomy): domain Eukaryota; kingdom Viridiplantae; phylum Streptophyta; class Magnoliopsida; order Poales; family Poaceae; genus Eleusine; species Eleusine coracana. Next base: position 2,655,582 of record CM064418.1, read on the forward strand.
GGTCCGGAGAATCGAAGGCCCCAGAGACGACAACCGACAACCCCGCGCGCGAGGTCTCGACACCGCTCGCTCTGGCGACGGTTTTGGTTCTGTGTGTCGGTGCCTGTCGCACTAGTCCATGTCACCCCTTATTAGTCAAAGTTTAGCAGGTGATAGATACGGTAAGTTATGGTAACAAACCAACATATAACCTGCGCCAAGGAATGAGCATGTGAATATATAAACATCTGCTCTAAAACGACGACGTGGATAGTCTAATAGTCGTCCAATGTTAATGTGATCGATGGCAAACAAACAACTCAACATGAAAAAAAAAAAGAGCTCAAATCTCAAATGCACATGTGTAATTGTGAATTGGCACATTTTGATTAGATAGGTGGAGAGCTGACTTGACAGTTTTATACCTCTGATCATGAATTTGAGACAGGTGGATATGATAGTAAATAGAAATCAAACTCGCCAGGACGATAGATACATGCCCCATATATGTGTTCACAAAAGGTAATGTTATTTTTTTGAAATCGAACCAGCACGAGATAGTGTCAATTTTATTAAGGGACAATTGTGTTTTTACCTCTGGTTTCAATCAGGAGTAGCTCTTAGAGCTCTATATTACAAAAGATAATACTCACTCCGTTCAATATTATATGACATTTTAGCTTTGTGCACGGGAATTAAGGAAAGATGAAAAAGGTGGGTGTATAGAAAACAAGAAGTAGAGAGATAGAGATAAAGATGTATTAGGAAGCAATGGTATCTTATAATTTGAAAAAAACTTGAGAAGACTAGAGTGTCATATAATATTGAATGGAGGAAGTATTTATGGACTAGGTAAACACTGTTCCCACTGTGATATATTTTCATTTTTTTTTCACCTTCTCACATATGTATTGTTGTGTTATAGTTCATCCATGACTTTCATGATCAGGCAGAATAGTTTGTCGGTTGAATAATTACGACATCAAGTTTATTAGTTAGCACTTGAACGCAAAGAGAGGTATCAGGTGTAGTTACATGAAACCTGATGTATATATATACTCCACGAGATCCTCAGTCTGATAGAGTACCTCTGCCGTAGCTCCAACTCTCTCCACTACCACGGCCTGCCTAAGCTAGTAGCAAACAAGCCATGCCGTCGACGCCCACGGCTAGAGTCTTGGTCTCGCCACCACCGTCCCTCAGCCGGCGCCACTTCGCCGTGGCGGCCAGCCCGCCCGTCGAGCAGGTCGTGCGGACTGACACAGAGCCGCTGACCAAGGAGGATATCGTCGCCTACCTCGCCTCCGGATGCAAGCCACGGCACAACTGGAGGTGATGATCTACCTACTCACCGAGCATATATGTTACTCGCTCGCTGAACCTTGTGTCGACAAACGTGCGTGCGTGTTATTCTTATCTGCTACTAGAAAGTAAAATGTAATTTCTGCAAAATAATATATGTACACTGCCACCAGGGTAGTTGAGATTTATCGCAAGTTCTAATAACTAACGGACACACAGGTGACGCCTAACGTCACCTGATAGATCCCTCTAGCTTCCCGAAGCTGCAACCAGAATCTGAAAAGATATGCTGAAATCAAGATCGGTTAACAGTGGCGAAGAAATAAAAACAAATGAAACAGGGTAAGATCGAGACCATATGAAAGCATAGTGGAACTGGATCTTTTTAGAAATGAGAATATCTGCATGTTATGACGGCTATCCAGGAAATTTGTATACTTCCTTTATTTTTAAATTATTATTGTTATTGACTTTTTTAGTTAACTTTGATTATTTATCTTATTAAAAAAGGTAATATTATATATATTATTATAGTTTATTTTATTATTAAATAAAATTGAAGTATAAATTAATTACATATTTAAAATAATATTTTGAATAAGATAAATGATTAAAATTGAGTAAAAAATTAAGAACGATAACAATTTAAGAACGAAGGGAGTATTTCACTGCTGCACAAGAAATCTCTCCAAGGAAAGCACTTCAAGATTGCGACGTGACATGTACCGACGCGCGCCTCCTGGTCTCCTGAGTCGAGCCACAAGATGATGCTTCAATTGGATCCAAAAACTAAATCATATCCCTGCAACACCACTTGTCACGTGGCAACCAGGGTTGAAATAACAGGGGTTAACCAGCCGGTTAACCGGAAAACCGGTTCAGACCGATTACCCCGGTTGGCCGGTTAACCTCTGGTTATAATTTATTTTTTTTCAAAATAATTTTTTTTGAATCAGACGAAACTGATATAACCGACTGATTAACGAAATAACCGACCGGTTAACTAGAATAATCGACTAGTTAACCGATAAAACCGCTCAAAAACCGATATTTTTAAATATAAAAATATATATTCAAAATATATTACTAAAACCAATCTAATTGATCGGTTAACCGAAAGAACCAGCCGATTAACCAGTATAACCGGCCGGTTAACCGACTGCCGACCTTGCACCAACCAAAATAACTTTTGTCCGGCTAACCGGCCAGTTATACCGGTTAACCGGTGAACCGGGCTGGGCTGTTATTCCGGCCTAGTCGATAATGTGAACCTTGGTGGCAACCACGTGCATTGTATGATTTGTTTCAGCACCCTAATTTTCACATCATAACTCAAACATAGGGTGAGTGCTAATACTTTTGAAAGACGCTTAGCACACTCGGGTAATTAATACAATAAAAAAATCAGATACTAACTTTATATGCTTTATTTATTCCAAAACGTTATGGTAACTTATTAATTGGTGGTTCCACACAGTTCCTTAATTTATGTACCAAGATAAATAACATAAAAATGTACCAAAATAAATATGTCCCAAATATAAATATGTAAGCCCCACGAATTTTCCCCGTTTACTGTTTCAATGATGTTTCCTGATCTCATCTATGCTATCATCCATCCATCCACTACAGAATTGGCACAGAGCATGAGAAGTTTGGATTCCGTGTTGACACACTACAGCCTATCAACTACGGCCAAATCCGTGACTTGCTTAATGGGATGGCGGAAGTATTTGGTTGGCACAGAGTGTTTGAAGGAAATAACATCATTGGTCTTAAAAAGGTAGGGAACTTAATTTGGCATGTATAAGCACAGATCGTCTTACGATGAATCGACCACGCACATCATGTATGTGCCATGAACCAAAGTTGAATTCTTGTTTTAGCATCTCCCTTATGTTGTTTCGTCTAGCTTCAAGTCACTTGTATGGTGCAGGGGCTGCAAAATATCTCGATAGAACCTGGTGGCCAGGTTGAACTTAGTGGTGCTCCTCTAGAGACAATTCACCAAACTTGGGATGAGGTCAATTCACATCTTTATCAGGTAATAACTTGTTATAAATTGTAATATTCATTATATCATATATACATTTGTAGGTTATTATACATCAGAATGTCTCCATGTATTGGCCTCATTTGCAAATGTATGTACGTACTTCTGAAATGAAAAGAGGCATTTGTGAATTTTAGTATATCAAGCGTTTATATATATGCACTGTTTTCGAACAGAAAAAAGATGAACAAAGCGTATTATTTCTTGCAGGTGAAAGTAGTTGGGGAGAAAATGGGCATAGGATTTTTAGGAATTGGTTTTCAACCAAAGTGGGATCTTAGTGACATGCCTATGATGCCAAAGGTATGGTGGATTTGCATTCCTGCCAAATTATTGCTACTGCTGCTTAGCTCAAAGCCTCTGGCCTTGTTGCTGAATCATGTATAGGCAAGGTTTGAAATAATGAGAAACTTCCTGCCCAAAGTTGGTTCTTTTGGTCTTGATGTAATGTTCCGATCATGCTCTGTACAGGTGTAGTCTCTTATTTTCTCCTCCTTCTAAGCCCATCTTGATGATGCCCGAAAAGAGAAAGTTTCATGACTGATATATAGTTTTAACTGACACATTTAGGCTAATCTCGACTTCAGTTCAGAGCGAGATATGATCATGAAATTTCGAGCTGGACTTGCCTTGCAGCCTGTGGGTAATTTTGCACTGACTGCCATTTTATATATGTTTTAGCATCGCGTTTCTCTCTCATTGGTTCCAATAACAAATGAACTTACAGATTGCAACTGCAATATTCGCTAATTCTCCCTTCAAAGAAGGGAAGCTAACTGGTTTTCATAGCTTCAGAAGGTATGCGTTGATTTTCTTCAGTGTCGGGATGGTGGTGACACGTTTTGTAAAGTTGTATAACGGGTTCTTGCTAATATCCGCCATCTGCATGCAGCCACCTATACACAGACTTTGACGACGACCGCTCAGGCATGCTTCCTTTTGTATTTGACAAAACCTTTGGGTGAGCACATCGTTACTCCTATAAAACCATTTCAATATATTATCCTTTTGTGTTTTGCCAAGGCGAAATATTTCCTCGAGTTATAGAAAGCAGCCCTGTGAGCATGTTTTGTTTTATTGGCAGATTTGAGCAATACGTGGACTACACCTTAGATGTTCCAATGTGCATTGTTTATCGGAACAAGAAATATATTGACTGCACTGGAATGTCATTTCGAGTTAGTTAATTTATTTCTCACGCGGCATCTCCTTGGGGATTTTCTTGGTGACTGTCACCAATGATTTGCATATATTTGTGTCCACATATATTTTCAGGATTTTATGGCAAGAAAGCTTCCACAAGTCCCGGGTGAGTGCCCAACATTGACCGATTGGGAGTATCATCTTGGGACAATTTATCCTGAGGTATAATTACACTTGTTTTAATGCACGTGTTTATTAATTTCAATTTTCCATGTCAAGTAAATTTTGTGTTTTATTTTCTTGCTTTGGATTGTATAGGTCAGGCTTAAAAGGTACCTTGAGATGAGAGGTGTCGATGGTGGTTCCTACAATACCCTGTGTGGCCTGCCAGCCTTTTGGGTATATACAAATGACTTTTTAACTCTAAAAAAATATTATGCTGGTATATTTTTTTATATTTTCATGGAAGTAATTATTTGTGTGTGTGTTTTTTATTGCAGGTCGGGTTGTTATATGATGATGAATCGTTGTCTAGTGTAATAGACATGATAACCGATTGGACTAATGAAGAACGAGAAATGTTAAGGAGACAGGTAGTACTGTGGACGTTCTCTTTATTTAAAAAAAAAACTGATAGTTTGTTTGGTTTCACACTTTCACTACATCCAAAATTACTGATATTTGTGTGTAGTCCTTCTATGTAACATGTAGAAGAAAGAATTTCCTATATTACGCACATATGCAATTATGTGAAAGTTCATGATGAGAGGTCTGATGGCTATACATATTGCTACTCCAATTCATTAACAGGTTCCTTTGAGTGGCCTATACACACCATTTCGAGGTGGTTATGTGAGAGATTTAGCTAAACTTGTCGTGAAGTTGGCTAAGGTGAATCCAATGCGCGTACTATTATGAATACTCTGGAGCTAGGCTAGCTAGTCACATGCCACAAATGTCTGGTGCGACGTTTTGTAATATAATATTTGATGAGATAGCTCTTGTTTGTGATAATACAGGAAGGTTTGAAAAGGAGAGGGTATGAGGAGGTTGGCTTCCTGAATGAAGTCGATGAGGCCATTAGGACAGGTAATTTTAATGTGTTCAAATGGTAACTCTGCACTTCTGCAGATGGGTATTATGAGTGCACCAGAGCTGACCCTTTATTTTTACGCGGTTCAGGAGTGACTCCAGCTGAGAGACTTGCAAATCTGTACAAGACAAAGTGGCAGCATAATGTTGATCCAATTTTTCATGAATTTGCATATTAATGAAGGCACTCCGATCTGTTTATTGGTGTACAATCAGCAGGGATGCCTCTTCAGTCTGTTTATTGTTGGAAAAAATAATTAATGTGTCGCGATATATATGGAGTATATACGTAAGACGTGACCATACTAGACCATCCAGAGTGGTATGTAGTTCATATATGCATATCCCATTGGGTTTTTAATAATAAGGTTTGTCAGTGCACATATATCCTTGAAGATTACAGACATACTTTCTAAGCACACATCTTTGATAGCTACTGTTGCTAAAAAAAATAAATGTATCGTGATATATATTTCGTCCTCGTGACAAAACTCCGTTGTGAGACTACAAAAGCTTGTAACTAGAAATTCAAGGGGTGTAGCTCAATCAGAGAGGCCATGAGAATGTTTTGTGACAAAGCACACAGAAAAACACTATACATATATACTTGCGATATATGTATAAAAAAACATAAATCAAAAGGAGAAAAACAGAGAACAAGAAGCAGAAATTCTCATAAGTATACATGCCAGATCCCGAGTCCCAATACATTATCGAACTTGCGATAACTTATGCATGCGTGTGCTCGCGATCATAGCCTGCCAAGGACAAGATTGTGCAGCCCAGTGATTAATCAGATCTGAAACAAGAAGGAGAGAAAACGAAAACTTGCTCGAACCAAACAATACTATGAGCTGCTCATTCACCTCCTTTTCCCAGTCACAATGGACGGTTATGATGGCCAGGATGATTGTCTGGATCGCTGTTCCCCCGATCATGCCTCCCCAGATTCCCTGAAAAAAAAAAAGATTCACACGTGATTTTAGGGGCAGTACGAGGACCTGAGCTACCACATTCCCCGGTTCCTAACATGGAGGGATGTGAAGAATTCACGCTGTGCTAGTACCATCACGCCAAGGTTGAAGAACCACTCGAGAAGGATACCCATGGGCAAGCCAACGAGGTAGTAGCAGCCGATGTTGATGTAAGCTACCTTGGATTGCCAAGCAGACCCAACAGCCACTCCTGTGATAGTTAGAACACCAATCATGTACGGTTTTATTAGTACCATCTAAAATTAAAGGAATTAGGCGATGAGCAGCTCCAGAAAAACTTTTTAGCATGCATTTGACCTGACAGGACGGGTTGGATGCTGTTGAGTAGGATTGTGAAGGCTAGCAGGACATAGAGCTTGTCAAAGGCGTTCAGCACTGCAGCGCTGGTGGTGAAGACGAGTGCAATCTTGTCGTGGAAGAATATGGTCAACACGCAAAAAAAGATCCCGATCAACAGCGAGGTCGTCGACGACACGATCGCTGCAAACCTTGCGCCACTCCCGTTGCCAGCGCCGAGCTCGTTGGCCACACGCTCTCTGCGAGAAGAAACAACAAGCAAGTGTATACATATAACAATGAACATGAACTGAATCATCCAGTTCTAGAAATAGTGAAATATATACCACAAATGTACAAGGATATGTAAGATTACCCTGTGCCCGTGAAGAATGCAAGTGGGATCATTAGCTCGCATCCGTTTATTAACATGCTGCGCGTGTATCAACAGTGACATGAAACTCATCAGACTCTTTGAGACAGTAAAAAGATCTGTGATTTCTAGAGTACCTGTGTATAGTAGGTTTAATTAAAAACTTGAACAAGTTTCATTATGTTAAAGGATCTTACAGTTTGATATTATAGGTACTGCATATTTAAAATTGACTAGCTTACGTGACTTTTTACATTATCGTTGTGACTTTTTTTTCTTTATAAGAAACACTTCTTTTAACAACCTTGCATTGTGCATGCCCTTCTCGAGTAAATGCAGAGAATTAGGTAATACCAGATCGTGAGTGCGTCTACGGCAACAGCCGTGTCGTTGAGGTTTCCAGTCAGAACTATTAGTATTCTGTAGTACCAGTGCTCCAAGCTGCATTTGTGAAAAAAGAAGTCAATACAATGGAGACATGTTATTCGAACGTGCAATTTCAGTGTGTGCACGCCTTGAAGCGTTAATCTGGGTCCAATTCACAATTGGTCCAACACATCGCATACAATCAGCATATTTGTTTTTATTTTGGATTTTGATGTCCTTAGGACAGAAAACTAGTTCAAAGTTGTAGTAATTTTCTTGCTGTGATGGAAATAGTATAAAACCAGATAGAATACGAGTTCCTCTGCGAGCCATATATGCTTCAGATGGAAACAAAATTTTGCATTACAAAGTAAAACAGAGGGAATACAAGTTCCTCAGCAAGACATATACGCTTCAGAAGATGAAAAAAAAAACAATTCCGTGTAACATAGTAATAAAACATCATTGAAATTAGTAGTTTTGTGATGTTTAGCAAGTTGCCGCAGAATTGAAGCCGGTGCGCGTGGAACGGAAACAAATAAAATGGGGGGATGGCATACCACAACATAACACCAGAGGCGGAGGACAACTTGACAAACTCCCAAATGCCTGCGAACGCCTCGACAGAGAAACCATGCCACGTGTCCGGGCATCCGCCGCAGGTGACGTAGGCGAAAAGCATGAGCGTCGTCAACCACCACGAGATGCTGAGGGCCAGCGCGACGCTGGCGAGCCCGAGCTGAAGCCACGAGAAGAAGAGCCAGGTGATGGCGACGTGGAAGCAGAGCGCGGCGGCAGAGGTGGTGGCGACGACCGAGTTCTTCAGCTGGCACTGCAGGAACTGCTGCAGCGGGAAGAGGAAGGCGAAGGAGAAGTGGAGAGGGATGAACCAGATGGCCACGCGCCCCGCCATGGCCGCCACCTCCGGTGGCTGCCCCGTCAGCAGCAGCACGTCCTCCGCGACGAAGTAGAGGGGGAGCAGCAGTAGCGTGCAGATGAAGAGGATGATCCATGAACGCTGCATGTACACGCCCATCATGTGGAACTTCTTCGCGCCGAACGCCTGCCCGCACAGCGTCTCCAGGGCGCTGGCCATGCCGAGCTGAATTGATCACCGAATTCGAACAGAGGTTGGATGGTAAAAGCAGTGGCGGATATACAGGGTATGTCGGGTGGGCCACGGCATACCCTGCAAATTTGGTCCAGCCAAAACTGTATGGGCCTCCATGAGCGGATGGGCCAGCCTGCCTGGTATCAATGACTGAAAATCGTCAATCTACAGCATAATACGTGATCAACAGTAGCGAACGAACAACACACCGCCGCCAGGCTTTCATTGGCTCGTCCACTAATTCTTTGTTGATTCTTCTGCCGATAGCATTTGCTGCGGTGCTGCCGATCACCAAAACTTCCGAAGAACTACATCAACAAACGGGTTAGCATCAAGTTTGCTGCCGCGACGTCGTCATAGTCAACTGCTAAAAACTCTAGGTTTTCATGTTTATTTCTTCTTTTCAATATATGGATGACTTATGGACAATCAGGCAATGGACTTACATTTTCTCCAACAATTAGGATTACTGGAGCAGTTGCATCCTGAGGCTAGAAGAATTGTGCCACTTTGTAAACATATCTAGTCAGGTATTTGATCTTCTAAATTATTAGTACTAGTCAATCAGACAATCACATATTATTGGTACCTATTAAATTGATGTAAAATTCATCAATTTACTCTTGTTGTGCAACATAATATTTTTTCCTTTTAATCATCTAGCTCTACTAGTGGTTTATATTTATTGTCAAGTAAACAAGTTATAGCAGCTAGCTGTAAAGTAGTACTAATTTTATGACTAATGTTTTTTTTGTTTTTTTAATAAAAACAGGGTTAAATTGACTATGAAGAGGAACGGAGACATCGCCTCTCTTTTCCAAAGGCATGCAACAAATAAGGCGGCGGCTACTGCTGCATCTCCTTTCCCGTCTCCTGTTGCAATTGATGCGCAACAACAACCACACGACAAAGACATTGGAGAAAATATGGATAATATCCCACCTTCTCCCTCGCCAGCTACACATGAGGTTGTCTCGCCACCGTCACCACAAGCGCCACCGCCATCGCCACCGGCACCGGTTTATGACATCAATCGCCTTCCACATGATCCAGGTGAAAGGCGGCCCATTCAAAGTTATCCAGTTAATGATCGAGATGCCATTCGGAGAGCATATATTATTAGAGGTCCATTCCAACCTTATGCACATAATTTTCCAGAAAGAAAGATTGGAAATAGAGATCGTCAATTCAATTATGTTTGGATGTACAATCATGATTGGCTTGAATACAGTATCAAGAGGGATTCTGCGTTTTGTTTTATATGCTATTTGTTCAAGAAGGGTACTGGGTCAAATGCATTTACTGTTGATGGTTGGAGAAACTGGAATATAGGAGAGAAAGCACTTCGCAAACATCTAGGTTCTAAGGCACATGGTGCAGCTCAAGAGAGATACATTAGTTTTAAGAATCCGAAGGTAGTAATTGATTATAACATTGAAAAATGGACTGATGAGGATCTTTGACTTTACAAGAAAAGGTTAACTTATTCACTCAGATGTATCAAGTTTCTTTTGCATCAAGGATTAGCATTCCGAGGACATGATGAAAGTGAAGAGTCTAGCAACAGAGGGAACTTCATTGAACTTTTGAAGTTTCTTGCAGGAAATTGTGAAGAAGTGAACAAGTATGTCTTGAACAATGCCCCATGTAATTGCACCTTAACTAGTTCAGATATACAGAAGCAAATTATTCATTGTTGCGCCATAGAGACTAGAAAGAAAATAATTGAAGAACTTGGTGATAAGCCCTATGCAATTTTAACTGATGAATCTAGTGACATATCATATAAAGAACAACTAGCTATGTGCTTGCGTTATGTTGATGCATTGGGAAGACCATGTGAGCACTTCATTGGAGTTGTTCATGTAGATGATACTACATCTTTATCACTTAAAGATGCTATTGAAACTTTACTTGTTAGTCATGGCTTGACTATGACTCAAATCCGTGGTCAAGGCTATGATGGGGCTAGCAACATGAAAGGAGATATTAAGAGGCTAAAAACATTGATCATGTAAGAATCATCTTCTGCTTATTATATCCATTGTTTTGCTCATCAACTCCAACTAGTTCTTGTTGCTGTTGCTAAGGGCAATAGTGATTGTAAGAGTTTTTTCGATCAAGTATCTCTCTTGTTGAATATTGTTGGAATTTTTTGCAAGTGTCATGGTATGCTTCGAAATGCAAGGCTTGAGAATATCAAGAAAGCACTTGATTGTGGTGAGCTGGAATCTGGGGCTGAATTAAATCAAGAGATGGGTTTGCCTAGGCCCGGTGAGACTCGCTGGGGTTCTCACTATAAAACTGTATGCAACATCATTACTATGTATTCCACAATCCATGATGTGCTTTTTGATCTTGGTGATGATACGACACACAAGGATGATTGGACAAAGATTCACTTTATGCTTGGAGCATTCGAGACCTTTGAGTTTGTTTTCTTTCTGCACATAATGTTTGTTATTCTTGGATACACAAATGAGTTATCTGAATGTTTGCAAAGAAGAGAGCAAGATATTCTTAATGCAATCTCACTTGTTAATGTGGCAAAGCAACAAATGCAACAATTAAGGTCTGATGGTTGGGCACAATTTCTTGAGAAGGTCACTTCCTTTTGTATTAAACATGGTGTTGAAGTTCCTGCTATGGATGGAGATTATGTGCCTTATGGAAAATCAGCAAGGTATGCTCGTGCTCGAAAGCAAACAAATGATGATCACTTCAGAAGAGAAGTATATATTGGTGTCATTGATCAAATTAGCCAAGAGCTTGATAATCGATTTAATGAGATTAATCTGGAGTTGCTCTCGTGCATGTCAGCCTTTAATCCTTCAAACTCATTTGCTTCTTTCGATGCACATAAGTTACGAAGACTTGCTGAGTTCTACCCCAAGGAGTTCTCAAAAAATTATTTGCTAAAACTTAAATTGCAACTTAATAATTATATTGATGACTTGAGACAGGATGATAGTTTTAAAGGTATAAACAATATTGTTGATCTATCAGTGAAGCTTGTTGAAACACAAAGGCATAAAGTGTATGATATGGTTTACTTGCTTCTCAAATTGGTATTGCTTCTACCAGTGGCAACAGCAAGTGTTGAGAGGGTATTTTCTGCAATGGTTTTAGTGAAAACAAAGCTAAGAAATAAGATGAGTGATAGTCTTTTGGATGATTGTCTAGTCACATTCATTGAGCGGGATATTTTCTTTGAAGTGGATGAAGATGATATAATCAAGACATTCATGTCCTTTAGAAAGCGACGACTAAAAAAATCAAATGAGTAATATTGTAAGTCTTTTCTTTGCTTATATTTCAAATTATTAGTATTAATTATATTTGAACTATTTATATTGTAATTGTTGAATTTAAGTCTTATCATGTCATGTAATGTCAATATATTAAATTATGTGACAAATTTTACAATAATTTCATATGAAAATTTTTTATCGGCATACCCTTTGGTAAAATCCTAGATCCGCCACTGGGTAAAAGTGATAATTTAGATGCTTTTTTTAACCAGGCATTTACTTGGATGGTAAAAGGAGCATCATCGTACCATGATACCATAGTTGAAGCCAACGAGGACGGTGCAGGCGAAGGAGACGGAGGCGAGCTCGAGGTCGCCGAGGTGGCCTGCGAAGGCCTGCATGATGACGTTCATGCTGTAGTTGGTGCTGCGGGTGAAAATGGCCGGCCCCACGATTACCCATAGCTTCTTCGACTCCTCGAACACCCTTCTCCAGAGGCTGCGGCAGGCCGCGGCAACCACCTGCCGCTCTTCCTTGCTCACATCGCCATGCAGCAGCGCCTCCCTGCACTCATCTTCTCGTTCTCCTCCTCTGTGATCCATTGCTCTCTCTCTCTCTCTCTCTCTCTCTCTCTCTCTCGTAGTGGGGTGATCGATATACGTTGTGTAAGCGAAATTAGGATATATGATATGAGGAACATTAAACCCCGCGTTGGTGGGTCAACTGGTGCGCTCCACATGGAGTATTTGTATATATGTATGTGTTTTTAAACACGTTGGTCCACTCTCTCGCGCTACATGTGTGAATACATACTTAGTAGAAAATAGAGGTAACAAGTACAGAATCCAACTATCATAAATCTCAAATGCACCACAGTTCCTTTACGCAAGAGGAATCTCCATGTTAACACATACTAAAAAAAAACTATGTCCGCGGGAAAAGACCATTTTCCATAATATTGTATTTATCATAGATTAGTCCATCTGGTGTGCATGATCAGAGAAACCAAAACAAGTGATCATTTTAACTCTTATGTTGAAAATTCGCTCTCATCAGATTAATTCACGTTTCACATAAATCCACTTACCCACATCATATTTACATATTATCTACGTCTAGAAATATAAGTATTTATTGACTTTTAAACATTATGATTATTTGTCTTATTTAAAACACACAGTCTCTCTCTCTCTCTGCGGAGCTATATAAACCATTCTATATTAAACAATTATATATAGACCATTCTATATGCTATGTGCTTGTTAGAGAAAGAGAGATAGCTAGTGGGGTGATCCGATCAATAGTTCTAACACAATAGGCGAAATAATGATATATACAAGGACCATCTGAACCGCGTAATGTACCATTTAAGCTTCATTAATAGAGGTCAACCTGGTGCACTGCACATGTCGAAATATATACATACTCCTATGTTTTACTCTTCTGTTCTCATTTTGTTGTCGTTAGGGCAAACTTTGTAGTGTAAATTTGCACTAGTTGTTGCTTTGTCCTAACGACAAGGAAAAAAGAACGGAGGGAGTAAACACGTTGGTGCAGTCCATTTTTGTTTGAGAACCATATGGCAGAAAGGGCACCATTTTGCTTAGCCTTGATCATGGTCAGTCCATTTTTTGTTTTGAACCATCAACGGTGTGGGTGTACAGCATCGTGGTTCGGTTGCACTGTGCTGAACAGAGCTTTTGGGAGAGAGATGAAAGAAGCGTCGATCGATTTACATTAGAGGTTGCTGAGCTGCACTGACTGAAAAGAAACAACACCTTCGTTTTCAGACCTTGAACACAATAATCACACTTCCGTTTGTTTTCTCGTCGTCTATATATGGTTTCTGTTTTTTTCAGATGTGTCTCCTCACGAACAGACCGATAGAGCTTGTTTCATGCAGGGCCATTAGTTACCGGCCCAGCAACCCGTTGGACGCTACTGGTGGTGGCTGTGTTTTCCAAACAAAGGCGCGCCCGTCGTCCCCAACCGCACGTCCTTCCGATCCTCCTCCCGCATGCACTCTCGTCCCCTGTCCCGGCAATCGACCGCCGCGCTCCGCCCACCACCTGATGAGTCATGACACATCCGGCCCGGCGACCCACGACGCCGCCCGCCTTCCTCGGCGCCACGTCCACCCCGACCCCGCGCGCCGAGGCGCCGGCCACTCCCGTCCCGGAAATCCCCATCCTCTACTCCTCCTCCCCGCCGCCGCCTCCTCCCCCTCCCGTGCCGCAGAAGAAACAGAAGAAGCATCATCGTCATCAGGGCAACACCACCAACAGCAAGCAGCAGCACCACCGGCCGTCGTCGCGCCCGGGGCGGCTCATCCGGACCGTGCGCAACGCGTTCCGGTCCTTCCCGGTGATCCAGGGCCCGTCCTGCATCGCCATGCCGCCGTCGCTGGCGCACCACCTCCACGTCGGCGGCGCCGCGCTGCGCGGCCACTTCTTCCACGGCGCCACGCACGCCACGGGGACGCTCTACGGCCACCGCCGCGCGCGCATCACGCTCGCGTTCCACGAGACGCCCGCCGCGCCGCCGTGCCTGCTCCTCGAGATCTGCGTGCCCACCGCCAAGTTCATCCAGGACGTCAGCGCCGCCGGGACCATGGTGCGCGTCACCCTCGAGTGCGACAGGAAGCAACCGCCGCAGCTGAGTCAGCAGCACCATCAGAACCACCAGCAGCACAGCGTGCCGCTGCTGGACGAGCCGCTGTGGGCGGCGGAGGTGAACGGGGAGAGCGTCGGGTACGCGGCGCGGCGGGAGGCAACGGAGCGGGACGAGCGGGTCATGCAGATGCTGCACGCCACGTCCATGGGCGCGGGCGTGCTCCCCGCCGAGATGGCCCACCCGGCGGACGGGGAGCTCACGTACATGCGCGTGCACTTCGACCGCGTAGTCGGGTCCAAGGACGCCGAGACGTATTACATGCACAACCCCGAGGGCGGGGACACCGCGCCGGAGCTCACCATCTTCTTCATTAGGACTTAGCCCTCCTCCTCTAATTAAACAGAAGCTCTTTTTTGTATTGGTCCCTCTGATGTTGATATGCTTGCCAACCCAACCCTGATGCTCTGCCTCTTCTCTTTTACTATATCTCTATGATAATGTGTCTGTATATATATCGCTTCTTCTGCATATAATTGTGTTAGTAGCCTAGACTGCTTGAAGAGAAAACTGTCCGAAAATTCTCGACTAAAAATTCGCTCCAAAAAAGAAAAACGTTGATGCCAAACGAGCAAATTAAATCTCCCCTTGTGTTAATATTGCAGTTGTATGGCTATTATATCTTCGATACTTCAATGGAAAACAGCTAAAGTTAGTTTACAGCATGGATCTATTAAATCCGAACAAAATTCATTTCCATTTTTTACTCGAATTTTATCATCTTTTCTGGCATCTATATGTTCATGTATTAAATGTCCTGTAAATTGTAACCATTTTAAATACAAACAATTACATGTCCTGCATCCCCATCTATATCGATGACATATTAGGGGAATGAATCGAGGTGTGCTTTTTTGAAGCCTTTGGTTACGAAATGCTGCTGTTTTTAGTAAGCCTTTAGTCACGACAGGGCTGCGGTTTGTATGGGCCCTAGCGCGACCGTGTTCGGCATTCCGGCCCAGTAACGCCGAGCCCTAGTAGAAGGCTCAGCACCGCAGCAAGGCGACAAAGAACGCGGCTCCTCCCCCTTCCCTCACTTCACCAGTCGCCGACTCGCCGCTCCTCGCTTCACCGCACAAAACCCTCGACGCCCCGGCCTAGGTCTCCACGCCGCCGGCGACCATGGACCGGTGGGTGGTCGAGAGCGTCACACCAGTTCGCGCCTTCGAAGGCTACAGCAAGCAGGATGAACTTACCCGCTGCGCGCTCGATTTCGCGTACGACTCCCTCCCCACCCCGCCCGCCACCCCCGACGCCCCCCTCGCCGCCGCCGTCAGCGCGGCGTGGTCGGGGCCCCACGGCGACGGCTCCGACCGCATCAGCGCCCTCCCCGACCAGATCCTGCGGAACATCGTCTCCCGCCTCCCCGCCGCGGACGCGGCGCGCACCGCCGCGCTCGCCACGCGCTGGCGCGGCCTGTGGCGCGCGGTGCCCCTCGTTTTCGTCGACGCGCACCTCCTCCCCGCCGAATCCCGCGCGGATCCGCTCTGGCGGCCCGGACTCGAGGCCTCGCTGGGCCTCACCAACGCGGCGTCCGCGGCCCTCGCCGCGCACCCGGGCCCGTTCCGCTGCGTCCACCTCACCTGCAGCTACATGGACACCAACAGGGAGGAGGTCGCGCGCTGGATGCAGCTCCTCGCCGCCAAGGGCGTCCAAGAGCTCGCCTTCATCAACCGCCCGTGGCCGCTCGACATCCCGCTCCCCGCCACGCTCTTCAGCTGCGCCTCGCTCACCCGCCTCCACATCGGCGCCTGGAAGTTCCCCGACACCGCCGCGCTCCCGCGCGACGCGGCGTTCCCCCACCTCCAGGAGCTCTACCTCAGCTTGATTTCCATGAAGGATCGGGACCTTGCCTTCCTGCTCGACAGGTGCCCCGTGTTGGAGGTGCTCACCATCATCGCGAGCCAGACCGATGTGCGGATGTGCGTGGTCAGCCGCAGCCTGCGGTGCCTGCAGCTCGTCGCGACTTCCTTGGGGGACATCGCTGTGGCGGAAGCTCCTCGCCTGGAGAGGCTCATTCTGTTCGGTACCCTTCACCGTCGAATTGGGGGGAACAAGTTCTCGAGGATCAAGATTGGTAACGCGCTCAACCTGCGCATGCTGGGATACTGGGAGCTGGGACAGCACGAATTACAGATTGGCAAGGCCATTGTTCAGGTCAAGCTCTAGATCCTGGTTTCCATTCTGCTTCTTTGTGTATTCTACCAATATGAAAATGTCATTCATTTCTGAATTTTGATTCGGAGCATTGCATCTTTTACCTGCATTGCAGGCTGGTAGTAAGGTGAGCCCAAGCACCATCGTCCCAGGCGTCCAGATCTTGGCTTTGGATATACAATTTGAGGTCCGCAATGAAGTCAAGATGTTGCCTTTCTTCCTCCAGTGCTTTCCCACCATCGAGACGCTTCATATCAATGTAATGTTTGCCAACCACGCTTGTTTTATTTGCCATATTGAACCATTGGTTGGTGCAGCCACTATATTAGTAGCATAATCAGATAACACAAGTAGTTGCTGCCAGAATTGTAACAATATATGTTCTAATCTAATTTGCAGTCAATGGAAGCCTTTACTCCTACTGGAAAGGTTAATGCCAAGTTCTGGCAGGAGGCTGGCAGTGTTGAGTGTGTCGAGCAGCGCATCAAGAAATTGGCTATCCATGGATTTCGGGGGACGAAAAGTGAGCTAGCATTCCTCAAATTCATTGCTGAGAGAGCCCAGGTGCTGGAGAAGATGGTGCTTATACTGTCCCCAAAGTGTTTCCCTTCAGTACAAGTTCTCAAAACCAAGCTGAATCCTCTTGCTACTGCACAATGGGCCAGTGCAGACTTCAAGGTGATCCTATTCAAGAGTTCAGAGTCCGAAGGAGGTGCTGTCCCTTTTAATCCCCGCATTGCAGCTGATTTTTCATGCGATGACCCATTTGATCTTGTGACGGTTGGGGCTAATCTAAACATGGGAGCTGTGTTTCTTCAGTACCCCAAGATTAACTGAGGCAGTAGACATGTAACTCAAGAAACATCGGGTATGTGTCTCCTAGTCTGCAGGCTCGAAGTGTTTAACTCAAGTTGTAGAAGTCCTTTTTTTTTTTTTTTTTTTTTTTGCAAAAACTTGCTATATCTAAGCAGCATCAGGCGTCAAGTAATGCTCGGTGATGAACTGGATGTAATAGGATAGTAGGATGTGGCAATGCTGTTGTGTTTTGGGGAGTGAGTGTGAGACTCCCAAGTAAGGACGGATGATGTGGTAAAAGTGGCAAACAGGTCTTTTGCTAATGCAAGTGGGACTGCGGCTTGCCCCTAGTACTCTAAAAATATCTAAGAAGCATCAAATGCTTCATACATTTTGTCTTTCCTTTACAATGTTTGTTGGTATCTTTTGTTTTCTGGTCAGCACGTGTTCATTGTTTGCCTGATTGTTTGTAGATAGTGAACAAAGCTATCAGAGCATGTTGTGCAGTTATTGTACTGCCTATCTGTGATGTTGTGCAGTTATTTAAGGTACTTTGTTTGACAGGTTGATCATCTTGATTTTCTGCTGGGAGTGTTTCTGACTATATGTGTGCTGTTCCTCTTGGGAGTATTTGTTCAAATATGTTCCTGAAGTGTTTAAAGAGACGTCTGCTGCAATTACAGATCCATATCTGTTATCTGGTAGCAGTTAACGGAACCTGTCAAAGAAAGTGTTATTAAACGCTTCTCTATCGTAAGGAGAAGCCCCTACATATGCACCTGTTGAGCAAGTTGATCTGGCAAATTCTCATTTTGGGTAGAGTAAATGAAACTACTGTTTCAAAAGATTAACAGCTAGAATGCATGATCATATATTCATCGATGCTTCAAAGCTACAATAGCTTGAGATCTCTCAAGTTTCTTACAAACCGTTTCCCCACATCCGACCCAGCCCTGACAAACACGGCCGGGTACCCCACCGGAGCCTCCACCTCGGCCTCGAACCCGCCGTGCACCGTCCTCCTCTCCTTCACCCTACTCCCGCCGCCGCCGTACTCCTCGCCGCTCCACACATGCCTCCACGCGCCGCCGCCGGCCGGGAAGTAGGCGGTGACCTTGCTCCGGCCCTTGTCCAGCACCGGCACCACCATCACCTCCGTCCCGACCAGGAACTGCTCGTACGTCATCACCTGCACCCGCTCGTCCTCCGGGTAGTGCAGGAACAAGTGCCGCGCCACGGGTAGCCCCGTCTCGGCGGCCTCTCTGACCAGCTCGACGCGGTAGAACTCCCACGCCCTGTACATCCTGGCGCAGCGCGCGAAGTGCGCGAGCGTGCGGGCGTTGGAGTAGAACTGGCAGTTGGACCCGGGCTTGTTCCCCTCGTGCGTGCGGAACACGACCGTGAAGGCGTTGAGCTCCATCCACCGGAGGAGGAGCTCCTCGCTGCGTCGGTAACGCAGCAGGAGCGGCGGCACGTCCACCGTGCAGTAGCCGCCGGCGTCGCTGTGGTTGAGCGGGAAGCCCGAGAGGCCGCCGCTGAGCAGGCCCACCACGCTGCTCTTGATGCCGTCGTTCGGCTGCCAGCTCACCATCTGGTCCCCTTCCCAGAACAGCATCGCCCACCGCGAGCTCTCGCGGAACCCGGACCGCACGAAGAACACCAGCCCGTCCTCCTCCTCCTCCTTCTCCTCCTCCGCCGGTGCCGTCGAATGGGTGATGAGGTTGCTGGATTTCCACTCGTCGGCGAACTCGCGGTTCACGCGGGCCCACAGCTCCGGGTACCGGTTGTGGGCGGCGACGGGGTCCTCGCCGGAGTGCAGACGCGCGTCCAGAGGGAGGCCCTCGCCGAAGTCGGCCATCCAGCCGGAGACGCCGTCGTCCGCCATCCCCTGCAGGATCTTCTTGAACCAGGCGTGGGCTTCCGGGTTGGTGAAGTCCAGCATGGCGACGTCGAACGCCGTGTTGGGCATCATGTACGGCTCGCCGGCCTGGTCCTTCACCAGGATGCCCAGCTTCTTCGCCTCCTCGAACAGGTGCCGCCTCGTGTTGGGCTTCTGATCCATCTGAATATGACAACAAAATTTAAAATTTTCATAATGCCTTTGGCAACCAGCCAACGACTCTGCAACTGATAGAAGTGATCACTGAACTAGTACCGGCACGAGGCAGGGATTGCAGTAGGTCATCGTCCTAATGCCGCGGTGACGAAGGTCGCTGACTAGATCCTTCCATCCACTGTAATGAGCATCATCGACCTCCCAGTTCCACCAGAGCTGGGACCCAATTGCTGTCTTCCTCTGGCCAACCCAATCCTGCAGTGACAACCCAGTGTTCAGAAGTTCAGAACTGGTTAAGACTTCAGACTGAACGAGGACTAGTAGCTTGGAAAGAGCTTTTCCAGACCTGTAGCCAGAATGCAGAAATCGGGACATCGTATTCCTGCAGCTGGTTCCATACCCCGCGGACGGTGTCAGTGCCGCCCTGCATGCCGACGACGGCGCCGGATGTGATCCATCTGGGAAGAACCGGCGGCCTTCCGGTCGATTCCGTGTAGCTGGTGAGCAATTCGGTTGGTGAGTCGCCATCTAGTATTCGGCCCTGAACCGAGTTGCCATAAATCTGCAGATAGAGAATGGAATTACTCAGTGAACTCAGTTGTGCCCTGTTTTCAGAGTGATTATCTGAAAAACAACATTTCTCACAGATGGACAAACAGCACAACTCTATATGAACATTGGTGTGCTCTTAACTGTGCAGAAAAGATTGATACGTGCTGAACATTGGTGTAGGCAATTCCTGATTTCAGAAAACTAAGTTTATGCATGTTTATGGTGATTGTAAGATGAATTGAATCCAAACTTAAGAGCGGGCTTAAATGGCTACCTGAATTTGTACTCTGTCAGGTTTTGTCAGGTCAAATATGGAGTAGTCATAGCCTTCAAGGTACAATGCCCTCATCTTTGAGGTCATGTAGAAGGGAGAGGGTGCATATGTGGTGCTCCAGTTTCCCCCTGACCTACACAAACCGATAGGAAGACGGCTATAGTTAAGATCAGGGATCTCAAAGCAAAAGTCAGCATTCAGCACGGACAAAGAAAAGATCGTACAAATTGAGATGACAAGTGAAACAAAAGGCAGAACTTAGCCGAGCTTAATAATCAAAGTCAAGCCTGCTATTTCTGAAAAAAAAACAAATCGAGAAATGCGTAGAAAGAAGTTCCTTTTAGGCGTTCTTGTTTCCTGTTGTTCTTGGAAGAAAAATGCCAGGACGAGAGACTTGTTGGCATCAGACTTTTTCTCCTAGGATAAATACTGTTACGGTACAGAATTCCAAGCACACACGCACAAGCAATGGTGGTGCAAACCGACACCACAATCACTATCCGTTGCGCGTTCGCGTTTCAGACTAGAAGCTGCCACACACGATTCGATCGTGTAAAAGTCTGCAGGTACTACTCGTTTCGTTTGAAGCCAGCTCACTATCGCTCCATAAATCCTTGTACGTTTCAAGTGCATCAATGCGACGCCCTACATTATACAAGAGATAAGCTCAGACATATCAGGCCAACTAAACTTGCAGTGCTGGCCCCTGGCACTTGCATAACAATTAAAGCTGCGCCATGCTAGTGCTTAGAGCAGGACTTGAAACGTACAAGGATGGGTTTCACGACGAACAATGGTGGCCTTCGCAGCTATTTAATGTCCTATGCAATACGTGGATGGGTTTGAGAGGTGAAACGTTCTTCAGCTCATAGAGAAAGGTGATTTCGCCCGTTCCTGTCGGCGACTAGCGAGTCACTCGCTCCTCTCTCTCTCCTGCTCTCTCTCTGCCACATAGTATTTCAGTCTTCTATAATACTTGCTCTTAATGGCCTTACCCAAACTGAAAGCTGCGACATCGTGACGGTAAAGAACAGAGGAGGTGCATGGGATAACCCTGTTCACATCCAGATTTGGCATGCTACAGCCAAGCGAAAGAGATTTCTATATCCTGGACACCACGTACACGGATGTTCGCAAACCACTCAAGGTTCGTGCAAATCCTTGATATAGTAATTTAGTTTGTGATGATGGGAGGTTAAACTGTGGGAAGTTACATTACCTGTAACTGACGAGGTTGGCGGCGAACGTGATGGGCTGGTCACCCCTACCGATCCCCTGCTCCTGCACCAGCACCGGCACTCTCCTCCCCTTAAACTCCATCCGGCTGAACTGCTCGCCGAACCCGTAGAACCGCTCGTCCTTGCTGCTCGCGTACGTCAGGAACACCCGGTTGAACTCCTCCTCCTTTTCTCCCTTCTCCTTCTCCTTCTCCACCAGCGCCAGCTGGCCCAGGAGCGCCGACGTTTCCTCCCGGGTAGTAGAAGAAGGAAGCCTCGTCTTCTTGCTGCTGCCGCCGGCTCGCTGAACCCGCGCCGCCAGGCGCAACCGCAGGCCGGGCCGGTGGTGGTGGGCCCTCGGCGACGTTGCTGTCGCATTATTAGCGGCCGGGTCAGCGGCGTGCGCGCATGTCCAGTGGTAGTCGCCGAACTTGACGCTGAACGCGACCTGCGTGTCGCTCTTCTCCTCCAGGAGAATCCAGTACCGCGCTTCTAGCACCGCCGCCGGCTTCGCGCCTCGCCCGCGCCGGCCGCAGCATCCGCACGAGCGCGACGCGTTCGTCGTCTTCTTGGTGGCGGCCACGTGGCCGGTGATCACCAGCACGGGGAACCGCGTGGCGTCATCGGACGGCGGCCGGAACGCGGCGGCGTCGCGGAGGAGGTCGGCGTCGGCGTCGCAGCGGTAGAAGGCCTTGATCTTGTCGACGTGCTGGGCGTCGGGGACGAGTCGTGCGCGGCCGTCGCGGAGGGCGAAGGAGCCGCGGCACTCGTCGGCCTCGACGGCGGCGGAGGCTGCCGCGAGGAACGCCACGCCGGGCACAGTCTCCCAAATCCGTCGTTGTTGAGCATCCTCGCCTGAGGAAGAAGAGGAGACCCTGGAAACCGAGACCTGGCCGCCGCGGGACGGGTCCCAGCGGAGGCGGAACCGGGTCCCCACGGGGAAGTCGTGGACGTGGGCGGCGAGCTTGGATGTCGGGGCGAAGGAGAGGCGCGGGGCGGCGTCGGCGCCGCGGATGGCGGCGGGCGGGACGGCGCGCGGGAACGGGTTGTTGAGGCGCGCGTGGTGCTTCTTCGAGGTCGACGGCGTCGGCGACGACGCCATGGCGGTGGTGGGTGGTGGTCTGGTGGAGGAGGGAGACCGGAATGGAATGGCGGGTGCTCTGCTCGTGCTCGGTCCACGCGGATTGGCTGAAATAGATTCTGGAATGAAGGGGGTGGTGGGGCTACTGGGTGGGGCCGAGGAACACGCCCTCGGTTCTGACTGAGCACTGACGTGGGAGAGCTTATCTCAGACTTTCAGTTAGGTCGCAATTTGATAGATCTACCGGTGCTCTCACTCTATAAGAGAGATTTATCACTCCAGTAATAGGAGGGGAAAAAACTCGAAAAGAAGAAAGATGTACAGATAAAAATTTAGTCCAATTGATTGGACAATGTGTATTGTTGTGTTAGATGATTTTGTTGCTGACATGATCAAGATGCATAAACTGGAAACGACGAAAAAATATATAGCTGGGTAGTACTCAGTTGAATTAGTAATCAAATTCAAGTGCATTTAACAGTCCTCAAAATTGGAGACTATCAGTCACTTTTAGGATGTGTTTAGTAGGGCTTATGTTCAAAGTGCTTATAGTGTTAAAAGTATTTATTGTGTCAAAACTACTTATGCTTATTTGTCCAAACTGCTTATGCTGAGAGAGAGGACCACCATAAGCACTAAAAGCTACGTTTTGCTGCTTTGCCCAAACTGCTTATGGTAGTACAAAATAGTAAAGTGTTTATAGGTGCTTATACCCCATAAGCACTTATGCTATTTTACTGTTTGGCACTCCAAACTGCTTATAGAGTATAAATACTTTCAATAAGCAGCAACATAAACCCTACCAAACACACCCTTAATTCACACTGACTTCCTGCAATAAAGATAGTTCAAATTTGTGCTTGCTTTCTCATCTGTGGCAACAGAATAAAATCAGACAAAGTATTATTTAAAAACTACCGAATCACTTCGAGCTGGCAATTTCAACCTTTCTTTAACAGTTTCAAGATCCTTTGGTGTGCCTCACCCACACCTGTCACGACGAACGGTCAAATTACAGCACGTGGTCTTTGACATGTCAACCAAGCGGGTTTTCCCCGGTCGGCCTCGGGCATAGAGAGTGAATCTCTGGCTTCGCTAATCTGTTTTTAAACATGCTGTTTAGCTACTTTCTGGTTGCTACTATAGCAGTAGCTTTCTTCGGAAATCCCGCGGGCCCATGCCACGAACATTGACCGGGATTGTGGGAGGATGCAGCCAGTATGAATCTAGCCGTGTACGTTCAAGTAAGTTTGGCAGCTTACCCAGAGCAGACTGGACTGACGCTATCAAACTCATGCTGCTAATAATGGAATGAATGAATGCAACTGAATATGCGCTTACATGCAACTGTGTCTAGGTACAATGGACCTCACCCAACTTCCTTAGTTCCTTGCTGAGTTTTGGATTGTCGTGAAATCAGAAACATCGATTTTAATTTAGTGGTTGCATTGCCTGTCTAGTTCAGCTATATTGGTAAACAGAGAATAACTTAGCTGATAAATGAATTTCATTTGCCTGCAAGCTTAGCCCATGAATTGCCTTTGCTTGAAAGCTATTCATCCATCAGCAATGTCAAGTACAATGTTTTTTCCCCTACAATAGCTTACACCAAAGTTCAAATATCCAAAAAAAATATAGAAAGAAATAAGATAGGAAATTCTATACACAAGAAAATTAGTTGATCATAAATTCGTTGCTCAATTCTGAGAATTTTTCCTCAGGTTCAAATATGTGGCAACTAGGCCGTCTTCGGCTCCTTTAATTTCCTTGTATGTGCATGGGCCTGTGTGTCTCCATTTTTTTAGATAACTGAAATAAATTCCTGCCTCTATATTTTGTGATGTACTCCCTCCATACTTAAAAAAAAGTCTTTTAGGATATAATTTAACATACCAAGGACTTATTAATTAGAAGGTTTTTTCCCTTTCTATCCTTATTAAATACGTCTTGAAACTAACCCAATTAATAATGTGTGTGCACCTTAGTGGTTGCTACTATGAAGCTTAAGTGCTCAGCCTCTGAGTTTTTTGGTTCAATTCTCTAGAATCATAATATTTTTTTGCTTTTAAAGAAAACGAATTGCTTTCGTAAAATCAGTTAGATCCAGATCGACTTCTTTTTGAAGTATGGAAGGAGTACACAACAAACAAAGGATTCAGCCACCGTAAACAACAGGAGTACTAGTACTCCAAGGCTCTCACATGAGAGGAAATTAAAAGAGGAAGAAGGACAATGAGAGTGACACAAAAGGAAGCCACAAGAGCCCCAAAATAGACAGAAAACTAGCTTGCTATTCTATTTGTGAACTTCCAACCAAAATTTGCAAAAACCTCCATCACTGCCGACTCAAGTTTCCGGCTGCCATCCTTGAAATCCCTTTGATCCTCCTCCTTATGCAACAATAACCATGCTCGGATCCAATAAGTCATCCTGAATATTACCTGCAAAAGAGTATTTGGTTTGACCTTGTTAAAAACCATATCATTTCTATTCAGCTTGTGTGTCTCAATATTATGATCAGATTTCTCGTATAGTAGTTCCTGAACTATATTATCATTGATTGGATTTTCAGTCTCGACACACGACGCCATTTCTCTATGATCCTTAATTAGAGCCACCTATATAATGGCCGATTTGCCGTGCACAATGCACCATGCACCTGGACGTATCTGCGGCCTTGTACGTGGCTAAAAGCCAGAGAGCAAAAGCACGTGAACTTGACATTCAGCTGCTTTGGTTGGTTTGAGGCAGGTCAGACTCGTATCTTCCCGTCATCACGGCAGTATTCTGAGCGGTGATGTACTTGTGCGCAATGCTATACCGCATATGCACGCGGCGTCGTTTTGTTGCCACGCTGAGAACATCCCGCCGTCACTAAGGAAGTTTGAGGTCTTGGGGAAACATTGACAGAACGAAAAATCGAAACCAATTCAGTGAGAAAAGAAATCCTGCTGAACTTCGTTGATTAATCACACGGGCAGAGACCATCCAGCTCGAATATATTCAAAAATAATTCAGGTGAGTCCACAGCGTTTTTTTAGGAAAACAAAGAGTGTTTGAGCTCTGGTGCAAAAAGCAGCATCGCAATCAAGTATTATTCGAGTATGCAGGCGTCATGTCATACAACGAGCAAAAGAAATGAGGCGGTTCGTGTTGAGTGATGCGCTCTGAGCAGTCGCTGAATGCAGGCAGCGAACTGAGCGAGAAGCGTCAACCAAAAAGTGAAGAAATTTAGGAACATCACAGACTACGCAAGGTCATAGTAATGGCGCCACCAAAAAAAAAAAATAGTGAGGTTTATTGCAGCTGTTGGTTCGATCGTCGTCTTCATCGGTATCGGTTTGAGCCTCGCAGCGACTGCGCTGAGTGCTTAAAAAGTTCAGTGACGAGTTCTGATCAGATATTCAGATAAGCTGCTGAAGCATGGAGACGGAAGGCCAGCACGTGGGGACTGGCCGATGAGCGCCGGCAGCGTACACGCGATATGGCCAGCAGCGGGAACGCGCGATGACGTGCTGCCGGCGCCGCCGCCTCCCGGATCCGTCGCCGGCGCTGCTGAGCTCGTGGACCGGAAAAGGTTAGGCCCAGCCAGCCTAGAGAGCGCTCATAATCGAAGCGGGAGGACCAATCGTAGCCGCACAATGTAAATCCAACGGATCGCGTCACCTCGACCTTGGTCGGGAAATCAAATACCGACCGGATGGTCGGTAAATGAAATCCCGACCACCCCCTGCCTATGCCGCGGTACTGCTCTCCTGCTCGTTCGCGGCTCTTCGCCGGCGCGCTCTCCCATACACATCTGTGCCAGGCCATCGTGTACGTCGGCGCGATTTGCAGTGCCTATTCTTCGTCGCCGTCGCCACCGTGGCCGATGAATGGAGCAGTGGACATCCGGTGCCGTTCCACCAGCCGCCGTGCACCTCAAGGTTTCCGCCATGGATGCGCCATCTCTCGTTCTTCTCCAGGTAAGTGTCGCTCGCCTTGGCCCTCACTCGGGGAAGGACTCGTGGACGACACTGTTAATAGACGTGACTGCGGCGGATTTCCGTGGCACTTGCCGCCGGCGAGCTAGAGACCGATAAATCGCGCGCCCGTGTAAGCTGTTAACGGAAACCACTCGGACGCCCGATTTTACTCGTTGGCATGGGCGCATCACGCATGGCACAACTATGCCTCCCGATTGGGAAGTGGATGTTGCGTTTACATCGAAAAATGACGTCTCAGTTCTAAAATTTGATAGATTCCAGCTTACCAGCCGGCAAAGTTGTTAGTTGAAACGAAAAATGCAAGGTACTTGTAAAGAGCTCGATTTTGACCAGCCAGCTTACAATTATCAGTTATAAGAACTCCAAATCGATGGCCTATGTTGACGTCCACCAACTCTGATGTAATAGTCATCTGTGCTGCTTTGCGAAAGGCTTCCAGGAACTTGTAAAGAGCTCGATTTTTGCTGAGTCGCTGACCTTGATTTTGCCCGCTCTAATATCTGGAAAAAAAAATCAAGAATACCCTTCTGTTTACCCAAGACCGCTTCAGAAGCTAGCCACTAGCACGATGAACAGCGATGAAGGACTAAACCAGTAAACAGCAGCTACGTTCCCCTCTGTATAGTCAAAGAAGCGCACTGCGCACAGGACAGCGATATTATGCGGGTCCACGCCGGCAATACAGCCAGGTACAAAGAATAGGTCACCTCCGTTCGAGCATTCGTTCCCTACTTGCTCTAATAGCTGTCAGTTATTCACATCCACTCCATAGAATAGATCAGGTTGGGTCATAACCCAAATAAGGACGCATTGTGCAAATGCAGCAATTGTTAGGTGTAACTAGGACGGCTCGAGGAATGCAGAAATTTTCACCAGTGACATTTACAGTTCCCACAAATATCCCATAAAATCATCACATTCCTAATGGGGCCTAATGCGTGTATCCAGTAGCCAATACGGAAGTTGAGTAAGAACATAGAATGAGACAGCATGCCGAAGCAACCACAAACATCAGAGATAGTGTGTCTGTGTTACAAGATAAAATGTACCAATGATGGCAGCGACCAAGGTACCATGAGATATCTTCCTTCCGGCCGAAATAAGTTAGTACAAGCTTACACTGCCACAAATGAACCACCATTTCTGTTAGGTGTACCAGGAAACCTGGTCCGACACTAATCCTGCTTGCCATCCAGTCCTACTTAACTGCTAGCTAACGCCCAAAATTGTTGGCAAGGGACTAAATACGCTTGATTCCCGTAGGAGGGGGTAAGAGCAGACAAGTGATCGATATAATACATGACGGTCAGCCTTACTGAATGCACTCAAATGTCAAGCTGATCAATGTCGATCATGCTAGAAGCATTCTGGATTAGTTGCTTCCTGTAATCAACCTGCAAAGATACAACACAAAGATTTCACAATTTTGAAGCAAAATGGAAAATGTAAACTCATTATCTTAAGATTGGTGAAGAAACTTTTGGTTACTTACCCTGGCCCCCATAAGAGAAGAGAACACAACATTGGCCTCAGCAGCATCTTCAATCCTAAGCTGCTTCAACAATCGTCTCTCAGGATCCATTGTTGTTTCCCATAATTGAGCAGGCATCATCTCACCCAAACCTATTGTTGAACCACCAGAGAAGGATATATGGTAAAAATGGACAAATGAAATCAAAACATATAAATCATTAATACCTAAGACTGATGGCCCTTTTATTTGCTAAATAAAAAAATATGAAAATTCAATCTATGGATAATGTCATTAGTGAAATGTACCTTTAAACCTCTGTATATGATATGCCGCATTTGGTGGGAAGGTGTTAACCACCTCTTTGAGATCTGAATCATCATAGCAGTAGTGTGCTTGTTTCCCACGGTCAACCTTACACCACAAAAACACACACAAAGGTCAACATTGACCATTCCTTGATTCAAAATTACAAGTGGTTAGGTCACAATCAAACCTTGTAAAGAGGAGGTACACCAACATAGATGCAACCTTCATCAAATAGTGCTCTCTGCAAACAATGGAGAAGTAAGGAAATTAGGAAAAACAATCCCTTCATTGTATACAAATTAATCTTTGCCAACATATCATGGTATGTAGAGTTGCTCAATGTACACAGAGAGAAAAGAAAACCCAGCATCAGTGCAACTATACATTTACAGAATAAAACCAAAGTCCAAAACTATAAGGAAAAGCACCATCCCAGCTCCAGGCATTGCCTTTTGGACTTCTTCTATAAACTGTAGCATTTCCGTGGGCAGAACAATTGGTTTTTTTTATTGTATACTTGGTGAAGTTCTCACCCATAAAATAAGTTTGGACCATGGCTTGCGCCCATTTTGGGCCTGAGGATTTTCAGAAGTAAAAGAGGATAGTAAACTTTCTGTAGCTAACATATGTAGACTTTCACACAGGGTTTAATCTGTTCCCAAGCTCTCAGCCTCAGTTCAGTTCAAACCCCATCATGTTCCTATGCCAGGTAACAACCAATTACGGTTGCCCATTACATCAGGCAATAAACAAATCAAACCGATCATTTAGCCCCCATTCACTGCAACGTCATGGGCTGGCAGGCTCACAGCCACATGCAAAGCATGATAATGACAGTATAAGTGCAATGACGCAATCTGATGTAAATTCATATGAACGCATAACTATAAATATGTAATCGATGAGCCATAACTGCAGTTTGCATATAGATGAGTACCTGATATCTAAAGAAGAAAGTAAGGAGGAGAGTCCGTATATGAGCACCATCAACATCAGCATCAGTAAGTATGACTATCTTATGATACCGAAGGGCTTCCTTCTTAAAATCCTCACCCTGAAAGAAAATACTAGATAAGAACAAAAATAGAAAGAATATAGAGAAAAAGAGCATATGCAAACCTTCACTCCTAATCCAAGTGCAAGGATAAGATTCTGGATCTCTTCATTTTTATACAAGGCTGCTTCATCCCTTCTCTCAATGTTGAGAATTTTACCTCTTAGAGGCAAAATAGCCTGCATTGAGTTGTAAGGCAAGATTAGATCAAAATGAATGCAAGAACATTAAATACTATGAATCATCTTTTCGTGTTTGTAGTAATGAACTACGGCATCCACACCACACACAAGGCTATATACTATTCTAATTGATCTGTTACCAATTCCTGCAAGATAACTACTTTGTGTGAGTGTGTGATGTATTTTGATCATCGGGAGCTTCTTGCCACATTTTCGCAACTGCCCAGATTGTTTAGTGCTGTACTAGGAAAGTAGAAATAAATAATAGTAGCAGCTTTGAATGGGGAAGGACTGACTAATATGAAGCAAGATGGCGATTGGTCCCTCATTGCAGCTATTCAAATGTAAACCTGGAATCACACTCATCATAACTGTATCTTCTAAAAAAAAACAGATGAAATGCCGTAACTATATCCACAAAATATAAAATTTATGCAAAGCAACCCAGAATGGATACTTTTATCTATCTATATGTTGCAAACATCTAGAGGTGGCCTTAAACATCTGCTTTACTATCAAATGCAGTTCTACCAGGCAGGGACCTTTTGTATTTAGGATACAACATCAAATATCTTTGAATGCATCCTGACAATGACTTAGAAGACATGCTCTAATTCCATTACAGTTCAAAAAGACAAACATGATGTGTGAACAATCATTCTTATGAAGAGCCAAAATGGTGTCTTGTTTTCCACAGAGGAAGGGGGGAGCAATCATTCTTATGAAGACAATGCAAATATCTAACCAGGAGATGCAGCCATGCAGCTACATCTAAATCAGAGGTGACATAAAACTTATAATCATCTGCAACTCTAAACTCCATCAAGAATCCTGCAATGCTACTAGCAGTGCAACAGCTGAACATAGAAAAGTATATGAACAAGTTTTACCTGAAATCGTCTGTCCCGACCTTGCTTTGCACTACCCCCAGCAGAATCACCCTCAACTATGAAGATTTCTGCATTCAAAAACATTATCAGCAAATGATAAATCGGAAGTCCATGCAAGAGGCCTAAGACAGTCTGGAATTTGGACCCAAAGTATTTGCAGAATGCGAACTCACCGGATTCTTCAGGATTACTGGATGCACAGTCTGCTAGCTTTCCAGGAAGTGAAGACGATTTCAAGACACTCTTTGTTCTCACTAATTCTCTAGCCCGTTTTGCTGCCAATGCAGCCTACAGCAAAACAAAAAACAATGACCTGATAAATCTTTCTTGCTACAACAATGAATATTGTAAGGAATACTGTTTCTTTCCCAAGCTAGGCATCAAACCATTCAAGTTATTACAAGGACCATGCACCTTGAGAGCATTGAGCGCCTTTGACAGAATTGAATCCAACACATCTGGATGAAGCTCCAAATATTCTGTCAAGTTTTCTTGAACAGATTGTTCTACTAGTCTTCGAACATCTGGATTTCCCAACCTTGTCTGCGAGATTAAAAAACAAAAACAAAATTTGAGCAACTACTACAGCAAAACAAAGAAAGGAGAGTGCATCACACAAATCTTCAAATAAAAAATGTCTATCCATGTTAGGAAAGACAAGCAATTACCTTTGTCTGCCCTTCAAACTCTGGATTAGGGACCTTCACTGATATTACGCATGTCATTCCTTCTCTAACATGTTCCCCGCTTAAGCTGATGTCTTTTTCCTATTAAAAAAATCCTGTTAAAAACCTGAACTAATACTGACGGGCTGACCCATGTCATTAGTTTTTTTATTTAGATAGATATCAATAATTTTGAGAAGTGCAGTTCAAAATCCTTCCACAAAACCCCAACTATAAGAAAAAAATACAATAAAATGATTTAGATCAGCATATTACGGATTAAGCACATGAATAGTATGAATTCACCACAGAGCAACAAGAGAATAGATCAGTAGTATGTGCATTATCACCTTAAGAGTCTTTGATTTCTTTGCAAGGTTATTGATTGTTCTTGTCAGCGAAGCCTTCAGACCTTCAATATGAGTACCCCCATCAATAGTTCGGATACTGTTAGCATACCCTAGCACTGTATCAGAGTAGGAATCAGAGCACCTGTAATGGTGACACATTTATTGCGTGAGTAGAAGGCACGAAATTCTTCCTGAAGAGCAAAAGTGTGCTAAGGCTTGAAACAAATATGAATAATAAAAGGTGAAACTAGTCCATGAACATGCAAGATAGATGCATGTTGGTCCATGAACTAGGAACACATTGACCTCTGTAAGCAAAATAATAATATCTACTAAAATATTAATCTCAACATTTGGCGAGATCCAGACCAAAAACCAAAAAGGTAGTGGATTCATCAGCAGTAAATAAAATGAATTGGCCTAATTACCAAATTTCAGTAAAAAAAATTAGGCCACAACTCTGATATTGCAAAAGCAAAATCAAAAGTCAGATATCAAATCAGACAAGAAACATGTAGTGAGTAGTGACGCAGTACATAACATGACTTAAAACTGTAGATATGTTCAGTCAGATAAACTTGTCAACAACTGACCCCAAAAAGAAACATGTAGTGATGCAGTACATAACACAACTTCATACTTCTTTTGTAGAATTTCAAGGAAATGCATATTACCATTGTAGGGAGACATCCACTGTTATGCCATCAATCTCCTTTCTGAATGCTATAGGGTCATGAAGAGGTTTCTAAGAAAGAAACATCCAAGCAATACTTAGGTTTGTTGCTGGATAAATATAATGTTTTGCTTAAAATAAGCAGAATTAAACTCAGTCCTAATGGCTTATTAGAAACATGCATGTTTCCCTAAGAAAAATTAGGGGTACTGGGCAAGTCTCAAAAAACATTGCATTAATTGCCAATGTACATGTCAGTACCCCTAAATTGATTTTGAATCAGCAAAATGATACATTATACACTTTAAGTTAGGAAGAGCAGATCTTAATATTTTAAATTATTTGTAAGGCCAGCATAAAAGACAAATTATAATGGATCTTAACAAGTTCGAAATTGCATGTAACATGTAACTCAGATGTCATAGGGCAAACCTTGTCAGTATTCAACCATTTGACATACTCAACAAGGCCACCAGCATAACAGTACTCATTGTGTTGAACCTCTGTCTGTCCTTCCTTTGTCAATG
The DNA here is from genome assembly GCA_032690845.1 of Eleusine coracana subsp. coracana. Classification (NCBI taxonomy): domain Eukaryota; kingdom Viridiplantae; phylum Streptophyta; class Magnoliopsida; order Poales; family Poaceae; genus Eleusine; species Eleusine coracana. The sequence continues at coordinate 2,688,432 of CM064418.1, forward strand.
TTATTGTCAACTGTTACGACAAAAGAAATGAATTAACCAGGAATACTCTTAACATTATAAATGTTACAACCATAGAAACGAAGACTGATGCTAAACCATACTGTCTATTCTAACAGGATTTTAGTAACATCCAAGGATTCATGTCAAAAGTGATCTAAGAAAGAATGGCATAAGGCATGCAAAGTAAAGTATGCAGAACAAAGTAAAAAACGACAATGGACAAGAAGAGTTTATGAACAAAAATTTAATTCAAGATTATCCACGAAAATGTTTCACTTATTTTTTATAACATGACTATCTCTGGATAACTGTTACTCCCGCTGTTTCAAATTTGTTGTCGTCGTCATTGACTTTTTTCGCTACCTTTGACTATTCGTCTTATTCAAAAAAAATTAAAAATATAATGTATTTTCTCATAATCTGTTTTACCACTAGATAAAAATTAAATATAACTTATAATTTTTCATATTTAAACAAATATTTTGAACAAGACGAATGGTCAAAGATAACGAAAAATGTCAATGGCGACAACAATTTTGGAATGGAGGGAGTAGTTGTTTGCCATTGACATTATGATAACTCTCTATAAATACTTGCAGCTAGCAGCTGCTGTCATCACAAAGATCAATGCTCTCTTAGTTGTTTGCCATAGACATTTGATAATTCTCTACAAATAGTCGCAGCAAGCAGCTGCTGTCATTACAAGATCAATGCTCTAATTGCAAAAGTTGACTAGAAACTATAGCCAAATGTAAAAAAAAATGGAACTGCACAAAAAATGGACATTATCAAATATGAGCTTATCTTTCTTTCTTAGTTTTGGTGAAACGAAAGGGATGTGATGTGCTTTGGTGCAGGACAATGACATGTAAATAAGCATGTGACAGTAAATAATCATACAAGACAGGTGTGTTAAATGGTTGGGTTTCATCAGGTCAGGTAACTGAAAAATAACTTAACAAAAAATATAATCTTAAAGATCAATAGTGAATCAGCTAGCCAATAAACAAAGAGAGTGAAATAGTGTTATTGTGTTCTAATGCAATGAAACAATGTAAATTATCTGAGCCAAGGATTATCATACCTCAGGATTCAGAAAGGCAAGCTCCCGGATCCGACTAGAGATTGTATTGAAGTCAAAGTTGATTGTGGAGGTAAATACTGCATTAAAACAAACATTATGTATCAGGGAAACATCACTAGAGGTGCTTAGGCTAGATAACCTTTTTTAATAATATAAACTTACTATCTTTATCAGGCCAAAATTTTATGCGTGTTCCTTGACGTGAACTTGATTCAGGAGGCAGTGTAATGGTACTTAGCACTGTCATTGGTTTCCCACGAGAATAGCTTTGTCGGTGTTCCTTTCCATTACGCCAAACAGTAACTTCTAGTGTCTGAGATAGTAATAGCATACCAGTCAATTGCATGTACCTTTTGCACAAAACATTCAGGGTAATAAATCTAAGATATATTAGCAATGAAATTGACACATAGTTTCCTATAACTTATAAGTGGTACTATTGGCATGCACAGTGTAATATGTCTTCCTAAAAAGATAAGCTAGTAAAAAATATAGTGTAATGCATATTAATTCAATAATCAAAGAAAATCACAGTATGAAACATAGGTAGGACACTTTGATATCATATATTTAAAGAAAAAAAAACCCCGCATGTTTCTTTTTCCTGAGAACTCAAGGCATCAGGGGGCTGTAAAAATGTTTTGGACAGGACATCCCTTTCAGATCTGATAGTATTCTACATGTAGTGGCACACTAGAATAGGATACACATGTATTAGATTTTATAGTTTAACATAGAACACAACCTTAATTGAGCAATGTAATCTGCAAAAATATACATCTTGAAATTTCTACAATAGTATGTTGTGTTATGCTACAGAACTTATACACATCATTGCAACAAGTGTTTGTGTCTTACCTTTAATCTTTACTAATTTTGCCTTCCTTCCACAAGGAAAGAAGAGGATATGACCAGACAAGCCCATACATGTGAATGCTCCCTTAACTAAATGCCTTCCTTAAGCTTAAAATATAATTTCAAATGGTTTATGACCTTCGTTATTTCGC